>JAYESA010000018.1:34680006-35387506 GCA_036927795.1 Iris macrosiphon | reverse complement strand
AACCTTGGTCGCTGCCAGAATACCCTCAATATCTTGGAGCCAATCGTCTGTCCTGATGGCATCCTCCGTACCATCAAAGTACCGGGGGTTAAGTCGACAGAATCTAACCGACGCCCCCGAATCTATCATTCTGCCTCTTTCTAGAGCAGTTTGCTACCCCTGGTTCAACAATACATTATGTTCCTCCTACTAGAGTTGCTGGAGTTGCTGATGTTACTTTACCGCCATCTATTGATGTTGTGCGACCATCATTATCCTAATTATCTCTAATAAAATGGGGGTATCAAGTGATTTTGGCATTGTTGGCACTACTGGGGAGCCGGAACCTCTGGAGTAGGTTGCTCAATATTTTTTTCTACAGTCTCACCTGGGGGCCCAACCACTGGCTCGATCCGAACCGGGTCCTAGAGAAGCACTGCCTCGCGGTGCTGTCCCATCTCGCCTGGACCTACTGGTCGCCTCGATGCCCCTGATGCTCTGGCAACCGAAGATGGGGAAGCCTTGTAAAAAAGGGACAAAAGATATCAAGAACCGGAAGGAAAGGAACAGAGAAACAATCAATCATATGATTCAAGCTCAGTATCGAGAAGAACGGATTCTGGAATTCAAGAAGGAACATGTTTGACTAAGACTCCTAAGATCATGACACCCCACAAGTTTGAAAAATCAAACATGCATGGGCCACCACTAAAATCTTGTCACACCCAGTACCGAAATACGAAGACGAAAATGGCCAGCTCCACCGTACAAGGTATAGAACGTCGTACGGCGGTCACGATTGTAGAAAGACAGGGGGTGCATGCTACAATCAAGTCTCCTAGGGTATCAGAACAACTATGTCTCAATCATTCAAGCAAGTAACAACAATATAGAACATGTAAGATAAAGCCGTAAGGCATCCCAAATGTTGTATCGGAATGTTATAGAGATCTAGCCATCAAAATGTTAGGCTAGTAGAATGTCAATAGTTACACAAGCGAGATCAGTTGTAGTCTGATTATATTATAATTATGTAAAAAGAAACTAATATCCAGACAAGTCGGCTAACAAGTTTCGGTGGCTAAATGCCCAAAAGAGTAGAATGTACAATATGAGTAGTGATTGAAAAATCCAATCGTGCCGTTTAGCAACCATCCGTCTGGTATGCGTCATCGTAAGGGGGGTAAGTTCGATCATCTGGTGCTGACTCCAAACCTGACCATACAAAACTAGTGGGGTTAGACCCCAAATAGCAAGTACCACAAAGAAGCACAAATTAAGAAACAAAAACCAGATCAAGCATACAGTGCAAGAGAAAAAAATTATTTGTGCGCGCCCCATCTTTGTGATAACATGCCACTCCTTCACCAAACAAGGACATAAAATGTCATGCCACCCAAGATAAGGTACGTTCCATGATTATGGTTAAGCTAGGATTTATGTGTCGTAGTTCGGTCCATATTCCATCACAGAATAATGACTCAACTCCCCAACCAAACAAGGACAGAAGTTGAACACCATACTTTGACAATCTATGTCCCTAAACTACTAGCAGAATTACAATCACAACCAAGTCAGGTTAGAACGGCCAAACAATGTTACGACTTGTTATGTTGAGTCTGGGATTATCCAAGATATAATAATAATAATCATCCTCAGATCGTGCCATGTCGAGTAGGGCTAACAGAGCCAATATTATATATTGAGCAGGAATTCATGATCGTACCAGTTTCTCATAGGGCCACCGTGCTAATTATCGCACCAGTTCCCTGTAGGGCCATCACGCTAATAAATCAGTAACAGTTTCAACTTTCCTATAGGAAAAATGTTGGCTCGGTCATAAATATGAAAAGGTCGAATATTATACTCTACTACATGCGGATGATATACTATATCTGTTGTGGCCATCCTTGCCATGAAAATTATCATGGGACGGCTCATTGCACACGTTCTCGGGATGTCATTTCCTTCCTATGTTCTAATCAGCTTTTATGTTACCTAATTGACCCTACAGTGATATGCAATTTCTTGTCGTGGCCATAAGAACATTCTCCTTAATAATGTCGTACAGAGTACGGGCACATTTGATACAAATCTATTTCATATAAGAAGTCATCTGGATTCACCCAAATGTAGATGCAACATTCAAACAAGCAATAACCTAGCCACGTTATCGTTCTGACCCATTATCACTTCCGTGCCAAGAATTCAGGAATATAATATTATGCATCGAGCAGGAATTATCATGTTATGTTCAGTGTACAATGTAGCCTTTATAAACAGGCGAGCAGGACAAGTTTATCCGCATGAATACAATAACCAAGTCAGGATACCAAACCTATCAGTTGATCACATGAATCATGTTTGATCAGGTCAAGAGTCACAATTAATTAGGAATCTTCTATCTCATATGATCTAGTCACGGTCATGAATGCCTCATAAATTTCTCAAATTTTGGGATCATAGATCATCAGTCATGGTCAAGCTCAACTAATCTAGAATAGACATCAAGTGCATAACAGGACTCATGCATGCACAATCAATCACAAAAAGACCTGGGTCGGCACACTTTGCAAGTGCCAAATATAGGCTAGTCAGGAATAGTGGCGTACTATGCGCGAGCAAGCAACTATATGGCTCACAAACCTACAACACTAGGTCTCAGAAGTCATGGTGCAAAAGAATACAACATGGCGCACAAAATCGATAATAGAGCAGCAGGGATATGTGGTGCACAAATCAAGAATTACAAGAATAGGCGCATTCTACTCGTGCAAGTAAAGTAGCGTACAAAGAAAGAATTACAAGTAAGAGAAGTGGCGCAATATGCAAGTGCAAATCAACTACAAGACAAAACACAAGCCCCCAAGCGGTGCAACGCAACAGTCGAGGGCACGATAGTCGAGGGCCTCGGGAATCGAGACGTGCTAAAGTCAAGGCTCGCTTATCGAGGCTGAACCAAGCAAGAGTGCGCCAAGATTTAACAAGTGCGTCGGATTATTAATCCATCGAAAGTGCGCCAACAATTGAGCATCTCGAAAATGTGCCAAGGGTTCTGTGTATCAGAGCGGTGCCCTTTCAATAGTTAATGCACAATGTGTCAATTGTGCGTCGGTCTGCTGATTTGGTTAAAAGTGCACCAAGGAGGAAGTTGGTCAAAAATGCGCTGAAAAGTAGACTGGCGCACTTTTGCTTGGTTCATTCGATAATACATCAATTGTGCGCCAGAGGCTGAAATCTTCCAAAAGTGCGCCAAGAAGGATTTTTTCAAAAATTCATCCATTGACATACTTTTGCAAGAAATTGGCAGTACTCTTAAAGTACGCACGAGTATAAAATGTGGGTCACATTCAATATGTGCCTATGGACTGCAAATCCTCCTGTGTACTTCTTGCCACTATTCTTTTTCTCCAACCGACCCACCATTGATGCACTCAGAGCTCTGGTCGCTTCTACGGAGCACAGACAAACGGAGATGGAGGGGTCGCATATAGCCATAAGCGACTCATTTGCGAGGATACATGCGACGCAGGATTTGTTGAGTCTGTCGGTGGCGGAGAACACTTCGAGGGTGGTATCTGCCATGGATTCATACAATGTTCGACTGCTAGCATTGGAACAGATACGTCCTCCTGGTCCGCCGGTATCGACACCGACTCCATTGATTCCACTGCCTCCTCTATCGTAATCGGTGATGCTTTCACATGAGCAGTATGGCTTCTTCTTATCCCAGATGCGCGATAGTGCTCCTCCTTCTCCTGATCTGCAGTAGTTCTTATTGGGACATTTTTAGTATGTTTGTGTGTATTGGCCCATTCTTGGGTCTTTGATGTATTTATTTTATACTTTTTATTACATTATTTGGATGAGATGGATGTAACATTATTTTATATTCATGTATTTACTTGTTAGAACATTCCTGTGTATTTCAATATTCTTGACGTGTTTGTGTATGTACCGGTGTTGAGTGTTCCATCGAAGAAGTCGACGAACCCAGGGAATTAAACAGAGGGTTTCTCCGGGTCTATTTATATAAACTGTAATTTTATAATTACAGACAGACTTTTGTTGGAAAATATTTTTTGAAACTGCATCTTTTTTTTAGTTTTTTTTAAATTTAGTGACGTCCTGCGACGTTTGACGACGTCTACCGACGTAATTTTACGTCGCTAAACTGTATCAAAATATCACTGACTGGTAGCAGCAACGTCGCTAACCTGTGTCAAAATGTCGCTACACTTCGCCAAATAGCTGATATGGCAAATTTTGCCATGTCAGCATTGATGTAGCAAAACGTCGCTGGTAATATCGTTGATTTAGCAATGTTATGCGACAATATGCACCGTCGTTGATGTACCGACGTCGAGTCGCTGGACGTCGCTAATAATAAAATAATCTGCGACGTGGTCACGTCGCAACTATACGTCGCTATAGCGACGAATAGAAACAAATTTGTTGTCAGCGACCATGGTTTACGCGACAACACCAAAATATCGCAAATTACGTAGCTAATTATTTTTAGCGACATATTTTTACCTATTAGCGATGTTTGTTGGTGTCGCTAATATGTATTATTTTGGTAGTGTAAAGTCTCAAATTGGAAGTTCCTTAGAGATACCATAGAATCCATTTGATCGTATTACAATGTATCTTCCCTGAATTTTAAAGCTACCTGTTAAATGTCACGTCCTGATTCTGTCAATACAATAAGTCAATATTGGGCGTGCTGTTGTACAAGCCTAACTTAAACTTGTACAAGGTGTGCTCGTGCTCATTTTGTAAAATATTTTTTTACATAGAATTTTGTAGCAGATAACAAAGAAATTGAGTGACATTGATAACCTTTTCAGCAAAAAATATTAGGCTCTCAAACATCTGAGTAGAAAATACCAAACTTGGCTTACAATTGGCATAATAATAAAATGAGATACAACCATTTCATATATCATATCCCTTATTAATTAAAAGTAAAACAACTTCAACAGAAGGTTTCTTCTCCAAACTGAAAGATTCAAAATGAATTCAAAGATTCTTAAAGAGTCGAATGAGCTTTTAGGGTCTTCGTTCGCCCACTAGGTTCCCAACACATGTGAAGACGTGGGACCGTACATTGGAGAATGCATTAGTGAGTGTTTGTAACCATACTTACCTTAAATCAACACTATAATCATGTAGCAACAAACATTATTAATAGTGATTTTTCTATTCATGCCTTAGAGTCAATTAACAATTCATATATGATAGGATTGTAAAAGAACATACAACGTCACTATACAGTGATTCTTACCTGTGATAGATTATCCTTCCATATAAAGATGTATAAGAAATCATTAGTGATGCATCATGTCTATATGAGGGTTATTGTCCATAAGCCATCTGGACTATTAATGGAACTGCGGTGTCCCTTTTAGCATAGGTAGTTAGCTCCACTGAACATTCAGTAATTCTTGTACTTTTACTTCATCAATAGTTATCCTTATTCCATCTAGGCCGGATCGATTTCGTGGCCATGAATAGTATTTGAGAAAAGCAAACCTCTTATTTACAAGTTGTCCATGACCATACATAAATGCAACTTCAGCTATAAAAAGGACATATGATCATGCATGATCCATCTCCTGAAATTTTTCAGTGAGTTCACAAAAGTAGGTGGAAACTGGACTCCCATTATGTCGAAGGTGAGATTCCTTCTGGCTAGGGGTGTAAACTCGTACTTCGTTCTTCTCATCAAAGATAGTACTCTTCAAGACTTTGCATATCTCTATTACAGTCGACAAACAGATATAATTAATGCTGGCTTCATGCAATCTTATTTTTATATCGGGAGAGTAGCCGTCGATCTACCTTATGAATGGATACATAAATGTTTGAATTGAGGATTAAAGCCAACTCTTAACTTTCTGATCCTTAGAGTAACAATCATCATACATGCATGGATCGTCTTCAGACCGGGGCTTGATCGAGCCACGAACATATCTCATCTTCTTTCTCTCGGCTATGTGCATTTCAATGAGAGATGCCCATAGATCATAATTCATCTCATTCAGCAACACTCTAATATTAAATGACATATTTGTCATAGATTTTTACTAATCGGATGAACGTCAAATCGGTGATCAGCGGTGGAAGGAGGCAGCTTGGGATCAAGAAGAGAGAAAGAAGAGTTAGGACATGTGCCAAAGGCGGTGGTGACATTGAATTGACAATCAGCTCGGTGGATTGGGACTCAAGAAGAGCTATACAATCTAGGGTTTGTAATTTGTCTTCTTTGACGACTGGGTGTTATACCAAGAAGAATTGAAAGAATTAATTGTATATTATTTTCTTTTTGGAGGTAAGTATATACGTAGATACAAACCCTGGTACACCTAGTAATTAGAATTGCAAATCAACTCCAAAACTTTCTATAATTAAAGATTTTCTATAGCAAACTTTATATAATTAAATTTTTTTTTTCTAAAATTAACCCGCCCATGCACGGTTTCATGGAAGAAATAAGGAATCATACAATTTCACACGAAGTGTTCTTCCACACAAAAAAAGACAAACAAACAATCTGAACTTTTTAACACTAGAACGAATTAACTTAAGACACAACGACGACATTATGCTGATGTAGCCCAACAATAAAGCTACAGCCCTCGCAGAACTCCACGTCAATTTTCGGACGCGTGTCCCCCGTGTCTATTTCTCAACGACAAGATCCTACGTGAACCTCTCATTCAAGACTATCACTCCCACAAGCATCCATTTTAATATAATATCGTACACAAATCACATAATAATATATATGTTTATAATTGTTATTATCATAACAAAGGGGGAAAGGAAGAAAGAGACGGTTACTGCTATTTCAAAGTTGTATAAGCAACTTTGGATGCAAATCTCATCCTATTTCAAAGGTGCAGAACAAATTTGTCATGCAAATCCCATCAACAAAGCAGCGGTCAAATATTATTTTAATCCCTGGCAAAAGAGTAATATTTTTATGTTTCCCTTTAGCTTATCTTGCTAAGTAAACAATACAAATTATATTGACTATTTGTAGTTTTACTTACTTTGTACAAGTACGTACGTTTCTAGAACACACCCGTAAAAGAGTATTGCAGGGAAATTGCAAATGTTGTTTTTCTTATTCATGGCCATGGAAAAAAAATATAGAGAGAGAAGAAGATGTATAAAAGAGGAGAAGACTCAAAAAGTGGTAGAATTAAGATCACTCAAATCCCAAATAGACCATGCACGTCTACTTATAGATTACACGATTTATAATATGCCAATAATAATTCAGGTATTTATACATGTATATTTTTACTACGTTCAAGTACTCTAATTTTTTGAGATAGTGTGCTTCCGATGACAGATTGAAAGTTGTCAGAGTCAGAGAATTAGGAGGATAATTATCTCACATTGATTATCAAATATGGTCGAGTACATGGATATGTTCAAGTTGGGAGATCTAAAGATGAGAGATGGAAAGTACTAATGATTTGTAGGAAGCTAAGCTTATGGACTACACATGAAAAGTACTAATGTTGGATCTCCTGGATGCTCGGTTAGCGGGAATGAACAAAGGTAGCCGGAGTATGCTAAGGTTGTTCGGTTAGCGAGAACGATTAAAGGTAGTCGGAGTGTGCTAAGGGTGCTCGGCTATCGGAAACGAACAAAGGTAGCCGGGATGTGCTAAGGTTGTTCGGCTAGCGGAAACGAACTAAGGTGGAGATAGTTTGATCGTATCTCGTTTCCGGTTGAGTGCTCAAAGGAGGGTGACAATGGAGTTGGTAATTTAGTCCCACATCGGATAGGAGGTGGGATCATCAGTATAGATAATTGGAATTGGCTCAGGTCTTACATCTGAATTCTCTTTTAAGATATATGGATCCAATTCAATATTGTACATCAACACTGATTCGAGTCACACCACATTCCCACCAATCCTGTTATTAGATAAACCTCAAAAATAATTAACATGCACAACAGTCATTACTGGATAATAATACCAAACCAACCACAGAAATAAAGTTCAAATTCATGGTGAAGCAAGGTGTTTTGCAAAACCTTATACACGCGCGCCCTGACCAAGCTCATGTTCCATGTGTATTAATTACATTTGCTAATGAAGTGGATGCTTACTTAATACTTTGGCATAATGCAAGACTACGTAACAATGTTTTAAAAACCGGACGGATGACTGAACCAAAAATCTTTGGTATAGATCTGATTAGGGTTCCACTAGATCATTTACGAGAACCAAATGATTTGAGACATATAAAATATTCGTATTTATTTTTTGATATGATTTGGTTTGATTCTGAGTATGTTTGGTTTGGTTTAATTTTACTACTATAAGGTCTTTTAAAATCAAACCAAGAACCAAACGGTCCAAACCTCACGTAATAAATTTTTTTGAGTTAAAAAAAAATAATAATAATCCAGAATCGATCGATTCAATTGTCTACTGGTTCAATCGGTTCACAGTTAAATATCAATTCTGAAAAGATAAAAAAAAATTTGTTCCTACAAAAAGTTCGGTTCAAGTCAGACGAAGACTTTTTTTCGACAAAATTCAGTAAAATTTGATCCAACCATCGGTTCGATCCGATTTTGACAACACTGGTACGTAACAGTGTACACGTTAAAGAAACTCATAGGGAATTAAGGATCCATCACACCACCGGAACTTACGAACAGACGAGAGCATTTTCTTGATAAGTCTCCATAAGGATCCATTATATATATATATATATATATATATATATATATATATACACAGAAGTTTCTAGGGCGAGCAATCTGGAAACGCGTTGGGTAATCATACATATATAATGTAATTAATAATACATCGTCACACGGAGTAGGTATGCTTGCTTATGGGTCAATACATAGTATACTAGTATATATAATTGTATGACAAAGATCTGCGAGCCAAAATTTTTATTTACTTCGAACTGAACTTAAAACATTATAATTTTTTTAATAAAATAAATATTGTGCCAGTATTATCATGTTCATATTTTATAGTGTCCATACCGTATCATAATTGGCCAATATAAAACCGTGTCCAACATACTAAAAAAAATAAAAAACGTGATAAAAAAATATTTAATCTACCAAACAGACTCTTTTAGACATAAATTCAAACAGTAAGAGTCTTTGGTATCATCTTTCACCATCAACAGAGGACTCACAATCTTGGTTATGATGGGGCTCTAGGTTGAAGATGAAGCAAAGGAGAGAGGATAAGGTAAGTTATAAAAAGAGAGGTTGAGCGGAAAAAAAATGTTCGTACGGAGAGAGAGTATGAGGGAGAAGGGGGCGCTCGATAGCTGGATTCTAGAGAAGGAACAATTTGCAATGCAGCCCACCTCAACCCATAAGCGGCTTCATTTTTGTCTGTGTTTAGAAAATTTTCTAACCATTATTACAACAATAAATTATTTTTCCGTGTGAAAATAATTTATAAGTAAACAACAAACACAACATCTTAATGACACAAAGAAAGAGAATAGGAGGAGATTCATTCAAACGTTTCATCCAAGTTGAAGAGCATACTATAGTCTATCATATCTTCAATAGTACGTAGCATGTTCAGAGTGGAGCACTTGATAAAATATTGCGTAACTTTACCCCAAAGTTGTAATCGGCATGACAGTCTAAAGAGAAAGTCAACTATCTTCTTGTTAACTCCTACCCTTGCTTAAAAAATTGAAGATCTCATCCTTCAAACCCATGAGAAAAAAATAATTTGTTGGGCTGGAATGGATTGGTGGGCTGGAGCCCACCCCAACCCACCAGTAGCTCCGTCTTTGCCCACAATTTGCATGCATAGTTCAATTATATATATACACTAGCTAATCCGCTGGTAATCTCAAAGTATATATTTCCTCCATGTTTGTTGACACGGAAACACTTCGAATATCTTTTCTTTAGTTTCCTCTCCACTTTGGATCACCACATTTTGAAAGCTTCCCACCACAGTTTCAATCGATGGCGTAATACTTGCCGGAATAAGTGATGTATAGCCTCGCGTTGACCCATGTGTAGAATTATTCATAATAATAACGCTAATAATACATTGAGGTGTCCTATTACTTCAATACACAGTTGGGGCCTAAGTATATTTTATTGTTCTTGTTGGTACAGGTAATTCATGTTGACGCGCGCGCGCTCACCTTATTTATATTATTTTTTTTAGCAACACTATGATCCTTCGATCTGCTCATTCTGATGCATTTGACCATGGACAATTTTTATAGACAATAACGCATTTAACGTTAAATTAACTATGATGTATGCTTTTAGTATTGGAAGTTTCGACACTTGTTGAATGTACGAAGAAATTGCAGTAATTAATGTAGCTTATAAGAAGCGGATATGACTGTACGACTAATTCTAGGAAGTCTCATCTGTCCAAGAAACAAATTCGAGCAGAATGATGCCACGAAAGAATGAGGTATGTACTCGAAGAAGGCACTAAGATATGGTAAGTACATTAAGGATCTCCCCGTTTGGTGGTTAACGGGACAGCACAATTAGATTTAATTAGTTATATATAGGATCAGAAAGTAGGTTTGAAGCTAAGCAAGGGATTTAGAATCACGTATTAATTAGGTACCCACTCTGGCAACATTCTAAAGACTTCCTGATCAACGCTTGTCTTGCCTTATCTCGTTAACACTACAAAAAAATTGGTACATAGCGGTGGATTTTAGCGACGAAAACAATTCCACGCTGAGTTAGCAACAAAAATTTGACAAAAAAACGATTAAGTTATTTATGTAAAAGAAAAATATATATCGTCAAAATCCGTAGCTGTTATTTTAGCGACGGATTAGCGACGGAAATATCCGTCGCGACGAAAACTTAAAATTTTCAGCCGCGTTTTATTTCCTCTTATTCTCTCTCTCTCTCTCTCTCTCTCTCTCTCTCTCTTCGGCGACCCTCTCCCTCATCCTTTTCGACGACCTCCCCCTCTCCCGCAGCCCATGCCCCTAACTCCCCCTCTCCGGTAGCCCCTTCCCCTCACTCTCCCTCTCCTCCTCATCCTCCTCCTCCTCCTCCTAGGTCCGATCCCCAAGCCCTCCTCCTCTACTCCCCGACCCCCTCTGCCTCCGTCAGATCGTCTTCTCCTCCGGCTAAGGTAATCCTAACCCTTATTTCGATTTGGTTAATTATTGCATTTGGATTGTGGGGGTCTGGACACACGTACAGACACGATATGCTAGACACGGACACGAAGAGAATAAATAATTTGATATTTTTGATACGCTGGACACGGACACGATATGCTAGACACCGACACATACAGACACGCGTGATACGCTGGACACAGACGCCCTATTATAGGGCATAAAATCATAATTAATACTACATAAATCTAAACCGAAAAAAAAGAATTAAATAAATATATAATTTATGCCCTAAATTAGTGTGTATTTGGGCTGAATTCGTAAATTTGTCAAAATTTGTGTCTTTTACACAATTAAAAAAAACTTTGATGAGTTATTACTCAATACCTTAACTTATATAATACTTAGTATTTAAATACCCTCAAGTTACCCTTACCTCATACCCATATCCTAAACTAATATATCCCACATTATCCTACTGTCTACTCTTTGGTATTAACACTGGTACCTTCATCTAATGAATATCTACTTACTCTGGAATTACCTCATTACCCTTACTCCAATGCTCCACATGACTGTCCCTCAGAGATCAGGGTTCACACAAAAGTTTTCTTTCTGACTATTCTCGATTTTCACGAAAAACTATAATATAATATTCTGATTACAACTTGCTGCTAAAATTATAATAATCAGAAAACTATTGTTCTTCCTTGCAATCGCAGTTACAAACAGACAGAACAAAGTACAACTCACAGAAGATTAGAAGAAGGAGAAGATGAAACAACTCTTGCTGGGGTGATAAGGAGTGTCGTTGCTCAAAGCAAGATTCGTTCCCACACGAACTGCTCCCAGGAACCAGCAAGTTCTCGTAGAACTTCTGGAACGCTCGTGTCACCTCCTTTCTGGACTCGCACGATCTCCATTGACTCCAATGGCGACCACGGCAGAACCTCTCTTTGTTTCTCAATTTTTGAAATAAGTTCTCAAATGGGCTACGAAGAGAATATTTATAGGCATAGGGAGAAATCCTAAGTCCTAATCATGGTCGTCCATAAGTTAATAAAAGATTAGAATAAATTTAATTCATATCCTACAAGATTGAAATGAATTAAATCCAAATCCCATAAATATTGAATTTAAATTAATGACTCAATCTTTCCATAACTGATTAAATCCCACAATCAGCGGACGCATGCACCAATAACACTGTATGCGCATATGCGTACAGCAGCGCAGCAGCCCATGCGCATATACGCACATAACATGCGCTTAGTTGTGCAACGCATGCGCATACACCCGTACATGCGCATGCTCATGAGCGCATCAAATGTGTACAAGCGCCGATGCAAAGTACAAATTGCGTAACAAAGCACCACTTTACGCCCTCGAGTCTGAGCCCGAGCCCTAGTCCTAGTCGAATGGAATTTTTCCAAGAGAATGATAAAAAGCAAAAATACTTTCTTTGAGGAGTTAATCTTTTTTTCTCCTAGAAAAATACCCTCACATGGCACCCACATGTGCCTCACCATACCCTATGTGCATATCTTAACACAAGCAAATCATTATATTGAGATACCCACTTGGTAGTATAGCCAATGTGGGACTATTCTTCTTAGTCCAAAGACAAAACCACCAACACGTCATTGGCATGACTATCAATGGCCCCCAGCTGACATGGCGGCCTTCCATTGGAGTGGGGGGCCAAATTTTAAGAGGGACAGGTCCGGCCGAAACCAATAGGGGGAGGACACATCATCTGCGGGTCATTGGCGGTCACGTCAATGGTGGACAAAATATCATTTCTGATATTAATAATACAAAACTAAAGAGCTCATTAGTTCTTAAGTTTTAAAATTCGATAATAAAAAATCATTGGATTATATGTTTCTCTTTTCTTTATTTTTTTAAGAAACTAAACTGAAAAATAAGTACACTTTCAAAATTAGTAAAATTTACGTGACATTTTATATTGTAAGTTCTTATTTTGAACCTTTATTTGAGTTTCTGTAGTCCAACTGGGTTCTATGATTTGGTCGTAGAGACCTTTTGTCTAGTTAGTATAAATTTAGGAAATTCCAATGGTTGGTTGGCAAATTGAGTTAGTTTTAGCCGTCGAGCCATTTTTAATTACCTAAAAGTTACATAGGGTGTATAGAGTATCTACAACTAATATGCATGCCCATTGTGAGTATGCCGATAAAGAACAACATGTTGGTAACAAACGTGGTTTCCCAAACCAAGAGAATTTGATGAGGACGGAAGAAAATCGACTAACCAATTATGCCAAAATCTAGACACGATTTCAATGCAAAAACAACTATTTTTACCACGAAACAATAAAAGTCAAACCCAGAAACCTCAACAAATTAAATATAAAAAATATATACTGACTCATTTATAAACTTTGTCGTTTATCCACATGGATCACCATGACTCTTCAAGTACAATAGACATAGATTACTAGAAGAAAGTGAAAGATTACCGAAGACGAGATGAGAAAGAACCGATGTAGATCTTTCTGGAACGGTCTCTCTTCAAATCAATCTCTAAAACCTCAAAACCCTCTTTCACTTGATTGAAGAATTGCACCCTTTGAGACACTCTCTCTTTAGATTGTAATGCTTGGGGATCAGGGTTAGAAAAATCTTATTTAAAATACCACAATCCAGAAAAGATCTTGACCATCAATTTTGATCCAACGGTATTAATAAAACATCCAAAATTTATCCCGACACTAGTATACCAAGGATATAGCGGCAATGGTATACCCGTGCTATACCGAAAATTGGGCACCTCAAGTCACAACGGTTTTGGAATAAAAATACGTTTTTTTGATGTATCGGTGTTAAACCGGCAACAGTATACAAGAAGTACACTGCTTGTACTTATACGACTTTCTAAACGTCTGATACGTGCTCAAATCGAGCCTCCTTTGTTGCCTTTGACTCTCCAAGCTTCTCCGACACACTAGTAGGGCTTGTCGCACTCTGAAGTGTTCACCACATAGGTTGAAAATTCAACCCAACACCAACATATCTACCCATTCTCAACTAGGTGGATGAGCTTGCACTTCCGACGATCCTCCTACAATACTCAAAATTTTCTTTTGACGGAACATTCGTAAGCATATTCACTCCATTGTCCTCTGTATGAACATTCTCAAGCGTCATGTCCTACTCCTCAAGAACATCTCGTAAACAGTAAAACTGAGTTGCAATATGCTTGGACCGACTATATGATGTCCGGTTCTTCCCAAGTTGAATAACACTTTGGCTATAGTAAAGCAAAATATACTGATCTTACTTAAGCCCGATCTCCTGCATGAACTTCTCCATCCATAACAACTCCTTACAAACCTCCATCTTTGTAAGAAACTTTGCCTCAATCGTAGACAAGGAAACACACTTATGCTGCTGCGACTACCATGAAACTGCTCTACCAGTAAACATAATAACATAGCACAAAATCGATCTCCTGGTATCCGCATCTTCAGCCATATCAGTGTCAGTATAAGCAACCATCTTCGCCTCATCACTTCCAAATAAAATCTTCTAATCAGTAGTGCCCTGAAGATAATGAAGGATTCATTTGACCTCCTTCCAATGTATCCTTCTCGTATTAGAAAGAGACATGCTAACCATACTAACTACATAAGCAATATCTGACCGTGTACACACTATGACATACATGAGACTTCCCACTACTGAAGCATATGAAACTCGGTTGATATCTTCCTTTTCATCCTTGGTCGATGGAAACTACTTCGTAATGAGTCTGAAGTGAGCTGCAAGGGGGGTCTCACCTTCTTTGATCTGTCCATCCAAAATATTGAAGTACCCGATGAATGTACTTAACTTGGGACAAATAAAGCAACTTGGACCCTCTCTCTCGTTAGATCTCTATCACAAAATAGTCTTTGTTGTATCCAAATTCTTCATAGAGAAGATCATACCAAGTTGGTATTTCAACTCCGCTATCTTGGTAGTATTTTATCCCACCAATAGCATATCATCCACATACACTACCAAAATATGATGAAATAGCGACGTTTTTAGCGACGTCTTAATAAAACGTCACTAATATTAAAGACATGAGCGACTCCAAAAATAAATGTCGCTATACGTCGTTGTTGCCGACACATAGCGACGTTTAGCGACTACACTTCAATTTTTTAAATAATACTCGCTATAAGCTTCTTTAATATCGCTAAACGTCGCTGATTTTTTTGATTTAGCGACGTTTAGCGACGTAATTACCGACATTTCTTTTTTTAATTTTTAGCGACGTTTTTAGCGATGTCTCTAACGTCGAAAACTTTTCAATTAGCGACGTTTAGCGACGTCTATTGATGACATCGCTAAACTTTTTAATATAGGGTTCAAGATTTTATTTTCCCCCATTATGTCGATCATCAAAAATTGGAAACCCCACCTCTCCCCCCCCTTCGGTGTCCTCCTCATCCCCCCGTCCCTACCCCCCCTTACCGGCTCCCCCAACAGCCTGCTACTTCGGCTCCCCACCCCCCAAGCGCCCCCCTCCCGTACGACTCCTCCATTCTGGCGTGGTGGCTCCTCCCCTCTGACGACCTCGGGCTTCTCCTCCTCCTCCTCCTCTAGGTAAACCCAAACCCTATCTCTCTCTCTCTCTCACATATACAGACACGATATGACACTGACACTGACACAGACACGACACAAACACACTGACACAAACATTACACACACATACATTGACATACACACGATACACTGTCACAGACACACACACTGAGACAGACATGACACAAGACCGCCTCCCTTGCCCTTCACCACGACGCGGCCGTGTTCGCCCCCTAACCCCGACACAGGCAACCCCAAACGCGGCTCCCCCCCTCCGGCGAGGCTCCTCCCCTCCGGCGTGGTCCTCCTCCGTCGACCCCTCTCTCAGGCACTCCTCCTCCCTTCCTCCCGGCTCGGTAAACCCTAACCTAAATCCGGACACAACTAGGACACACACACATATACTGGACACAATCAGGACATATGGACACACACAAGACATTGTTGTAATTTTGAGTATTAGATTTTAAAACTTTACTGGGGGATAGTCTTATGAAACATTGTTATAACAAACTGTATAAAGTTTATGATTTCATTCATGTCATGTCGCAGGCTAATATTCATGTAAGACACTTATATTGGAAGAACAATGTTGTTTGTTATACTGAAAATCATGTATTCTTATATAATAGATTTTTATCTTCCAGAAGGTACTATAGTTTGATGCTAAAAATTGTAGTGTTAGATATCATATGCAATAGTGGCTACTAATGTTCATTGGATCATAAATTAAGTTGGGTTCGCATTATCGATGTCGGAATCTTTATCTTATTTCTGAGAAAATTTGATATCTGGTTTTTCTGTTCAGAAAATATATACATATACGTATAGTAGACACAAAATACACTATTAATTCATATACAGTGAAATTACAAAATTTAAGTTACCCTATGCTAAAAAAGGATTTTAAATATTCGAAGTTGGATAGACATTTTATCTCAAAATATTTAAAAGTATTCAGTAATATTTGCACCCATTATATGGGTTCAGGATGATTCAAAATCATCAAATATGGATGTATAATTTAGTATCGGAACCGTATCCTTATAAAGAACAATTATAAATATGCTAAGACCCACATTTCTCTCCGAGAGAGAGACTATATTAATTAATATATTGCTCCCCTCATATATTTGGTTCGAGCCCAGATCCATTTACATTATATATGGATATTAAAAGTAGTATATGAACAACCCATATTCAATTGGAAAAAACAAATATAAATATGGTAACACCTACATTTTCCCTCCAAATTTAACTACATCCAATAATATACTACTTCCTTCATATTCCTAGCTGGTCCAAGTCTACATCCATAGAGATCGTACCTTGTTATCAAATTTAGTACCCAAAAAATATTAATATTCACTTGAGAAAACAAAGACAAATATGGTAAACCTAATTTTGCTCCTTATCGACTCCTATATAGCTACCTACTAAAGAGTAAGTGTCCATCGCGTGTGTGATGTGTCTAACACGACATGACACGAACACGATATATTTTTGGAGTGCCCGCACTTCCTAGGGGATGATAAATTATTCTTTGCACCATAATAACATATTTTGGCTATCAAAGATACAAATGAAGCAACAAGGACCATTTTTGGCCTTTTAACTCTCAGTGAACAATAAGATTGACGTGACTGAGATAAATAAAAAAGGTAATCATCTGTGCTAATGTATGAAAGAACCTCCCCAAGATTATAAGTTACCATGATTTACTTTTGTGATAGTGAACTAGAGGCCACTTGATCAGTCAGGAATGACATTCATAGGCAATTATGACAAAACGTAGCTAAATGTTCCGGGGCATGAAGAGTTTGTTCCAAGAAAATTGTTGGCCCTCAATAACTAGAAGCTCTTTCAAATCATTTACCACTATCTCACTAAAGTTCAAGCTTCAGCTAATATTTACCAACTCACGTGTTTGTGGCACTCATATTTACCAGCTCATATTTACCACTATCTCACCAATGTAATATACTTCAACCTCACAACATTTTCTTAAAAGATATTTCATTAGCTACTACTTACTAGCACTATCAAATACATTGTTGAACCCATACATTACACAATTCCATTTCTCTCATGTTCATTAACAATGTAAAATGTCTAAATTGCAACAAAAAAAATACTATCTATGAGTACAATAATATGAACATATAACAACTAAAATATTGACATAATATTACACCTGTAGAATTCCTTAATTACATGAAAATTTTGAAAATATAATTTTTCACAAAAAGAAATAAATATATCATATAACTTATATATTTTGCTCAGAATAGTAGCACAAGGAAACTATAGAGCACAAAGTGGTCTATCAGACACAAAGTTCACCAAACAAGCAAACTTAGCAAAACCTATAGAAGCCATAACCATTAGGCAGTGAAGCAGTACAAGTCCCCATGTAGATGGACTACACCTAAGCAACCATCCATGAATTATGTACTACTTTCCATTAACTACAAATTTTCACCAATGATGTGTCATGCCCCGATCTCCCGCAAGCAAATCGGCCGTTTCCGCTAGGCGAGAATCACCGTGCCAGCGCTCCCGCGGAACGATCGCTTTGACCCATCCGGACGTGATGTCGCACGAGCATGAGCCACGCCCGTGCAAGGTCGTGGTTCATTGGCTGGCGGTAAGAGTTCTAAGCCACAGAGTCGCACAGATTGTCCGAGTGCAGTAAAATCATAAACGCATAGCGATTTGGTAACAGGTTCACTGAGTCGACAATATAGCGGAAGCATTGAATAACACAAGTTGAAGTAAAGCAACTCTTTATTTATATGAACAAGTATTACAGGCGGCGTATAGCCGAGATTACAAGTTGCTCAAGCCTCTCTCTCTGAAACAGTAAAAGCGTACAAAGTGGCTACAATTGTAAAATGATTATACAGGCGATGATCAGGCGATGTTCAGGCGATGTTCACAACATTATGTCTTGTATATGTGCTTCAGTTCCGGACGCACCGCTACTTTGGAGTGTTCTCCACACCTTAGCACGCATGAAGGAGGCATCCGCACCGAACGAGCTTCTTCTGCACCCTGCATACGAACTGGTGGATTATCAATACATTGAATGCACTGGTGGGGAAGCTACTCGCCCGCTCGACAAATCCAAACACGTAATACAGGTTCCATGCACCAACTATTAAGTTGTCTTTCTAGTTGCCTTAGGATCAGTTTCATGCAATATTTGAATAGCCTAGTTCGTGTGGCAGTGCGCCGTACAATATTAAAATTGAGGAATGAGATTTCTAAAATATAAGAGCCTTATGTGATAGAGGGGTAATCCTAAGTTGGATAGCAGTAGCATTATCAGCCTTAGAGAAATTTTTTTAGATTGTGATCAAGAAAATTTTGATAGAAAAGTTCAAGTCATTTTAAATTCTAGAATTTTGGACGAATAAGTAAGAGGATGAGGATCAATAAATTTTAATTTTTAGCATGACTAAAATTTTAATATTGAAGGTTGAATCAATGATTTAAACCTCGAGGAAAATAAATAGAACTCTAGACATGGGCATGGACAGATTAAATTTCAAATTTGAGGATTAAATTAAAAGAAATTTTTGATTGCAGGATTACTTATTTGAACTATTGAGGATACAAATTTAATTTAAATTGGAAGGAGTACATGACGTCTTCCATGTATCCCAATTACGGAGGTACATTCCAAATCCAAGTCATGTGCTGGACCACTCGAAAATCACTGTCGGCCCGAGTTTATCGCACCAGGAGGAGCCTGTCGAGATCCTAGATAGAAGCAAGAAGGTGTTGCGAGGCCAGACTATCCCTCTAGTTCGTATTGCATGGAGACATCATGCACCAGGCGAGTCAACCAGGGAACGAGAAGAGAATATTCGACAGCGTTTCTCCCATCTATTCCTAGACCAGAGTATGTCCTAATATTTCAAATCAACCTTTAGTTCTCATTGTATGTCTGTTTTAATTTCGAGGACAAAATATTCTAAGAAAGGTAGATTGTAAACTCCCTAGACCAGATTTCAGTATTAAATAATAAATTAGGATTATTTTACCAAATTAGGATTTATCACAGATTTTTTTGTTTATTTATTTTGCTTACATATCCTATTGATATGTGCACCTGTCCATCACCTAAATATTTGGAGCTTTACCTTAACTGTTATCCCCAAATAAAGTTTACATACCTCTCCTAGACATGCTAGTCTATTTTTCTGAACTTTGTGCAACTGCCAGATACTCTATTTTGTGCCTCGTTTTAGTCGCATAAATATCGTTACAAAAGTACGCATTAATTTAATTCTCAGACCTGTACCCTTCCCTGTTCCAATAGAAATTAGAGGCCAGCATTCACCTGTTTTGCCCAACCAAAAATACGTTATTATTCTACTTTGAGTATACTACAATTAGTATATTTACACCGTACTAAAATTATGGCCCTACCTATTTTTAATTAATTGGTAAACACCGTGCGCATTAATTTCTAATTAATTAATACGGTGATCCGCATCACCCAAAACCAGGCCCAGACCCTACCCAGGCTCACCCCCACCCCCTCAGGGCCCTCACACAGCAATTCCCCTCAGTTCTGTACATTTTAGCATTTTCAGGAATATGGTGTTTTTCCTAGACAAATGCGTAATTGTGCAATTTTCCAATTATAGGACCTTTATGCAATTTATGAAATTACAGGGTTTATCCTGCAAATTTTTAGTGTGAGGTGTCAACCTTCTATTGGAGGGTGAACCTACACCGTCCATTTGGAAGTGGACCCCACCCCAAAATATCTACAAAAATATCTAGATATTTAATTGCAATTTACCTAACAACCCCCACCCCACAATCATTCATCCATATAACCCCCCTCTCTCTCTCTCTCTCTCTCTCTCTTTCTCTCTTTACTGGCATCCGTAACCCCGAACCTCAAATCCTCCCAAACCCTAACTCCAACCCACCGCCAATGGACCCACGCCGTCTCCAGCGGACGGTGATCGACCCCAAGGTCCGGCAGGTCGGCTTCGTCACCCCGGCGGCGGCCCCCACCGACTCCGCACTTTCCGACGTCATCTACGCCGCCGCCCACGCCTCCCCTACCCGCACTGGCCCCGCTGGAGATCTATCCTCAGCCTACCTCTCCCCCGTTATGATTCCCCCTCCCCGCCACACCTCTGCGCCTCTCCCCGTCCCCGCAGGGACCTCAGCAACACCTACTTCCTCGTCGTCGCCAAATACAGCCCTTCCGACACCCCCTTCTTCACTGCCGACGGCGTGTCCGAGTTCTCCGACGACGCCTCAGTTACCACCGCCGTTCTCGGCCACCCTCCACTGGCCACACCCCGTCGTCCGGCCAGAACCACCTCGCTCCGGCCGGCGCAGTCACTCCCCCACCCGACTCCTTCGATCTTCGACTCCGGTCCGGACCGTGCAGCCATCCCCCGCCGCTCCGGCAGTGCATCCCGCTCCCCGCCGACCTACAGTACATCTCTCCCCCGCCGGCAGTGCGGTGCTTCCCCCCCTGCTCCGGCCAGTGCTACCTCGACGACCCTGTGCACTGACTGGTCCGGCCAGCACATCATTTTGCCTCCACGGCAGCTCCGCTCCGGCCATCTCTTGACATCAGCCCAGAGCTTCTCCGTCCTGTCCTCCTTTCTTCCCTCCACCGGAGCATCGATGCCTCGTCTCGATCACCACCACCACCGTCGAAGTTCTCCAACGATCCCCGCTGCACATCCTGACTCCGCCGAGCCAGCAGTCGACCACCCCATCATCGACGACCCACTGCCCTAGCCCCAGACACGGCTGACCCGGACATAGCAACATTTCAGAACCTGGACGCGGCAGACTCGAACCAGAACACAGCACAGTGACCCGAACACGAGAAATTCTCGTTCCACGGAGCCCTGTTCAGGTAATCCGTTCTCTCTCCTCGTTGTTACGTTTTCTATTCCGTCAGTTGTGACACGTAGGCTGTGTAACCCTCTCGATGCCCGTGCAACCCACTCGGTGCGTCGCGTCCTGTGGCGATCGCGAACCGTGATCCAAAAACAGGAAAAATAATGCCGTATTTTTACCCGGAACTGAGTACGTCCCGCTAAACGGGACGACTTAGTCGTGCGCGGTCTTCACCGAAACGTGCGTGCCATTGATACGGACGTGCAGAATTTTGCAGAAGTTGATTTGGATGTGCGTGCACACCGGAATTAACGCATATCCGTCGACAACGCCCCATATCCGCCTGTTCTGGAATACGCTGTAACTTTGTGTACACACGCCGGATCGAAACGAAACTTATGCCATCGGACTCGCAGCGATACGCTGGTCCTGTGACCCAAGTTTGGTTCGATTCTGAGAACGTAGACAAAATCCCGTATCGTGGGCCCCACGGCTCCACTTAACGGGCGATTTTGTGATCGGCTCATCGGAATTCAGTTCTGGACATTCCGTTGGGTTCGTATCGACGCTCTGGACTTGTTGACACTAAGTTTGGCAAATTTGGAGACCATTGGTTCTGACACATTTTTCGGTGCAAAGTGGCCCACATGTGGACCCCGCTTTGACCAGAAAATATGATTTTTGCCCTTGTTTTCAAATTGGACTTAAGGACAGGCATTTCTAGCTATTTGATATTTTTTGAGACTATTGGTGATGTTTATTTCAGCTTTTGGAAGAGTACCTACAGGATCCACTAATACAGGGACAACTGTTGGTATTCAAACCCCATGCAAGTATACCTTGCCTTGTTGTACTGTTTAAATTCAGTTATTTTAGTTACATGTTTATTTATTTTAATATGATATAAATGTGCGCGTCCGAGCAGACTCGGGTGCAGTCAACGAAGACGTTGACGTTAGGACTTGTGTCTGACCTAGTGTCTAGTAGACCACCTAAAGTTGTGGAGTTATTGGTATGACTCCCCAGGCCTTGACACGTATCATTACACGTCACAGAGTGAGTTCATGTAGGGACGCGTGTCTCATGCGCGACTGGCCATCAGTGTGAGCAACACGTGTAACGGTATATAGCTTAGTTGTTTATTTTATAGAGACTTGCATCATAGTACGAGATGTCCACGTCGTGTTCACGACTTGTACATCTACATTGGGCGGGGAATATACTAGTAGGCGTATGGGACACCCCCCTCCTTGTATGTTATACCTTCGTACCATGCTCCTCGAAGATGGACGATTGCAGAGCTACCCATGTGTCTGGGGGCATATGACACATATACTAGCCAGTCACGACGATTGGTGAATTACGTCAGCATATGTCTAGCCTACACTTTCCCATATGTACTACAAGATCTTCACATTGCATTCACTTAGATGGTTAGCACACCCCCTTTATTTATTCGGTATTTACATTATGGCATGTTTCTATGTATCTTGTTATGTCCCTCTGAGGACCTGGTCCCTTTCTAGGTGTGGATGTTTATGAGTATTCGCAGGAGCGCAGATCCGGACATGTTACGTATATTCCGAGGAGGTCTTCTCTTCAAGCCTCATGATTGTCAGATGTTGTTCTTATATGGTGTGTATCTGGTTCATTTTATATTCTATTTCAGTAGTGGATTTGTTTCCATCCGACTGTCACTCTTTAGATACTTATTATTGAAATCTAGTCACATGGTTATTGGTTATTCATATTTGATTTCTGTGGATGAGATTTAGATTACACCCTGTGACTTGTGATAGTCTTACCACTTGTGAAGTATTGTTCATTATACAGCGTACGCATGTATTATGGTTTTCATATATTGGAGTTGCCATATATACAGGCGGCTGGCATGCTTACATGTCCTAGTCCTACGTATTTTGGGAGTGGGGCGTGACACTATTATAAGTCTGTGTATTTATTTTATTTATATTAAATGTATGTTAATTTACCGGTGTTGAGTGTTCCACCGAAGGGGTCGACGAACCCAAGGAATTCAATGGAGGGTTGCTCCGGGTCTATTTATATAAATTGGGAATTCATAAACTGCAGGAAGATTGGTTTGGAAACCATTTTAGATTCTTTTTTTCCACTGAAAATTTAGCGACGTTTAGCGTCGTTTAGCAACGTTTAGCGACATTTATATACGTCGCTAAATACGTTGCTAAATACGTCGCTGAATGTTGCTAAATTGCTGACATGGTAGTATTTGTCAGGTCAATAAAATATTGCTAAATGTGCTGCATCACATCGCTAAACAGAAAAAATTTAGCGACGTTTAGCGACACAAAAAATATCGCTAATTTAGCGGCGTTGAGTCGCTAAATGTCGCTAATATGAAAAATATTAGCGACACAAATACGTCGTTAGAAAACGTCGCTATAGCGACGTTTTGCTACGTTTTTCCTGTCAGCGACTAGTTTAAATGAGCTTTATTAAAATGTCGCTAATTACGTCGATAATTTTTTTAGCGACGTTTTCAGGCGTCGCTGATTTAACTTATTCTTGTAGTGATAGAGCAATAAAATGATAAAATCATCTGGCAAAACCTTCTTTTTCTTCACTATCGGTAACAAATAATTTAGTAAAAGATTTCCATAAAATGTATTTTTTTTTCTACTTGAAATATTACTATTAATACTTCTAACTTCTAGAGGTGATATTTGTGTCGGTGGCACAAAATATTCTACCTGAATATTACCATAACAATGCTAATCAAAATTATTATAATAATTGTAACAATGTTTTGAAACACCTTGATAAGGATAGTTAGAAAACTAATTTTTTTTAAAAATTAGTTAGAAACCGTAGTTAGAAACAGTAGCATCTTTATCATCCATAGTTTAAAAAACTAATTTTTTTTTTTTAAAAAAAAAAGAGGAAAGAAAATTAACTAATCAAATTCCATATCAAAGTAACTAATTTTTTAATAATAGAAAAAAAAAACTTAGGTCTCAACTTGATTTCCTATAAAGGCGGATGTAGAATTGTAGTAGCTTTGTGGTGGTCGATAAAGTTGAAGTCTTCAAATTTCTCAAACTCTTGCGATTTTTCTTACACTTCAGTCTATAGAAAGTTGTTACTTCACTAGTTTGCTTGTAAGTATTGAAAGAGAGCTAAAAAAATGGGGTCTGGACCGGGGTGGGTTGATCGGATCGGGACTAAAAAACCGAGTTCGACCCGTGTCTTCGACCGGTCCTGACTGGGTTGACTGGATCGGAACTGAAAAATCCATTTCGGTCACCGACTTCGACCGGGCTGGTCCGAATCGACCTATCGGGCCACATTTTCAACCTAGTCCGAACCCAGATTTACTACCGACTGAGTCGGATCGGCGCGTTGATCGGGCCCGAAATGTCCAGGCCCTGGTTTCGGACCACCCAGCCCATTAGACTCCTTGAGGAATGATGATTTCTAGTTACAGCTAAGTAACGCATTTCAAACTACATAATGGAATGTTCTTCCAACAGGTAAACATAAATTTACACCATACTCCCATTGTGCTACAGCTTACGATTATTTCCCTCCTTGTGTCAAATAATGTAACAGAAAAATTTTAATTTAGGAAAATAAGGAGTAAATTAACATTATATATTCACTTTGGGGTTTGTTTATGATAACGTAGTATTACCCCATGCTAGATATTCATTTTCCTAATAACTGGCTACCAGAATTAGCTAATTCAACCAACTGGTAGGATTCAAAACCTTAATCAATTTGTGTTCTAATGTATCTCCAAGTGTAACTAAACACAAAATACACATCATAAGTACTTAATGTTCATAAATTTATACATTCAACACGTCCACAATTGGACAATAAAACATAAAAAAAAAAGAAAAAAAAATCCAAAAAAGAAAAAGAAAAATCTCAATAAACAGACAAATAATTTAATAAATATAAAAATTAAATAAAAATAAATATATCTTTTGAAATGTATCGTATCGGACGGACACAAAAAGCATATAGAATGAGTTTTTGTCTCATCCAACAGACCACCTTCTGACCTATGAGATTCGAAAACCTTTTATATCAGATTCGAAAACTTTTTATATCATAGCGCATGGTATGTGGTACGAGATTAACAACATAAACACATAAACTCTTAAAAGTGGAAAATATGGAAGTTATACTAGGAAGGTATTGCTTAGAGAGAAAAAAAACAAATGTTGCTTGATTTCTCTGCTGTGCCTAATACCATCAGTAAAAAAATTCCAAAGCCTTCTATTTGTTTGTTTGAATTGGTGTGGTGGCCAACTAATCACAGCTAACAGCCAACATACAATCATGCACGTTTGTGCAATAATTTGACTGTGAAAACTCACCTTGTGGTTACAGAACATTGGGCCACCTTGAACGTAACAATCACAATGGTGTGTGTTGAGAAAGTCGAGAAAGTCCTGAGAAAGCAATCAATTAGATGTTGTTTCTCAACAATAAATAACGGTCTGGATTCATAAGAATATAACTAGCTGGGATAAAATGCAAAAAAAATTCTCCTTAGATAAGGTATTTTTAAAAAAAAAAAATTCTATATTAAAAAAATCTCAAATTTTACATTTGTGCAGTTTACATCCAATTTGGTTTCTGCTATTAACAAACGTCAAATTAGATATGAAATGACGATTATATTCATCTAAAACCTAAGGATAAAGTGAAAAATATTCTTTGTTAGTTTGGTGGCCGGAGATTGAGCAAGACCATTAGGTTTTGGATGGGTACTACTATATTTATTTCTATATATTAATTTATTATTATCTAAATTAATTTATTATTATCTTTATTTATTTGTTATTTGTATAGAGAAAATAATTGTTTTATTTATTTCAAGAGAGGGGGTACATATATATAGGGGGAGGCTAGCCTCCTCCTTAATTATTTTCTCCTCCTAAATTATTTTTTATCCGATGTGGGACTAAATAAGCCTCCTATAACTCAACACTCTCCTTCAAGATGGACGATAGATATCAATCATCCCCATCTTGTTACAAAAGGTATCAAACTATCTAGGACCTAAACATTTAGTTAAACAATCAGCTAACTGCTCCGCTGATTTCACATAGCTCAAAGTCAAAACTTTTCTATTCAGTTGCTCCTTGATGAAGAACCGATCAAACTCCACATGTTTGGGGCGATCGTGCTGAACTTGATTGTTTGCAATATCAATTGATGATTTGTTGTCACACAAAAGTTACAGGGAGTCTCCTCTAAACAAACGTATCTCAGCCAACAAACTTTTCACCCACATCATCTCGCACAAGCTAACTGACATATCCCTGTATTCGGCCTCAGCTATAGACCTAGCCACTACATCTTGCTTCTTGCTGAGTAAAGAGACAAGATTGCCTCAAACAAAAATACAGTAACCTGTAGTGGACTTGTGATCGTCCATACAACCCGCCCAATCGGCATAACAGTAGCCTTCAACTCTTAGATGTCCAGAACTTCTGAACCATAACCCCTTTCCTGGAGTTCCTTTAATATACTTGAGAATTCTGCGAACTGCCTCCATATGATGCGCTTTGGGATCATGCATATATCTACTCACCACACTCACGACATAAGTAATATCAGGTCTCGTATGACATAGATATATGAGCCGACCAACTAATCTTTGATATTGTCCCATACTCACCGGATCACCACCTCAGCACACCACTTGTGATTCTGCTCGATAGGAGTAGAAGCAACCCAACATTCATGTCTATGAAAGAAGGTCCAGAGCGTACTTTCACTGAGAAAGTACTATACCCTTTCGTGACCTTGCAATTTCAATTTCGAGGAAGTACTTCAATTGTCCCAGATCCTTAACTTCAAATTCCTCACCAAGCCTTTTCTTCAGTCGTAGGATCTCCTCAGTATTGTCTCCAGTAATTACAATATCATCAACATAGACTGCAAGAACAGTGATACGAGTCTTGGAGTGCTTGCAAAATACAGCATGGTCTACATTACACTGCCTATACCCCATACCACAGATTGCAAGCATGAATCTATCAAACAATTCTCTTGGAGACTGCTTTATCCCATACAAAGACTTCTTCAATTTGCATACCTTTTTCGTTGCTTGTGAATTAGCAAAGCCTGGTGGAATCTCCATATACACCTCCTCCTGGAGATCCCCGTGCAAAAAGTCGTTCTTGACATCTAGTTGATGTAGTTGCCAATTGAAGTTGGCAGCACATGACACCAACACTCTCACAGTACTCATCTTTGCGACTTCAGCAAAGGTCTCATCATAGTCGATACCATAAGTTTGGCTATAGCCTTTAGCAACCAATCTGACCTTGTACCTGTCAATCTTGCCCTATAAAGTTTGCTTAACAATATAAACCCATTTACATCCAACAACACGCTTTTCAGCTGGCAGTGGTACCAGCTTCCATGTGTCATTCTTCTTCAAGGCCTGAAATTCTTCCTACATGGCACTCAATCACATAGGATCTTGCTTAGCTACCTGCCAGTTATTAGGTACAAGCACTAAATCTAATAATGCAAGGAAGGACTTATATACAGGCGGAGTGGATGCATATGAAATATAATGTGCAATGTCAGTATCCCAACTTCCAAACTTAGTTGGAGGTTTTCCAGCATTGACTCTAGAAGTTCTACGAAGCAAGACAGGAGAATTAGAAGTATCAGGGGATGAATTATTACCAGGTGACTCAGGTGGAAGGGCCGAAGAAGGTCCTGGAGAAGAGAAACTTGGGACATCAGTATTTGTGGGTACTAGCATATGGACATCAGAAGGAAGCTCATGCTTCTCATGTTGCTGCTGCTCATGCTGCACCTGTTGTTGCTGCTCATGATCCCTATATACTTTCAGTTTTCCCTGACTGTCGCTCCCCTTGAGACACCATCACTCCTCGGTGACTCAAAAGGACATGGAATCATACCAATCACGATGCCACTCTCATTCTCCCCCTCTATACTAGCATCAGTAGAGCCATCATCGAACAAGGAACTTAACTCCGTCTTCTCCCAATAAAATGGTTCAAACTCCCGAAAGTTCACGTCAATACTAAAAAACAACCTTCTTTCAGTAGGACACCAATATTTTCTCTTTTTTGACTTGGTGAGTAGCCCACAAAAATATATTTAACTGCTTGTTGATCCATCTTGCTCACCATCATTCTGTGATCTCGCACAAAACATGTATAGCCAAACACTCTGGATGGAACAATAAAAATATTAGAGCCCAAGAGCATCTCATATGGTGTCTTTATCCCTAATACTCTTTACGACATTCTTTTGATTAGATAAGCTGCTGTCATAACCGTCTCACTCCATAAGAATTTTGGTACATTCATTGTCACCATCAAAGAATATGCCACTTCTAGTAGATGCCTGTTCTTGCGTTCAGCCACCCCATTCTGAGCAGGAGTGTTTGGACAAGTAGTTTGATAAAGAATTTCCTGACTAGAGATGAAATTAGCAAACTCCTTGTCGGTGTACTCGGTCCTATTATCTGTTTGAAGAATCTTCACATGTACTCCAAACTGGGTCTTCACATATGTCGATAAATCTTAAAAATATTTGTACACCTCAGATTTTTATTTCATCATGTAGATCCAGGTCATACGTGATTAGCAATCAATGAAGGTAACAAACTATAATGAAGGTAACAAACTATCTGAATCCACTAATAGAAGTAATAGGACACAGTCCCAAAATATCAGAATGAACAAGTACAAATGGCTCAAAACTTCGAAGACCAACCATTTTATAAGTAGAACGTGTATGCTTTCCAAGTTCACAAGCATTACAAAATAACCTTTTTTTTGTCTACTTTATTCATTATCTCAGGTTCTAACTTATTTAAACTATCAAAAAATAAATGCCCCAATCTGCAGTGTTGGAGCATTCTTCTGTCTCTGGACCTCCACTAGTAGTAGCAGCAAGCATTGTACCTCCCTGTCCAGGTACCAAAGACCATCACACTTGATGCCAGTCCCAAGCCTCTTTCCCGTGGCCTTCTCTTAGAAAGAACACATATCCTGATAAAAATGAACATTACAATTCAATTGATCAATGAGAGAGCTAACAAAAAATAAGTTGACCAAAAATGAAGGAAGATGCAATACAGATGATAGGGTAACATATAAAGTACAATAGACTGAGCTAGTACTCATGATGGGTTAGGATATCCCATAAGCTGTCTGAACTGTCTCAGGATGCATATGCTTGCTCGGATAATATAATACAAATTCACTAGATGCACTTGTGATATGCCTAGATGCACCTGAGTATATGATCCAACCAGTATGAGATTTAGTGGATGCAAGTGCCTGAACCAGAATATCTGTGCCCATATGAGCAGCGTAACCAGTAAATTTACTAAGGTAGGTAGTGTTATCCAGATCCTGAGTGGCCAGTCCCTTGCCCTTAGAACTCTCAACCTAAAACTTGAACTAACGTAGTTCCTCCAGCTTTATCATATCAGCTCCAGTCATTTTGGTAGTGGTCTCCTCAGTCGCAGCTAGGTGAGCAAATCCCCTACATCTGCATCCCATGCCTCCTTGACCTACACGTCCACCCCTTTGACCTCTGTCTCCTCGGCTATGACCAAAATTGCGAGATTGAGGGCAGTTGTAGCTGAGGTACCATTTCTTACAGCAATTGTAGCACTCCCTGTCATCGCTGCTGGGAGCACTAGGAACCACCAATACAGAACGGACAGCTGGTGAGGTCTCACCTTTTATCACCTTCTGTCGGATCTTCTCTTGCTCCATCGATGCAACAGCCTCATCCAGGAACGAAAAAGATGGCAGATGACACATTACTGCCCTCCTAGCCTCAAACTACGGGTTCAGACCCTTGAGAAAATGAGCCACACGCCTACGCTCAAGGTACTGTTTTCCAATGAGAATATCTGCTGGATTTTGCAATGATAGCGGATCATAGTAGTCCAAGTCCGCCCATAAGCGGCGTACCTCCGATGTATACTGGAGTACTATCTTCTCTCCCTACGTGGTAGCATCAATCTTCTCCTCAACTTCCATCATCATCATCATGACACTCCCAGCTCCAGAGTACATCACAGCCAATGTCGTCCAAACATTAGCTACACTGCAGATTGACTCTACCATCCCAGCTACGGATGGAGACACAAAAGTCAGCAGCCAAGAAACCACCAGAGAATTAAGGTGACTCCATGTGCTCCACTCAGCACTCGTCTTATCCTTTGACTCAGTGCATTCTTCCTTCACATATTTTTTAAGCCCCTTAGTCAGAAGGTTCAGCAACGCCCTCCTAGACCAACTTAGATAGTTTATAGTCCCCTCAAGTTTGATGTCATTGGAAATCAACTCTATCTTCTTTATCACCTACGACGGTTCTGGTGTGGGCACGACTGCCTTACTGGATGAGGTATCCTCTAATTTGGTCTGAAATACCCTGGTCACGCCTCCAGTATCTCTTTCAATAACTGACTAGTACACAGGTGTTCCCATCTCCACAGTTGCACACAGGGATGAGGTCAAACGCAATCAAACATGTGTCGTACACCTACATGCAATCACGACTTTCTCCATCTATCTGTACACCCCCAAACTCATGCGGCATGAGAAATGCACAATGGATAGAACTTGCCGGAACAAGAGCTAAAAATAGAGATTTATGCAAAACTTTCCATGACGTATGCTATCTAATCTCAGAACCCACGTTGAGATAGAAATCAGAGGATCACACAAGAGTTCTTCTCTGATTATCCATGATCCAACGACTGGTTTGACGACACCCGCAGGCAAACCCGCAGGGAACGTCGACGACACCCGAGGGTGGAGGGGGGGAGCTTCCACCCGGGTAGAGCACTACTAAATTTTATCCAATTAGAGATGTCCTTAGCGACGTCAGAGTAAAACGTCACCAATTCCTAAGAATTTAGCGACTCCATTTAAAAAAGTCACAAAACGCCGTGAGTAGTGACGTTCAACATCATCCAGCGACTATCATTATTATTATGAAAATAGACGTCGGTAATAGTCATTGAATGTCGCTAATATTTTAATTACAGCGACATATTTAGCGACATTGTAACAATTACGTCGTAATATATTAAAAAATAGCGATGTTTAGCGACTCCTAATTTATACGTCGCTAAATTGTTTAATATAGGGTTTTGATTTTTTATTTCTCTCGTTCGTTTTTATTCGCAAAAATTTGAAACCTTGCGCCCCCTCTAGCTTTGTGACCCATCCGGCGCTCCGGCCCCCCTCCCCAACGTCGTGCTCTGTCACGATCCGCACCCGGTATAGGGGCACGAGAGCGTGGGTACGTCCAGCCTACGCCGCAGCATCGGCGGTAGAACGATGTCTAGGTCACAATACTATCTAAACAATCTCTCACGAATATTCAACTCCATAAGGAGACACAGATATCACAATATAATATGAAATATACTCAATCACATAAGCTAAGGCACGATGAGATATCGAAGCAAACAAATAAAATACAAGACAAGTCTAAACGACAAAATAACCATACCTGCAATCAATAACATCCAATCTCCAAGTATACTGGAAAATAAGTCCTCTAAGTCATAGTCTGAAAAAATATTTACAGTCAGGATGGAACGAAATACACCTTTAAAAGCAGTTTCATGCATATTGACAAAATCTATAGCACAGTGTAAAGAAATACAAGACAGACAGGAATACTGGCAATAAGAAATACTGACGAGCATGGATATACTGAAAATAGACATACTGGAATAAATGGAATACTGGAGCATGTCATCATCAATGTACATCTAGCAATGAAATAGAAATCCAAGTACACGAAAGAACAATGAACTGGTATATAAGTGTGTACAAGAACAATAACTAGAACATGTGGAGATGCTAGATCCATATACTAGAGATACATGTCAAGAACATCTAACTAAGTGTGTGAAACATCAGTAGATCATGTGAATCGGCTTGGGACTATATGACTCATTACATTGATTAGCGTTCATCCCCAACAAGTCCGGCTAACCATATGTAACAGCGATGAGGCATGTAAGGGTCAGGCCGCACCGACGTGAGGTGTGGGTGAGCTATGATGCATGTAAGTTGGGGTATGATCACATAAGCTACTAATATTTCCCTTTTTTCCCCAGCTAGCACGATGGATTCCAATCACGACTCCTCGTGACAGGTCTCAATGATGCCAACTCGTGTAAATAACCATGTCAGAGTCATGTATGCTATACAACAAGAGTTATAGAGATAATCAATATAATGGAAACTATCAGAGAATGTATTCGCCTGGGGTCCTGCTGCTGGTATGAATCAGAGTCCAAGTCACAGTCCAAATAGCCTATGTATTACAATTTACCATGTCAAAAGATAATTTATTCTAATTTATTTAATTCTGAAATAATTACTCAAAAATCCTATTTTAATCTTATTATTCTAATTTTTAGGTTAATTCCTAAATTGTCCAAAGAAACTGAATTTTATCAACTCGAGACTCATGGCACGCAAATCGAGGCGACCTGTTGACCAAAAAGTCAACCGACACAAACTCAACTTTTATGCATGATTTCCTGTAGATTTCAGCATCAAAAATATTCTGGAATTTATGGCTCGTCCGAATTCAAATTCGTTTGGGAATTATGGCACATACAAGTTTCGTATCGTGCACCGATGGTTAAATTCTAACCTAGAAGTTCTAAAGAATTAAAAGTATATAAATACTTCGAATTAAATTCTGAGAAACATATATGTCAAGGATCTCGACATTAGCTTTCCGAAACTTTAAACGGTTCATGATTCTGATTCCTGGTTCTCCCGGAATCGCGAAAATATCGAAACACGTCTATTTTCGGACATGCTGTGCTCTACGAATTTTTCAGAATTTAATACTCATAATTTTGTAAAACAATTTATATAATCAGAAATCTAACCTCAATATCGTTCTAACGCAAGAAACTAGGCCTCGTTTGGAGTCCGGAGCTATGCGCAATGGCTTCTGGAAGATGAAGGAACCCTAGATGGCAATTCTCCAAAAATCGGCTCAAGAAAAATCCTAGAAAATAACTTAACCTATTATATATATAGAGGAGAGAGAGAGTGCAGCCGTGGCTCGGAGTTGACACGTGTCAGCCATCCGTGGCTCTCCACTCAGATCGAACGGTCGTGGATCCACGCGGCTCGGCTCAGCTGAGTCCGAGTCTAACTCGGACTCGGCTCGGCTCGAGATCGGCTCGGCTCCACCCAGACCCAAACCTCGGTCACTGATAGGCGGGCCCCGCACTGTTGGTTGCTGGAGGCTGATAGGTGGGCCCCCTGTTTACTGACTGGGCAGAAATAATTACTTTTGGGTTTTTTTTTCAAAAATTAGTTTTTAATTCAGTTTTTCATAATTAACTCAAAATAAATGCTAAAAATAATCAGAAAATTCCCAAAAAATTCTAGAAAATAAAATTTATTATTTAGAACCTAAAATAAAAGTTTGGGACATTTTTAATTATGTTTGAACCTAAAATAAATTCTTACAAATCCTAGAAAATTAGTGTTACTAGTTTTTAATCAACTAAAAATTGTGGAAAAATCTCAATAGCCCCAAATTAACCTAATAACAATATTTAAGCACGAATTTCAGGATACGGAGGTTACAAGTCTACCCACCTTAAAAAAATTTCGTCCTCGAAATTTAAGATCCTCAATAGTTGTATGTATTCATTTATATTATTTCTCCATCAAAAATTTAATTCATCAAACCATATAATCATGAAGCAAATTCATATTGTTATTTCACAAAATTTCATAATTCTATAGATATCATATTTCTGAAAAATCCTCAAATTTAAAAATCGAATTCCATTCATATCACAATCTCCTCAAAATTTGGTGTTAATAATTAAATACTCAAAAATTTAATATCCAATCCTCTAATTTAAATCCAATCAATGCACATTTATAAAAGTTAAAATCTCATCCAAAAAGTTTGTATTCAAAAACTAACCCATTAATCATCTTACTCCTCAAATCTTGAGTAATTCACTAAATACGAAATTTACTATCCAATCCTTTAATTGAAATCCCGTCAATGCATATTTATAAAATTTAAAAAAAATCTCATCCGAAAACACTATTCCATTAGTGATCTTATTCCTCGATTCTTTTTCTACACAATACTCAAATAATATAATACTCGCAAAATCTTCAATTGCAATATTCAAAATAAATCTATATCTTGCAGTCAAATAAATAAAATGATAATCTTCTTCATTCCTCAAATGTTAGTGACATTCAATCATACCACAATCTTCATAAAAATTTATGATTTTAACAAATCATCAATTCTGTCATTTTAAATTCTCATCCCTTTATTTAATTTAATGTTTATCCTCGATATTTAAAGCACCTTGTCTCTCTTTGTCAAGTCATATCCTCTTCATAAATCTTTACTACGGTTAAACCCCCAACAATCAAGGTCTAAGAAAATCCTACCTACAGTCACACAACATGCAATCTAGAGAAAACATACATGGTTATGGTCACTTTTGTCACGGTATTGCAGTCTCTGTCAGGGTGTACTACTAACTACATTCTAATAAAAAAATTACTGATACAAGCTACGGTACTAAGGGATCAATCAATCAATCAAAAGACAAAAAAAAAGAACATGAGGAAAGAACAGAACACAGCCTTCTAACCCATTACTCGGACATCTACAACCTCTATCACACTTAACTCTGGCACATTTATTCACAATTTTCTGTCCCTTTACACTGATACCCATATCAACTAATCACTAGTCTACAAGATATCCATGGATACATCCACATTACACACATCTATTTATTAATACCAAAATCTGATACCAAGGACCTCTTAACATAATCATCGGTCAAATAATGCATCTGAAGTTTGATACCCTTATTCCTTTAGGTACCACTATTTGTACTACTAGCACACCCACTGCTAGCTCTCGTACCGACTGTAATTGTTCATACTAGTTTTTCTTATCACCCAAGTGTACACCAAGTGCAACACATCATACTAAGTACTTCTCTCTCTAATACAACTCTAAATGGACACCCAAGTCTGTTTGCAGTGCCATCTCGAGCATGCTCAAGCCAATAGATCCTTACACATGCACTTCATCCACTCATATATTGATGTACATTTCTTACCCACCATAAAATTTTATCCTAAAATAAAACCCTCGAAATTTAACTTCTCGAACAATTTAAAATAAAATGTATATACTTTCCTCTAAAGTCAATGCTCAAATATCGAAATAAAACTTTTAATCACTTCCAAAATCTTTATAGCTCTGGCTATGTTTATTGAATCAAATTTTGAATCCTCAAACATTTTAATAACATAAAATCTCAACTCCTTAAAATTCTTAAAAATTGAAATTTATTTCCACTCTTCAAATTATAAATTTAAATCCACAAGTATACATATAAATACTCACAGTCTCTAATACTCAAGGTGCACACAAATACACCAATTATCTACAACTTCAACTGTGTACTAAAATTTGTACTATCCGGATTACTTGCACTATTACTCCCAATAATCAAAGTTATCATCACACATATTTTCTCCAATGATTTTCTATCTATATTAACTGATACACCAATCTAATTATCATCACACAAAGTAGTTACTATCATTAGTACCTTGCTCAACAAATCCTCGATATAGAATCATTAGTACTCTTGGTATGATAACACTAGATTCATTATTGGATCATCTCATCAAACTTATTGGAACTCACGATTACTTGCACCTTCTATAACACCCATCTTTCACTTTACTCTCATGGGCAAGTATATGGTTTCTCATCTCGATTGATGTATATGTATTTTCTTTTTAATCTTTTACAGACTGTTACACTAATCTGTGTTACACTTCATACCTTTCATGATCAATCTTGATATTCCTCTACCCGTGGCATACTCATTAATACCCTTTATGCATATACATTTATTTACTCTTGACACACCCAAGTAATCAATCATCAAATTGAACATCATGCTCCATTAATATTTAACACAATTCCTTGATACTTAATTGTTTATATAGATCATCCAATTACATAAATTCATGACTATCCAGGACTGGCATGCTGACTCTGATACTTACTCTTGGAACCTTCACTAATACTCTAACTCCTCTTTCTATAATACCAATACTAATTATAATAACACCTATCATAGAACTATTGCTACAAGGTACTATGTTATGGGTATCTCTAGATTAATGCCTACTGCTCACATGTCCAACTAAGAAATACTTAAAAACTCACAAGTCACACTCAGTCAACACTAATACAAGACACAAACAAAATTGCAAGTCACTAATTATCATACTAACAAGAAATCCTCAAAGAAGCTCAAAAAGGAACGGGATTAAGGATTGAAGGTATCTTTACTGCTAGTAAAGAAAAGAAGCGATGGAACAAAGTCATGTAATAACGGAAATAGATAAGTCTTGAGATGATACTTTAAGAACCATTTTAAGATACGACCTGATAATCATTCACGTCTATCCGAAATTATGACACTCAGAATTCTCGCCACGCCAGTAAGCATAGATGCGATAAACGACAGGTTCCGTAACTAAGGTATGCAACTCTATAGTCATGTCATCTAGAATCTTTGCCACGCCAACCGGTATGGCTGCGAGAGACTCCAAGTTTCATAACTAAAGTATGTACATCCAAGCCAGGTTCCTACGTTCTCGTCACGACAGCTAATATGGCTGCGATAAACTCTAGGTTCCATAACCAAAGTAGACGTTTTACCTTTCTCACTGTTCTTATCAACATATGTCATCAGATGATACCGTAAAGTTTAGTCCGTAAAATTCATCTCGATAACAAATCAAAACTCAACAACGATACCAAGAATTAAATTGATAACTGATCAACAATAATCAAACTCAATATCAACAAGGGAGAATGGACGAAAACAAGGGGAAAGGATTTAAATTAGAATTTATAATGAGATTCTCAAGGGTCGTCCCAGGAATCTCTCAATTAATTTGTGATTGAGTATCCTCTCCCATCCTAGTATCCTATGTCCTATATTCTATAGCAGGCATATAGTAGTACAACTATGACGTCGCACTACCACGATATCGCATAACTTGCGAAGTCAGACCTGCATGGGCCACCACTAAAAATGTGTCATGACACGCACCCGGTATAGGGGCACGAGAGCGTGGGTACGTCCAGCCTACGCCGCAGCATCGGCGGTAGAACGCTGTCTAGGTCACAATACTATCTAAACAATCTCTCACGAATATCCAACTCCATAAGGAGACACAGATATCACAATATAATATGGAATATACTCAATCACATAAGCTAAGGCACGATGAGATATTGAAGCAAACAAATAAAATACAAGACAAGTCTAAACGACAAAATAACCATACCTGCAATCAATAACATCCAATCTCCAAGTATATTGGAAAATAAGTCCTCTAAGTCATAGTCTGGAAAAATATTTCCAGTCAGGATGGAACGAAATACACCTCTAACAGCAGTTCCATGCATATTGACAAAATCTATAGCACAGTATAAAGAAATAAAGACAGACATGAATACTGGCAATAAGAAATACTTACGAGCATGGATATACTGAAAATAGACATACTGGAATAAATGAAATACTGGAGCATGTCATCATCAATGTACATCTAGCAATGAAATAGAAATCCAAGTACACGCAAGAACAATGAACTGGTATATAAGTGTGTACAAGAACAATAACTAGAACATGTGGAGATGCTAGATCCATATACTAGAGATACATGTCAAGAACATCTAACTAAGTGTGTGAAACATTAGTAGATCATGTGATCGACTTGGGACTATATGACTCATTACATTGATTAGCGTTCATCCCCAACAAGTCCGGCTAACTATATGTAACAGCGATGATGTAAACTCCCTCGACAAGATTTCAGTATTTTAAAATTATTTTTATGCTAATTATAATTCTTGCAACTTTTTTAAATTTATTTGTTACATATCCTATAGATTGTACACCTGTCCATTACCCAATTTATTTAAGAGCATTACACTAGCTGTTATTCCCAAACCAGTTCACATACTTGCCCTAGACATGTTAGACTACTTTTTCTGTATTTTGTGCAACTCCCAGAAACCTTGTTTGGTGCTTCGTTTTAGTCGCACAAATATCACTACAAACGTACGTATTTAATTCCTATTTAATTTTCTGCTCTTTACCCATCTCTGTACCCCTAAAGATTTGAGGACCAGTAGGCACCTGTTTTGCCCAAACAAAAATACGATAATATTCTACACCGAATATACTACAATTAGTATATTGACACCGTAGAAAAATTATGACCCTAACTGCCTCTAAATAATTAGTGAACACCGTGCGCAGTATTTATTAAATAATAAATACGGTGACCCGTATTACCTAAAAGAATCAGACCCTGCCCCTGCTCAGGCTAACCCCCACAGCCCAGGACACCTCCCCAACTTTTCCCCTCAATTCTGTGAATTTTAGTAATTTTTAGAACCAGGTGATTTTCCAGACAAATTATATAATTGCGCAATCTCCCAATTTTAGGACCTTTATGCAAATTGTGAAAAGTTAAGGATTTTTATACAAAAATGCATGTGAGGTGGCATCAACCTATTGGCTAGACAATAGGTGGCATGGGACCCACCTAAATATCCAGAAAAATCTGCTGAAAATATCAAAAATACAAAAATACCTAAATGCCCTTAAAGTTGCAAGTAATTACAATTTTGCCATTAGGAATAAACCCTATATAAACCCACACACCCCTCCCTTACAAATCCCACAGCCCTCACCTCCGACCACCACCAGCCGCCCAACTCCGGCCATACCCTCGCCCTGACCCCCTCTCCCCTCCGGCCAAGTCTCACCGCATGCACCACCCTGCTCCGCCGTGAACAGCCCCCGCAACCTCCCCACACCCTCACTGCCCACAGCAGCCACCACCACCCGAACCACCCCTGCGCCACCCTCCGCCACCGTGCACCTCCACCAACCCCACCACTCGACTCGCCACCTTCCCCTTCACCGGACCACCACCCCTCACCGCCCCACGACGCCGCCTCCGCCGGCCAGAGCCCCCGCAGCTCCTCCCCACTTCCCTAACCCTAACCGACCTCTCCACCTCCGACGGCCTCTAGCCGCCCCCACCGCCGTCGTGGACCTCCGCCACCACCACCAACCAGACCGCCCCTCCTTTCTCCGTCGATTCCGCACCCTGCCCGGCCACCTCCGCCACTCCTCCGCCGCCGGCAGCCCCCGCACTCAACTACTGCTGCTGCTGCTGCTAGCAGATACTGCTGCTGTTCCTGCTACTCCGGCCGCCTCCGGCCATCCCCGCCGTCGTCCTCCCGCCGTCGACGACCCCTAGGTCCCACCTGTCAGAAGGTATACCCCACCCCTCTCCTTTATACGTATATACACTCAATTTTATGTATGTATGTATGTATATATGTATATAAATATGTATAAATATGTGTATATATGTATATTTATATATATATATATGTTTATATATATAATATTATATATATTATATATTATTATATACTGTATAAATACAGTATATTTATGCAGTATATTGTATATTATTATTACATATATATTATTATTATATATATATGTATATGTATATATATATATAGCTGTATATATTTATATATATATATATATATATATATATTTAATATCTATTTAATATATATACATATATCATATTATGTATATATATTATATGTATATAAGCATTTTAATTTTGTTTTACTTATATAAATATATATATATATATATATATATATATATATATATATATATATATATATATATATATATATATATATATATATATATATATATATATGCAAAATATATAAATATATGTATACATATATTTATATGTATGGTATGTATATTTATATGTATATATAACATATTATATATATGTTATATAATTACTATTATATTTATAGTATATATGTATGTATATATATACTATGCATTTTTCTTTTTATTGTTTATATGCACTTAATTATATATATATGATATTATATATAATTATTATCATAGTACTGGATATACAGTACATATATTATATATATATATTATATTTTCTGGGCTGGATAATACAGCCTACATATATATATGTATATTTTCAATTCTTGTACTGTCTTTCAATTCATTATATATATATATATATATATATATATATATATATATATATATATATATATATATATATATATATATATATATATATATATATATATATATATATATTATCTATATACATTATATACTATATATAGTACTGTATAATACAGTACATAGATATATATGTATTTACTTTCTGTCCTGTCAATTCATTTTACTTATATATATATATATATATATATATATATATATATATATATATATATATCAGTGGATATACCCTGATTATTATATTATTATATATCAGTGGATATACCCTGATTATTATATTATTATATATCAGTGGATACGCCCTGATAATATTATATTACTATAAATATATATCAGTGGATATACCCTGCTATTATTATAATTGCTATATATATATACACCTGCATTTTTCTATATATATGCTATATATACTAATATCTAAATATACATACTATATATATATATATATATCTATTTTATATATATTATATATGTATATAAGTGTATATATATATATATACTATATATTATACCATGATATTCACGAACCCTGTCTATTTTAACAGAAACCATCTCCAGCACAGCCAGTGACCCCCTGTCACAAGCACCTCCAAACCTGACTGTAAAATCAGGGTTACAATACTATCAGGGAGTAGGCAAGTATACCTTGCCAAATTTTACTGTTTAAATTATTAACTGTTGAATGTTCATTTTAGTAAATTTATATATAACAGTGAGTACCTGAGACTGCCTCGGGTACAGTCAACTGATACGTTGACATTTAGCATAATTAACTTAGTCGTACAGACTCACCAACAATTGTGAGGGTATCCTAATATCCTCTTAGACCCTATCACGGGTACACGCAACAAGGTTGCACTTCATTTTGGGATGCAAGTTTGCGTAGTTGATTAGCTACCAGTACGTACGACGTGCATCAAGCTTAGAACAAAATCAGGAAGGTTACGACTTGGCATTAGTTACATTGGGCGGGGAGAATGACTAAAAGACGTATGGGACACCCACCTCTTTATCATGTGGCCGCACTCGATGGAGTGATACGGTTGTTATATATATATTCATGTGACCATACTCATCGTAGATGGAAAATTGTATAGTGCCCTTGAACGGGGGCATATGTGGCATATACTAGCCAGTCACTACAGATTGGTGAATTACGTCAGCATATGTCTTGCCACACATTTCCTATACGTACTAGGTTGTCTCAAATTGCATTCACTTAGTTGGTTAGCACCCTGTATTTATTTATTCAGTATTTACACACATGGCATGTTATTTTTTTGTATCTTGTTACGTCCCTCTGAGGACCTGGTTCCCTGCCAGGTTTAGCTGAGACATTCCACCCCACAGTACCTGGATCTGGACAGGAATCTGGACATGCCCTTGGGATGGAGTTAGAGGAGATGCCATCAGAGTCTGCCTGAGTACATCTGGAGTTGGAGCTATATATTTTGAGGACGATGCGCTAGTTTATCTTATTTCACTTTCTTCTTATCTTTTTGTAGTGGGTTTGTTCCCACCTGACTTTATCTGATTTGTATATGACATTTCAGATTTATCATCTATATATATTCAGCACTTTTCCTGATATTTTTGTGGATGAGATTAGATTTACCTGTATTAGACTTGTAGTATTTTAGGACAGCGTAGCATGTTACTTTGGGTCCATTAAATTGGGTAAACCCTTAGTGACATGTCAGCTGGCCAATGCCACGTGGCCTAGTTCCGTATATTTTTGGGACTGGGGTGTGACACGGTTTTAGTGGTGGTCCATGCAGGTCCAGTTAATTGCTAGAAGCATGATGTCATGCTCAGCAAACCTGCAATAGGATAGGAATACTAGGTCTCATCCACACTGACTTCATCCAAAAAAATTCTTGCATCCTGTTTGATTATCATTTATTATTTCCTTCGTACTTTTCTAAATTCTTTTATCTTCTTTAGAAATATGGACATACCCAGTGGACACGCTAATGATGGGGCTGACCAAGCAACACAACCCTCGTCAGATGTCCAAAGGACACCAATTCCCCCGAGAGACCAATCCCCGAGAAGGATGCTGGTCAATCCGACAACCCCGTACTATCACCAGGCTCCTACCCTGGAAGAAACACTAGCCCGACAAGAAGGGCAAACTTTCCAGGCACCAACACTGCAGGCGGAGACATCTTTGCCTTTACCTCCAGCCCTTGCAGTCCTGATGCCACAATTTGAGGGACAGCCTCAAATGTTTCAGATCCTCCAAGCCATGTTACAACAGACTGAAGTCCTGAGACAGGCTCAGTGGCAACAAACTGAAGCCCTGAGATAGAGTTTGATAACGGCTCTGGAGAGAACAGCTACCCCAGCACTAGCACCTGCCCAACCAGCTGGCACTGTCCAAGGCTTTCGCCGGATGAGCCCAAGAACCTTTAAGGGCAGCGAAACTCCGGAAGAGATCTCAGACTGGATCTCCAACACGAAAATGCTGCTAGAAGGTTCACAGCTTCACCCCGACCTATGGATGACTGCAGTGAGGGCCCAACTAAAAGGCAATGCCCATCATTGGTGGAACTCCATCGAGCGCAGCATCGGCAGAAACCATACTTGGGAACAATTTCTGGAATACTTCAATGCAAAATACTTTCCAGCCACGGTCAGAGATGATCTGTACTCCCAGTTCCTGCATTTGGAACAAGGAAATATGACCGTCGACGCCTACGATAAGGAATTCAGTCGACTAAGTCAATTCGGTGCCATCCTGATACCAAACAAGCTGGAGAAGGCCCTGAAATTCCATAACGGCCTTACCCTCGAGCTCCAAGGGTATACTACGGCACAGTCAAGGATTTCCTACGAAGAAGTTCTTTCAGAGGCAAGGATACAAGAAGCCATTGGCCGAGAAGCAAGATGTTCAAATCCAACCATATCAGCCAGAAACCAGACTGGAGTAGGAAGACCAATCTGTCACCCGGGAAATCAGGCACAACACAAGACAGGGCCATATCAATACAAGAAACTTTCGACTTGTCACTATTGTGGCAGGAAGGGACATTATGCCAAAAACTGCCGAAGGAAGTATAGACTATGCCTGATATATGGAGACAATCAACATAAGGCCAGAGACTGCCCATAACACAGAGAAGTAGCACTCCAGAATGGGCAAGGACCAGCAGCACCAGCCCAGGGAATGCAACCTCCTACTAGAGGTCAGCATCTCCTAGCATCTGAAAGATTTCAGAGGGGACCATCCTTGGCCACTCAGGGAACGCAGTACTACCTAGTCAGACAACAAACCGGAAGACAAAGGCACGAGCAGGCCTTTGCACTAGATGCAGTTGCAGAAGAACCTGAAGAAGAAACCAGTGCAGGTACCATTATAGTTACATTATTACCTGCAAACCGCATTATTTGATTCTAGAGCTACACTGTCATCATATCTAGTAGTTTCGTAACCATGCAAATAGCCACTTTTACATGAGAAGGCCTTGTTCCAGTTACCAATATTACTAAAGCATGCTAGTAGTCATGTATAGTAGAGTAATAAGGACGCAATTCTGGGTACATCCAATACCAAACTTCGACGTTGTCTTAGGCCTGGACTAATTAAAGCCAATACAAATGCTATACTAGACTACGGGAAGAGAAGCGTCATCTTTAGACCACCAGGTTACCCATTCAGAAATAGATAGTAACTAAGATAGCAAATCATAGTAGTTAACCCTAGTTACCTGAGGACTTATAGTATCCAACCTAAATTATTTTTCCACCTTTAGAGAATAATCAGGACTAAACTACAACAGATAGGTAGACTGCTAGACATCGATTACTAGGCTCAATCATATGAAGGTAGTAGTAGCTGAGTACTACAGGTAGTTTCCAAATTAGATTTAACTTATTAGGGTAGTCAGTAACTTCTAGTCTCATGTGTTCACCATCGATAAATAGATTAGTTATAGCTACTATTGGGAATAGAGCAATTAAATTGAAGGAGAAAGGGTAGACAGATGTTAACCTTGAGTTAAACATCGTGAACTACCATTAATGTATGACCTGCTGTAAACCTGGTGATACCCATATAATTTGGATAAAGGGCACACCTAGAATAAAATAGGAGGGCATGTGTTTTGAAGAACTCACCTACCTGAGGAACTATCAGACTTGGAAGAAGAGGAAAACTAAGCTCGAGGTACATCGGACCCTTCGATGTGTTGGAACGCATCAGAGAAGTTGCTTACAAGTTAGCATTACCTCAGACATTGGAAAGTACAAGACATCTTCTACGTATCTCAGCTAAGGAGATACTCTCCGGATACAAGTCATGTGCTGGACCATTGAAATCACTGTTGAAGCACCATAGAACTCTTAGAACGAAACGAAAAGATGTTGCAAGGCCAGACTATCCCTCTAGTTCGTATTGCATGAAAATATCATGCACAAGCAAATCAACCTAGGAACGGGAAGAGGATATTCGATAATGTTTCCCCCATCTATTTCCAGACCAGGGTATGTCCAAATATTTTAAATCAATCTTCAGCTATGTCTATTACAATTCAATCAATCTTTCGTTCTCATTATATGTCTGTTTTTATTTCGAGGACGAAATATTCTAAGGAGGGTAGATTGTAAACTCCCTCGACCAGATTTTAGTATTTTAAAATTATTTTTATGCTAATTATAATTCTTGCAACTTTTTAAAATTTATTTGTTACATATCCTATAGATTGTACACCTGTCCATTACCCAATTTATTTAAGAGCATTACACTAGCTGTTATTCCCAAACCAGTTCACATACCTGCCCTAGACATGTTAGACTACTTTTTCTGCATTTTGTGCAACTCCCAGAAATCTTGTTTGGTGCTTCGTTTTAGTCGCACAAATATCGCTACAAACGTACGTATTTAATTCCTATTTAATTTTCTGCTCTTTACCCATCTCTGTACCCCTAGAGATTTGAGGACCAGTAGGCACCTGTTTTGCCCAAACAAAAATACGATAATATTCTACACTGAATATACTACAATTAGTATATTGACACCGTAGAAAAATTATGACCCTAACTGCCTCTAAATAATTAGTGAACACCGTGCGCAGTATTTATTAAATAATAAATACGGTGACCCGTATTACCTAAAAGAATCAGACCCTGCCCCTGCTCAGGCTAACCCCCACAGCCCAGGACACCTCCCCAACTTTTCCCCTCAATTCTGTGAATTTTAGTAATTTTTAGAACCAGGTGATTTTCCAGACAAATTACATAATTGCGCAATCTCCCAATTTTAGGACCTTTATGCAAATTGTGAAAAGTCAAGGGTTTTTATGCAAAAATGCATGTGAGGTGGCATCACCCTATTGGCTAGACAATAGGTGGCATGGGACCCACCTAAATATCCAGAAAAATCTGCTGAAAATATCAAAAATACAAAAATACCTAAATGCCCTTAAAGTTGCAAGTAATTACAATTTTGCCATTAGGAATAAACCCTATATAAACCCACACACCCCTCCCTTACAAATCCCACAGCCCTCACCTCCGACCACCACCGGCCGCCCAACTCCGGCCAAACCCTCGCCCTGACCTCCTCTCCCCTCCGGCCAAGTCTCACCGCCTGCACCACCCTGCTCCGCCGTGAACAGCCCCCGCAACCTCCCCACACCCTCACTGCCCACAGCAGCCACCACCACCCGAACCACCCCTGCGCCACCCTCCGCCACCGTGCACCGCCACCAACCCCACCACTCGACTCGCCACCTTCCCCTTCACCGGACCACCACCCCTCACCGCCCCACGACGCCGCCTCCGCCGGCCAGAGCCCCCGCAGCTCCTCCCCACTTCCCTAACCCTAACCGACCTCTCCACCTCCGACGGCCTCTTGTCACGCCCCAGTCCCAAAATGCCGAGGGACTGGAGATGCGTGGCAATGGCCAGCAGCACGCACCGATGGATAACCCAATTTAATGGAGCCATCAGGGCGTACTTAAGCTGTAAATAAGGTCTACTACACAAGTCACACTAATCTCATCGATAAAGATAAAGAAATAAACTGCATAATCAAATAGAAATAATGTAGCAACATCATCACAGCAAGTCAGTCGGAGAAACAATCCGACTTAAGTCTGAATAATCTGGCTCTTTAGGCCAGGAACAAAAGATGTAAACATGAAATAAAAACTGAGTACTGGAACAAGCACTCAGGAGAAGTCCTCGGCAGTCACCTCGTCTTCAGTGTTCGGTTCAGCTCCAGCAATAGCTTCAGCTCCGGTCCCGTATATCTCGGGATACTGCTCCTCAGCTAAACCTGGGGACATAATCCATTCCAGGTCCTCAGTGGACATAACAAGGCACAAGATAAAAACAAGCCAACTGAATAAGCAGTGCAATAAATAAATGAACAACAGGGTAAACGAAGTAACTAACCATCTATGTGATATGCAAATGAGAGCAACACTAGTACTCAGGCTGAGACCGCTACAAGCTCTGTGTCGGGGAGCCGGTAGCAGTAATAACACGTAAAGGGTCTAGCTCTGCTGGAGAGTCTACAACCTCACAATAATAGTAGATATATATATAGAACAGCCTGTAGCCTGTGTGTCTCTCCCCACCCAATGTAATCACGCAAGCCATGACCATAACGTCTCATGTCCATGTCAGCGGGATTATAACTAATGCAACAAGTCATACTGTCTATAAATAAATAACTCTGTCAAGTCCTGTATCCTATTCAGAATCTCCACGAATAACTTGGGAAGATTCTGTCCATGATAGTGTCAAGTGTCCTGTGTTGTAGAGTACTTGAGAGGTCAAGTTCAAAATAAGGGGGTCGTAATCCATCTCTAAATGACGAACCCAACACCGCGCACGGTGTCAGTACCCGACTATGATCGGGCACTAGGTACGTCATACGTTCCCTAGGTTAAGCAGTTTAAAATAGTTTATATGAATTTGCATAAGATATCCAACAGAGTATTTTTACAGAAAATATGAAAATAATGACTGCAAGTTTGGCAAGGTGCACTTGCCTGAAGTTTGAATTCCACTTAGGTCCTGGTTTCGGAAATTTCCAGAGATGTCTCCGAAAGCTGAAATAAATAGTACCATCACACTCAGAAGGTGTCAAACAGCTAGGAACGCCTGTCCTTGGGTCCAATTTGGAGACAAGGGCAAAAAAGGTAATTTCGGGCCAAAACGGGGTCCGCCGGTGGGCCCGCTTTGCACCGAAAAACGTGTCAGGGTCAACGGTCTCCAAATTTACCAAACTTAGTGTAAACAGGTCAGGAACGCTGATACGAACCCAACGGAACTTTCAGATTTGAATTCCGATGAGCCGATCACGAAATCGCCCGTCGAACGGGGCCTGTGGGGCCCACGACAAGCGATTTCGTCAACGTTCTCAGAATCGGACCAAACTTGACCCACAGGACCAGCGTATCGCTACGAGTCCGATGGCACAAGTTTTGTCTCGATCCGACGTGTGTGCACGAAGTTAGGTTGAATTGCAGAAAAGGTGGATACGGAGCGATGTCCGCGGATACGCGTCGATTCCGGTGTGCACGCACACCCGAATCAGCTTCCGCGAAATCCCACACGTCCGTATCGACGAGGCGCACGTATCTGTGAAGACCGCACGCGACCAAGTCGTCCCGTTTGGCGGGGCGTACTCAGTTTCGGGGTGAAACAGGGTCTGGTTTTTCCTGTTTTTGGATCGCGGTGTGCGATCACCACAGGACGCGATGCCCCGAGCGGTTTATCCGGGCACCGAGAGGGTCATACAGGCTTCGCGTAGAAATTTACGAAATCGAAATCGGGGTTACGAGCAGGAAGTTATGAGTACCTGAAGGGACCCAAAAAACCGGGGTTTTGACCCGTGTCCGACACGCGGTTCTGTGTCCTGGACGTGTCCGGCCTAGGGTTGGGGCTGTGTCCGCGTACTGCCGCCGTGTCCGAGGCTCTGGGGGACTGGCCGCAGGTCGAGGCGACTCGGGGCGGTGGCTGCGGCTCTCGACGAGGTCTCCGGAGGCGTCTAGGGGTCGGCCGGCAGCTCGAGCAGCGGGGAGGAGTTGGGCTCGGGGTCGGCTCCGCCTGGGGAGGAGGAGGAAGAGGAAGAGGAGAGGAGCTCTGGACGGCGGGCGAATCTGGGAGGAGGATGTCCGGGCGGCACGGCGGGGAGGTCGGAGCTGGGTCGGCGAGCTCGGGGTGGGTAGCCGGTAGCTAGGGTGGTTAGGGTTACGGGAAGGGGAGTGAGGGCGGAGGAGGAAACGAGGGGGGGTTCTTATAGGGGCTGGTCGGGGGAGGTGGTGCCGGGAACTGCGGGGCCGAGGGGGTCGTGGGGAGAGCGGGGCGGTTCTCCGGCGTCGTGGCCGGAGAACGCGGCCGGATTCCGCGGGGGGGAAATCGTGGGGAAGATGGGGTTTTCGGGTTCCGGGTCGGGCGCGGATCCGGTCTGGCCGACCCGCCCGACCCGTTAACGGCTGGGCTGGCTGCTTAATGGGCTCGGCCCACTGGGCCGGGCCGGGCCCTAAACTGAAAATAATAAAAATAATAATAGAAATAATAATAATAATATTAATTAATTAATTAATTTATGTAGAAAATAGTTTTTAGGCTTTTAAAAATAGGTCTGATGCCCAATAAAATCCCAGAAAATTACCCTAAGTCTGGTTTTCTATTTTACACCATAAAATCATATTTTTATTTCATTTTAATGTTATTTATTGTCAATTAAAAATTACAAACTCATTACAGGGCCTATGTAAATTTCTGAAAAATGCATTTTAAAACCCAAAATTGATTTTAAAAATATGAAAAATTTAGGATGTTTACACCTCTAGCCGCCCCCACCGCCGTCGTGGACCTCCGCCACCACCACCAACCAGACCGCCCCTCCTTTCTCCGTCGATTCCGCACCCTGCCCGGCCACCTCCGCCACTCCTCCGCCGCCGGCAGCCCCCGCACTCAACTACTGCTGCTGCTGCTGCTAGCAGATACTGCTGCTGTTCCTGCTCCTCCGGCCGCCTCCGGCCATCCCCGCCGCCGTCCTCCCGTCGTCGACGACCCCTAGGTCCCACCTGTCAGAAGGTATACCCCACCCCTCTCCTTTATACGTATATACACTCAATTTTATATATGTATGTATATATGTATATAAATATGTATATATATATATATATATATATATATATATATATATATATATATATATGTTTATATATATAATATTATATATATTATATATTATTATATACTGTATAAATACAGTATATTTATACAATATATTGTATATTATTATTACATATATATTATTATTATATATATATGTATATGTATATATATATATATATATACCTGTATATATTTATATATATATATTTAATATCTATTTAATATATATACATATATCATATTATGTATATATATTATTTGTATATAAGCATTTTAATTTTGTTTTACTTATATAAATATATATATATGCAAAATATATAAATATATGTATACATATATTTATATGTATGGTATGTATATTTATATGTATATATAACATATTATATATATGTTATATAATTACTATTATATTTATAGTATATATGTATGTATATATATACTATGTATTTTTCTTTTTATTGTTTATATGCACTTAATTATATATATATGATATTATATATAATTATTATCATAGTACTGGATATACAGTACATATATTATATATATATTATATTTTCTGTGCTGGATAATACAGCCTACATATATATATGTATATTTTCAATTCTTGTACTGTCTTTCAATTCATTATATATATATATATATATTATCTATATATATTATATACTATATATAGTACTGTATAATACAGTACATAGATATATATGTATTTACTTTCTGTCCTGTCAATTCATTTTACTTATATATATATATATATATCAGTGGATATACCCTGATTATTATATTATTATATATCAGTGGATATACCCTGATTATTATATATTATATATCAGTGGATACGCCCTGATAATATTATATTACTATAAATATATATCAGTGGATATACCCTGCTATTATTATAATTGCTATATATATATACACCTGCATTTTTCTATATATATGCTATATATACTAATATCTAAATATACATACTATATATATATATATATATATATATCTATATTATATATATTATATATGTATATAAGTGTATATATATATATATATATACTATATATTATACCATGATATTCATGAACCCTGTCTGTTTTAACAGAAACCATCTCCAGCACAGCCAGTGACCCCCTGTCACAAGCACCTCCAAACCTGACTGTAAAATCAGGGTTACAATACTATCAGGGAGTAGGCAAGTATACCTTGCCAAATTTTACTGTTTAAATTATTAACTGTTGAATGTTCATTTTAGTAAATTTATATATAACAGTGAGTACCTGAGACTGCCTCGTGTACAGTCAACTGATACGTTGACATTTAGCATAATTAACTTAGTCGTACAGACTCACCAACAATTGTGAGGGTATCCTAATATCCTCTTAGACCCTATCACGGGTACACGCAACAAGGTTGCACTTTATTTTGGGATGCAAGTTTGCGTAGTTGATTAGCTACCAGTACGTACGACGTGCATCACGACTTAGAACAAAATCAGGAAGGTTACGACTTGGCATTAGTTACATTGGACGGGGAGAACGACTAAAAGACGTATGGGACACCCACCTCTTTATCATGTGGCCACACTCGACGGAGTAATACGGTTGTTATATATATATTCATGTGACCATACTCATCGTAGATGGAAAATTGTATAGTGCCCTTGAACGGGGGCATATGTGGCATATACTAGCCAGTCACTACGGATTGGTGAATTACGTCAGCATATGTCTAGCCACACATTTCCCATACGTACTAGGTTATCTCAAATTGTATTCACTTAGTTGGTTAGCACCCTGTATTTATTTATTCAGTATTTACATACATGGCATATTATTTTTTGTTATCTTGTTACGTCCCTCTGAGGACCTAGTTCCCTGCCAGGTTTAGCAGAGACATTCTACCCCACAGTACCTGGATCTGGACAGGAATCTGGACATGCCCTTGAGATGGAGTTAGAGGAGATGCCATCAGAGTCTGCCTGAGTACATCTGGAGTTGGAGCTATATATTTTGAGGATGATGCGCTAGTTTATCTTATTTCACTTTCTTCTTATCTTTTTGTAGTGGGTTTGTTCCCACCTGACTTTATCTGATTTGTATATGACATTTCAGATTTATCATCTATATATATTCAGCACTTTTCCTGATATTTTTGTAGATGAGATTAGATTTACCTGTATTAGACTTGTAGTATTTTAGGACAGCGTAGCATGTTACTTTGGGTCCATTAAATTGGGTAAATCCTTAGTGACATGTCAGCTGGCCAATGCCACGTGGCCTAGTTCCGTATATTTTTGGGACTGGGGCGTGACAAATGAGGCATGTAAGGGTCAGGCCGCACCGACGTAAGGTGTGGGTGAGCTATGATGCATGTAAGGTGGGGTATGATCACATAAGCTACTAATATTTCCCTTTTTTCCCAGCTAGCACGATGGATTCCAATCACGACTCCTCGTGACAGGTCTCAATGATGCCAACTCGTGTAAATAACCGTGTCAGAGTCATGTATGCTATACAACAAGAGTTATAGAGATAATCAACATAATGGAAACTATCAGAGAATGTACTCGCCTGGGGTCCTGCTGCTGGTATGAATCAGAGTCCAAGTCACAGTCCAAATAGCCTATGTATTATAATTTACCATGTCAAAAGATAATTTATTCTAATTTATTTAATTCTGAAATAATTACTCAAAAATCCTATTTTAATCTTATTATTCTAATTTTTAGGTTAATTCTTAAATTGTCCAAAGAAACTGAATTTTATCAACTCGAGACTCGTGGCACGCAAATCGAGGCGACCTGTTGACCAAAAAGTCAACCGACACAAACTCAAGTTTTATGCATGATTTCCTATAGATTTCAGCATCAAAAAATATTCTGGAATTTATGGCTCGTCCGAATTCAAATTCGTTTGGGAATTATGGCACATACAAGTTTCGTATCGTGCACCGATGGTTAAATTCTAACCTAGAAGTTCTACAGAATTAAAAGTATATAAATACTTCGAATTAAATTCTGGGAAAAATATATGTCAAGGATCTTGACATTAGCTTTCCAAAACTTCAAACGTTCATGAATCTGATTCCTGGTTCTCCCGGAATCGCGAAAACATCGAAACACATCTATTTTTGGACATGCTGTGCTCTACGAATTTTCCAGAATTTAATACTCATAATTTTGTAAAAAAATTTATATAATCAGAAAGCTAACCTCAATATCATTCTAACGCAAGAAACTAAGCCTCGTTTGGAGTCCGGAGCTATGCGCAATGGCTTCTGGAAGATGAAGGAACCCTAGATGGCAATTCTCAAAAATTGGCTCAAGAAAAACCCTAGAAAATAACTTAAACTATTATATATATAGAGGAGAGAGAGAATGCAGCCGCGGCTCGGAGTTGACACGTGTCAGCCATCCATGGCTCCCCGCTCAGATCGAACGGTCGTGGATCCACGCGGCTCGGCTCAGCTGAGTCCGAGTCGAACTCAGACTCGGCTCGGCTCGAGGTCGGCTCGGCTACACCCAGACCCAAACCTCGGTCACTGACAGGCGGGCCCCGCACTGTTGGCTTTTGGAGGCTGATAGGTGGGCCCCCTGTTTGCTGACTGGGCAGAAATAATTACTTTTTGGGTTTTCTTTTTGCAGAAATTAGTTTTTAATTCAGTTTTTCATAATTAACTCAAAATAAATGCTAAAAATAATCAGAAAATTCCCAAAAAATTCCAGAAAATAAAATTTATTATTTAGAACCTAAAATAAAAGTTTGGGACATTTTTAATTATGTTTGAATCTAAAATAAATTCTTACAAGTCCTAGAAAATTAGTGTTACTAGTTTTTAATCAACTAAAAATTATGGAAAAATCTCAATAGCCCCAATTAACCTAATAACAATATTTAAGCACGAATTTCAGGATACGGAGGTTACATGCTCCCCCTGGCTCCCTCTTCGGTTCTCTCCTTCTTTTCTCCAGCCCTCCTTCGACTCCCCCCTGTGCTCCGGCTCTCTCCCATTTGTGCTCCTGCTCCCCCTCTGGCTCCCCCCCCCTCCCCCTCTATGCTCCGGCTCCCCCTCTGGCTCCCCCCCCCCCCACTGTGCTCCGAATCTTCCTCTGCTTTTGGCTCTCCGATTAGTCAGCCCCCTCTCCGGCCATGGTAAACCCAAACCGTAATTCTCATGACACCGATACGGACACTTACAGAAATTTTGACACAGACACGCACACCATAATTATTCTAACATTGACATGGACACACTAACAACTGACATGGAGTGTGTGTGTATGTGTGTGAAGTGACTGGTGCCTTATAGCCTATTCGAAATGACACTGTCATGGACACACTGACACTAACACTGACACGGACACACTACAATGAGAGGTGAAGGCCTACGGGTGATATGCTTGTGCTACAAATTAGGGTTTGTGAACTTAAGAATCATTTATAAAGATTGCTTGCTAGTTTTCTCCACACACGAACATATTCTTTAATACTTTAAGGCAACTATACCCTCCCGATTTTGAATTGGGGTTGGATATGATCAAGGTTAACTTTCGGATATTTAGGTAATCATAAGTGTCAATTTCTAACTATGATATAGGTTGTTTGATATAAATTTGGGTATGTGTTTTAGTTAAGATATTGTGTTTGGGTATGGGTAGTACCTTGTGTCAAGTGTATAAGAGTCCACATGTTCCTTGTGTATGTGTGTGTGTGAGAGAGAGAGAGAGAGAGAGAGAGTCCACCTGTTCCTTTTGTGTGTGTGTGTGTGTGTGTGTGTGTGTGTGTGTGTGTGTGTGTGTCAAAGTGTATGAGAGTGTCCAAGTGAGAGGTGTGTATGTGTATATGTTTTAGCGAGGGATGAGTGAGCTAGTGGGATTAATAATCTATATAAATAGATACATATATAAGTGTATAGAAATATACAGTTTTTGTTGTAAAATACACATTGATACTGACACGACACACACATACACTGAAACAGACACGACACACTGTCACAAACACATACACTGAGACAGATATGACACACACACACTGACACAGACACAACACGATATATATCCATGTAATTAATTAATTTACCATATTAACACACATTTTTATTGTAAAATAGTATTGCATGTGTGTATTTAACTTAATTGATAAATGATAGGTGTGACTGTCCTAAATAGGGTTTCTATATATGTATCGGGGAATCAAATCGGAGATTTTACTTATGCATTAATGTAGTGTACGGGATAAATTCATAGAGGGTGTAAACCCTACCCCTAACCCTATATATATATATATATATATATATATATATATATATATATATATATATATATATATATCTTACATATACGGACACAGTATTTGATAGTGGACATGACACATACATAGACATAGACACGACACGGGATACGACACAGACACATACACTGACACGATATATCACTGACACGACACGGGATATGACACAGAACCTAACCCTAACCCTATCTCTCTTCACTGACATGACACAGGACATGACACAGACCCTAACCCAAAGCCGAGACCCGACACAGACTCTAACCCTATCTGAGTTAATTAGACTCAATCTTGGGTATCAAGTGAGGTTTTGTGCAGTGCACACTTGTGCACAGTGCAGTGAGGGTGTGTGTGTTGATATCTCGGTGCTGCAGATACTAACCCTATCCTAATCCTAACTCGGACCCACACACACGCGAACACTAACACTAACCCAAACTCGGACACGCGAATACACTAACATGCATACACTAACCCTAACACGGACACGAATACATACACATGTTTATATCATGTCATCTCATGATACGCATGGTAAAATTATAGGACACATGGATATGAAAGGTTAGGACACGATATCGAAGATAAGGTTGTAAGCATTTTATCGGACACGGACACACGCATACATGTCAAGTATGGATATCCAGGAGTGTATCAGTGAGTGTCAACTATGTATCCTGGACCCAAAAAAATTGACACTGGATATCCATGACTTGACTTTTCAATTATAAAGTCATGGTCTAAATAAATATCAGTGTGGATATCCAGGATACAGAGTTGATACTCATTGATACACTGCAATATGAGTATCCAGGATACATAGTTGAATGAAGAAGTATCAGTGCTAGGACTAGGTGTATCAGTGCATGTACTATATTCCTGAGTATTCTTATGTATGTGTAGATGAGTAGGTATATAACATAATGGGTATTCCTGAGTATCAATGCTAGGACTAGGAGTATCAGTGCATGTACTGTATTTAAACGAAGAAGATGAATTTTCAGAAGAGGGTTAAAAATATCAATATGAAATTCATTTAGACTTGTGACATGTACTATAATTTAAACCATTTTCTTGAATGATGTCTATTTATCTTTGCATATCAGGAGTGAGTGTCATTTGGATAATATACACTACCAAATATTCACATGAGTATATACTTGAACGATGTCTATTCATTTTTGCAGAAGTATCTAGAAATGGATATGAATTACTATCTGCATCATCGTTTGTGGATGTACAACCGTCATCCTGCAGTTCACCAAGGCGTTCCCTCAATACATGGACGGTACCAAAATTAAGTGTCAATGTGTGAGATATCGCAACTTGAAATATCATCCAGAAGTTGAAGTCATATATCATTTGTACTCGAAGGGTTTCACGCCGAATTACTATTAGTGGACCGCGCACGGAGAACTTGTGTCTTTAGCATCGAACTTATTTTAATGCAAGTACGATAAAATGGTAGTAGGATAAAATATTTATTTTTAGTACTAAATAATATATTTTTAACAGGTACAGAGGGATGAGGATGCCAACATGGTGACCGTCTTCCTGTCCACCCATCGAAAGGACAGGAATCTCATTGATGAGAGGGCCTCGCAGACCTATGTAAGTATTACTTTACTTTGTGTTAATTTTAATATAACTTATGAAATATGCAAATAAATATTCATGTAGTTAGTAATAAGTACCTTAGATATTAGCAATTATCGAGTATCCAAACTTTTTTAGGCCGAGTATCTTAGGCTACGTGAGCGGGCGACTGCTAGTGCACCTACAACGGGAGAGGCTGGTACTTCCTCGCAGCCCTCTCCAGCTTCATCGGCGGACGAGCTGTGGGTGACCGCCGCTGGTGGTCTTCAGAGGGGTACGTAATATGGTACGGGATCCTATGGCACCCTTGTTGTGACGCAGTCCTCTAGGGCCTCCACTGCAAGTGCGCATTCCCCACATCCCTCGCAGGCGTCGGCCCGAGTCCAGGAGACCGTTGACAGTCAGATTGCGTCTTTCCGTGATGAGTTATTACGAAGGATGGAGAAGCGGCCCCTGTCCCAGCCATAGGCGGACGATGCGACGCTCATCGCACGATTTGATACGCTCGAGCGCAGCATCCTGGAGCTCAGGGATATGGCAGTTGATCTTAGAGCATCGACAGAGCGCAGTGTGACGGAGCTGCAGGCATCACAGCTGTCCATGGGCGAGAGGCTGACGATGATGCATGATTCAATGGTTCATAGCATGATTCAATGATGCACGATTTGATACGCTCGAGCGCAACATCATGGAGCTCAGGGATATGATAGCTGATCTTAGACCGTCGATAGAGCACAGCGTGACGGAGCTGCAGGCATCACAGCTGTCCATGGGCGAGAGGCTGACGACGAGGCTGTTATCTACCATGGATTCATACAACCATCGACTAGCATCGTTGGAGCATATACCTCCTCCTGGTGTGCCTTCATCGACATAGACTCCACCGACGTTACTGCCTTCTTCATCGACATCAGTGTCGATTTTATGGGAGCAGTATGATTTGTTCTTATCCATGATGCGCGTCGGTGGTCATCCTCCTGCAGATCCGCAGTAGTCCTAGTTATGACAGTTTACTGGTTGTTTGTGTGGATGTTTATTGCATTCTTTACGACGAGATTTTCTTCAAACTCAGTTTATAATTTCAATGTTTTGTTTTCTTCAAATTTTATTATATTATTCATATTAAATGTATGTTAATTTACCGGTGTTGAGTGTTCCACCGAAGGGGTCGGCGAACCCAAAAAATTCAACGGAGGGTTGCTCCGGGTTTATTTATATAAATTGTGAATTCATAAACTGCAGGAAGATTGGTTTGGAAACCATTTTATATTCTATTTTTTTATTTTTCACTGAAAATTTAGCGATGTTTAGCGACGTTTATATGTGTCACCAAATATATTGCTAAATACGTCGCTAAATTGCTGACATGGCAGTATTTGCCAAATCAACAAAATATCGCTAAATGTGTTGCAAAATGTCGCTAAATAGCAAAAAAATTAGGAACGTTTAGCGACACACAACACGTCGCTAATTTAGCTACGTTGCGTCGTTAAACGTCGCCAATATGAAAAATATTAGCGACGCAAATACGTCGCTAGAAAATATCGCTATAGCGACGTTTTGCGATATTTTTCTGTCAGCGACTAGCTTAAACGCGACTTCATTGAAACGTCGCTAAATTTTTTTAGCGACGTTTTTATGCCATTTAACGACGTTTTCAGACGTCGCTAATTTGACTTATTCTGGTAGTGGAGGAAGGCGGCGGCGGCGGGGTGGGGGTGGTAACCCGGCAGGTTCCACCCGAGTCGAATCTTCCTCGAACAAAACTCAGGGGGGGGGGGGGTCCAGTGAGAGACAGGGGGAAAGGTAATTTTTTCGATTTTTTTTTTTTTTTAAAAGGATTCTGAGCCTTGGCTCTGATACCATGTAGAGAAAAAATAATTTATTTATTTATTTCTAAGAGAGTTTTTAATCCGATGTGGAACTAAATAAGTCCATCATAACTCAACATTATTATCTATATTTATTTGTATACTAGTATATTTATTTGTATATATTAGTTTGTTATTAATACAAATAAATATATACAATTTTCTATCTAATTTTGTATTTGCATATACAGACAAAAAATTAAAAAAAAAAACTCTTTCTAACCCCGTATGTACCTTCTAACGTAGATAAAAATAAAAAAAATTCTAAAATTATTAAATATTTATAAAATGGTTTAGAAAAATTCAAAAATGAACCTTTCAAAACTAAAACGGTTCAAAAAAAAATCAAAAACCTGTTATTATCTACGTGAGATAATTTGAACGTGACTTTTTTTTTTTGGAAAAAGCCTGACGAACCAAGTGGTGACCGAGCACTGACGCGTTCCAGGACTGTGCGGTCCCACCCTCGGTTAATAAAGTAGCGCTGAAATTTAAAAGCGAACTTTATCTCAAAATTACAGAAGAATAAATTTAAAAACGAAATAATTAAAATAATTTGAAAAGTAAGTCGTTTGTATATATATATATTGGGTATATTAGGATTATTTGGAAGAAAAAATCGCCTCTAACGTTAACTTGGAACGAAAAGTAGACGGAAGGAAATTATTTGATCCAAATATCAAACTATTTGTTATTAAATTGGAAAAAAAAATTCTAAGATCTTATTTTGCAAAAATTGGTAATCTAAGAAGCCTTTTTTCCCGCTTTACCCTAACTAGCTGAATAGAGACCCCCATGCGCTCTCCTAAAGAATAAAAAGGAGAACAGGCCATGTCAATCTGCAGTGCTAAGAAAACCCATAACCACCAATTTAAATATTTTGACTTTAAGCAAATGTGTTTTGATCTACTAAAGTAGAAGCTCCTTCCCACCTTCATTTCTAATAATTGCTTTCAATAAAAATAAAAAATAAAAAAGTCATTTGATCAAATAGTGTACAGGTCCTCCAGGATTCCAAACCTTCAGAATTTTTGTACTGGTGCCTTTTCTTATTATGACAGTTAGTGAAGTTTCTTGTTTTGCTATTCTTTTGGTGTTTTCCTTCGTTACAATACCAACAACAAATATTGTTAGTCTTGGAACTTAATAAAAAATGGAAGAATCGAAAGTTAAACTCGGAATCAAAAGTTCACACAAGAGTTTTCTTACTGATATGTCTCGATCTAACAAACAACTTATAATATAAATCTGATTACAACTTGCTACAGAAATTACAATAATCAGAAAACAATTTCAGTTCTTCCTTACAATCGCAGTTGCAGACAGACATAACTAGTTACAATTTCTCAGGAGAAAAGAAGAAGAAGAAGAAGAAGCTTTGTTTGCTGGGGTGATAAAGTTCACCGTTGCTCAAAGCATGATTCGTCCCAAACGATCTGCTTCCAGGAACCAGCAAGTTCACGAAAAATTTCGGAAACGCTCGTTGTCACCTCCTGCTTGGACTCGCATGAACTTCCTGGACTTCAATGGAGGCAGCAACAACTCTCTTCGTCTTCTCTATTTCGATATAAGTTCTCAATGGAGGCACGAATAGAGTATTTATAGAGAAGTCAGACGACCCATTAGTTATGGAAAAATAGAACAAAATAACAGCAAATCTCACAAAGATAGGCACGAATTAATTCAAATCCCACAAAAAACAGATCTGAATAACTGGACATATCTTTCCATAATCGTTCAAATATATCTGATAGCAGCGGCCACGCAAGCAACTGCTCATGCGGCCAGGCAAGCGGCATCGCATGCACTCGCGCATGAACGTCATGCACCGATGCTAAGTGCAAAGTGCGCCAACAGAGCGTCACTTTGCACCCTTGAGACCGAGTCCGAGTCGCTAGCTCCTATGGAATAAATTCCAAGAGCATGACAAAAAACATAAATACTTTCATTGAGGAGTTAATCATTTTTCCTCCTAATAAAACACCCCCACATGACACATATGTGTCCCACCACACCCCATGTGCACACCTCAACTCATACAAAGTATTATATAGAGATACCCACTTGGTGGTGTAGCCAATGTGGGACTATTTTTCTTAGTCCTAAGGAAACAACACCAACAATCTCCCACATGTCTCAATATATGGGTTGAGTGTTTGCCACAGTGATTGACCATTACGCATTAGGATAGATGTCGCTTCGACTTGAATCTTTCCGCATGGGTCAAATAATAGTATGATACAAGAATGGACTAGGCCTTGAATTCTGCACCATAGCTGCAATTATTCCCACTCACACAATGAGATTAGCTGTGCTTCCGGTTGAACATTAAAGGTCTTATGCACGCCTGATTTTGGTGTATGTATCTTGGGTGTCTACAATTTTACCCTCAAGAGACGGCCTATATCTCTTTCCATACACTTTAGGTGATTTCTTTTAAAGAGTCTTTAGCATTAAGCCTTGCGCTTCCTTGTGGTGTTACTCTACTATAACATGGCCCAAAGCCGAGTTCCCACCTCATTGTGGTGTCATCCACCGTAACATGAGGTCCCAGCCTATTTGTAGTGCCAAACTACCCAGCATGAAGCATTGCGCTTCCTTGCAGTGTTACGCCGTTGTGATATAGCTCGCGTAGCCTAGGCTTTACCCGCTCTAGGTATCTCTTGGTGGTGTCACACCACTGTAACATGAGGTCACCGGCCTCTTTGTAGTGCTGCCTACCACTCTTCATTTTACAGCATTAAGCCACCTGCCTATATGCGATGCTACGCCGCTGTGACATGGCTCGCGAAGCCGAGGCATTACCCTATCGAGGAACCTCATGGTTGTGTCAACCACTATAGCATGGAGTCCTTCGCTCCTTTGTAGTGTTGTGCTACCGTGCTACCTGTAAGGCACGCCGGACATTCCAAATGTCCTAGAACTCATTAAGGCGTCTAAGTCATCCTCTCACATAACTTTGTTCTACTCAGAGAACATATAGTAGACAGCAGTAGTTCTGGGTCCGTAACCCCTCAATGTCTCAAAGAACTATCCATTGTTCCTGATATTCTCCAGTCAATGATCCTTCTTTGAACCAAAAGCTAGATGCCTAGTAGATTTTTCTTTGAACTGATAGCATAAAACTTTATGGTTGAACTACAAAGACAGAATATCATAATGTCTTTAAGCCCATTTTTATTGTTGTGTACTCGACCAGCTGGCTCTTAAGACCTTTGATGAACGGATTGACCAGATTTTTCTGACTCCAAACATCAATCACGACAATGACCCTAGTCTTGGTAAGATCGTTCACTGCCCTGTGCCTCAGCTGCACAGTCATCTTCTTACCATTGAAGAGGTCATTTGATGCCACCTCTACAGTCGCCTAGTTATCGCAGTATATCGGTACCGTCGTAATCTGCGCACCAACCAATGGAAGATTATGCATGAGCTCCTAAAGCTATTATGTTTCCTCCGATGCAGCTGTCAGTGCATAGAACTCAGATTCCATCGAGGAATGAGAGAACATTGTTTACTTCTTCAACTTCCATGATATAGCAGCTCTACTCATGGAAAAGACATATCCTCTTGTGGACCTTTCGCTCTCTACTTTTGAACACCATCTTGCATCACTAAAGTCGTCCACTACCGTCGGATACCCGTTGTAGTGTAGTGCATACTTCTGAGTCCTCTTGAGATATCGCATCACTCACTTCATAGCTTTCCAGTACTCAACACCTGGATTGCTCGTAAACCGACTCAGCATCCCCAGAGCGAAAGCTATGTCAGGCCTTGTGGTAGTTGTTGCATACATCAAACTCCCGATGACGCTTGAATACTCTAACTGTTTAACACTTACCCTAGGATTCGGCTTCAGCTTCTTGTCACAACTGTACGGAATATCAATCCTTAGAATATCCTGATATCCATAGTGTGTGAGCATCTTCTCAATATAATGAGACTGTGACAACGCTACTCTAGTGTCCGTCCGGATGATCTTTATCCCCAGGATAACATCAACTTCCCCTAAGTCCTTCATACTAAACTTTTATGAGAGCAACTTCTTTGTCTCAGTGACACATGCAAGATCCGTACCCAGAATCAGCATGTCGTCCACGTATAGACAAACAATGACCCCTCTTCCGTCATTAAACTTTGTGTAAACACTTGTCCGTCTCACTGATCCTGTAGCCGTTTGATCTTATGAATTTATCAAACTTCTCGTGCCACATCCCAGGAGCTTGCTTTAGACCGTATAACAATTTCACCAACTTGCATACTTTCTCTTCAAGCCCTTTGACGACAAATCCTTCTGGTTGTTGCGGTCAACTCACCATTCAGGAATGCTATTTTCACATCCATTTGATGTATAACTAGCTTATAAATTGCACTTATAGCAATCAACATCCTGATGGTCGTCATCCGTGCTACTGGATCATATGTGTCGAAGTAGTCGATCTCCTGCTTCTGAGAAAATCCTTTGGCTACCAGCATTGTCTTGAACTTGTCAACAGTTCCACCGGCCTTCATTTTCTTCTCGAAGATCCACTTGCATCCGATTGGTTTAGCTCCTTCAGGTAGATCGACCAAAACCCAAGTGTTGTTGAAGAATATTGAATAATACTCATCATTAATAGCCTCCCCCCAGAAGACAACATCTCTGGTCTTCATTCCCTCATCATAGGTAAGCGGATCTGCTTCCACATGATAGGTGGCAAAATTATCTCTGAAGTCCTTATGCCTCCTCGTCCGCTTAGTTTTCAGTTCTGCGAATTCTGGTTCGAACGTTGTCTCTGGAATGAATTCTTCTTAGACTACATCTTCATTGGAAGCGTTAACCTCTGTTGCGTTCACATTATTCTCCGGAATGTCCGCGATAACAACATTCTTGTGCCTTGCAAATTTATCTTCGAAGAATTCTGCGTCGCGAGATTCAATGATATAGTTAGACTCGATATCAAGGAACCTCCGAGCATCACTCTTTTCAGCATATCCCAAGAATATAGCTTTTGTAGTCCTCATCCCCAGCTTCTGAATCTTCAAGTCCGGGAGCTTAACATATGCCAGATACCCCCACACTCGAATGACATTCAAGTTGGGTCCGACCTTGAAACAGAGTTCATGAGGAGTGACATTAGAAGTCGCGTACGGCACTCTATTCAGAATGAAAGTAGCCATAAGCGCAGCTTCTTCCCAGAAACAGTTTAGAAGGCCCGCAGTTAACAGCATATATTTTATCATTTCTGTCAACGCCATATTCTTCCTTTCATCTACTACATTTGATTGAGGAGAATACGGAGTAGTCGTCTCATTGACAATTCTTTGTTCTTTACAGAACGATGCAAATTCAATAGACCTATACTCTCCGCCTCGATCACTTTTGAGTCTCTTGAGTTGTTGTCCAGTTTGACGTTCAGCTTTAGCTTTGAACTCCTTAAACTTCTCCAATGCTTCGTCTTTGAGCAGATTGATGAACGCATACTTTGAGTAGTCGTCGATGAAAGTAATAAAATATTTCATCCCGATTTTTTTGGAGAACTATTTGAAGTCACAGATATCTGAGTGTACCAACTCCAGGAGATATATATTTTGGTTTACCCGTTTGAACGATTTTCTTGTAATATTTGTCTGCGTACAGGCCTCACACTTCTTTACCTCCTTACCCCTCACATTTGAAGATAAGCCCTAGACTAGACATCTTGTTTATTCTTTTACAATGAACATGTCCTAGTCTATTATGTGATAACTCAAGAGAATAACCAGAAGAGGAGATTGCATTGACATTATTAGCATGAGTTACAAGTTGAATTTTGAACATCCTTTCGGTACAAAATACTTTTTTGAAGAATGTTCCTTTATAGGACATCACCATCTGCCCAACATTGATATCCATCCTCAAGCCTGCGTTGCAAAGCAGACTTCCTGAGATCAGGTTTTTGGCTATCACCGGTACGTGCTTCACATCCTGAAGAGTCAGTAACTTTTTCGAAGTCAGATTCAGTACCATTGTCCCGATCCCATGTACTTTAGCTTATGACTTGTCCGCCACCATAACCTTCTCAGATGTAGGCTAATAGGTGGTGAATAACTCCTTCTTTGAGCAAACATGGAAGAATACGCCAGTGTCCACCCACCAGTCAGTGTTGATGCTAGTCATAGCAACCTACGCAATCATGACAATCATGGCAACCTTGTTAGGCTCACCTTGCTCTTTCTGTTTGGACATGTATCTACAGTCTTTGCTAAAATGGTCTTACTTATCGCAGTTGAAATAAGCCACATCGTTCTTAGGATTTGGTTTGAACGATGTCGACTTCACCTTCAGATGGTTGAAGTCCTCTTGTTTTGAGAAGCCTTCTGCTTCCCCTTGGAGTCACCAACATGCACCAAGTTGGCATTTTCCAACTGTTTGGACAGTGTGTCCACTTTGTTTTGAGCCCTCAACTCATCTTCCATATGGATATTGTGCAGTAATTGATCAAGACTCACCTCTATCTATTTTTGGTGCACGTCTGAGATAAACTTGCTCCAACCAGGCGGGAGCTTGGCAACAATACCTCCCACGATGAAAGACTCAACCAATGGCTTACCATCATCCTCAAGTTTTTGACGTAACTTGAGAAATTCCTTTACTTGAGGCAACATCGTCTTGTCGTCCTCAAATCGCATCTTTCAGACTTTTTCCGTCACATGGATCTTGTTGCGGTTCTCATCCTCCTTGTAGTTCTTTTCCAGAGCCTCCTAGATGACTTTTGCATGGTTCATCTTGCTATATCACTCCGCTAGAGTATCCTCCATGGAGTTAAGAATCAGCAATTTGCAGAGGTTGTTGTCTCTCCTCCATTTGTTCTGCTTAACTCTTGCAGTTGCAATCGTCCGAACAGTAACATCTTCACCCTCCGGAATACTCTGGCTCAGGATCTGTCAACACGTAATCCACATCTACGAGTTGGAGATTAAAGCTGACATTTCTCTTCCAGACGTTGTAATGCTTCCCGTCAAACTTCTCAAGTTTGTTAAAACTTGTGTCGAGAAGACTTGCACGGTAGTTCTCCATTTTACTCAAATCTTGCTTTGAGATTGTTAGTTTCGGGGCTTAATCAAAGATAGAAGAACCGAAAGTTGAACTCGAGATTAGGAGTTCACAAGAGTTTCCTCACTGATATGTCTCGATCCAACGAACAACTTATAATATAAATCTGATTACAACTTGCTGTAGAAATTACAATAAATAGAAAACAATCTCAGTTCTTCCTTACAATCGCAGTTGCAGACGGAAAAAACTAGTTACAACTTCTTAGAAGAAAAGAAGAAGAGGAGGAAAAAGAAGAAACTCTGCTTGTTGGGGTGATGAAGATCACCGTTACTCAAAGCAAGATTCGTCCCACACGATCTGCTTCTAGGAACCAACAAATTCACGAAGAACTTTTGAACGCTCGTTGTCACCTCCTGCTTGGACTCACACGAACTTCTTGGACTTTTATTGCGGCAGTAGCAACTCTTTTTGTCTCCTATATTTCGAAGTAAGTTCTCAATGGAGGCACAAAGAGAGTATTTATAGAGAAGCCAGGCCACCCATTAGTTACAAAAAGATAGGAACAAAATAATAGCAAATCCCACAAAGATAGGCATGAATTAATTCAAATCCCACAAAAAACGGATCTGAATAACTGACAATATCTTTCCATAACCGTTCAAATATATCCGATAGCAGCGGCCACACAAGCAACCGCTCATGCGGCAGGAAGTGCAAACTGTGACAACAAAACGCCACTTTGCGTCCTTGAGCCCGAGTCGCTCCTATGAAATAAATTCCAAGAGCATGGCAAAAAGCATAAATGCTTTCATTGTGTAGTTAATCATTTTTTTTCTTCTAATAAAACACTCCCACATGGCACCCATGTGCCCCACCACACCTCATGTGCACACCTCAACTCATACAAAGTATTATATAGAGATACCCACTTGGTGGTGTAACCAATATGGGACTATTTTTCTTAGTCCAAAGGAAACAACACCAACAAATACTATGCCAAATAATTATCCTTATCTACATGTATCATACTGCTCAAATTGGGGGCATTATCTCGTATCTTCCATTAGCAGCTCTAGTGTCTAAATCCTCTCGATCCATTTTTCCCATTTGGGCCCAATCCTAGTTCAATAATCTCCTTTAACTAAGATTATACTGCACCTAGCTGGTACTATACTTTGATGTTCGCTCGTTTTGAACAATCTATATTCACTTGGAATGTATATATATTAGGATATGTTGTAGATGGTTATGTAATTCACAGGCTGCATTTTCTCCAGCTAAAATGTTCAAAAAGTCAACCTAGGAATCGACTCATGTTCCTACTATACAACATTACAATTCTTGGCCTTGGTAAATGTAGTCTTGCAAGACTTTCTAGCTAGACCAGAATTGAACCAAAGTACATTCCCCATTCGCACCACGGATGTAAAACACAAGACGGGTAATATACTTCGCATTAGATTGGAGAATCGTTATCCCCGCAAGTGTTTTACCATAATGATAGCAATACACATCAAAAGCTGGATACAAAATTAATAAAAAAGGATTGTGAAGTATCATGAACTTCACTCCATCCTAGTACAAGTTGAAACATGACATGTGATGTTGCTTAGGGACTCTTGAGTTCACATCCCCTAAGAAGAAAAAGGAGAGTTGAAAATCCAGTGGGCCTTGCATACAGAAAGCAACTCTACACAGCATGCAATATGTTACAGTATCTAATGCCTTGCATACAGAAAGTCTCCTTCGCACTTTGTAACTGCTTCATTAGCCTTCTGAGAACCCACCCTTTCCTCTCTTTTCTTCTTTTCTCTGCAAGAAACGACAGCAAAAAAATTAGCTTTTCATGCAATTACAAATTAGTTATGTTGCATGGATCACCATTTGGTATCAAACACAATCCTGAACATAGCTTTCCACCGAAACTCGTTCAAATGTATATCGAGTGGATAAGGTATTGTTCCTTACGGAAAAATCTCTATGCATCACCTTCCAATAACTGATGATAGAATTATGATGAAACAACAAAGTGAAGGAAGTTTGGGATTAAGAGGTTTGTAGTTGATGCTTAAATTGAAGTTCGGAAATTTTACTAGAGAAATCAACAATTTGAGATTCTTCATTGGGTCAACAAACGAAAAAACAATCAAGTATCTTACCTGTCCACATATTCCTTTAGGAGCTCCTTGGCTTGCACCAATTTCGAGAGAAGGTTGCGGTATACATCAAGGTCCCTATCCACACTTCGCTTATTTATGTTTAAAGCTGCACAAAGCTGTCAAAAGCAAAACTAATTCAAACCCAGAAACTTCCGTAGAGGATACCAAAATATGCACATCAAAACTCATAAGTAAATTAAATGCATTATGTTCACGGTTATGGACTGAATTCTACGAGTCATGAATGGCAAACTGGTTACACGATGTTGAGCATTTTCCTAGAGTACAGACCACAGTATAAGTTGATGCATTCATATAATTATTAAGCATGTATGGGGCAAGCGTGGTTGAGTGATCAATGAGAACCAACAAATGTATAGTCCAGACAAGTGTAAAAGCTTTACATTTGACAAAAAATAATATTTGGCTCAAGGTGTTTTTGTCATCCATTTTACCTTCCATCATCAAACATTCAGCTCATGGAGACAGATTGTTTGAAACAAATAGATGCGAAGCCTAAAACCCAAACGTCAGACCCCTAAGTCAGTACAAATTTGCATCTATGATATAGAACTTGGGATTCAAAGGACAATTCTTTTTAACTGACTGGAAGGACAATTTTAGTATTAGATACACTGGAATTCAGTATTTAGTCCAAGAACATGTAATTAGATTCGCCCAATTAACTTAGCTCAAATTATAATAAACATTTGAATGATTGTTACAGTTCCATAAAAAATTACTTATATAGATTAAAAGCAAACACACTTAAAATAGACTAGGAAGACGAACAAGGGGACAGGAATAGTGTAACATTCCAAGTAAAATAGCAGTAGTATACTTTTATAATAATACATTTGTGAAATGAGAGCACTCATTCTAGTTCCATGACAAATGGGAAACTTATCACGTGATTTATGACATAGTCGTCCATCTTCCCATGTTGAACTTCATTCCACAGAGACATTCTAGATTTGACTTCACTACAAGTAAAATGTGATTCATGAATCTGTAGTTGACGCATGAGTCAACAGGTTGAGAATGGAGGTTTGACAATACAACTAATATAGAATAATACAATATTTGTTTACTGAAAGTCAGCAAGCACATGAATTCATTTTAACAAGTAATAGACTTACATTTATAAGCTATCCAAGTAGCAAAAACAGCTAACTGATGAAAGTACCAATAAAAATAGGAAATGAGTATATTTATAGACCCCACCAAATAAGAAGAGTTACAAGTGGCAGTAGTGTATACCGGTGATAGTTGGGAAAAATATACCTTCTCTAAGACTGTTGGTTCAGTTGCATTTGCCAACTCAAGCAAGCGAAATAATCCAATTGCGAAGAATCTACTATAGCTGAAATTTCCCTTGCCCTGTGCCCGTTCAGAAATACCCTTTAACATCTCCTCAACCTCCCCTTCTCTAGACGAGAATTCTGCTAACGAGGTGGAATTTTGTGTCCGTGCCCACTCTTCCAGCTTTCTTGCATCGCTTCTGTAGAAGATACCAGCAGTTCATTTAGCAAGATGAAACTGTATTGGGTGGGACCAAAACAATAATAGCATTAAATTTAAAATAGATGGAGAACATCTATTTACCGTAGAGAAGACAGGATTGGGCTTACATAGTAGGCAATGTAATCTCATCCAAAGCCCATCTCAGTATTATTGCATTCACAAGGAACCTCTCCACTATTGCAAAGACGATAATGTTTTCAACCATGTTTTTACGAAAAACTATAGCTATAGTTGATCCACGCACATACTCAACTCAGCAAGTGTTGTCTTCATTAACATGAAAAGAAGGGAGAAGCAAAGATGCAGGTGTCTACTGTCTAGTAATTATGTGAGAAGCATAATTTAGTCCAACATCTAAACATAATAGTGCTTGATTGAAATCCAACCTTCAAACACCTAATGACAGCTACCATATCCCTTGATACCTATGACCGGTGGAAATACTTGCATAAAATATGTACAACTAGAAAGAATTTAGAATAAGACGCACTAAAGTGATAACCACAGCTGCTCATTTCTAAGTCTCCCAACTGTCATCAAGTAATTTTTCAAGTAATTTCTCAAGATATATATATATATATATATATATATATATATATATAAAAGGGCAGTAGAGATTGATAGACAAGTGGTAGAGGAATATTGGATCTGGGCAGACATGGAGAAAGGCACTTTCAAGCTCAGTACAACCATGAATCAGATACGGACCGATCATGAGGAGGTTGATTGGATGGAGATGGTTTGGACCAAAGGGGCTGCAGTCAAGATGTCGTTGTGCTTGTATAAAGTTATCAGGAATAGGTTCTAACTCGAGACAGGCTGAGCAATTTTGACATTCTCTGTGAGGACATGAAGTGTTGTTTATGAGGCAAACATGATGAGACCATGGATCATCTGTTTTTTGCTTGTGACGTCACTTGAGAGATCTGGAGTGCGCATGGACGAAAATTGGGACAAACCCGTGGTCGTTGTAGAGAGCTTGATGCGGTCTTAAATGATATTAAAGCTCAGAAGATGAATGGAGAGAGAGGTTATCGCCCTCCTAGAATTATTTTGGGGCGGTGGTATGGCACGTCTAGAGGAAACACAACTGGCGTATCTTCGAGGGCCGATCCCTTAGTACTTTTGCTGTACAAAGAAATATAGATGTTGACATAGATATATTAGACCCCAGATCACTCATTTTGTAACCTGGGATAGATCTAAGTTGTAATTATCGTTGATCAATAATATTTACCTCCTTAAAAAAGAATATATATATATATATATATATATATATATATATATATATATACTAATTACTTACAATTTGTAGAATATTAATAACCCTAGGAAAAGACTTCTCAAAATGCAATTATAACAATGTTTATCTGGTAGAAGACAATAATTAATGACAACCTGTATTTCTCCGGATCTTCGTTAAGGGCCTGAATGTAGGCCTTGAAAATAGCAGCTTCATCCTCACTACTTGGATAGCCTTCCATCAGCTGTTCATAGACAGTAACGAAGCCAAGAGCAAAGACAGCATCATACTGATAGGTCTTTTTGTACCTCATTAGATGTTGTTGCACAAGTAGCTCTTGCAAAACAGAGCTATAAATGCTTGGAATAGGCCGCTTGTACGATTTGAGAAATTTCGACTTCGTCTCAGCAACAGTGGGTGGCAAATCTGCAAGCAAACCGAAATAAATTAAGCCATGACAATCTCCTGTAACCATACATATCATTTGAAACTAGAATGTTAACCTTACATTTAAAAAAAAAGGAAACTGAACTACCGAGGTGAACATAGAAAAACTCTAGAAGTGTGGTCAATTATCTGCATGCTGGATCTCACCTCTTACCATTCTATCCATAGCATTCTTAAACCAGTGGAAGGCATTAAGGTGAAGCTTCTGTTGGAAAGATTTGCAGAAAACATACACAAAAATCTGACTGTAAGCACTTAGCAACACAAGGGTCGGCTTGAAACTAGAATGTTAACCTTGCATTTTAAAAAATAAATAAATAGAACTACTGAGATAAACATAAAAAGTGTGGTCAATTATCTGCATGCTGGATCTCATCTCTTACTGGTATCCATAGCATTCTTAAACGAGTGGAAGGCATTAACATGAAACTTATGTTGGAAAGATTTGCAGAAAACATAAGAATCTGACTGTAAGCACTTAGCAACACAAGGGTTGGCTTGAAGTACAGTTTCGGAAACATTATACATGAGAAATAGGAAAGACTTTGCATCATTTACCCGTATAGATGACATGATCAATAATGGTACTGGAAGAAACTATAAATCCTTCAAGAATGAAAAGAACTACAAATACATACAGAAGAATCAGGTTATTGATGTAGCACGATCTGCACCCAGAGAAAAAACATCCCAATTGGTGCATTCACACAAATCAAACATGGTTACACGGACTGCAACGTACAATGAGTCGAATGAGAGTACGGGTTGAATTTTACAAGAAAAACCATGAAGCTAATAAGACTTGGGTGCTGGGAGCGCGGCATCTTGTAGCTACAACAACCAGGAATCAAGCGTATTTAAATGATGCACTAACTGACTTAGATGAAATGCATAAAGAAATATAAATCACATCATATGCATAAAGCCAAGGAATATAACTATGGCAAAGGTTATAGATCAAAGACAAAAATAGACAATAGTTTCATAAATGATATTAGAAAATGATGTACAAATCGGATAACATAGATGTAATGGTATGAAGGTTAATTATACTGAATAGCTTGTTGACTTCAATTGAATTTCACCTTTTCCACTGCTTGTATAAGAATAGGTCAATACTTGACGTATTAAGATGTGGCCTTACTGTTGAAAAACCTTTTAGAAAGATCATATATTTTGAAAATCCCCTGAAGGGTAGAATTTTCAAACTGTACATGTTAGGTTACTGCATCTTCCTGATGTGAACTATAAGAACAGGAAAAAGAAAAAGGAAAAAAATGTACGAAGGTTTATTAATTTTCCACATAAATGGAAACAATTGCCGGGAAACAAACATGTTAAATACAAGCAAATGATTTGTACAGAGCACACATGGTTCTTGTAATGTGTAGACAATCATTAATCCCGATGCCACCAAAATGCAACCAACTTATGATACACTTTCAACTTGAGTGCTCCTTCTCTACCAAATTGATTGCACTTCAATTATAAGAAATACTTAACTATTGGACAAATTTGTTGTTGGCTGGAGAGATCCCAGAAACACTCACAAGATGAAAGATAAAATGGATATAATAAAGAAGTCAAAAGTGGAGAGAAGAGAACAAACTAATAAAAGTGATTTTTATTTAAGCTCAGACTCCAAATGTCATGTAATGATAGAGGCTACATTTTGGAATATGTTGAGATACCTTTTAAGCATAGTTTAAAGTATCGGCCGATACCGATCCGATACGGCCGATACCGATACAGTTTGGCATGTCCCGATCCGATACCGACCGATACCCGATACTGACCGATACCGACATTAGAGGTCTCTTTTCCGGTCAATTCGGCAAAAAAATTTAATTAAAAAGACCAATTAGAAAGGATGTAAAAGCATAGTAAGGTTGTAAAAACATATAAAAGAGGAAAACTTATCTATCGCATATAAATCAATCGACAAGGATGACTACTATTTCATTCAATATCAAAAATACTAAGAAACAATACTGAAAATACTTTAAATTATGCATAAATGTATAAAGTATATTCTCTAAAATATTAATAATTTACTAATAGTTGTTTGCTTTCCGATACCAAAAAATCCGATACTCCGATCCGAAACCGCCGATACTACCGATACCGCCGATCCCGATACTCATAGGAATGGTCCGATACCGATTCCGATACCGATACTTTGAACCTTGCTTTTAAGAGGCTTAAGGCCAACCACATAGTAGTAGAGATACAAGGGAGCAATGTTTTAAAAAGCTTAGGCACTCCTAGGCAACACCTAGCCTCGTCAAGAGAAGAAAAACGCCACATGAATAGCTTCTCAAATTCTCTTTCCATAACAGCTTTTGTCACTTTTGTAGCTTAGGTTAGGTTATCAAAATATGTTATATATCCCTAAAAACTCATCAAATTTTAGTTTTTTGACAATAAACAAACTAAAGAAAGAGCAAACAATAATACCAAATTACCAATAGAAAATAAAGTAACTTAACAAGATCATAAAATAGTCTATGAAACAACATTAAGTTTAAAAACAATACACATAAGTCATTACGATAGAAGACAAATTGATCAAATATAAAAACAAACATAAGATAATCAACGACTCAATCTTCCACATTCCTAAATGAAATAATGAATCCTTATTCTTCCTACTCAATCATCTATCTTTATCTTCATCATCTAAGTCTAAAAGATCATCGCTAATATTCTCACAAATATCATCATCGGAAACAAAACCTATGTCCTCATTGTTTGATAGATTTTGTTAAAACTTAAAAAGGACACTATTTGGACCTTTAAAACTTAACCTTGCAACTTTAAAAACCAATCAAATCAAACAAACCCAAAAAACTTATTAAAAATCCAAAGAAAGTCCAAAAAAGTTGCATAATACACCTAACACATAGGGTGTGTGTGTCTAGGCTCGCCTAATTACTCATATGTCTAATCTCGCCTAGGCGTTGTCCAGAGAACATATATGGAGAACATATATGGCCTGCCTTTTGATTAGGTGGTGTAACATCATCTTTTACCTTTTGGGCGCTTGGGTGGCACCTTTAACAACACTACATAAGAGGCTAGCTAGTGTAGCCAAATAAAAGAAGCATAAATTAAAGGACGGAAACCTAGACAATGGCAATATTCTTAACACCCCCTCAAATTCACAAAATGGTTCTATTGTCGAGAGTTTGCCAACCAAAGAAAATATTGTATTGCGACAGCATACCGTCACTACAAATGACCTCGGTCCAAAGGCTAAGGGGCGAATTCTTTGGAACAAATGGATTTAAGATGCCACTACAGATATGTTCTGCAAGCATCGACAGAGAGGAGGTGCCCTCATCCTGGTGGCGGGGAATAATCTCATGGAACAAGTGGTCTTATATGACACTACAAATATGCTCTGTAGGTGCAGTCGGGAATGAGTGACAATTTGGATGGTTGCTCATATTAGACAAGGGGAGAGTGCAAAGAATTTATAGGATACGAAGTATGAGTGGCTCTTCCATTACAAGCAATATGGATATCGGGCCGAGGGAATGAGGAGAGCTCATTGACGTCAAGTTTGTGGAGTTATTCCTAGTCATCTGTACCATAGGCGGTGGGAGGATACTGGACTTGCTATAGAGAGACCATGACTAGGAAGCGGAAGACACCTGTAGGTGGAGGCACCAAGGTGGTGCTGCAGTAAGGACAGGATAGGGAGCGGTACTCGAAGGACCAGCAGTGGCGACTAAACTGCTAGCACTGGTCGTAACATGCTAAGGGGTTTGAAATGAAGGAGCACAGCATCAGTTCAGGTGAAGGGGATCATGTGGTGATAGCTATCAGGTCAAATCCGAACCCGAAAATGGTGTTTGAACAGAGGGTGATGGGCAGTAAGCATATCTACCATGGAGTAGCCATGAAATAGTAGTGAGTGGTTATATAATGAAGATCTGCTGTGGATAGTTGTAGACTTGTAGTAGGTGGCAAACCTAAGGGATGGAATTTGGGGCTGAACAGTGGGGAACCTTTGTCGTTGCAGGAGTTGGATGTTTGGATAAAGGAAGAGGAGGCAATAGTGGTAGAGGGGATGTTTAGGGTATCCTTGTGGTTGTGCATGCCTGTAGAGGAGGAAGAGTCGCTGGAGGTGGAGGTCGGGCTGCCAGGATGAGTTCTGGTTAGGAGAAGAGGAAGATGAACGGGATTGAGAAAAGCCAAGTGTTGTGGTAAACAGTACGGATTATGTTAGCTGGGCTAGGTAGTGGCAGCTAGGGAGGTCATTGAGAAGATGGGTTTTTGGTGGGATTAGGGTTTTGAGATAGTGCTCATGGGGGTGGATGAAGTTAGGGGACAGGTAAGATAAAGCTCGTGTAAGGGGAAGAAGATTGAGAGAAAGGAGGCTAGGGCTTGTGTCGAAGATGATGATGGATGTATGACGGAGGGTAGAGCTCTAAGGGTCAAGATCGCCTCAGATAACATGTACGAGCCTATATTTTCGAAGACATATCTATCATTAGGATCAACCCCAACTACATATAGGGAAAGATGCATATTATACTAGCTACTCTAGACAATGTGGAATTAAAAGAAGCAGGACTAAATAACACAATGTCAGAAACCTATATTAACAGGTACATCGGGTTATATAGTAGATTTAAGGACTCAAAATAATAACACATTTGGACTACATAACTCTTGGTCTTTGTGCTCCAAACTCATGACCTTTAGATTCCTTTTTCATGAACTTTTGAATTAGTAACTCATAAGGAATAAAGGCAATAATGCAAAAGGTCAAAGAAAACTTATAGAATCAAATTTAATATCTAACACTTATCAAATTTAATGACTCACCACCTTTAGATTCCTACAGTGTCATATGTCTACGTGCAATCCAATATGTCGAATGATAACTCATTCCTAATTGGTAATAATTCGAATTGAATGCGACCTATGCTATTTCTTATACAAGAAGTCTATACCAAATCAATGGCAAAACTCATGAACCAATGATGCAAACTTTCAAGGGCGAAGCCATGGGTGGTCTGGGGTAGGCTCCAGCCCACCCATTTATTTATGGTGGAGCCCACCCATTTTTGATGGTGGGCGGTTCTTTCTTATTCAATCCATTGTCAATTATATATTTTTTTTAAATTGAGGAGAGCAATGTTGGAACAAGAAACTAAGAAACAATGTTAAATCTAGTTATAGTATTCTCTATCTATATTTTGAGTTTGTTGTGTTCGTCTTCAACTCCCACTTTGTTATGTTTGTTGCAAGAAATTATATTTCAAACTTTTGACTTCTCTGGGGATATTGGCATTAAATTATACACACATGGTCATAATTCATAAATATAATGGAGTTCTGGAACAACACTTTGTGGTGTATGAAATAAAGAAAGTTGTTGCAATATAAGCAATGTTACAAGATTTGTTGGTGTGAGTGGTACAAAAAAAGGGTCCATCTGGTTAGTCGTTTAAACTCACTTTTCTGAGTTTAAACGTTAACACAGACCGGAATGCTGTTTGGTTTCCTCAGCCCAAAAAGTTACTTTCAAATTTTTTTTTCTGTTTAAAACATGTTTTGGGAAAAGAAAAAAAAGCTATTTTCCCAACTTTTTTTTTCTCTTCCTCCAATCGTCTCTCTCCCTTTTTTTTCACGTGAGCAAAAAAGAAGACAAAGATGAAGAGGAGGATCGGCAAGGCGAAGCCCTCTGCCGAGGAAGCTCTGGCAGCTCCTCCACTTTCTCCGTCCTCGAGTTCAACTTCGACTCCGAAAGCGGCGATGCACTATAGTCGAGGCGGTGCAGAGTGGCGGGCCGGATCTGAGGGGTTCCCGCTTGAGGCGCAGCTCCGGTTAAGGCGGCAGGCCAAATCTGGGGGTTCAGTAAGGGGGTGCTCAGATTTGGGAGTCGGCAGAGTAGAGGTAGTGCGACCGGGGCGCTCCAACCGCGAGGGCTCAGGCGGAGCAGCATCCAGTTCGAGAAGGACGAAAAGGAGGAGGGCCAAGGTGTTGCGATGTGCGTGCCGGAGTAGTCGTCGAACGACACGGATGCAGAGGCGTCGAGTTTGTGAGAACATATCTTCCTAAGGAAAATACATATTTAACATTATTGGATCCAAATGGCAGAAAATGGACGATCACATACATCTCCCGTGGTTCTTAGTGGTGGTTGGTCTAAGTTCCTAATGAGACTTCATACACTGTGTATGTTTTCTGAAGCTTTCATGTTGTGCAACTTCGTAGTGAGACTTCATACACCTGTGTGGTGGTTAATGTGATAAAAAGATTGCTCCTTTATTATGTTGTTGTTTGTAAAATATTTCATCCAAGAATTTTTGGTGCGTGGTTGATCACATGGTGTATGAGAAAATGGCTTCATCTTCAAAATGTCTCGAGTGCAGTCTGTTTAAAAAATTGTTTGTATAAGAAAATGGTGCTCATCCGACCTCTCTCCACGGGAGATCACTGGCAAAGCGGAGCAGTCGGCGAGAGCAATACCGACGAGAGCGGGTCGCTGATCCGGTTCTTAAACGCCTATGTATTCTTTTTTTTGTGTAAGAAAAAAATTGTAATGCTAAAATTTTTACCAAATTAAATCTCACTTTTATTTCTTAAAAAATATTTAACATAAAAGTCAGAATTTGTCCATCTAGAAAATAACTTTAAACATTTTCTTAAAACAAAATTTCAGAAAACCTATCCAAACGGACCCTAAAGCTCTAGTAGGAAGTACCGACACTGCAAAATTTTAAGCCATGTCGTCTCGAATGCGTGGATACAATATCGAAAACGATTCGAACACTCTCAAATACACTACGACACATCAAAATTGTCCTCCCGTGTTGTATACATGTCCATGAAACATATGCTCTACCTCTTATGTTGCGAAATAAGTTGTACATCCTCAGCAAGTTTTGCCACATCGTGGTATTTCTGCTGATGGTGAAAAAGGATACCAAAGACTTCTAGTATTCGAGTTTATGCCTAAAAGAGTCTATCTAGCAAACTAAATATATTTTTTGTCATATTTCTGTTTCTTTTAGTATGTTAGACACGGAACTACATTGGCCAGATACGATACGGTATGGACACGAAGAGATATAGACATGACGACATTGACACAACAATCATTTTGTTCAAAAAAAAATTAATGTCGTGGGAAAATCTTGCATACTTTTCTTCATTGTCCACCTTTAAATATTTAAATTAGATCAGAAACCCAAATGGATCACGATAATTAAATGGGAAACAACTTAAATGGTCCAAAAAAATTGAATTTGGACATGGGTACGCTAAAAACCCCAAAATCAACACAAATAAGATTCCAAAAAAGTCGGAGAAGAACAATCAAAGCTCACTGAATTTGATCGAAAACCAAAATGGTCCATGGGTTACTAAAAAGTTCTATGAGAATGAACTAAAATTGACCAAAAATTTTGAACTTTTTTCTTACATGTTAACACTATAAGAATCCAAAATAAGCACAAGTAAACGTCCAATTAAAATCAAAGGTCAGTGAATTATATCAAAATTTCTAACGAGAATAAACTAAACAGACGAAAAACATTGAAACTTTTCACATGCGAACAGCACGAAACTCCAAAATCATCACAAGTAAAAAAAATTTGAAAAAATACACAAAAATCAGAGAAAAAGAACCAGAGCTCACAGCTAGCGCCCACCGAGCAACGGACGACCAATCGAGAGCACAAATTGGGGGTCTTGAACTGAACCCGGCCGGAGCCGGTGGGAACCACGGATCGGGCTGCCGGAACCGAGGATTTCCTGTCGGAGCAATGCCCAATGGAGGGGAACGAAACGGAGGCGATGGCCGCCATGGAAATTAGGGTTCGGGTTAGGGTTTTGTTGCGGGAAAGGAAGTGTCTCTTTTCTTTCTTTCTTCGTTAGGAAAGAGCCAACGGGAAAGTTGGCATTTGGCGAAGAGAAAGGAGAGGTCAGAAAGAGAATGAGGTCTTCTTTCTTATCCGGCCACTTGGGAAGAAAGAGGACAAGACCGAGGTTTTTCTTACTTCTAAGAAAGATGTTGTGGGCTGGTTGGGATCTCGACAGTTGGATTGGATCATGCCTTACACTCGTTAGAAGAGTTAAATTTTTTTTTTTTTTTTACCCATGTATATTCATCCTTCCACTCAAGAATTATATTATCATTTTTATGCAAATTAAAACCACTTTAGAGCATCTCCAATCCTATTTTTTTATTTTGTGTTGTGATTCGTATGTGGCATGAGGCACAAGACAATGTCTTTCCTATGTTATAAGATTATATTCACGCAAGACAATGAGAAAGAAAAGTGTTCTCCAATGCAAATGTATTAAAAAAACAATAAAAACTATTTTTTTTCAAATTCCAAGACATTTTCACTTCTTCCTTTTTTTTTATAAATATTTTTATTCATAATTGATGATGTGGAAGTAAAGTATTGTGAAGTCCATTGTCTAGATTTAGACAACCAACTTCACATTATCTTTGACATGTCATTGTCATGTCAACTTCACAATTTATTTTACATTTGCATCGGAGAAGAAATTTTGAAATGAGAAGTTGTGATTCCTATGTAGCAACCATTTTTTTCAAACTCACAACAAGGTTTGAGATGCTCTTTAGGAGTGGGTTTGTGAACATACATAATAGTTTTGACTCCCTAATTTGACACATGACAACCCTTGAGTGGAAGAGTAAATATGCACTCTAGTTTTGGTGAGTGAATAAAAATGGACTCCTTATTAGAATTTGGGCCCCACACTCATTATGGGCCCACTTTTACTATCTTGGAACAACAAGTTTCGATTGCAATTATATTTTATTGGGTTATTTACACTAACCTCTCATATGTTTTAAGTTTATTACATGGTCCTCTCTTATTTAGAAAATAATTACACGAATCTCCCCATGCTTTAGGTTTTAATGATAGTTAGTGTAATAACCCTTTACATAAAACATAAAATATATGGAAGGTTTGTGTAATAAACATAAAATATAGGAGAGGTTACTGTAAATAATCCTATTTTATTTTATTCTATTTTAGATTCTAAACACAATATATTGACTATTTAGCTAGTCTTATGTTTCTATTTCAACTAAGTGGCGTAGACTAAATGTACTCACGAATCTGTACTCAATTATTTGGGATATAACCGTGACATGAACACTCGTTTACGTTGTCTAGACCTCAATTCATATCCATAATCTATAAACGTCAACAATGAATAACATCACTTTCCATTCTATCTAGCTCATTCAAATGAGACATAAAATATGACATGATATAGAAATAAACAAAATAACAAGAATGTAACTAAAAGAATAATTCAAATAAACAACTAAAATTCCAATTGAGAATCCTCTAATACATAAAGAAATAATCAAAGTTCGAGAACAAACCCGCTATAAATGAAATGGAATAAAATAGTAAAGAAACTAAACTATATCTAATCAACTAAGCATATCCAAAAGTCTAATTTTTCACTCAGCCTGATCAATTGCAGTGATGTCCATGTCACCCTCATCATCATCGTAATAGGTTGGATAGTCATTCTTGTCTAAAGTTGTGAACGTTAGTTATTCAGTTAGGATTGAGCAAAGTACAATACTAACATAAAGGTACACAACATGATATATATACTAACATGTGACAAACAAAAGAGAGAGAATATACTTGAGAAGATAACAAACATATGACAAGAAAACAAGCACTATGGTATATAATGGGAAGCCAATATCAAGAGAAAATGATCATCGTATACTGTCACCCTCGTTTCTATTTTTCATATTTCTACGGGTAACGTATATGTATCATGTATCCAGTTCTGATATGGTATTCATACTTGTATTGTTAATACATGTATTCAATATTGGGTCCATGTATCCTGTTATTGATTTTCTGTTTGAGTTTCGAGAGTCATACAAACATATCTCCCGTAAGGCAATCGAACATGTAAAAACTGATTAATTGACTTATGTAACCTAATTTTAATTTTAATTTTTGATAAGATAACTATAAAGAGACTACTCTAGACCCCCTAGATATACCATGGGCATTGCCATAGATCAGTACTAGAACCCGCACGTAGACTAGATACTTAGAATCCTCCAAATTGGGTTTTCCTGATCAGATATTGTCTGTCAATATATTGACAGTGTACTGTCAGTATATTGCCTGTATTGTTGTTTGCCTAGTCAGCCTTGTTGACTAGGCTAGATCTTTAACCATTAGTCCATTTGTTTTTCTTTGTAGGGCTATGATTGGTTAGGGGTAGGGATTGATGACTTGGCAGCTATCTAGTGGCCCAAGTTATCTCTCTCTCTCTCTCTCTCATTTCTTTCCCTCTTTTTTTTATCATAGTATATTTCTTGTTCCTTTTTTATCTCTTCTTCTTGTTGGGATGAACCTACTAAGGAAGACCTAAAAGCTCTAAGAGCAGCCTTAAGGCTAGGGTGTGGTTTCTAAACCCCCCAAGGAGAAGGAGTAGAAGTTTATGCCTTGGAGTTTGGGACCTAAGGCAAATACATCTTGCTTGGGTGAATAAGAACTTAGTTTTTCTTGCTTTAAGATCCTTAAATTATGTTGTTGTTTAGTTTTATATACTTAATATCAATTTGTTCTTGATTTTTATGAATGAAATCATTGTGGTTGTGGTGGCTTAGCATGGGTTTAACCTAGGTATCAAGTGTTGGGTTAAACCTTTGGATATTAGGTTTATAGTTAGAATTTTAGTGTAGAATTGAGTACGACATCATATGCATATAAATCATGTTGGAATTCCTCCCTAGCTACCCCAACTTGTTAGACGATATTTGGAATTTGATTTGATACCCAAAAGACTTAGTTCGACCTGTTGTTTCTACAATATTCAGTGCAAACAGTATACTGACAGAATAATGTCAGTATATTACCAGTATATTGTGTAGTGTACTAATTTTTTAGCAAGTCAGTGTCCTATTATGCAAGACAGAACAGTATACTATCAATATATTACTAGTATACTATAGGAACACAATATTTTTCCAAAAATTATAGTGTACTATTCTGGCTGCAAGGTAAAACAGTATAATGACAATATTCTATCAGCATTATATTGTCCTACTAATTTTTGAGGAATTCATCCTAGTTGTGTGTCATTTTATCATGTGGGCATTTAACATTCTTTGAGACATTTTCCAAGTGCCTATTCATTGTCCCTTAGCTCCTGTATCCGAAAGTTATATAGGGGAACCCCGTCACCTTGTTATAGAGAATAAAAGATTTATTGATTGCCAAATTCGTAGAATTAACTGTTGAATTTTGTGTAAACCAATAGGCTTTAGAATTATATTATATTAAGTAGAATAGTATCTAGTGGTCGTATTCATAACTTGATATACATGATACACAGTAGATTGATGACTTACTGATGTTGACTCTATGACTGATTGTCTATGTTCCTAACATAGCTATATTATATTAGTGCTAAATTATAAGTATACCCTTTGCGGTATTAGCCCTGTTATCACACCGAGGTGCTCCTATTTAGATGCGTACTAAGGTGCTATATCTTGTTCTAGTTATATTTATTATTACTTTTCCTGTGTGGAAATACACATAGTTGTTTGTGGTCATTACGTAGATTAGGAATAAGGTTTGTAGATTGATTGTTGCATCTACGCTCAGGATGAATCTAGGTTAGAACCCTTGGAAACCAACACGGATTCACACCCAACGTACATGTACTATGATACGGCATATAGGATGGATTACAATATATCCACGACACAGGTTCCTTGGAAAAATGGTAGGGTTGATCATCTAGTTAAAACACATATATCATTAGGAGAGAATGGATTCTGATATCGTACTTTTTTATAAGTCGGCCCCATATATTGTGCCATATCCTTATATTTCACGCGCACAGTATATAATATAACCATAGTACCGAGCCATTGTATGCCCTATAACAGAATTGTTGACGAATCCTTATATTGCATTCCCGGGATAACCCATATACTAATATATCAAGATGTAGGATGGCCACTCTATTAAATCATTTGTGCTATACTATATCAACTGCAAGTAGTCTTGGGGACGTAGACTGTCTCGACATAGTAGTATTAGGGATTGATCCCTCTAGTTTTGTTTGCCCAGATCTAATAACATAGCTTAAGGATCTATCGCCTTATCATCCTGACGGTGCTTACTTGTCACGTCCCAGTACCAAAATACGGCGACGGACATGGCCAGTTATCCCGTACAAGGTGCTATACGTCGTACGGCGATCACAACTGTATAAGATAAGGGGGTGCATGCTACAATCAAGTCTCATATGGTCAAGAACTTCTATATCTCAATCATTCAAACAAGAAACAGTAAGCATAGAGCATATATGATAAAGCAATAAGGTATCCCAAATACTTTCTCAAAATATTCTAGAGACCAGCTATGTAAAATAAGAAGTTGGAAGAGTAACAAAAGTAAATGACAGTGATCAGCTGCAGTCTAATTTAATACAATCATATAAGAAAACTAATGTCCAGACGAGCCGGCTTAACAAGTGCCGGTGGCTAAACGCCAAAAAGAAGTAAATGTTCATTGATAAGCAGGAAAGAAGAAAACCCACTGCTATCCCCTACGACAATATTCCTGGTATGCGCCATGAGTAGGGGGAAGGTAAGATGGATCCTCGGGTGCTGGCTCAAAACCTGGCTATGCAAAACCATTGAGGTTAGATCCCAAATAACAAGTACCACAAAGGAAGCACGAAATGGAGAAACAAAAACCCAAGGAAACTATATAATAATATATAGGTTCAGTATCATAACTTAGGTCCATGGCATATCCTAGCGCAAAGTCTCAACCCTACAACCAAACAAGGACAAGGGTTGAACTATCATACTATGATAGTCCATCTCCCTAGGCTACTAACCGAATAATACAATTATAACCCAATCCATTTATTATATCGGCCAATCATTTGCACGACTTGCTATTTTGTGGAGTCTGAGGTTATCTCAGAAATAATGCATAATAGGAATCCTCAGATCACGCCAGTGCCGAACATGAGCTAACTGAACCAAATAAATAAAACAGGCACTTGCAGGATGCACCAGTTTCCCGTAGGACTACTGCGCTAAAAATACGGTATTAGCGATTCCAGTGTTCCTATAGTAAAACAGTGGCTTGGCATAATAATAAGTCAGATACTGTACTCCACTAAAGCAGATGATATACAGTATCCGTGGTGGCCAGCCCACAACGCACTTAGAATGAATCTCTGTTGGAAGGTTCGTTAGCATAATCTCGGGATACCGTTCCCTTCAGATGTCACTACCACTTTTAGTTACCTAATTAGCCATATATTGTGTTCGAAATCTCAAGGTGTGGTCACATGAGAATTTTTCTTAAAATGTAGTACAAAGTACGGGCACGCTAGATACAAATCCATGGAAGTCAAATCTGGATTCACCCGAGCATATATGCAACATTCATTTAATTAATATCCTAGCCACGCTTTGGATAGTTGACTCACTTATTATGCTCGTGTTGGGAAAATAATATATATTTATAATATCACGCATTCAGAAATTTGGAGGCATTCTCGATGCACAACCAAAATATAATCACTTAACACGTGACACCATATGTCATACCTCGGCGCACATTAAATCATGGACAAATATCAAGCAATAGTGGTATCAGCACAGATATAAGTATTCGAGTCCAATTACCAATTATACATTGGGTCACATGAATCAAGGTCACATTGTAACACGAATGCTTATGTCATGCACATAGTCGGTTAGTCAATATCCACTTAGTCGGGTTCATACTGAAATCTTAGTTCAACTCATACCATATTCATAGCCATTCTTAGCTCATGGTCAAGTGTGACACGAGGTCTGGTTACTAAATTCATTCTCCTAAGAATAATAATACAAGCATTAACCCAAATCAACCATAAGAAATAAAAAAATATTTCGTAAAAACAATCAAGGTCGCATGGGTTTCTAGGCCGCATGGAAAGTCATGGCCACATGAGAAGTTAGGGCCGCATGGACCACTTGGCCGCATATGAAGTCAGGTCGCATGAACCACTTGGCCGCATAGGAAGTCATGGCCGCATGCTCAGGGTTAATGTCTACTCCTTGGGACAAGTATTGAAATGACTGCCAAATAAATAAAGTGTCAGTAAAGTAACATAAATTGATTGATGTGACTGATGTGACAAAGCAATAAAGTGTGTCAGAGAGAAAAGACAAAACCAAAGGAATAAGTGCCAATGGTTCAGAGCCATGCGTCCAAGAAAAATAGTGTTTGCATGCTCTCTAGGCCGCATGAGTGTCGGTGTCGCATGGATTGTCTCTTGGACTTAGTGAATTTCTTATTCGTTCAGCAAGTGAAAGCACAAGGTATTCAAGGGCACTTGTATAAATCAGCAGTCATGTGTCCAACAAGATGGACGCATGCTGTCAGTATGCGATAAGAGTTTAGGCCGTATAACCCTATTAGGCCGCATGGCACTCTCAGCCGCACAGCTCACTGACCGCATGCGAACTTTGTCTTCTCCAACAGCAGGTTCGGCCAAGGCGAAAAAGCTCCAAAAACTGAAATCTTGTTTTGTTCATAAAATCCTCATTTTAAGTCCAAATCGGGTGAACCAAAAGCCAAAATGCTCTAAATTGAAAGCTCTGTCATGTAGCAAAATTTTGTTTTCTAAAATAGATGTTTAATAGATCAAAACCGAGCAAAACTCATAAAATCCATAAAAATTTTAAGTTAGAAATATAGATCTACATTAATCCATCCATTAAAACTGAAAACTCCAAGTTCTAAAAGTGCTAAGAAACCCATAACAAACATAATAGAACAGTAATATGGAGAGTTTCTCCATTTCTCATGTAAGGTGTACTTACCTATGGAAATAGGGGGAGAAAAATAAAGAGAGAGTGAGAAATGTAGAAGTGAAGAGAGAAAAAATATTGAGTTATATATGGTAGGGTTGAGGGTTGAACTAAGGGTTCTCATAAGTTCAACCAACCCACAAAATAAACCATGAACTAGGTTAAACCAAAGAATGGGTCTAGTCTCTATGCACAATGTAAACTCCCTCAAATATTTCTATAGATAGTCTGGTATGGGATGGAAAATTTTTGTTTTAGCAGCAGTGGATTGAGGTTTAGAGTAAGGTTGCATATGTCTGTTATTTTTTTAATTAAACCCTTGGCGCGCCCTACCATTGTTGAATTATTCGGATCCCAACATCAGCCCATAAATTCCAACAGACTGTAGTACTTTTGACTTTACCCGTCAATTTAGGCACTGGACTTTTCCGTCACTCAAAATCAAATCCGTTGTGCCCTAAATTAATTGTACAACTTCCCGTATCCAAAATCCCATATTTAATTTCGTGTCGGACACCTGTGTCGTTACCTTCAATTTTGAGACACCAACTTAACCAGTTGAGCCGGACCAACTAAAGGGTCCAAGACTGACTCCAAGCCTACACCATTTTTGACCTTTGTGTCACTCCCAAATTTAGACCCCAAGTGCCCCCATTTAATTTAAAAGCATGGGACATTTTTATTCTAATTAAATCGGGGATACCAACTTTGACTAATTCTATTTTAATCCCCATTTAATTCTAATGCCCATTTAATTAAGCCCATGCCAAACACACAATACTCTCTCACCCTACAAAACACCAAACACCATTTTCCTCACAATTTTGCATTATTTCATATGATTGTGCAAATACCCAAATTTAAGGGGCTTAGTTGCAATTATTGAAATAGGTGTCCTAACCTCATTGGTCAAGGCCAAATGGAGAAGCCCCCTCTCCTTTGAACAAGTCAAGGCCATTCCCTTTCCCTCTCATTTGGATGAAGAAATTTCTCCATGTGAAATTCTCACCACCCATTCAAATTAGAGCATCCCCAACCACACACTCACATCACTTTTCCCCTATAAAACCTCAACATCACCCATCACTTCTCCCAAACCGGCCCTAATCCCAATACCTAGGGAACCCTACCATTTTTCTCTCCTCTCTCCTCCCTCTTCCTAACACTACCAGCCGAATACATCTTCTTCCTCCTTTCTTGTTCTTCTTGTTCTTCTTCTTCTTCTTCCCTTCTTCTTCTCCTTCTCCATGGTTACCAAAACCTAACCCTAGCTTTTCCACTCCGGGCTTCTCCCCTTTCCGAATCTCTCGGCCGATCCCGTCGACAACCTCCAGCAGGCTGCAACCACCGGGCTCCCCTACCCCGACTGTACCCCAGGACCGGCCACCGACTGCTGACTGCACCGGCACTGCCACGTTCAGCCACCCCACTTCCATAGACCCGGCCAATGTCCTCCCCATACCCCGGCCGACGTTCCTCTACCCATTCCCCGGCCGAGACCCAGCTCCTCCATCCCGCCGGAACCGCCCATCCACCCGCTGTCGTATTCCCGGCCGCCGACGAAGTCGACTCTACCGTATCGACTACCCGAGCCCCCTCTCTCTGCTGTTTCCCACCACCACCGCCGGCTGCCACGAGTGAACACCCTGCTCCGGCCAGCTGCTCGTTCCGGCACCACCACCATCGTCTTCATCTCCACGATCTCCATCGGTCACCGAAGACTTTCCAACGCGCTAGCGAAGACTTCCCTCTTTTCGATCGGTCACCTCCCTCTTTGTAAGTCCTTTAGTACACCACCCTACATTCAGCCAATGTATAGCAGTAGATGTAGTATTGTGGCAATGTTAGTGTATAGAAGATATTAATATTGGGTTTAAACTTATGAGTTTGGATCATTAATGTTAGCTTGATGGATAAGAACTATTGGTTTATATGTGTACATGTTAACATGTGCGTGGAGGTGTTCTCCTTATGCAATGAGTTGTAGATGGTAGATTACGTGATAGGTTTTAATATATATAATAGCTGTTGTTGTTTCCTTTTATTATCAAGTGGTGTCATTGGTTGAATGCAAACCGTGAGTGTGATCTTGTTGCTGTGTTGTGCATTCGAGTGCGATAATGTGAGTGCATGTGATATATATTAGAGGAAAGTGTTTAACCGGGTGGAGATTTAGCAAGGGACAGGGTTGAGTCTAGCATGGAAAAACCGTGTGTGTGAATCCTTTTGTATAAAATGGTGGTAATGGAAACATATGTGTTTAGTTCAATGGGTTGTGATATGTGGTTTCACTTAAAAAGAAGAGAAACAGTGGATATAGGTTATGTGGTGGCCATAGCAAATGGTACTTGTTACTTTTGACATATACATTATTCCCTTGGGTGTTGTTATGTTATGACGTGAGGAAATAGGAGAACTGTATTGAGTCAGTGATTGAGGACTAAGAAATATTGATTATTTATTTGAGAGTGAGATACGTCAATGCACATGCTAACGTCTATGAACACTGAGGTGAAACTGAGGATTGGATCATGTTTTGAACTACTGAATATTGTGAGGATGATAGTAAGATTGAGGATTTTGTGTGATGATATGGTGCAGATGATTAATTTGATTTGCAGTAACACACCTCTAGTCAACCCTGGTCAACCCTCTAGCTTAGTGTCTAAGTGACTTGTAACTAAGATTGTAGCATATACTGGACATGTGTCGCATTTTATTTTAGTCGCGTGATAGTTTATTGATTTAGTTTGTACCTCTTCTCTAGGTACTACGGGATCTGCGAACTTGGACGTGGTACCGGATCCCCATCTTCAGTAGCCAAACGTAGGCAAGTGTACTTTGCCACCCTGTATTTCAGTTATAGATACCTTATTGTTTCAGTATGTACATTGTGCGCGTATTTTGTTTACAATCGATACTTCATGTCCGGATCACAACCGGGTGCAGACGCTCGTCGTATCGGTTTGTAACGAATGCTAGATATTCGTAACACCTCGATGTGCGTACCTGAGTATATCGACACCCCAGGGCACACTCATACACTGTGATCATGCCAGATTCCTGTATCCTGATACTGACATCATGACCAGAGACTGGAACGACCTTAGGGTTGCGTCTGTTGAGTTATTTCTGTGTGTCGAGACTGTTAGATAGAGGTTCAGGTTTAGCGCACAATCGTTTACCGCTTGGAATGGGGAAGACAGTTACTAGACGTTTGGACTCTTCTGCACGCGCTTATATATGTATATATATTGTTTCTGTAGTGATCCTGGATCTAGTGTAGTTGTATCACCCGTGTGACTCTGTGCTCGGAGCTACGGTACGCCCCGTGTGTCTCTGTGTTCGGAGCTACAATTTTATTTTGGACAGCCCACGCGTCGAATATTGTCTTCAAACTGTGTCTCACTTAGTTGGTTATGCTAGACTACACCGTCGTTGCACTTGTACTTTCTGTTATACTTGGCATGCTGTATTTTTGTACCTTGTTACGTCCCTCTGAGGACCTGGTCCCCTGCCAGTTTAGCAGCATAGACGATTACGGAGCATTTGGAGTTGCTGATGGAGTGACATGTCTTGCGGGCATTGTACCAGGTACTCATATCATTTCTATCGACATTATGGTTACTTTATTCATATTGATTATTCATCTGCTGCTGTAGCCTAGTTTTGTAGACTCATCTCTTCTCGAGTCTATTCGAGTTTGTGTGTTATTGGACGGCCGACTTTAGCACATATAGCTCTTTCTTGTATACTGCTGTGTATTGTGGATTGAGACATAGAGATTTATATTTATGGGATATCTAGATAGTGCCCTTTATATTATACAGCTTATACATATTCAAGTCAGACCAGAGTCTGGTCGAATGCGTAGCTGGCGTGTCACGTATTCCTGGTCCTACGTATTTTGAGACTGGGGTATGACACACAAGCAACTATGCTTAAATAAAAATATGTTCCAAATATGTAAATCGGGAACGGAGAGTGACATCACTAGAGGGATGATCGTTGAGGGGCTTGTGTAGGTTTTTTTTTATACCACTCATATTTTATTTTAATTCTTTTGAGGTATTTAGCTGTCGAGCACTACTGTAGCCCGTATATTCTTGGAGTCTATTTTTTCGGCCATTTTAGCAGCATGATATTAAGACTGCAGCTGACGACGTGATCATGTATTATTTGACACTATGTTAGCCTTCCATTTTATATAGCTAATTTTATGATCATTTTGATAGAGCATTGATGACGTCTTACTACTTTATCTTATATGTTCTATATTTAGGTTTCTTGTTTGACTGATTAAGACATAGCATATTCTGTGAGACGATATGATACTTGTATTTATAGTATATAGCACATTGTCTAGGTACAATTGTGACCATATTATGGTATATTGGTGTATATCGTAGTGCGTAGCTGACCGAGTCATACCCCTTTTCTCTTTATTTTGGTACTAAGCATGACATGTACATTGTGTTTTAGAATATCAAGGTTTTGTATGTTGACGATCTGGGATATAAAAGTCAGTCGATCGATGTATATTGTGCATGACTGATAGTGTATAGGAAATACAAGAAAGAGCTACTAAATGTCTTTAGACTTTCCAGTTTTAATAGTATTTATCGACGTTTATCGATATACTGATACATGTAGCGACGTTCTGATACATGTTAGCGATGTATTTTTTGCATCACTGAATGTCACTAAATATCGTTAATTTCCAAAATAAATTAAAATATATATCAAATAGCAGCTCATGGAGACAAAAACTCACAAAGATGTTTTTACAAACATACACACACATCGACAACAACTCACAAAGATGGTATCACAAATATATAGACATAGATAATCTCACAAAGATGAAATAAAAATAAATAGAATATAGAATTCTCATAAATAAAGTATATAAAATCCCAGAGTATACCATACCATAAACTGTTTGATAAAACAAAGTAGAATAAACAATACAAGATTCAACTAGGGCTGAAATACTCACAAATCAATACAAGACCCAACTAGGAACGAAATAAACACTGACTAAAAAAACCTCTGTCCAAGCTAGGACTTGTAGTAGGGAGGAGGAGGTAGAACATTGTGAATTAGCATTATGGTTTGCATCATGACTTCTTATGAAAGTGGCACTAATGGTGCTGTCTATGGAGGCGATAGAGGCGGTAACAGCAGTATCGATGCCGACGGTGCTGGAGGGTGTATCTGCTCTAACGTTAATAGTCTAGCATTATATGAATCCGTGGTCGATATCAGCCTCTACGTTATAGTCTTGGTAAAAAAACGTTTGATCCCTGCAGTGCCTCTACCCTATGCTTTGTCAACTCAGTCAGCTTGTCACGCCCCAGTCCCAAAATACGTAGGACTAGGAATACATAAGCATGCCAGCCGTATGTATATAGAGATTCCAATATATAGAAACCATAACACATACGTACGCTATATTTTGAACAATAATTCACAAGTGGTATATAATTATCACAAATCATAGGCATAACTAAATCTCATCCACAGAATCAAATAGGAATAAATAACCAAACTACTATATAACTGAATCTCAATATGAAGTATCAAAGAATGATAATCGGGTAGAAACAAATCCAATACCAAAATAGAGTATAAAAGAAACCACATAAGAACATCTAATGAACCATGAGAATCGAAGAGAAGACCTCCTCGAAAGAGATAAGTAGCAAGTCCTGACCCGTGCTCCTGCGAATATCGAGATCGTCTACATCTGAAAAGGGACCAGGCCCTCAGAGGGACGTAACAAGATACATAGAAGCATGCCAATTTGAATACAGTAAACACGCATAATAGCTAAAAATATATAAGTACGTTGTACAAGACAATCTATATGAAATGCATAATGATGACAACTTTTTGACGTATGTGTAAACCCCCTAACCCAAAATTAGGCCCACATTGCTTAGATAATGAAATTAGGGATAGTTTGAACCCAAATAGAAATAGAACATTTTATTTATTTAATTATGCAATAATTAAGTCACATAGTGTACCTTACCGTTGCTTTGATAATTGGAGCACTACACTAGCCACTACCTTCCTACAAACTTCATACCCTTGTCCTAGATATGTCCGCCTTCTATTCTGAACTCGGTATAACTTATAATTATGCTCTCTTGTGCTATATTTTAGTCGCACAATAAACGTCGCGGACATTATTTCCTAATCCCAAATAAAATCAACTTTGTACCCTTGTGCGTTCCAATCAAAATTGGAGACACAATCTTGACCGTTTTGTGCAACCCAAATTTATGATAATATTCTACACTGAATCCTCTACGTCCATGACACTTGTGTCCCGCCTAATTTTATCCCCATGTACTTCTAATTAAATCTAGAACACCTTGCACAGTAATTTTAATTAAATTAATTCAATTTCTATCTTTGTGTAATTTTCTAATTATTGGGTGCTTTTATGCAAAAATGTATTAAGGTGTCCACACCAATGGACAATACATGACGAAATCCAACTTTTCCCTTCATAAATTTTTTTCCTAATTTTCGGAATGTGCAACGTGCAACATCGCCCCCTTTATTTTAAACCTAGTCATTGCATTTAAACAATGTAATTAATAGCCCCAACATCCTTATATGAGGCCAAGGCCCACCCCAAGGAGGGTTTACCAAGCCCACACTTTTAGGTCAAACCAAACCCAAAAAAATTCTACATGTATAAATGCATAACTTTTCCTTTCCTCTCATTATTTTTTTCCTTTTTACCAAAACCTAAACTACATCCGCCGACCCTTCCCCCTTCTCATCTACTGTTCTTCTTCCTCCTCCTTCCCGCCGCCGGAGCTCCGGTCACCCCGACCTCCCTCCGGTGAGCCACCCGTCGGATCCTCCTCCCTGCTCTCTCCTCTTTCCTCGCCGAGTCCACGCACCACCACCACCATCTCGATGACCTCCCTCACCCGCCTTCATATGCCCGCTGTACCCAAAAGCCCGTCGGAGCCTACGACTGGAGCCGAGCCTGGTCACCATCCACCGGAGCTGGTCTGGACCTCCCCACATCACCACTGGATGCCACCTGAACACCACCATCCCCTTCATATTTTTCTTCTCCGCCGCTTGAACCACGGCTACACACACCATCACCATCTCCACCACATCCCGACCTCTGCATGAGCCCTGCCACGATTGCAGCTGTCAACTCCGCCGGCACAACCGACCTCTCCCTGAGCCCGTTGACGACTACACCTTAACCAACCACCACCGTCATCTCCATATCAGGCCAACTTCGGCCATCCACCACCTGAGCAGCAGCTGAACTCACCCAGACTATATCTCCCTCTTCCTGAGCACGTCCGGCCATCCTTCCTCTGTAACCCGCCAAGACAACTCCGGCCACTGCTCCCAGCCACCACCACCGTTCACCTCTCCTCCCATTCGTCGTTCTCCTCCACATCTTCCCCCTCCTGCCTGAACTCCACTCCGACAGCCCTCAACCTCGTCGTCATCACCTCCATCTCATCATCATCATCACCAACACCTTAACCCTAATCATCCCAATCATCGTCCTTGTCATCACCATTGTCCACATCATCGTCCTTGTCATCACCATCGTCCACATCATCATCCCTGTCATCACCATCGTCCATATCATCACCCTAGCTATCACCATCGTCCACATCATCATCCCCGTCATCACCATCATCCACATCATCATCCTCGTTATCACCATCGTCCACATCATCACCCTAGCCATCACCATTGTCCACACCATCATCCTCGTCATCACCATCATCGTCCTCGTCATCACCATCGTCCACATCATCGTCCTCATCATCACCATCGTCCACATCATCATCCTCGTCACCACCCTTATCATAATTTTTATCATCACTATTGTAATCATTATCACCATTATAATCTCCATCATCAACATAACCATCATCATTGACCTAATCACCCTCGTCATCGTGTTCATCATAGACCCGTCACCCTTGCCAGACAACCCGCAGCAGACACCCCCGATTCCCGTGCTTGTGCACGCTGACCCCAAGGATATTGGATAGATTCTACATAACTTTCGGAGCAGGATATTGGGACTATATAGCTTTTGCCAGGCAAGTATACCTTGCCAAATTATTACAATACTTTGTATGCTATTTATATTTATATTTCTAAATATTCTTTGCATGTGTAGTTTATTTCAGTCATTACTATATATTAGATATATTGACACACACTTGACACTTAGTATCATGGAGGACAATTAGTAGGCGTATGGGTTATAACCACTCTGGTAAACCGTAGTAACTAGCACACACTATGACAGTCGTGTCCGATGGTCGCTACCCCCACGGTATGTCGATTGATGGAGTCACGAGGGTCGCTACCCCCGCGGTATGTCGACTAATAATGTTCTAGACGGGTGTGTGAGTTATGAGGCTTAGATCGAGTAGCCTACCCTTGCCCATACGTCAAAAGGTTGTCCTCATTTGCATTCATATAGATTGTCTTGTACAGCGTATTTATATATTTTCAAACATATTGCATGTTTACTCTATTCAATTGGCTTGCTTCTATGTATCTTGTTATGTCCTTCTGAGGACCTGGTCCTTTGCCAGGTATAGACGACTATGAGTATCCGCAGGAGTACGGACCCGGACCTGACGCATTACCTTCTGCCGAGGAGACCTTACCCACTGAGCATCATTGCTTATCTCTAGCGATGGATCCTTTAGCTGACACTTTTATCATCACCTTATTTTATATTGGTGATTTACTCTTCTCTCTCATTTTAGTTTGATATAGTCATTGGTAGTGGATTTGTCTCCACCCGACTATCATTTATGGATTAATCAGACTCTTTATTCTAGTTTAGTTATATTCCTTTCGGTGACTTATTGTATGGATGAGATTAGTATATCTGTGATTTGTGACACCGTATATAATACATGTGAGTTTATTCATATTACAGTGTACGTGTGTATTACAGTATCCATATATTGGAGTTGCCATATACACACGGTTGGCATGCTTATGTGTTCTTAGTCCTTCGTATTTTGGAACTGGGGCATGACATATTTTAGTGGTGGCCCATGCAGGTCGAGAGAATATTATCTCAATTATGTTACTATATCGAGCAAGCCTGCAATTAGAATTAGAGTATAGGATCTCATCCATAATTGACTATGACTCATCTTCCTTCCCAATCTGTTCTGTCTAAATAATCGCATCCTACTTGATTCCTGTGCTTCCCTAATAGTTCTTTGAGTATAGCCTTCCCCTAGAACATAGGAACCCTTGTTGTTAGAATAATAATTAGGGTAACCCACATACCAAGAATACAACTAGAGTATTGACACATCACTAAGTTTAGAGTATCTAGTGAGCCCTATCATTCCTTATCTATAGATTGGTCTACTATTATCCCTTGAGATATTTATGAAGGACTTGAGAGTGGTGTAGACACTACTAGAGTTAATTAGAAATTTAACCATATTGTTTGACCCTAGTATTGAGAGACCAATAGAAATCCAAGGTCGAATATTAGGACCAACCCTAACTTTTATAGTGAGATAGTATTATAGAACTATACATTTAGATTCTTGTCTTGATATTAGCAAACAGTACCTAGAAGGCCAAGGGGAATAAAATAACATTTCCCTAGTTTCTCGCCTCGAACACAGAGATTAGCATACCCCCTTTCCCTTAGACAACCATTATATTATCTAGAGTCTTTCTATTTAAATTTAAATCTTGTTCCTCTGAAAATTTAGCGCTCGCTATTTGTGCGACGACTGATGATTATGCTTTCCCTTCTTTTCTTTCAACTCGTGCCGCCTAACCTTTCCATTCCTAATATTAACTCTTTTGTTCTATGAGCACTAAGGCTAAGCCCTAAGATGACCATGACCTATATAATGTAAGAGGATACCCTAATAAGTACCAAGACCCTTTCTCATAGACCTTAACAGGAGTTTCTACTATATCCTTAAGACAATACAATATTAGTTAATTTTTTTAAGTTGGGTAGTATGCCTCACAACATAGTATCACATAATCCTCTTAACCAATTGATGTAGTATAACTGAATGACACCAACTATAGACTTGCATATAAAGATAGTATTTATTCAGACAGTAGAACTTAGAGTCCATACCCCTATTTGGTCGACTAGCAACTTAGACAAGGAGTTAGTATGACAACTATAGAGACTGTAGAGTCTTACCTTCTTTATGGATGTCACGCCCAATCCCAAAATACGTAGGACCAGGAATACGTGACACGCCAGCTACGCATTCGACCAGACTCTGGTCTGACTCGAATACGTATAAGCTGTATAATAAAAAGGCACTATCTAGATATCCCATAAATGTAAACCTCTATGTCTCAATCCACAATGTACAGAAGTATACAAGAAAGAGCTATATGTGCTAAAGTCGGCTGTCCAATAACACACTAACTCGAATAGACTCGAGAAGAAGTATGAGTCTATAAAAACTAGGCTATAACAGCAGATGAATAATCAATGTAAAATAACCATAATGCTGGTAGATATGATATGAGTACCTGGTACCATGCCCGCAAGACATGCAACTCCAACAGCAACTCCAAATACTCCATAATCATCTATGCTGTAAAACTGGCAGGGAACCAGGTTCTCAGAGGGACGTAACAAGGTACAAAAATACAGCATGCCAAGTAAACAGAAAAGTACAAGTGCAACAACAAGGTACTCTATCATAACCAAACAAGTGTGACACAGTTTAAAGACAATGTTCGATGCGTGGGCTGTCCAAAATAAAATCGTAGCTCCGAACACAGAGACACACGGGGCGTACCGTAGCTCCGAACACAGAGTCACACGGGTGATACACTACTGTAGAATACATGAACACTACATATACATATATAAGCGCATACAGAGGAGTCCAAATGTCTAGTAACTGTCTTTTCTTTCCCAAGCGGTCAACGATGGTGCGCTGAACCTGAACCTCTATCTAATAGTCTCGACACACATAAGTAATCTCAACAGACGCGACCCTAAGGTCGTCCCAGTCTCTGGTCATGATGTCAGTATCAGGATACAGGAATCTGGCATGATCACAGTGTATGAGTGTGTCCTGGGGTGTCGATATACTCAGGTAAGTACATCGAGGTGCTACGAAGCATCTAACAAATATTTTAAGACGTTACGACGAACGTCAACACCCGGTTGTGATCCGGACGCGAAGTATCAAACGTCAACATAAATACGCGCACAATGTTCATAATGAAACAATAAAATATCTGTAACTAAAATATAGGGTGGCAAGGTACACTTGCCTGCGTGCGGCTTCTGATGACGGGGTCCCGGTACTTCGTCCAAGCCCTCATGTCCTGCAGTACCTAGAGATGAGATGCAAAGCGATAATTAATAATCTATTCCACGACAGACAGGGATGCAACACACATCCACACCTAAACTCAGTCTCAATCATAAATAGTTAACTAATAATTGACAGTCCTCAGTCTCTGCCCCTTGATCCGAATAATACCTATCTCAAATCAATCACCTGTATAATATCATCAAACCCAATTCTCAAATACTCGATTAATAATTATTTAAACCTTATGTTTTATATCATCCTTGTCTATTTGCAATTTGTACCTCTCTTCAATTAAACCCATCATTAATATTATCAGTCCTCAATCACAGACTAATGGTCTAATATCGCACACCATCTCACGTTAAAAACTGCTCCTCGATGATATATCACAACATCACTTCACAACACTTTAAATCTGCTCCTCGCAATAATCAATATGCATAAACTAATTAGATGCAACGCTCTAACTTATCATCCCTAGCATATCTACAACCCTACTTGCAATATACCTATAATTCTCAAGCCTCGAAGTATACATTCTATAACATCATTTCTATAGTAAACTCCCATACCATTTATACTTATTATAACATGTATTCCCATAATTTGCATTTACCCTAACCCTAACTAAGTATATCACCCTAATCAAACCTCATTAAACACAAGATACATGAACTACACTACATCTCCATATACACCAACATTATATAAATATTAAATCCTAACAAACTATATATACCAAGAACATAGAGAGGGGGAGGGAGTTGTATACCTTGGCGGGGTGTTCGCTAGCCGAAAGGGGGATGGAACGGGGTGGAGAGTAGCGAAGTCGGACTGCGACTCGCCGGAGAAGAAGAGTGGAGGAAGTGTTGGTGGTGGTGGAAGCTGATTCGTGGTGGTGGTGGTGGTGATGATGGGAGCTTGTGGTGGTGATGGTGATGGGACCGGACAGGGAGGAGATGGCCGGACTGGATGGGGCGGGCCAGAGCAGCGTTGTCGGATGGGGGAGCCGCACAGTGGAGTAGGGGGATGCTGCACAGTGTAGTCGAGGGCGGTCAGTCGCCGGAGCAGTCACGGGGGGTGCTGCACAGTGGCTGCGGGGGTCGGTTCAGTCGCCGGAGCAGTCACGGGGGGTGCTGCACAGTCGCTACGGGGGTCGGTTCAGCCGGGCTGGAGTGTAGCAGTAGGCGGGGGAGTCTGAGCTTAAGTGGAGGGCTGCACTGGCCGGAGTCGGAGCTAGATCAGTCGGCCGGCCGGAGTGTTCTTCAGGGATGAGCAAGGAAGGAGAAGAAGAAAGGAAGAAGAAGAAGAAAGGATTTGTATGGAGAATAATATGGAGGAGGGAGGAGAGAAAGAGGGAGTAAGGTTCCCAATGTCTCGGGATTAGGGCCGGCTTAGGAGTTGTGAGGGTGCGGGTGATATTTTATAGGGAGGTGTGTGAGTGATGTGTGGTGGGGATGCTCTCATTTAAATTAGAGGGCTAGGATTTCACATGGAGGAGTGGGTTTCTCCATGCAAAGGAAGGGGGGGAATGTTGACTAGGTCAAAGAATGGTACGCTCTCCATTTGGTCATGGCCAATAGGGTGAGGACACCTAAATTAATAAATTACAACTAAGCCCCTTAAATTTGGGAAATTGCACGAACACATAAAATAATGCAAAAATTATGGGGAAAATAGAGTTTGGTGATTTGCATGGTGAAGGGGTGTTGGGTGTTTGGCATGGGTTTAATTAAATGGGCATTGGGATTAATTTGGGGATTAAAATAGGATTAGAGAAAATTGGTATCCCCGATTTAAATAGAATTAAAGTGTCCCGCGCTTTTAATTTAAATGGGGGCACTTGGGGTCAAAATTTGGAAATGACGCAAAGGTCAAAAATGGCGGGGGCTTGGAGTCAGTCTTGGACCCTTTAGTTGGTCCGACTCAACGGGTTAAGTTGGTATCTCAAAATTGAGGGTAACGACACAGGTGTCCGACACGGAATTAAATATGGAATTTAGGATACGGGAAGTTGTGCAATTAATTTAGGGCACAACGAATTTGATTTTGAGTGACGGAAAAGTCCAGCGCCTAAATTGGCGGGTCAAATCAGAAGTATAATAGTCCGATGGAATTTATGGGCTGATATTGGGCTCCAAATAATTAAACAATGATAGGGCGCACCAAGGGTTTAATTAAATAAAATAACAGACAAAAGCAACTCTACTCTAAACCTTAACATCTGTTGTTAATCCAAAATTTTCCAAATCCATACCTGACTATCTACGGAATTAATCGAGGGGGTTTACAGTGGACTTGAATTATTGTGTACCTTCGCTCATTATAATCTAGCGTACTTATATTTTCTGTACTACCTCGACTTATGCTGCTATTTTATAGCCTAGTTTTTCAAGCTTATTCTTTTATCAAGCTTGATCATGATATTGTATTATTGGGGACGCCTACTAATACATTGTCTAATCAGAATTAGTATGTTAAGGTCTAGCTAACCTTAGTACATTGGTTTGCCCTTCATAATACTACTTTACGTGGATTGAAACATATAGTTGACTAGTGGACAAATATACTTGCCCTCTAGATATGTCTTAGCGTATTGTGTCAGTTACATAACTGTACTGATACGAGCATGCGAATAAAAAATTACTAAATAGGATTTCAATCCACAACTGCCTTGATAATTTCTATTTGAATTCTTTAAACGCCTTGATCCCCATACTTTTATCCTATGACCTCCCCCTTGATCTCTTTATTATTCCTTTCCGTCTTTCCTTATTTCGGAAAGATGAACGCTCGTGCTGAGTATAAGTTGATACACTGATAAGTACTAGATATACCCCATAGGCTAATCATATGACTTGGTGACTCTCGTTTATAATTGATTAAGGGCATATCATAGATGATATGTTGGTGTTAAAACTTTGAGGATTAAATAACATAATTAAATAATTTGAGGAATATTTTCGTAGATGTATAGTCTTAGGTGATAGATGGGTAATTCCTAAGTTGGGTAGAAACCGCATTGTTAAAACTTGAGGTAAATTCTTTTAGATTGTGACAAAGTAAGATTAGACAGAGACAAACCCTACCCTATTTTAATTTCGAGGACGAAATTATTTTAAGTTGGGTAAATTGTAAACCTCCTCACCCAAAATTAGGCCTACTTTGCTTAGATAATAAAATTAGGGCTAGTTTGAACCCAAATAGAAATAGAACATTTTATTTATTTAATTATGCAATAATTAAGTCATATAGTGCACCTTACCGTTGCTTCGATAATTGGAGCACTACATTAGCCACTGCCTTCATACAAACTTTACACCCTTATCCTAGACATGCCCGCCTTCTATTCTGACCTCGGTATAGCTTATAATTATACTCTCTTGTGCTATATTTTAGTCGTACAATAAACATCGCGGACATTATTTCCTAATCCCAAATAAAATCAACTTTGTACCCTTGTGCGTTCCAATCGAAATTGGAGACACAATCTTGACCGTTTTGTGCAACCCAAATTTATGATAATATTCTACACTGAATCCTCTACGTCCATGACACTTGTGTCCCGCCTAATTTTATCCCCATGTACTTCTAATTAAATCCAGAACACCTTGCACAGTAATTTTAATTAAATTAATTCAATTTCTATCTTTGTGCAATTTTCTAATTATTGGGTGCTTTTATGCAAAAATGTATTAAGGTGTCCACACCAATGGACAATACATGACGAAATCCAACTTTCCCCTTCATAAATTTTTTTTCCTAATTTTCGGAATGTGCAACGTGCAACATCGCCCCCTTTATTTTAAACCTAGCCATTGCATTTAAACAATGTAATTAATAGCCCCAACATCCTTATATGAGGCCAAGGCCCACCCCAAGGAGGGTTTACCAAGCCCACACTTTTAGGTCAAACCAAACCCAAAAAAATTCTACATGTATAAATGCATAACTTTTCCTTTCCTCTCATTATTTTTTTCCTTTTCACCAAAACCTAAACTACATCCGCCGACCCTTCCCCCTTCTCATCTACTGTTCTTCTTCCTCCTCCTTCCCGCCGCCGGAGCTCCGGTCACCCCGACCTCCCTCCGGTGACCCACTCGCCTGATCCTCCTCCCTGCTCTCTCCTCTTTCCTCGTCGAGTCCACATACCACCACCACCATCTCGATGACCTCCCTCACCCGCCTTCATCTTCCCGCTGCACCCAGAAGCCCGCCGGAGCCCACGACTAGAGTCGAGCCCGGTCACCATCCGCTGGAGCCGGTCTGGACCTCCCCACCTCACCACCAGATGCCACCTGAACACCACCATCCCCTCCACGTTTTTCTTCTCCGTCGCCTGAACCACAACTACACACACCATCACCATCTCCCCCATATCCCGACCTCCACCTGAGCCCTGCCACGATTGCAGCCGTCGACTCTGCCGGCACAACCGACCTCTTTCTGATCCTGTCGACGACTAAACCTTAACCAACCACCACCGTCATCTCCACATCAGGCCAACTCCGGCCATCCACCGCCTGAGCAACAGCTGAACTCACCCCGACTACATCTCCCTCTCCATGAGCATGTCCGGCCATCCTCCCTCTGCAACCCACCGAGCCAACTTCGGCCACTTCTCCCAGCCACCACCACCGTTCACCTCTCCTCCCCTTCGTCGTTCTCCTCCACCTCTTCCCCCTCCTGCTTGAACTCTACTCCGGCAGCCCTCAACCTCATCCTTATCACCTCCATCTCATCATCATCATCACCAACACCTTAACCCTAATCATCCCAATCATCGTCCTTGTCATCACCATCGTCCACATCATAGTCCTCGTCATCACCATCATCCACATCATTATCTCTGTCATCACCATCGTCCACATCATCACCTTAGCCATCACCATCGTCCACATTATCATCCCCGTCATCACCATCGTCTACATCATCATCCTTGTCATCACCATCGTCCATATCATCACCCTAGCCATCACCATCATCCACATCATCATCCTCGTCATCACCATCATTGTCCTCGTCATCACCATCGTCCACATCATCACCATCATCCACATCATCATCCTCGTCACCACCCTTATCATAATTTCCATCATCACCATTGTAATCATCATCACCATTATAATCTCCATCATCAACATAACCATCATCATTGACCTAATCACCCTCGTCATCGTGTTCATCATGGATCCGTCACCCTTGCCAGACAACCCACAATAGACACCCTCGATTCTCGTGCCTGTGCACGCTGACCCCGAGGAGGAGGATATTGGGACTACATAGCTTTTGCCAGACAAGTATACCTTGCCAAATTGTTACAGTACTTTGTATGCTATTTATATTTATATTTCTGTATATTTATTGCATGTGTAGTTTATTTCAGTCATTACTATATAATAGATATGTTGACATATACTTGACACTTAGAATCATGGGGGACAATCAGTAGGCGTATGGGCTATAACCACTCTGGTAAACCGTAGTAACTAGCACGCACTATGGCAGTCGTGTCCGATGGTCGCTACCCCGGCGGTATGTCGATTGATGGAGTCATGAGGGTCGCTACCCCCGCGGTATATCGGCTGATGATATTCTAGACGGGTGTGTGAGTTGTGAGGCTTAGATCGAGTAGCCTACCCTTACCAATACGTCGAAAGGTTGTCCTCATTTGCATTCATATAGATTGTCTTATACAGAGTACTTATATATTTTCAAACATATTGCATGTTTACTCTATTCAATTGGCTTGCTTCTATGTATCTTGTTATGTCCCTCTGAGGACCTGGTCCTTTGCCAGGTATAGACGACTATGAGTATCCGCAGGAGTACGGACCCGGACCTGACGCATTACCTTCTGCCGAGGAGACCTTACCCACTGAGCATCATTGCTTATCTTTAGCAATGGATCCCTTAGCTGATACTTTTATCATCACCTTATTTTATATTGGTGATTTACTCTTCTCTCTCATTTTAGTTTGATATAGTTATTGGTAGTGGATTTGTCTTCACCCGACTATCCTTTATGGATTAATCAGACTCTTTATTCTAGTTTAGTTATATTCCTTTCGGTGACTTATTGTGTGGATGAGATTAGTATATCTGTGATTTGTGATACCGTATATACCACATGTGAGTTTTATTCATATTATAGCGTACGTGTGTATTATTGTATCCATATATTGGAGTTGCCATATACACAAGGCTGGCATGCTTACGTGTTCCTAGTCCGTATTTTGGGACTGGGGCGTGACAGTATGGGCATGGGTAGGCTACTTTATCTAATCTCACAACTCACACACACGACAGGGACATCAGAAATCGACATACCTCGGGGGTAGCGACCATCGCGACACCAGAAATTGACATACCTCGGGTGTAGCTACCAGCGTGACACACTACCCTAGTGCATGCTAGATACTACGGTTTAACAGAGTGGTTATAGCCCATACGCTTACTGATTGTCCTCCCCTACCATGATACTATGTGTCAAGTGTGTGTCAATATATATATATTATATAATTATTACTGAAAAATACACACATGCAATTAACATATATAAAAATATAATAAGCATGCAAAGTATTGTAAGCAATTTGGCAAGGTATCTTGCTTGGCAAGAGAGCTGCAATGTGTAACGTCCAGGAGTCAAGCACATAGGATCAGGAACTACAGCCTCAGAATGAACGTCTTCGGATGCTGAAATAAACATCACTAATGTTCCCATAATAAGAGAGATAGCTAAAAAATACTACCCTTTCATCCAATTTGGACACAGGGGCAAAACGGTAATTTTGGTCAAAGCGGGGTCCACATGTGGCCCACTTTGCACCAAAAAGTGTGCCAGGGGTAAAGGTCTCTAAAAAGGACAAATTATAGGTCAAACCAATTCTAAATGTCAATACGAACTCAATGGTACGTCCAATTTTGGATTCCGGTGAGCCGAACACAAATTCGCCCAAAAAGTCAATCGTAGGGCCCGCAAATAGGCGGCTTAGTCAACTGTCTCAGAATTGCATAAAACTTGGGTCACTGGACCAGCGTGATACCACGAATCCAATGGCAGAAGTTTTATCATATTTCGACGAGCGTACACTAAATGGTGCAGTATTTTACAAAAGTCGCGATAAGGGGACTTTTCATGGATACGGGTTAATTTCGATGCGCACACGGGTCTGAATCAGTTTCCACGAAAGCCCACACGTCTGGATATACCATACGCACCATTCAGTACAATTGGTACGTAACGGGGTAGTCCCGTTTGGCGGGGCGCGCTTCATATCATAAATTTTTGTATTTCAAAAACAGGTTTTTCGTGATTTTTAACCCAATTTAATTATGCATATAGCACCAAATAAATTAATCTAATTAACAAAAAAATAATCTTGGTTAGGTGGTCTTCACATAGCAAAAAGAAAACCTATGTTTTGATCTCGATGGTGGGAGATACGAGTCTTTAAACAGGGGTGGTTGCAACAGTTTTTCTGAAATTAAAGGACGTGGTTTTTCTCCAACTTGGGCTCAATTTTCGCCTAGGGTTACACGCTGATCGAAGGAAACTAATACACAGAGTTGGAAGAGAGATAGGTCATGAACATACCGGTGAAGACGGGGTCGAATTTGTTCGCGAGATAGAGCGGAAATTCGGACGCGAACAGGGGTAGGTTGCTGTAAAATTTTGCACGGCACGCGCGGGGTGACGCGATCGGCGAGTCCTCTGGACGGCGGCTGCGGTGAACTCCGGTGGCGGCGGTCGAGGTTGGGGTCGACGCGGCACGGGGTCGAGGAGATTAGAGTGGAGATTTAGGGTTTATATGAGTTACATATATATTTATATACAGAGGAAGCGCGGGGGGGGGGGGGGGTTATTCGCGCAGGGTGGAGGGGGGTTATACTGCTGCTGCTGGGAATTAATTAGCAGGTAGGGTTTAGGTTGGTGGGTCGGGTAGTCTTAGGAAATGGGTTAGGGTTTATATTATTAAGTTTTTTTTTTCTTTTCTATTCTTAATAAATAAATAAATAAATAAATAAATAAATAAATATATATATATATATATATATATATATATAAAATTCTAGAAAATTATATTTTTGCATAAAAATAATCTTTTATCCGTCCACAAGGTCTCCTACATAAAATAAAATAAGGTAAAATAATAGTTTGCTCCATAAATTATCTAGCTAAATATTTACCTAGTAATTAAATCCAATAAATTATATTTTCTAATATACTACGAAATACTATAAATAAATTAAAGGATTAATTAAATAATTATACGATTTTTAAAATTAAGAGTTTTACATTCTACCCAACTTATAAAAATTTCGTTCTCGAAATTGACACTACCCATATTCATAATGAATCACTATAGCTATTATACTTCATTGCTATCTAGCAGTGCTTCCTAAAGGTCATGGTCAGTCTCCTTAACACTTTTTATTTATTGTCCATACCCTATTCTATTTTCTTCTAACTCGTCTATACTACCCAACTTACAAGAATTCTACTAGTAGTCAAGTCTCTTGAGGCTATTGTCTAGGTTGTAGGACGAATTTATTCATTGGGTCGAGAATCTTTGGGATACCCATTTGGAATCTCATAACTATGATTTTTCTCTGTAACCGTCAAGTATCGTAGTCTAATACTACCATGCCAGCTGACCAGTATGTCTACAAATACTTCGACTACTCTACTATAACGGTCTAGCTGCAGCTATCGCTACTTCGCCAGCGATTTGTCATAGTCGTCAGTTCGTAACAAGTGCCTTCAATTCTTTCTTTAAGCTTAGTCTAAGTTTTTGGGCAACAGTTAAGGTCTTGACTAACTTATAAAACTATTAGAAGTATAAACTAATTCAACAATCCAACTAATTCCTATTAGACTAAGGGATGCTATATATGGTTTTTTTTTTATAAAAAAATAAGAGGATACAGATATTGTTATAGTGCATATACATAAGGGTTATCATTATGTACTCATATTTTAGTTATTAATCATTTACTAAACCATTTATATTTTAACTAACAAAATAAGGGTGAGGTTGAAGTAATTCAAACAATTCATAATGGCACGAAAGGATACGACTACGATAGGAAGAGTTAAGCATGAGATAAGGAATGGATATAGAAGAGAAGATGAGCCACCCCAAGGGGCGAGATGGTGATAGGGAAATAATACTACTACTGCTAGTCGCTTTATCTATTAGCATCACGTGTATGCCATCTGGGTAGAATATCAATATCCTCATAACTGCTAAACCACCATATATATAATTCTACGTCTACTATGCACCTAAGATCTCGTGTCATAAAGGGGGTCATGAGTATGAAATGACAAATATAACTAAAGGTCGTACATATATCTACGACTTCCTGTGCCTGCGCTCCCTTATTTGTCATTATGAGTGCTTGTCCTATGGGGTATATCTAGTACTATCCGTGTATCAAACTTATACCAAGCATGAGCATTCATCTTTCCGAAATCAGGAAATACGAAAAATAATAATAAAGAATTCAAGGAGGAGGCGATAGAATACAAGTACGAGATTCAAAGGGATTAAAGAATTTGAAAGGGAGTTGCCAAGGCAGTTGTGGATTAAAATCTTATTTTAGTAAATTTTTATTCGCATGTTCACATCAGAACAGCTATGTACCTGACATGATATGCTCTAACTAGTCTAGAGGGCAAGTATATACGTCTAACAAGTTGAGTCAACTATATCTCAATCCACATAAAGTAGTGATATGAAGAGCAAACTAAGCGCACTAAGGTTGATCAGACCATAATGCACTGATTCTGATTTAGACAATGTATTAGTGTGGGCCCCCAATAATACATATGTCATGAACAAGCTCGATAAAAGAATAAGCTTGTAAAACTAGGCTATAATAGCAGCATAAGTCGAGGTGGTATAGAAAATATAAGTACGCTTGATTATGATGGAGGAAGGTACAGAATAATTTAAGTTTACCAAGAAGATCAGTGTTGTCCCTCTACAATTGCCATACTAATTTCTTGTCTACGTCTAAAGTCAACCAAATGGGTGTATGGGCCTCTAAGTTCTATAGTTTGGATAAACACTATCTTTTTATGCAAGTCTATAGTTGGTGCCATTCATTTATACTTCATTAATTGGTCAGAAAGACTATGTGATACTAGGTTATGAGGCATACTACCAAACTTACAAAGATTTAACTAATAGTGTTATTGAATACTAGAGTGTATATACCTGGTACAAGGAACCTTCCTAACCCCTATCAAGCATGAAAGAAAAGAGAAGATTGACGTTGAGAAGGGATCAAGTAAGATGCAATGCAAGCAATCAAATAAGAATACGGAACGAAATCAAGGGAGGTGATAATTAAGTGGATGAGATCCTATATCCTAATCCTATGCGCGGGCTTGCTCGGTACAGTAACGTAACCGAGATAATATGCTCTCGACCTGCATGGACCACCACTAAAATATGTCACGTCCCAGTCCCAAAATACGTAGGACTAGAAATACGTAAGTATGCCAGCCGTATGTATATGGAGACTCCAATATATGGAAACCATAACACATACGTACGTTGTATTATGAACAAAAATTCACAAGTGGTATATAATTATCACAAGTCACACGCATAACTAAATCTCATCCACAGAATCAAATAGGAATAAATAACCAAACTACTATATAATTGAATCTCAATATGAAGTATAAAAGAATGATAGCCGGGTGGAAACAAATCCACTACCAAACTAGAGTATAAAAGAAACCACATAAGAACATCTAATGAATCATGAGACTCGAAGAGAAGACCTCATCAAAAGAGATAAGTAGCAAGTCATGACCCGTGCTCCTGCGAATAGTCGAGATCGTCTACACCTGGAAAGGGACCAGGTCCTCAGAGGGGCGTAACAAGATACATAGAAGCATGCCAATTTGAATACAGTAAACATGCATAATAGCTAAAAATATATAAGTACGCTGTACAAGACAATCTATATGAAATGCATAATAAGGACAACTTTTCGGTGTATAAGCATGGGTAGGCTACTCTATCTAATCTCACAACTCACATACACGGCAGGGACATCAGAAATTGACATACCTCGGGGTAGCGACCAGCGTGACACCAGAAATCAACATACCTCGGGGGTAGCGACCAGCGCGACACACTACTGTAGTGCGTGCTAGATACTACGGTTTACCAGAGTGGTTATAGCCCATACGCTTACTGATTGTTCTCCCCTCCCATGATACTATGTGTCAAGTGTGTGTCAACATATATATAGTATATAATTATGAATGAAAGAAAAACACACATGCAATGAACATATATAAAAATATAATAAGCATGCAAAGTACTGTAAGCAATTTGGTAAGGTATCTTGCCTGGCAAGAGAGCTGCAAAGTATAACGCCCAGGAGTCAAGCACACAGGATCATGAACTACGGCCTCAGAATGAACGTCTTCGGATGCTGAAATAAATATCACCAACGTTCCCAGAATAAGCGAGATAACTAGAAAATACTACCCTTAAGTCCAATTTGGACACAGGAGAAAACAGTAATTTTGGGTCAAAAAGGGGTCCACATACGGCCCACTTTGCACCGGAAAGTGTGCCAGGGGTAAAGGTCTCTAAAAGGGATAAATTATAGGTCAAACTAATTCTAAACGTCAATACAAACTCAACGGTACGTCCAATTTTAGATTCCGGTGAGCCAAACACAAATTCGCCCAAAAAGTTAACCGCGGGGCCCGCAAATAGGCGGCTTGGTCAACTGTCTCAGAATTGCATGAAACTTGGGTCACAGGACAAGCGTGATACCACAAATCCAATGGCATAACTTTTGTCGCATTCTGACGAGCTACACTAAATGGTGCGGTATTTTACAAAAGTCGCGATACGGGAACATTTCGTAAATATAGGTTGATTCTGACGCGCACACACGTTCGAATCAGTTTCCACGAAGGCCCATACGTCTGGATATACCATACGCGCATTTTGGTGCAATTCGTATGCGACGGGGCAGTCCCGTTTGGTGGGCACGCTCCGTATCACAAATTTTTGTGTTTCAAAAACTGGTTTTTCGTGATTTTTAACCCAATTTAACTCTGCATATAACACCAAATAAATTAATCTAATTTACAGGAAATAATCTCAGTAAGGTGGTCTTCACATAGCAAAAAAAAAATTTAAGTTTGGATCTCTGTGTTGGGAGATACGAGTCTTTAAACAGGGGTGGTTGCAACAATTATTTTGAAATTAAAGGACGTGGTTTTTCTCCAACTTGGGCTCGATTTTTGCCTAGGGTTACGCGCTGATCGAAGGAAACTAATACACAGAGTTGGAAGAGGGATAGGTCGTGAACATAACGGCGAAGACGAGGTCGAATTTGGTCGCGAGATGGAGCAGAAATCCGGACGCGAACACGGGTAGGTTGCTGTAAATTTCTGCATGGTGCGCGCGGGGTAACGCGAAAGGCGAGCGGCGGGTCCTCTGGTCGGCGACGGCGGTGAACTCCGGTGGCGGCGGTTGAGGTCGGGGTCGGCGCGGCGCGGGGTCGAGGAGATTAGAGTGGAGATTTAGGGTTAGGGTTTATATGAGTTACATATATATATATATATATATATATATATATATATATATATATATATATATATATATATATATATATATATATACAGAGGAAGAGGGAGGGATTATCCGCGCGAGGGGGGGTTATATTGCTGCTGCTGCTGCTGCTGCTGGGAATTAATTAGTAGGTAGGGTTTAGGTTGGTGGGTCGGGTAGTATTAGGAAATGGGTTAGGGTTTATATTATTAAGTTTTTTTTCTTTTTCTTTTCTTTTCTTTTCTTTATTCCATTTTTTTTCTTTTCTTTTCTTTTCTTTTCTATTCTTAATAAATCTCTCTCTCTCTCTCTCTCTCTTTATATATATATATATATATATATATATATAATTCCAAAAAATTATATTTGTGCATAAAAATAATCTTTTATCCGTCTACAAGGTCTCCTTCATAAAATAAAATAAGGTAAAATAATAGTTTGCTCCATAAATTATCTAGCTAAATATTTACCTAGTAATTAAATCCAATAAATTATATTTTCTAATATACTATGAAATACTATAAATAAATTAAAGAATTAATTAAATAATTATACGATTTTTAAAATTAGGGGCTTTACACAGCTCCATAACAGTGTGCTATATCACCTGCCTTATCTTCCTGAGCAATTGGATTATCTCCCTCAGATCTATCATACTACGCTCGAGCACCTCAAAAGGTATCGTGATGTTCAGCTCGTCTGGCTGGTGCTAGGACTGGGCTGGGTCACTGAAGTCCTCCATAGCAACTCGTCTCGAAGATCGCCAATATGGCTGTCAATGGCCTCCTAGAATCGTGTTTACTCCTACGAACATTGTATTATTCTTCAATGATCACTAGTAGAGGGGGATCTGGAGGTCTACAACACAATATATGCGTCGTATAATCATGTACCATAGTACGTACCTCTCCGAAGACCATAAATGACTATCATCCAGAGCTCGTTGTCCGACGTAGCTGGGGGACCTGCGAGGACATACCATCCTCTCACTCTACCTGTACGACAATAACCTATTTCATTACCATCTCACATAATCTAACATACTCATCCTACATTATGTGAATCTCTTAAGCTTACTTGTTACTATTTACTCATCGTGCATGTAACTACTAATATCTAAGTAACCTAACATCTACATGAATCTACTTGAATATTTTCCAAGCCATATTAAAGTTAACAAAATATAAATACTTTGGATATGCTATGCTTAGATATCTCTGGGATGCCGCTCGTCGTTAGCTTTATATCCTTCCGATGGGCGGCTAGGAAGACGGTCACCATGGTATCACCATCACCCCTCTGTATGTAAAAATAAAAAAAATTAATTATAAATAAAAGTGAGCATATTTGTCCTATTATTCCTCAAAAGAAAAGAAAACATATTAATTAAATACAATCAGATCCCCCACTCAAAACATTTTGAAGATCAAAACCTTCCCAAAAGCCCCACCTCCAGTCCAGGGAAGTTCACCACCTCCCCACTAGTGTTTCCGACTCCATCATGTCGTTTGCCAACCGCTAGAGACGACTACTATCGATAATCCCTGTTTAATCATTGTTGACCCACCATCGCGTCGCCAAAGGAAACCTATCCCAGAGTGCTCTCCAGGTATCCTCGACCTCAGGTGGACCATCTCCTAGTCTCCTTGGAGCCTTAATCACCGGAAGCGAGCCATCTACCTCCAACAAGCCCTCTCTAGAAAAATAGCTGAAAGCACAATATTATAGAAACATGAAAAATCTTCATGTCTATATCTTATACCAGCGGAAAAGCAACGTCAAAGATCCCTGCGGAAGACTCAAGCCATAGAAGCCCATGAAAGACTCAAGCAATAGCAACCCATAGAAGAATCAAGCCACAGCAACCCGTGGAAGACTCAACCCAATGCTCTCCAAAGGAAGAAAAGGCTCAAAACGTCATCACCACATGACGGGTCATCAAGTCTTCACGCATTGCAGACAGTACGTCCTTCAAGTGCATTGTCAACTGTCAGACACGTAAACCATGTTAGCCTATCCCGTATACGATATGATTTTCTCTCTTCCCATGAAGGCAACTTGCTTCCGTGGGTCTTCCACCTGCGAAAAAGGACCCCAGTGCATTATATTTTCTCAACGAAACTCTTGAACCAAAATATTTGCTCTACGATGTCACGTCCTGATCCCGAAGGACCGCAAAGTCACCATTGGACATGATGTCGTGCAAGCCTAAGTTGCGCTTGCACAAGGCCAGAACTTATACGATAACAAAATAGACTATTCCGAGTTAGAAGCAGCAGACAGTATTACAAAAAACCAAATTAACACAATAATATAAGGAACAATGTCTCATTATTGATAACTTTTACAATGATTATAAGGCTTTCGATACATACCATCTTGCTTATATCTCTTGAACTATATAGAATTACAATGATATCATTCCATACATTATATCCATTTATACAAAAGTATCTGAAACCATGCAATACATCTTATTTTGATTTCCAGCTCTTGAGAATGAGGATCTGCTATTGCTTTGGAATAATCCAGCATGACATTCAGCACCGGTGGAAAAACAAGTGGGGGTCAACACATTGGAGAATGCACTGGTGAGGAACAAAAGTAACATCCACTGAAATAATCACTAAGTAATCATGTGAGAAAATATTATATTATTGGTGATCTTTCTATCTCTTACCTATGTTCATTTCATGTGATGTACATAATCAAGAATCATATTACATATCTTTGAAAAATATCATTGAAAGCCATATTTCTTATTTCATTCAAGTATACCGTAGGGATATTTTCATGCACGATATCGATTTATATTTCTTGACATGGGTAACGCATTTCAATAATCGTGATCATTTCTTTAGGGATATACTAGCTACTTATCATTTGATCTTCTTTATTCTTTTGAATAATAACAGCATTAGGTAACACAATTCCTTTTTTTAAATGGGATATCATCATTTCATGTAGACTAGATTATTCTCATAAGCAGTTCAAAATAGAAAATATGATCAATATAAAATATCACTTATTCAATTATACTTACCCACATCAGATGATTCGTACCTACAACAGACAAGAGTTAGAACATTTTAAAATTTGCATAAGTTTCTTTTTTGTCTCTGCATCAAATGTTAGGCTTGCAAGAAGGATTTCCTAGCATGCGTCATGCATCCTAACTACATGATGACACATGACCTTTATCCTCATTATTATCAGTTGGGACATACAAGCTCATCTCACTAATAGACTGACACCCTATTATAACGAGGACGTACAAGCCTCAGGGTGTCATGTTCCCTCCTAGGCCGAGCGATTTTTGGTGCCACAGGAACCGTCGAGGGATTACACCCTTGTGCACAAGTTGTCCAGACCAATGCATGAATGCAACTTCTATCAGATAAAAACTCTTATAATGCAACAAACTGTGCAACAATAAATATTTTCATCTATTTCTCTTCTTTTTATATCGATCGATAGAGCCAATAGCTCTTCTATTCCCTTTTCTCAATATGATCAAGCCATATCATCTCTTTTATGTCATCTTTTTGCAACAGTGCCAGTTATTTCATACAGTTCTATCTTTGGAGCAACGATAAAGGAAATGAATCGATCTTACTTACGCAAGCATAACATCAGTTCTTCTATTTTTTATAACGTAAGCATGTAGTTCTACTCTTGATAGCATACGATAAAGGACTTACAAGGATTCTCTATCTCTTCTTTTTAGAATGGCAAAGGTTCTTTAAATTGTAGTGATAGTCTAACTTTAGCATACAATCTTTTTATCTTGATTTAGCATAGCAATGGTTCTTCTTTCTATTAAGCAAGCAGACAAGTTCTTTTAAAGTATACAGAGTCAGGTGATATCATTCTTAGTGATTACGATCTTATTCATTAGCAACAAGTATACATTCATTCAAATGGATTCTTTATTAAGCGTGAAAGAATTAGAAAGTGAAGTCTTGTCCACTCACTAAGATCAATCATCTCCATCTCAATAAGACCGTTCCCTATGAAGTCTTTCTCTCGAGCCAGCAAACCAATTTTGCTTGCTATATAGTGCCATCGTGGAGGGAGGCACTACACACGACTATCGACAACAACTGATTATGTGGGGATATGCTCTATCAAATTCCTCTACGACCACTACATCTCTGCCAAGAGCTTCTACTTAAACATGTATGTAGAAAACCATTCGCCAACTGTCGGCTATAATCCTTCCCCCACGATCCTATCGTGTGGAATAATTAATCAAACCTCAAGCCACCTAACATCTCAAGAAGGAAGCGTTCATTTCTAGGGCCACGATCCCTACCGGTCACATTGGAACATAGGCTATATCTTCTCCATTATAGGCTACGATTCCTTATGAAAGATATCCACTCAGCGGCTATGATCGAATGATTATCCTTCTAAAATACTTGCACTTTGTAACTTTTCAAAGGACTACCAACACGACAATAGACAATAGCCTTGATATTAAGCTCTTGCTTGTCCCCTACATTTTCCATCCATAGTTGTGTCTGATAGTCAACGGAGTAAAGTGGTTGCTCTGATTTGATCTCCACCATCCCACTTTCCAAGATTCTCAAGCTTGTTTTCACCCTGTTATATTTATAATTCTTGAAATCCATTCTATTAATAAGTTCAAATAAAATGTGTTTCCTGTCTACTCATGTCTCTTGGGCACAAAAACAAGGTGGTCACTCTACTGGGGAGAACTTTCTCCTACAACGAGAAAGTAGTAACACAATCCATACACTATTGATGCAAAATAGTACTGACGCCCTGATCGTGAATTTTGATCAAAGAAGTTCGAAGAGACGATCTTAAAGGTCCTTGCTAGATAGTGTACCTCGCTATAATGAGATCTCATACCGAACCGTCGTCGTCGTTAATATTGTGAATCATGACGAACAAGGACACACAATTTACTTCCCTGGGGAGGTTACTCGGAATATCGAGGCCCTCAACATCCATGAATCCATAGACAATATCCTGAGCAAAGCCAGGGTCAAAACCCTAGCCTTCAACGGGTTATGAATAGGCAATAATCAGGAAGAAAGTGATAGTCATTGTTATAGGGTATTCTTCCCATAAAATTAAGCTAAAATTATCGGCATCAAAACTGACTCACGACTCCAATAGTTGGTAATCTTTCTATCATAGCATCAGAATGTGTCACTCCCCATTCCTGGCGTACTTTGGCGCATGTTGAACTTGATTTCTTGACCAGCCCTTGTCACGCCCCAGTACCAAAATATGAAAACGGACATGGCCAGCTATCCCGTACAAGATATTATAAGTCGTATGACGCTCACGACTGCAACTAGACAAGGGTGCATGCTACAATCAAGTCTCCTAGGGCCAAGAACTTCTATGTTTCAATCATTCAAACAAAAAGCAATAATATAGAACACTTCAGAATAAGCAATAAGGCATCCCAAATGCCATATCAAAATATTCTTTAGAGATCTGGGAATACAGAATGATATGCCAGATGTAAGATCAAGTTATACATAACAGTGACTCAGCTGCAGTATGAATATATACAGTAATGTAAGAACTAGTGTCCAGATTTGCCGACTAACAGGTGCCGGCTGGCTAAATGCCCAAAAGAATATACTCTACAAAAGACGAGCAGTGAAATAAAGGAACCCACTCGTTATCCTCGGTGGGCATGTTTCTGGTACGCACTATTAGTCGAGAGAAAGTACGCTGGATCCTCGGGTGGTAGATCAAAACTTGGCCATGCAAAACTAGTAGGGTTAGGCCCCAAATAACAAGTACCACAAAGGAAGCACGAAAAGCAGAACAAAACCAAAAGCAATATATATATATATATATATATAATAGCTCTGTGTCGTAGCGTAGGTCCATGACATATTCTAGCACAAAGACCCCAACCCTACAACCAAACAAGGACAAGGGTTGAATCCATCACACTATGATAATCCATTTCCCTATGCTACTAACAGAATAATACAATCACAACCAAGTCCAATTAATAAAATTGACCAAACATTTATATGGTTTGCTATTTGTGGAGTCTGAGGTTATCTCAAAATAATGCATAATAGGTATCCTCTGATTACGCCATTGCCTAATATGAGCTAACCTAGCCAAAAGATGAATATACAGGTATTTCACGAGTTGCACCAGTTTTTCATAGGGCTACTGCGCTAAAAATACAGTATTAGTGGTTTCAATATTCCTATAGTAGAATAGTGGCTCGGCATATTAATAATATGTCAGATACTGCACTTCACTGAGGCAAATAATATACCGTATCTATGGTGGCCAGCCCAAAGCGCACTTAGATTGAATCTCTGTGGGAAGGTTCCTTGGCATGATCCCGGAATACCGTTTTCTCCACATGTTACTACTACTTTTAATTGCTTAATTAACCCTATATTTTGTTAAAAAAATTTAAGACATGGCCATATGAGAATTTTTCATAAGATGTCATACAAAGTACGGGCACACTAGATACGAATCTATGGAAGTTCAAATCTGGATTCACCTGAGCATGTATGCAACATTCAATAAATCAATATCCTAGTCACGCTTTGGTATTGACTCGCATATCATGCCTGTGCTGGGAAAAATAATATATTTATAGTATCATGCGTTCAGGAATTTGGAGGCATTCTCGATGCACATCCTAAATATAATTACTTTAACATGTAACGCGATATGTCGTATCTCAGCGCACATTAGATCAGGAACTTTATCAAGTAATAATCGTATCAGCATGGATACCGTATTCGAGTTCAATCACCAATTATCATTGGGTTACATGAATCTTGATCATATTGTAATACGAAGCTTATGTCATGCATATAGCTGGTTAGTCACTATTCACTTAGTCTGCTTCACCGAGATAATCTCAATCCAACACATATTTATGCCATGTATAAAGCCAATCTTAGCACATGATCATGTCTAGCATGAGGTCTGGTTTCTAAGTCCATTCATCCTTAGAATTATAACACAAGCAATGCCAGGATAAACCACATAGAGGATGATAAAAATATTCCAAAAAGGATAAGTGAAGACATAATAAAAATACTACGTGCTCGCATGGGGTTACTAAATATAACATACGCTTGAAATTATACGCATGAAGGTCAGGCGCATAAAGTCTCATGAAGTCAGGGTCGCATAAATTGTGTGTGCTACAAAAAGGGGGGTGGTGTACAAACTCACAGAAATAAGCCTGGCGCACAAACTCACAAAAATAATCTTGGCACACTTTGTCAAGTTAACCAATATTGCACACTTGACAAAAGTATGTGGGCTACAAAAAGGGACACAAGCAGCTAACTAAAATATAAAATACATAATCCGAGGTCAAAGCTCGACAGTCGAGAAACTCGTCAGTCGAGGAGCACACAATCAATAACACAGAAATCAAAAAATCAACCAAAGCTTCGTCTCTAAGAAAATGAAGAGGGAAGGAAGTGCATCACTGACCAACATAAGAAAAATATGCCGTTGATGAAACATAAAAAAGTGCACCAGATTGCCAAACGCAAAGAAAGTGTGTTGACAGACTATGGTGCACTTTCTCTTGGTTTTCCAGGGATAACTTGATTGAATACGTACCAAAGTGCGCCAACTGAGTTTTTCTCTCGAAAGTGCGCCACTGACTCAAGGAGTCTGTCTGGCACACTTTTGTTAGGAGACTGAGTATAGTATGATTAGTACGCACGAAGAATTGGGACTGCACCCCAATGCACCTAAAGTAAAATATGCGTATTTCTATGCCAAAGCGGTCATCTTGCATACTCTTCACAGAACAGTGTTCTTCTTCTCCACTCAGACATTTTGGTCTACATATTGTATCAAGTTTCAGCACTGAACTAAGCTGGACTAAAAAATATGCACAACCAAAAGCAAAGAAACATAAAATATGGTACTATATTATGAGCTAATTAGTTTTATGAAACATAAAGTTTTTGGGAGATCAAACCCCAGAAAAACAAAAATGAATCCATAGACCCAAATCCAGATCCATATTATTCCAACCAAGAAGATCAAGAACAACAAATATTAAAGATGAAATGGTGCTCGGTCCCAACAATATGAGCAAGAAATAAAAAAAATTATTAAGAATCAAAATCATGCATAAATCTATGGTTCTTCTTCTTTTGCAAGAAGTACTTGCCTACGGAGAGAGAGAGAGGAAACCTAACAGAGAGAAATGGAAAGGAAAGATAATAAGAAGAGAGAGAGAGAAAAATAATAATATATAGGTTTAGGTTTGAGATATAGACCGTTGGATCACTCAAACCTATCTAAGACACACATTCCAGCAACCCAACCAAACCCACTCTCTTCACAACTCTCGGGTCTGGTCTAAATAATAGCCGGGCTAGCAACCATTGTGCGCCAAAGTGTGCCAAGGAGAATATGCACCAAATTGAGCCAGGAAAGGGGGCTGACATCTCTATCCACCTTAGAAAAATTTTGTCCTAAGAATTCAAACTCAAGGCTAGCTAGAGATATTAAGACAAGCAACAACTAACTACAAGCAATCTACACATGCAAGCAATACATCATAACACATAGGTGATCGCTTGATCAAGGAATCTTAGATGCGAAGGCACAAGGCTGAATATACCTTCCAAATCAAATATGTGTGGGTACCGAGACCGTATATATTTCTCGCACTCCCATGTTGATTCTCCAAGAGTGTGATGGCCCCAGGCAACTAAGATAAGAAAAATAGTTCGGTTCTTGAGTATCTTCTCCCTTTGGTCCAGAATGGATACGAGTTGCTCCTAGTAAGATAAGTCGGTACCAACGACTAATTCAAAGTGATCGAGGATATAACTCAAATTTAGGACATACTTACGCAACTGAGATACAAGAAATACATCGTTCATCTCACGTAGCGAAGGTGGAAGGAAAAGACGATAAGCCACATAGCCTACCCAATCGAGAATGTTAAACGACCCAACGTATCGCGGACTAAGCTTCTTGAGGACCCCGAATCTAATAACTCCACGGGTTGGCAAAATCTGCTAGAATACGTGGTTGTCGACACGAAACTCTAAAGGCCTACAATGTTGGTTTGCCCAGTGACGATGTCGATCCTGCATAACCCGAAGTCGCTTTCTGATCTGCATGACAACTTCTATTGTCTGCATGATAATTTTGGGACCTAACATCTTCCGTTCACCAATATTTTCTTATGCCAATGGTGATCTACACTTTCTGCCGTATAGTGCCTCGAAAGGTGCCATCTGAATACTTGCCTGATAACTGTTGTTATACGAAAATTCTACTAAGCGTAGGTGATTCTCCTAAGATCCTCTAAATTTTAGGGTATATGCTCTTAACATATCCTCCAGGGTCTGGATGGTCCTCTCTGATTTTTTGTCTGTTTGGGGGTGGTACGCATTACTGAATCTTAACCTGATATCCAATCTTTCGTGTAAGCTTTTCCAGAAATGAGAAGTGAACCTTATATCTCGGTCGGACACTATGTTTACTGGTATGCCATGTTGACTCATAATCTGTCGTATATACAAATCTTTCAATTACTCTGTAGACTATCCCACACTAAAGGAGAGAAAATGTGCCACTTTTGTTAGTCGATCCACTATCACCCAAACTGTATCTCGACCAGTCAGGGATTTAGGTAAACCGGTTACAAAATCCATGGTGATGTGTTCCCACTCCCACTATGGAATAGGAAGTGGCTACAATAATTCTGCCGGTCTTTATTATTCTGCCTTCACTTGCTGACATACGAGACATCATAAAACGAATCGAGCTCACTCTCTCTCTCTCTCTCTCTCTCTCTCTCTCTCTCTCTTTTTATTCTGTTCCACCCAAAATATCTCTTGATATTATGGTACATCTTCGTACCTCTAGGATGAATAGAATACTGGAAACTATATGCCTCAGTCATCACTTCTTATCGGATATCTCCACTTGGCACACAAAGACGGTTCCCAAACCTTAGCATTCCATCAACATGAATCTCCAACTTTTTTCTAAGACCGGACTCACATTCTGCCCGTAGTTTCTAAATCTTCGGGTCCTCTACCTGAGCTACCTTGATTCTATCTACCAAAGTTGACTGGATCTGTAGGTTAGCCAGAACTCCTGCATCCTGTGAAAGTACTATCTCGATTCCTATCTCTCGTAAGTCTTCTAGAATGTGCTTCTGAGTGGTCAACATAAATTCTCCATATCTTCTTCTAAGTGCGTCAGCTACTACATTTGCTTTGCCTGGATGGTATTAAAGTTCCACGTCATAGTCTTTCAACAACTCCAGCTACCTCCTATGTCTCATGTTTAAGTCCTTCTGTGTGAATACATATTTCAAACTCTTATGATCTGTAAATATCTCCACCCGATCGCCATATAAGTAGTGCTTCCATAGCTTAAGTGCAAGCACTACAGCTGCTAACTCTAAATCGTGAGTTTGATAGTTCTTCTCGTGATCTCTAAGCTGCCGAGAAGTATACTCTATCTCTCTTCTGTGCTGCATCAAAACACATCCAAGCCCCTTGTTAGATGCATCATAATACACTGTGAATCCTTCGGAGCCTGCTGGGAGAGTAAGGATCGGGGAAGAGATTAAATTCTTCTTTAACTCTTCAAAGGCTATCTGGCACTCTACTGACCACATAAACTTAACTTTATTGCACATCAACCAAGTCAAAGGTGCTGAGATCTTAGCAAAGTTTGACTTAAATCTTATGTAGTATCCTGCCAAGCTCAGAAAACTATGCACCTCTGCCACTAACTTTCATTTGGCCAGTTCTCTACTGCATCTACCTTCTTGGGATCAACTGACACTCCTGCACCAGAAATAATATGTCCAAGAAAGGATATATGATCCATCCAAAACTCACATTTACTAAGCTTCGCATATAACTGGTGCTCCCTCAAGGTCTGTAGTACTATCCTCAGATGTTCTTCATGCTCCTCCTCATTACGAGAATACACATGGATGTTATTGATAAATACTACCACAAATTGGTCTAAGTATGGCATGAAAATATGGTTCATCAAATCCATGAATACCATTGGAGCATTAGTTAGTCCGAATGACATGACTAAGAATTCGTAATGCCCATATCGTGACCTAAATACTGTCTTCGATATATTTTGCTCCCAAATATGTACCTGATGATATCCTGACCACAGATCTATCTTGGAGAAGACTCTTCCTCCATTTATTTGGTCAAAAAAATTATCAATCCTTGGCAATGGGTACTTGTTCTTCACTATTACTATATTCAATCGCCTGTAATCCATGCACAACCACGTCGATCCATCATTCTTCTTCACCAATACTGCTAGTGCTCACCACGATGATCCACTAGTCCGAATAAACTTCTTTGCTTTCAGTTCTTCCACGTGTCGATATAACTGATCAAGCTCTAACGGTGACATTAGGTATACCTTCTGGGATATTGGTTCTGCTCCTGGGATCAACTCTATACAGAACTATACTTCTCTAACTGGGGGTAATTCAGGAAGCTCGTCGAAAAAGATGTCTATAAACTCTTTATCTATTTTTGTAATCGGGTCCTCTCCCGTCGTTACTGTTGCTATCCCCTTTTTATGCTAGTCTTCGGCTATTCTGCTAAGGATAAACTCCTCTATACCAGGGACTCTAAACAACACTCTACCCTCATGACAGTCTATCATCGTATGACTGTCTATCAACCAGTCCATGCCTAAGATAATATCAATGTTGTCTATTGGGAACTCGATCAACTTCGCAGGTAATAAATGCCCACCTACTATGACTGGACATGATAAGCATACTCTACTAACTCCTACGATACCATTGCTAGTGATTATATTCAGCCTATCTGGCAATGCCTTAAGATTTAATCCAATATATGTCACATATTGTGTAGATATAAATGAGTGCGATGCTGCTGAATTAATTAATGTTATGGCAGAAAAAGATGTAACAAGAATATTATCTGCCACCACGTCACCTGACACCATAGCTTCTTCCAGAGATAAGGTGAACGTTTGTCCTTGGCCTTGTCTAGCTCTCTGTTGCTGCCTTCTCTGGTGTCATTATTACGGTCTCTGCTGATCTTGCTACTGCTGTTGCTGGTATAATTGAGCATGCGTCAACAACGAACGTTGATCTACAGGCCGTACTGCTACTGTTGGTCCTCCTTGCTGTACTGCCCTTGGAGCTGGCAATGAAGAAAACTGTTGTGCTGGCCCACCTGGTCTCAGTATTAATGGACAAGTGGCAATCTTATGATCGGGGCTTCCATATTTCAAGCATAGTCTATTGTTGCCCTATAAACATCCCAGGTATGACCTCCCTTGCCACAATATGTACAACCCGTCGGCCCTTCCCGTCGCTATTGCTGTTATTGGTGCTGCCTCGCCTACTGCTGCCAAGTATGTGCTATTTTTATCGAGGTCACTGGCCTCCTCTGTGTTACATCATGGATACGAATGCCAAAGGATGGTGCTGACATCTGCGATACTGGTCCTCTTTCGCTAATCTGTCCATGAGGTCTCTTCCGGTCTACTCTTCTTGTTGCCATCCTCTGAGAGGTAAGCTCAACCCTCTTGGCCGCTATTAATACTGCCTCCAAATTTTGGTAGTCATGTACCTCTACCATATGTAATATCTCCAAATGAAGTTCCTGCTAGAACCTCATTGGTCTCTCCAACTCCGTCGCCATCATGGTTGGAGCAAACCTGCTCAGTCGACAAAACTCTGTCGCGTAACCATCTACTGTCCTTCCAGCCTGCTTGAGGTTGGTAAATTTCTGTTGTAGCTCGCATTGAACCACAATCCCTAATTATATTACCCTGAACTGGGTTCTAAAATTGTCCCACAAAATATGATGCCTCACCTCTATCTCCATTGTGGTCCATCAATCTCTTACAAGATTCTGCAAGCGAACTAGGTTAATCTGTTCATCAGTCGAAACTTTATCTGCTGCTAAAATGGTCTCAATATCCTGGATCCAATCATCTGCCATAATGACGTCCTCCGTGCCATCAAAATATTTGGGATTCAGTCTGCAAAACCTAACAGATACCCCAGAATTTACTCTTCCGCCATGTTCCAGGGCCGTATGCAACCCTTGGTTTAACAGGACATTTTGTTCTTACTGATGAAATTGTTGACGTTATTGTTCTTGATTTTTTTGCTGCTGAACCACCATATAATGTTATTGGACAGCCAATATTCCCCTGATAATTTCTAGCAAGGCCGATGTATCTAATGCTGTTGGTACTACGGGAGGTAAAGGAACACCTGGAGCCTGCTGGTATGTCACATTTATCGTAGGCTCAACTTGGATCCCTAGCTGGGGTTCTACAGGACCTCACTCCATTAGAAACTCTGCCTCTCTTGTTGCTGTAATATCTGGAGGAGGAAAAACCCTAAAGAAGAGCACAAGAAACATCAAGTATTGGACGAGAAGGAACATGGAAGCAACCAATCTGGGAAATCTCAAGCTGAGTATTGAAGATGACGAATTCAAAATTTAAAGAAAAATCATTTTTGATTGAGACTCCTATGACCATGACACCCCACAAGTCTGTAGAACAGACCTACATGGATCACCACTAAAACCTTTTCATACCCCATTACCAAAATACGGAGACGAACATGGCCAGCTATCCCGTACAAGATACTATATGTCGTATGACGCTCACGACTGCAACTAGACAAGGGGGTGCATGCTACAATCAAGTCTCCTAGGGCCAAGAACTTCTATGTCTCAATCATTCAAACAAGAAGAAATAATATAGAACACTTCAGAATAAGCAGTAAGGCGTCCTAAATGCCATATCAGAATATTCTTTAGAGACCTGGGGATACAAAATGATATGCCAGAAGCAAGATCAAGATATACATGACAGTGAGTCCGTTGCAGTATGAATATATACAGTCATGTAAGGAACTAGTGTTACGCCCCAGTCCCAAAATACACAGGACCAGGCCACGTGGCATTGACCAGCTGATACGTCTCCGAGAATATCCCAATTTAATGGATCATAGCGAAGCATACTACGCTGTCCTAAATCTAACAAGTCTAATAAAATTATATAACAGGCAGAGTCTAATCTCATCCACAAATACAACAAGAAATACTGAAATAAAATACTGGAAAATAAGAACAGAGTCGAATGTCATAGTACAAACCAAAATATTTTTGGTGGGAACAAACCCACTACAAATGATAAAATAGAGTACTGAAGACAGAATAAAGAGTGCAACTAGAGCAACTGCTATCTAGATAAGAAGCTTTATTCCTAGGCGGAAGGCCTACCAAGTAATCAGGAAAACTCCGACGGTAGCACCTCTAGCTCCTCCTCGAGAGCGTACCTTGTCTCCACTCCTGGTCCGTACACATTAGGGTAATACGCCTCGTCCAAATCTGGAAGGGAACCAGGTCCTCAGAGGGACGTAACAAGATACAAAAATGCATGCCATAGATAGTTTTGAATAAAATAAAGAGGTGTGCTAACCATCTAAGTGAATGCAATATAAGGACAACCTTGGAACGTATAGGTAGGTGTAGACATATCATCCATACTCCAAAGAGCATGGTATCTGTCCATGTAACATCCATCATTCCGAAAAATGAGGTATCTGCAATGTATATACGTCCGTATCACTCCGAAGAGCGGGGTATCTGAATATAGGAAGTCATCGGATCCGTGGCTCCTCTGGATACTACGGAGTCTAATGTGTGTATCCCATACGTTTTATCAGTTGTCCTCCCCGTCCAATGTGGATACATAAGTCGAATACATGACTTGAATATCCCGTATCTATATGCCAAGTCTCATCTAACTAGATCACTCTAAATTACGTACTAATTCGTGATGCAGGTCGTACGCACCGATAGCGAGTCGGATACGCGGACCCGCATCCAAACATGAATTTACCATCGTGATACGTATACAAGTGTCACGGTCTAGGAAGATATCAGAATATCCTCACAGTAGTAGGTGAGTCTGCTAGCAGCTAGGTCAAGTACACTACTCATCGACGCATTCGTCGACTGCACCCGAGTTAATCTCGGACGCGCACAGTTATATGTATATTGCAACATTTATCATTTAAATTAAACAGTAATCCAGCAAGGTATACTTGCCTGAGTCCGGTAGCTGCGAATGCCAATATCCTGCTCCTGAAGCCTCGCCTGTACGGTCCAGCGATCCTATAAGTATTATAATAATACCAATATCAGTCACTACAATAGTATGACCACGACACACTACTTGCAGCAATAAACTGACGCAGGGTCTTAACTGTCTATCTAATTGGACCACGTAGTACATATATTTATATATATAACATATATACATATATGTACCCTAATACATATTTAAACATAATAAAATACGTATGTTTAATAGTACATATTTAAAATAGCATCTATATATATTACTTAATAATACACCAATAAATATGTACATATACACATATTCATTAAATATATTTACATATATAAATACATAATACCATATATATAATTTAATACATAGTCATATATATTTACATATATTTAAATAACAATTTATATGTATATACACATAATGGAAAATGTACTAATATATACTATATTAATACACACAAGTATGTATATATTATATATATATATATATATATATATATATATATATATATATATATATATATATATATATATATATATATATATATATATATATATATATATACATATTAAAATATTTATTATGCACTAATATACTAAATACATAGAGTATATATATATTTATATATATATATATACATATACATATGTGTAACTAATACGTACAATGTATTTAATACTTATATATAATATACCAATATATATATATACTATATATAATATACTAAATACACAAAATATATATTTATATATATACACAATATATATTAAATATATAATATTCCAAATACACTACATATATATATATACATACATACATACATATATACATACATACATATATATATATATATATATATATATATATATATATATATATATATATATATATATATATATATATATATATATATATGCACAATAGATATTAATACATACAAGGTATTTAATATAAGTACATAGTATATACTATGTATATACGAAATACATATATATATATATCTATTATATATAAAAATATACAGAATACAGTAATATACTATATATACATAAAGTATATACATAAATACCCAAAATACAGAATATGTAATAGTATATAAACAAGTATATAGGCGATGCAATCCATTATAGTATGTATAAAATACCGTATACGTATATAAAATATATACCTAGGTGCAGGAGGGGTCGAGGTGGCTCCGCCGGGTGGGTCGTCGCCGGCGAGGGTGGCCGGACGGAGCTCCGGCACGCGGGGGGGGGGGGGGGCGGAGTTGACAGCAACAGCAGCAGTCAGCAACCGTTGGCACTGCGGGGGCTGTGCCGGCCGGTTGCGAGGGCGACCGGGGCCGTGAGTTGACGGGGACGGAGGAGACCGGCTGGGGAAGTCGTCGGCGGAGTATGGTGGTCGGCCGAGCTACGGTGGCGAGCTGGGAGATGCTCGGGTGGTTGGCTCGGGCTTCGGGGGGGTTCGTTTGGTGGTGAGGACGGTGGTGCTGGAGGCGGCTGTAGGCGGGGTAGTGGCCGGGGGCGGTGGCTGGAGGTAGGGGAGTGGGTGCTGGTCGGAGGGGGGACCGTCGCGCGGGTGGCCGGAGGTGGTGGCTGGCCGGGGGAGGGCTGCAGGAAGTCGGGTAGGGTGAGGGCGGTTGGTGGCTTAGGGATTTCTTTAGGGTTTTAGTTTTGGTATTTTGGGTTTTTGTGAGATTTAAAGTGACATAGCATGTAATATTTGTAGGTGAGAGAGAGGGGGGGTGCCTTGGGATTAGGGCCGGCTGGATAGTTTTCTAGGGTTGTGTGAGGGCCTCCACATGTTGCACATGTGGCTAGGATTTAAGGTGTTTGAAATGTAGGATTAGGATGTGTCCTCTAAAAATGATGTAGAGTACATAAAAAATGGGGGGAATTTATTTGTGGACCGGTCAAAGGAAGGGGGGTCTCTTCTTCATGTGGTTGGGCCAATGAGAAGGGGGCACCTCATTGCTAAATTGCAGAAAAGCCCCTGAATAATTTGGAAATTGCACATAATCTGGAATTGAGGATTTTATGTGACAAAATACCATGTTTGGTATTTTGTAGTGGACTAGAATGGTGTATGGTGTTTAGTATGAGGCTTGAGGGTGTGTGTGGGGGTTTGGATTAGAGTTGGGTCTAATTTGAGTGAGGTTGGGTCACTACATTAATTAAATTATAATTAATGCACCGGGTGTCCCTAAATTAATTTAATAAATACATGGAGCCTAAATTGGGTGCGCACAAGCGTCATGGGCGTGGTAGGCTTAGAGTATAATAATGTCATGATTGGGGTTGGTCAAAACGGGTTGAGGTTGGGTCTCAATTTCGATTGGAACGGACAACGAACGTAAATATGCAATTAATTGAATTTACGTACGGACGTTTGTAACGACTTTTGTGCGACTAAAATCAGGCACAAAAATCAGTATCTGGGGGTTACACAAAGGTCATTATGGTAGGTTGGTATGTCTAGGTAAAGTGTATGGAATTTGTTTCAGGGTAACAGCTAGTGTAGTGTCCTAAATATCGGGACAACGATAAGGTGTCCTAAGTAATAAAATCACTGCACAAATATTTAATACTCTGTATAATAAATTCTATTTGCATCTAATTAACCCTAATCATGTTATCTAAGTTAATTAAACCCAAATTTTGGTCGAGGGGGTTTACAACATACCCTTCTTAGAGCATTTTGTCCTCGAAATTAAACAGACATATGGAAAAACTATTGATTGCAATAAAATGCTATCACATACCTAGGCCTTCGAAGAGATGGGGAAAGCGCTGCTGAATATCGTCCTCTCGTTCCCAGGTTGATTCGACTGGTGCATGATGCCTCCATGCGACATGAACTAGAAGGATAGTCTGGCCTCGCAGTACCGTCTCGCTTCGGTCCAGGATCTCTACTGGCTCCTCCTGGTATGACAACTCGGGCCGACGGTGATCTCCGAGTGGTCAAGCACATGAATCGAATCTGGCATGTACCTCCTCAGTTGAGATACATGGAAGACATCATGAACTCCTTCCAGTGTCTGTGGCAAGGCTAATCTGTAAGCAACTTCTCCGACGCGCTCTAACACATCGAATGGTCTGATGTACCTCGGACTCAGCTTCCCTCTGCCTCCAAATCTGATGGTTCCTCGGGTAGGTGAGATCTTCAGGAACACATGATCTCCAACCTGGAACTCTAGGGGTCATCGATGCACATTAGCCCAATGCTTCTGCCTGTCCTGTGCTGCTCGTAGATGCCCTTGGATCTTCTTCACCTTCTCCACCGTACGGACGACCAACTCTGGCCCTAGAATTTGCCTCTCACCTACATCACTCTAACATACTGGGGAACGACACTTCCTACCATACAATGTCTTATAGGGAGCCATCTGAATGCTCGCCTGATAGCTATTGTTGTAGAAAAATTTGACCAAATATAAATGGTCCTCCCATAATCCACTGAAGTCAAGCATGCACGCCCTTAACATGTCCTCCAACGTCTAAATGGTGCGCTCGGACTGGCCATCTGTCTGCGGGTGATACGATGTGCTAAACTTTAGGCGGGTACCAAGACTCTCTTGCATACTCCACCAAAAGTATGATGTGAACCTCGTATCCCTGTCAGACACTATACTGACTGGCACTCCATGCAGTCGCACGATCTTCCTCATATACATGTCTGCCAAGACTTCCGTAGATTGCCCAACTCTGAAGGGTAAAAAGTAGGCGAACTTGGTGAGCCGATCTACGATTATCCATACCGCATTGCGACCACTAGGACTCCTCGAAAAACCCGTAACGAAGTCCATGGTGATGTGCTCCCATTTCCACTCAGGTATTGGGAGCGGTTGAAGTAATCCGGCAGACCTTTGATGCTCAGCCTTGACTTGCTGACACACCAGACACTTTGCCACAAAGCGGACTATCTCTATCTTTATCCCATGCCACCAATAGTACTACCTCAGGTCTCTGTACATCTTCGTGCCTCCTGTATGGATAGAGTAGGTCGAACTGTGCACCTCCGTCATCAGCTCCTGACGAAGCTCTCCATTCGGAACATAGAGATGATCTCCATATCTCAAAGTCCTGTCCTCGTGTATACGCAGTCCCATCTGTATTCCAGCCTCTTTCCTCTGTCGAAGCCTCTGAAATCTGGCGTCTGTCGGCAAAACAGCCTTGATCCTCTCCACTAATATCGATTGCAACTGGAAACTCGACATCTGGCCGTCTACTCCGGGCATAATGACCTCTATACCCAACTGTTCTAGATCTCTCAACAGATATTGTTAGGTAGTCAAGAAAAATGCTATAGGCTTCCTGCTTAAAGCATAGGCTACCATATTTGCCTTTCCCGGATGGTACTGTAGCTCAATCTCGAAGTCCGCCATCACTTCGAGCCAACGTCTCGTCAAATCCCCGTTTGGTAGATGGAAAGTGTTAATTTCTGGATGCCATCATTCTATAAATGCTGATATGAGTGCATTATCCACTGTCGTATATGAGTAGTTACCTAAATATTGTAAACCGGTGGGAATGATTTTAGCCTTCATATCATCTCCCAAAAATTCAAACTCCCATGTATTGCACTTTTTGCCGTGGTTGATCACTGTTAACATACGAGAACTCTCCTGAAAAGTAAACAATTAGATGAACTTATACCTATATATAAAATATAGTTATCTATAAATAATTGGATGAACTTAGAACTTATAACTTACAACTATATATAAAATTATCATAACATAATGTACTTACCGAATTGTTCCATATTTGGTATGCAATATGCTTCTCAATCGAGGGCAACATAGAGCAACCGTTCGGACGAGTCTCGACTGGATTATCTGGCTGCTGAGAAGGTCCTGAACCATCAGTAGGCCAGTTTTTGAGGGTTGGTGGCAGAGTCTCGACAGGACTATCTGCATGCTGAGAAGGTCCTGAACCATCAATTGGCCAATTTTGGACAGTTGGTATGTCCTCATCGGAGGAGAAAGAAGAACCAGAAGTACTAGGAGTACTAGGAGCACGTCTTTTCGAACGAGTTACAGTCTTCTTCGTCAGTCGATGTTTCCTAACTTCAGGGCGTGCCTCGGGGTCGCGGATAGTGAGAGCTAGTTCAACAGCACGCTAAACATTACATTCCTTACGCATCGACGCAGTAGGGCGTCTTCTTATGATACCTTCATCCTCAATGCCCTTCCGAGGGTCGTGACTATAAGACAAAAAAGATATATATTTTAACATTCTAAAATTAATTCAACATTCAGGACTGTAGAAATTTCTACAGTCCTAAATGTGTACATGACTGTTGAAATTTCTAAAGTCCTTTATACGTATAGGACTGTAGAAATTTCTACAGCCCATAATGTATATAGGACTATATAAATGTCTATAGTCCCGCATGGTTCTGTTCCATACGTTCGACGGATGTTGAACTTGTATGCCCTAAAATCGGGTATGAGACTCTAAAAATACGTTAAAACTATATCCGAAACTACATTCAGGACTTGTATGCCCTAATTTTAAGATTGGAAAGATAATTTTTGGAGATTTTTTGAAATACAATAGAAATTATTATAATTTTTGGAAATTTTTTGAAATGTAATAGAATAAGGAGAAGGAAGAATTGTACCTTGATTCTTTTGAGAGTTTGGTATCCATCGACAAGGAGGAGGAGGAGAAAGTGGAGGAGGAGGGCTCCGACAAGAAAGGGAGGAGGGGGGAGGGCTCCGGTGGAGGTTTGGGAGGTTTGGGAGAAGAGAGTAATGTTTGGGTTAGTATTAGTAAAATTTTAGGCTAGTATGAGTAAACTTCATTCATTAATGGGCTAGCACCAATCCTGGGCTAGCCCCAAGTGTATTTAGTAGTTCCCTTATCACAAGCCTAAAGAAAATGGGTGAAATGGAAAATTTTCCCCTTATACTCATGCATGATGACACATTGTGGGCTTAGGCGCCTAGGTAAATTTGGTAATTGCATAATTTATGTTGGAGGTTAAATAAAAAATAATGGGAAATTTCAGTTTGTAGGGGTATTCAATTGAATACAATTTATTTAATTCATGAAATAATCCAAATAATTCTAAAATTAATTTATTGTTACATAACTTATTTATATAAAATTATTAAGTATAATTAATAATAACAAAAATTAGTTTGAAATACAGTATGACACTACCCAAGCTAAAAATTTCTGTCGTGAACCCTCACCTAACTACTCTAATTTTTTTAAACACAATTTGTGAAAATGTGATATGAGTTTAGCACCTAGAAACTGTCACGTTCCAGTCCCAAAAATATACGAGACTAGGCCACATGACAATGACCAGCTACATATCAAGTGAACTCCAGTTCAACTCAAATACGTATAAGCTATCCGGTGAGGGTAACTATCTACATAACACAATAACTATATTTATGTCTCAATACACAAGAATACAAACTATAAGACTGGAAAACATGTATCATGGTGGCAACCTATACAACACTTGTCCGAATAGACTCAAAATGAACAATTTGAGTATACAAATTCAAGGCTATAACATCATATAAATAAGCAATAAGAATACGTATATGTAAATATGAAAAATATAATAAAAGTACCATTCATCAATCTGTTTAAGGATACCCCACTTCTATTTTTATTCTTATGTTTCAGTCTCAAAATTTTATCTCTTCTCATGCTAATTCACTATTTGTTTGGTTCCTAAAATTCTTTTAACATAATCATAATTATGAGTCTCAAGATAATCTATGTTATTACCAACTTGTATTATCACATCTTAATTATATAAGATATCTATTCTTAACATTTTTATCTTTCATCATAGAAATTGTATCATCTATTTTCTCGAGCAAACCTTTTTATTCTTTCTTTGAGTCTTGACCCTTAAGGTTGAATTTACATCCACACAACTTGCTTAAGTCATGCACTCTCTGTAATCCTCATTACGTCATCATATGTAATCCCTATTGTAATTATTGTCTCAGTTTTATTTATGACGCTTCTCAATTTCCATCGTTCTTCAAAACAAAAATCTTCTATAACTCCATGCTTGCTCCTTTTCAATTATTCTACTTAAACATGGCATTCCCCTTATTATTCTTCCCTCTCTATAACTACTACGTGTCCTTAATTCAAATAAAACTGTTCTAGTTACAATCCCTTGGGATTCCTAGCTAACCTATAATGGTCACAAGGGTTCATCATAACTATGGGTACTAGTCTATTTAAGGCAAGACCTCTAACTCTATATTTTTTTTGTCCCTATTTATGGCTACACACTGAAGCTAGGAAAAATCACAATCATTGCTTAAACCCTATAATATACTCCGATAAGTTATATCTCAAATCTCTTTAACAGTACGATTAACAATCTACTCTTTTTAACTATAGCAAGCTATACAATTCTTACAAGTACATCTAACTCTTCTTATACCTAACTTATTAGGTAATGGTTGTGGCAAAGTTAAGCAGATACTTAGATCGAATACTCTTGATATAATATTTTCTATTGGATAATCTTCAAATCATGGTTTTGATTGGTCATTCCAATACTATTCTAACCTTCAATTTGAATGCCTATCTAGTTTTAATACAACTTATCCTTTCTACCACATATCCCTCTGTACTATTGTCTATCTTTGTCTCTGCTATCATAGTATACAATTATTACATGATCATCAAATATCTATCTTTCTCATGAGATTTTTTTTTTGACTAAAATGCTATTGTATTCCAATTTCACTTCCTTCCTAAACACAATATTATGATTATATCCTCCAAGCAAAATTTCTCAACTCAATGTAACAATAAAATTCTATATAGGCTTTGGTCTAGTCTTAAGTACAAGTCTTATTGAACCATTATATCCAGAAAATATCAAGTCAATACTTTCTAAAGCTTTTTATACATATGGTCCTGATTTGTTTAGAGAGCTACAACTAATCCCAAAGTTCAACTGTATATTCCCCTAGATCGTATACCTAGTCATTTCAGACATCAAGAAAATATATCTTATCCTCTTAACCAATCTTCATAAATGAGTAAAATCTCTAATCCAACTCTATCTACTTAAGTAAATGGTAGAAGTTTGTATCCATTGACAACATAAAATATCTCTACTAGGGCTAAACCTCATACATAAATATCCAAGGGATATTTAGACTTTGGGTCTCAGATAAGTTCCAAAATTTGTGTTTGGTTCTCCATAATATACAAAATTAGGGTTTGGGTCTCAAAAGTGTCACCAAAAATAATTAGTGATAATTTTGGTGATACTTTTGAGACATTAGTGACACTTTTGAGACCCAAACACTAATTATGTATATTATGGAGACCCAAACACAAATTTCAGAACTTATCTGAGATCCAAAGTTTAAATATCCTAATATCCAAACTACCACTCTATTCTAATCAATCTATCAAGTAGACGTGGCTATAATAATCCTCCCTATCATAGATAATCACCCTCCTTTGAGGCATTCTATCAACCTTTATTTCTATCCTATGACAAACATATAACCGAAAGGGTTTATCAAGCACAAGTCTTCCTCTTCACGAAATAGGAGAATACGAGAAACAATAATAAGGAGTTCAGAAAGATACGATTGAATACAAATATGAGGTTCAAGGACGACATTATAAGTCAAAGAAGTTCTAATAGCAATTGTGGATTGAAATCCTAAAATACTTATCCTAACGCAGGCTCGCTCCGAACAAAAATATAACCGATATGATATGATCTTGACCCGCATGGGCCACCACAAAATTATGTCACACCCTAGTCAAAAAAATATATGGGACCAGGCCATGTGACAATGGCCAGCTACGTATCAAGTGGACTCTAGTCTAACTCAAATACGTATAAGCTGTCCAGTGAGGGTCACTATCAAGATAACACAATAACTATATCTATGTCTCAATCCACAAGAATACAAAATATAAGACTGGACAACATGTATCATATTGTGCACCCTATATAATACTTGTCCGAATATATGCTCGAAATGAACAATATGGGTCTACAAATTCTAGGCTATAAAAAAATAAGCAATAAGAATAAGTATATGTAACTACAAAAGATATTATTCAAGTACCTAAGTACAATACCTGCTACTGTGACGATACTCATCAGCAGCTCCAGAAGGACTCAACGACAATCAATACTTCAAATCTGGCAGAAAATTAGGTCCTCAGAGGGATGTAAAATGATACATAATATACAAGCTATGTAACCTGAAATAAACTCATAACTAATGCAAGGGTGATTCTAACCGTCTAAGTATGCAATTTGGAGGACAACTTTCGTACGCATGGGTAGGATTCAGGCTAACTCGACTAGTCTACGTAGCTCAAGGTTAGTGGGGTACATATACTGTCAACAGTCTTCTATATCCATTCGTAACAATCCAAGAATGTTAGAGGGATCTGCATAACTAATAAAATCCTATAGTTCCGTTTGGAGACTTTAGTATACCAATGTGGCTCTCCTATACGCATAGTAGATGTCCTTTCCCATAATCCCCTACTTACTAATTCATATCTCTAATATGTCCAATTTTATAACTTTTTGAGTCTCCAATACCCTAATCAAATTAGTCATATTTTTTATCCATCATACGTCCCTTGCGTAATGATAACTTCTTGAGTCCCTAATATCCGAATCATAGCAGTCATATTTTTATCTGTCAAACGTCCCTTACGTAATGATGACCAGTCAAATACGTAGTTTGTGCCCCTAGCAAGATGTCATAATCGTATAGAGTGGGTGTCATGGCCAAGAAGATATAAGGATATCCCCCAATCATTAGGTAGTGCCCTAAAGCTAGGTCGACATGCATTAAATAAGTACAAGTCACAAGAACGACTAATCCAGTTGTTTGTACCCAAGCATAGCTTGGACGGGCAGTTTATATAATCTAGAAATGAATCAATAAGACAATATATAAGTAAATGCTATAAATAAAGAGTAAATACGGTAAACACGGTAAGGTATAGTTGCCTAGATTCTGAATCGTGTCAAGACAACATCTAGGTGACAAGCACTACAAATCAACGAAAGCAAAAAATACAAAATTCGAACAAACGTCTCCAGATGATGAAATAAACATCACTAACGTGTCCAAAATGAGTGAGATAGTTAGAAAATCTTATCCATAAGTCCAATTTGGATACAAGAACAAAAATAACAGTTTTTGGTCAAAACGGAATCCACAAGTGGCCCACTTCGCACAAAAAAAAATGCCAAAATTAAAGATCTCTAATCTCAGCATATGATAGGTCAAATAAGTTATAAACAATGTTACGAACCCAACGGTACGTCCAGATTTGGATTCCGATGATCCAATAACAAAACTGCTCGTTTAATCGAATTGTGGGGCCCACAAAATGGCGATCCGGTCAATTGTCTCCGAATCAAACCAAACTTGGGTCACAAGGCTAGCTTAACGCTGCGAGTCTGGCATAAGTTTTTTTATGACACAATAAGCATGCACAAAGTAATTGGATAATTTTAAAAAATTAAGATACGGTGAGTGTCGACGGATATGGGTCAAATTCATCGCGCACATACGACCAATTCCAATTTCGTCGAATCCAATATGTCGGGGAATACTTTATACTCCTTTCGGTATAATCAGTAATGTTGTCCGCATAATATCATTATAGATAGTATAGTGACAGAATATTATCATTATATGCCAGTATACTACCAGTATTGTGTGTGATTTTTTATATTTCTAGCAAGTCAGTGTCTTATTCTGCAAGAAAGAATAATATACTATCGTATTTTGTCAATATATTATATGGCATTTTATATTTTCAATAAATTAGTGTCCTATTATGTAAGGCAGAATAGTATACTGTCAGTATTATGTCAATATATTGTGTGGCATTTTATTTTTTCAACAAGTCATTATCATGTTCTGTAAGGTAGAAGAATATACTGTCAACGACTGTCTTCTCCATATATGGCTGAATAATGTTCTGTTCCCTTGGGGTTTTTTTCTCAGTTTGATTGTCCGTTTTGGCCAAACTTTGACCAAGCCTGTAGAACTATTTTTAAATATTAGTGTGCACATTTTGGGGGTTTTGACATGTTTTGGGAATAACATTCCCCGTATCAAATTTGTATTTACTATTGCAACACGAGTTCATGTTCTTCACCGACCCCAGTGGTTTAACCTTGAATGCTTGTTTGCTTAACGAATTACATTTCGAAAGTGGGCAATCAAGTGTGAGTATTATAGTGCGCATTATTCTAGGGTGATTATTTTGAATATTATGTACATAGCACAAGTCATTTTCGGACGATTCTCTAGTATCCACGACATGAGAAGCAAAATAAAATTGTAGGATAATTGACTAGTTAAATTCATGTAGTACATTGGGAGAGGAGAATTTTCTTTCTACTGGAAACCCTGATCGCTAAGGGTCCAATGAGGCATGGATAACCCCGTTTGGTGTGGGCTCCATGACCTATCAAGGGCGTATGCTACAACAATTTATATTATATGTTTCATATGCTATATTTTAACTTTTATCTGTTTATGTTATGTTATATGTCATAAGCACGTACTAGACTCCTTGGCGATCTGGGTACCTATAATGCGGGTGGTAGTGAACTTCCTTGACTTGTAATTTTGTAATTAAGTCTTGTGACAACCCTAGGTAGTTAATATGTATCAAGCCATAGATGATGTTTTGTCGTGTATTTTTTGTTACTTGTTATCTTTTATGTTTGTATTTTGTTCTATGTGATGGTACATATTTAAAGGCCAAGTCCTACTAGGGAGACAGCCTGCAACTTCGGTCCTTATTTGGTTTAAGGGTTGTGGTCCTACTCCAGAGTAGACCTTATGCTCTCTCGTTGCTCGTCGTTCTTTCTTGCTATATATTTAGATTTTATTTAATTATTTTATTTTAATTTTCTCTATTTTATCTCGAGATGCATGTGTTGGTACCACACAAGTCTCGACTCGTATTTTATTTACTTTATGTCTTTACTATCGTTGTTGTGTTATTATTTTTGATTGGTTTTGTTGACTTTTCCTTTATCTCGAGACTTCTTTCTGGTACTTATTTCTTGCGATTTTGACTCCACTGGTATTGTTTGGCCAGATTTATATGTAGAGCCTAAGGATCTGTCGTACCTTGCGCTAGATGGCCCATACCCTTGGATCAACTGTCTCGACACGTGAGTAGTTTTTTTTCATATACACTCAATGTTCATATTCATTTTGTGGTATTTAGCCCATGACAAATTATAGTCCTATATTTTTGGGAGCATGTTCCCCTGACTTCAACATGATTGCATATATTAGACCTAGGCTGATAGTATGATCATGTATGTTGTGTACTCTACTAGTGTAGCATTTTTTTCTAGTAGCTTTATGATCATATATCATATGTATTTTGGGATGCCTCTTTACTGTCATGTATGATATACTCTTGTTATTTGTTGCTTGTTGTATTAAGAGATATGGTTTGTTGGCCTTAAGACTGTCGTCATTTGCATGCTAGAGTTCTTCCACATGTCTTTTAGATAGTCATGATTGTTGTTTGACATTTTGTGTACCTTGTACGACGTAGTTGGCCCCATCCATCTCCGTCTTCTCGTATTTTTGGAACTGGCATAACAACGCCAATATGACGATGTTTTCTTACATCAAGATTTTAGGAAAACTTTGTATATTTGTTCCTTGGACTTCTTTCCTTTATGCTAGAAGACTTCTCGGTCATGTTTGTTTCCTGTCCTTCATGCCACACATATAAGACGAGTTGGGTAAGCTCCCCGGGTACAACTATGATGCTCAAGTCAAGATAAGATACGAGTTGGTTATAAATTTTGCCAGAGTTTTTCGAAAAAAATATTGGGGGCTATTTATAGCCTATGTTGAGTTAACCTTAAGTCCTGACTAGCATGCCAAGTTTTTGGTTTTAACATGACAATGAGATATGTGAGTTATTAGCACAATATTTATCATATATCTCTTACTGATTTTATTATGTACCAGTGGATTTATCGTTAGAGTTGTAAAGGGCTTATCTCCATATGATTTAAAGCACGGGCCTGGGCCTAGCCCTCAAATTGTATATCACCACTTAACATCTTTCTTGGTAGTTTATTCAGTGAATCACACCTCAGTACGCAACTTAAAAAAACCAATCACAAGTCTTGATTTCATATTTATCTTACTTAGCATCTATCTGTTCAAGAAGTCATGTCATTATCTGTTACATGTCGTCTTTATAGACTATGATACTATGAAAATGCATAGTAGTGTCTAACCTAGTTTCTGATACCAATTTAATACAATACCCAAAAAAGAACACTACTTGTTCTGGATTATGAAATTTGATATAATATGTATTTGCGGAAGCTTTATTATTTGTAATTAGTTACCATAAAATTCTATACAAAATAACTTTAATAATTTAAAATTTTAGCAAATAAAAGTAAAGATCCAAAGGACATTATTGTATAATAATCAATCGGTTAGACTTGAGGGTTGCCTTGCCGCTTTTCTAGATTGTTGTCATAGATGACAATTTTCATAATGGTTGATGTAGTTCTTAATATGGCTTAGGTTTTATTATTTAATTTATTCCTCAAATTTTTGTTTCCCTGTCAAATATATTTTAGTTAAATACAAAATAGATTGTTTGCCTTCATTATTAGTTTTCTAGTATATCGCCTTCATACATGTTTTTTATATGGGCAGTGGAACATAAGATTTGAAGATGGTTGTGTGAGTTTCTTGCAATATACATCAAGCATGACGACTGACAGTAGCAAATTATTGATAATATGGGTATGGAAATCAAGGAAGTTTGTATTCATCCTCTGAGCCAATATTTCTTTTGATGGATCATTATGTTCCTGCAATGATCATCTCTATTTTTTGAGAATTATGTTCCTGAATTTGTACATTTATGCTCCTGGTGCATGTTGGAGTCCAGTTTGGATGTCGAGGCACTTCTAGCAGGATAGGATAGAACTCTGGCCAAGTTTGGTCGGGACAGAGTTTGCCCGATTTTTATCGGTTTATTCCAGAATATTTGGCTTGGTCTAAACTGAACTCAGGCCGAGTTTGGTTCGATTGGCGGTTGACAAGGTTTGGATTTTAATCAGGACTGTTGGTTTCGTGAGCATGGCTAGGATTGGTATTGGGCTATTTTAGGATTTTCTTTAACCTAAAATAGGATTTCTTAACCTATTGATACGTGTTGAGGGTAGAGGTTTAGGTAGAGCATGCAGGAAAGATTCAAGGGTGCATGCCCAAATAAAATCTAAGGGGAAGCTATAATTTTCTCTTAGGGCTTGCCATTCTAGACAGCACGAAGAAGGGATCTACTCGTGGAGTCGTCGTTCTTGATCAAGGAAATCACAATAGGGTTTTTTGAGTGATTTTAGTTGTAATCTCTCTCTTTCTTCTTGCGTTTGGTAAGGAGGTTGAACCTTTGGACAAATGGCTCAACAAAGTTTTTATTCAATCTAATAATTTTACCTGAGTTATATAGATTATGATTTATCCTGGTGACATAGACACCAAACATATATTATGTTCTTATCTATCTTGGTGCTTGTGTCAGATAAGGGTTGGTTATCTTAGGTAGGTTGGCCTAAGTTTTCGTTGCGGTCAGTTTCAGATACGGTATCAGAACGCTTGTAAGGTGTGTTTAATCCCAATATCTGGTATCAGAGCTCTCAGGTTCGCGAGAGGGAAGGTACAACAATATCTATCGAACATATAAACATATGTATGATTATCATCACAGGGGTAAACTGGGCGATTTAGATGCCAATAATGGAGGATCTACTCTGGTGCAAGGACTTGCATGGTACGTTGGAGGACGATAACGTTTTTTTATCGGATAAAGCTGCTGATGAGTGAAAATGACTAGATCAGAAAGCCGTTGGATTCATCCACCAATGGCTGGACGATTCGGTGGTTCACCACGTGTCCATGGGGAGTTTAGCAAAAGCATTATGGGATAAGCTGAATTTGTTGTATAAATGGAAGATGGGTGGCAACAAGGCATTTCTTATTCGCCAACTCGAAGTAAACGGAGGGTGACTCAGTGGCACAATATTTGAACGAGGTTTAGGTTATCATCAATCTTCTGTCTGGGATAAAGATGGTGATTGATAATGAGTTTTAGGCCCTACTGCTTTTGAGTTCTCTACTAAAAAACTGGGAGACGTTGGTGGTATCGGTGAGCAACTTCATACCGGATGGAGTTGTCACGATGAAGAAAGTCAAAAGTAGTTTGTTTAATGAGGAGGTTTGGCGTAAGAAGATGGAATCATCGTTGGAGTCCGCTCTGGTTTCTTCCTGCGTGAAGGAAAGACTCAAGTCACAAGCAAGGATAGAAGAATTTCTCGGGATCTTTTGACTGTGGACAGCAGGAAGGGCTACCATTACTGTAGCAAAAGGGGTCATTTAAGGAAAAATTGCATGAAGCTCAAAGGTGAGAAGGCCAAATGCAAGGATGATCAGGAAGATCTCATGTCTATAGGAGATCTCATCGTCGCAACAATCGACGCAGAGTGTCACGACCCGCACCCGGTGTAAGGGTACTAGTCGGAAACAACGCCCAGCCTACCCCGCAGAATCGGCGGTAGAACGCTGTCTAGAAAGTCTATCTAATATAATGAACCACCAATAATGATAGAATACTCAATCACAGAACTAAGATAGAATGAACACGAATCAGATAAGAATAGAATAGTCACAAACAACTCATGAGTCTAAAATAATACATCAATGAGTCTGAAGAAATACAGAAATAAGCTGGAGACAAATCCAGTACAGAAGAATACTACAAAGCTACAAGATACAACTCCAGGGCCAACTGTCTCAGTTGGGATAAGTCCCTCTTGAGCCAGGGTCTCAGAATCTAAATCCACAACATCCTGGGGTCCATAAAAGGTAGGGTACCACTTCTCAGTATCATCTGGAAAAATATATCCAGTCAGGAAAGAAGCAGAGTACAACCCTAACAGCAGTTCTCAATTAATGATAAAAACTATGTAACAGTAAATAGCTATGAATAAACAAGATGCACAAAAGATAGGAGAGATATATGTACAATAAGGAAATACTGGAAATAAATGCAATAAGGAACAATATGCCAATGAAACAATAATACTAATGACTAAGTGTGTGAGTACTAGCTTAACATGTGATCGGCTTGGGCAAGATGCAATGCGGCCTGGCTAATCATACGTGCGGTGCATGATCAACACTATTCGCTTACCAGTACTTTATTCAATAGAGATTTGATCACATATTTATACTAATACTCCCCACCCCGACTGGTATAATTAATCCAACCACGGTATGCTATGGCACTAGATTCCCCAAGAAGATAGCTAGTCTCCCCGAGAATCGGTGTCTGTACATGTACAAGATAACCAATGAAATAATACTTGCACCATATACACCATATACCGAGGAATAACATCTCATGACGAGATCCGGATATACCAATCCGTGTAACCATAGTATCAAGAGAAACATGGATATCTACACTAGATACAACAAACATAGAGGATATCATAAATGAGAAACTATCAGAGAATGTACTCGCCTGAAGTCCAAAGAACAGTCTCACAGATGTCTGACTCGGTGCCTCGAAGACCTAGATATGCAATACCACATTAATACAAGGTCCCGGAAGGAGAACAAGTCAAACTAGTCAACTTCTAGGTCAATAAATCAATTCTAACTTAAAAGTCAACTATGGTCAACTCTAAAGTCAACTAAAGTCAAACATGGTCAAACCAAGGTCAACCTCACAAGACATCTATATAAATAACATAGACTAAAAATACAACAATTAGGAATCAAGGTTTGATCCCAATTGGTACCCGCACAAAGTATACTTAAGATACAATATTATACACTCTAATATAATGTATATACAAACCAATATTTATACAAATAAAAATAATATATCACTACTAGTATTATACCTCACAATAAGCACATATATATATATATATATTCATATATATATATATACAATTATAATATATAATATATAAATTAATTCTGCCAAATCGTCACTGAAAACAGTGAGCTAAAAAAAATATAATTTAATTAAAACAGGCTTATAGTGACAGTCTTGACTGTCACTGAAAAACTGTCACAGAAAAGCTGAATAATAAAACTACTGCCGACTTGGATTGCTGACAGTTTAAAACTGTCGCAGAAAACTGTCGTGAAATCTCTGCTTAATTACCCGTCCACTGTTATTTAATGACAGATTTGTCATTAAATACACAGAGCTACAGCGGCTGCTGTAACAGACCAAAATAATGACAGTTCTCAACTGTCATTAAAACCACTGTCACCAAACAGTAAAATATATATATATATATATATATATATATATATATATATATATATATATATATATATATATATATATATATATATATATACAATATATAATCAAAATACATATATATATATAAAATAATTTAATAACTATATATATATATATACATATAAACTTACACAATTAAATACCAATAGTTACATAACACATGCACATATTAATGTACGTATTTTACATGGCTAGAAGCACACATAAAATACATTCATTAATATACAAATAATTATATAATAGTTATAAATAATATAATTACACATAAGTATATTTTACAAAATCTTTATGTATAGATTATTTATTGACATAAGTACATATATAATGGCATGCAAGAAAGCTACATATATATATTTATATATCACATTAGAACACATAGAAATATATAGATCTATGCTACAATAAATACCATAATAAATACACTAAAATAAATATATAATATCTATATATATTTACTAATTATAAATGAAGAATTAAGGCACAAATAATTAGATCTATACAAAAACACACACAATTGGAGAGTATCACACCGTATCCCACTAGATCTAGGATACGCATGCGACACGAGTCAAACACACAACCAATTGCACCCCGAAGGACACAAATAAGTCACAAATAATATTTATGAATAAATCAAAGTGTCAAAAGTAGATCTATGTGTCCGTGTCAAAATACGACATGTACAAAGTCCAGTGTCGGAGGAAAAACCCCCAAAACGACAATTATCACCAAATTATTGGGATACGAACTACATGTACTCACTTGTGGACACGACACTAGCCCCAAACACATAAGCACATGCCAAATTGATTTATAGGATCAATTGACACACACAACCATTTATCAATTCGGAATTTCTCCAAAATTGACACAAAAAGCACCATAACTTTCTCCATGGGTCTCCTATGAACACAAAACAAAGTCCTATGGGTAGTACATACATATGGGTTAATTTTACATGATTAAATCTCAGATTTAGAAGCTATTTTAATGGGAAAAAACTGAATTATACCTATTGGGAGATGGATTTCCAATGAAACCTCCAATTGAGATGAACTTGCTTTCAAATTGTAGATCCTTGCTCCTCATTGTAGATCCTTGCTTCCTCCTTCTAGATCCTTACTTCTCAACTTTCTAATGGTGAATTGGGAAGAATTTGGAATGAATTTGGTAGAAAATTGGAATGGGAATAGAGGGAATTTGGTAGTGGGAAATTCTAGATCTAGATTTGGAATGAAAATGAGAGGAGAGAGAAATTCCCCCCCCCCCTCTAATATAGGCCGGCCATGCCCCCCTCCCCAAGCAATTATGAAATGTTCAATGTACCCCTTGGGGCCTCTAATGAAGAAATAATTAAGGAAGGAAGCTTCTAGTCTAATCACTTAATTAATTTAATCCATCTCCTTAACCATGGGCTTTCTAAATGGCCAAGTCTAAATATTTAATTCATGTTGGTCCATGGGACCAAACTAAACTAGTTGGGTCCACTAAAATAAGTCCAAAATAATTAAATAACATCTAACAATAATTAAATAATACAACAAATAATTATTTACCATGCACAATATTTAATTAAATAGGAAAAGACTAAAATACCCTTTTTCCTAAAATGTGGTAGTGACACAGAGGAACCTTGTGGTATGTGTCATGACGGTAATTGTGTTATGGACACGAAGGCATCGTATCACAACACTCCATATATGAGAATTTTTATGTCTTACCGAGGAAGTAGGTTTGGACGTGTGAAGATTAACAACAAGGGGTGGTCTGCAGTTGTTGGCGTCGGTGATGTGTACTTGACAACGGCGTATGGTAAAAAGCACATTCTTATGTGTGTACGACATGTACCGTGTTTGCGCTACAACTTCGTTTTGGTAGGGAGGCTGACATATGATGGTTGTTGCAGTTTGTTTGAAGACAAAGATTGGATGCTTATGAATGGTTCAAACAGTTGGCTCGAGGAGATATATGTTATGGCATATATAGGCTCAAGCCATTGAGTTTACAGGCAGGCCACATACATCGAATGGAGGGTCGAGGGATGTTCGACAGGCGTTTGTGGATCGTTTGGAACTTGTCTTGGAGGGTCTTCGAGATAATTTGAGGGATACGGTGGATTCAGTTCGTCGAGACTGTAGTGCCCCATTCCTAGCGGTGCACTATATAAGGCTTGTGGCTCGATTGACTCAGTCAAAATTGAGTATGGGAAAACTTTACAGCGGAATCCATCACGGACAATGTAATGAACCTTTCTAATTGATGGATCAGTTTCTGTTAGAATGAGTCCAATAGTTTTGTTGGATTTTTGATTGGCTTTCTTGGATTTTTGCTGCTTAGTTTTGATGAATGCATTTTCGTGATTGGTTTTCGATGATTGATTGTTTAGTCCATTTTTATCGATTACATGTATTCATTCTAGAGAAATCTGAGAGAAATAAAATGGTAGTCTAACCAAATATTGGTACCAATGCAGATAGACGCGTGATCGGAGCCTGAGCGAGCAAGCGTCCTTTTTCTCTCGACATTCTCTATTTGGTGAGCAGTTATGTCCTTTCTTCTCTACTCCTCCATGCCAATAATCAATAATATTCTCTTGTAACCTTGCTAAGTCTAATGATCGATAAAGCCACTAATGCCACAAGTTTTATACCACTATTATAAATTAATGAATTGCATTGATAAGAGGGAAATTCACTTATGTAACACAGAAAAGGATATAATCATTATATCGTGGTTTGGTGCCATGCCTTAGCAGTAAATTGGAGTCTACGGACTACCAATCAAATCAATAAATAAGTATGCTGAAATATGAATGGTTAAATGTGCATTGTTGTTCTAAATATTTCAATACCTTACACTACTATTTATGCTTATCGTATAGTCATAGATGCATTGTATAGTCATGGACAACATGTGCACATGGTAGTAAATTTCCTCGAACGGAACCTGGGACACTGGGGACCGTTCGGCCTGGGAGAAATAGTAACGCTTTGGTAGCACCGGGTATAAGCGAGACATTTATTGAGGCTTGCTATCTTCTTTGAATGGCACATCACACGCCCATCGAATTCCTATACGGCATGTCCATCGTGGTGCTACACCAAAAATGACCCAGTAAGAATGAGTTGTATACTAATGATGTCTTATGCATGGGCGGTAAGAATAATCTTATAGATCATACAGGAACGACTATTGGCCGAAGTAAGAATTCTATATGTGTAAAGCTTATATGTATTTTATGCATGAACTACTGCTTATGAACTATTGCCTATTGAAATATTATTGCATATATAATGTTGCTTATTAAACTGATGCTTTAATTAAGAAGTGTTGGTTTAGGTGAGTGGGCCAGTTCTGCTCACTAGTATAAGTTGAGTACTGACCCACGTCTCTGTGGGCCAACCAGGTGACCGAGATACCGTGGGTGCTCAAGGGAGATAAAGCTTCGTTGTAGTCTTTTCAAACTTTCTTTTATGCAAAGTATGTAAGCCGTTCAGGCATTTCTATTTTGGTGCTGAAAAAATTGTACTTCATTATAATGAATCAATACAATAATTATTTTCTTCCTATACAAATGTGTGCTTTATAATCTGCTGCTGTGTTGTGGAATTTTTTTACAAAAGATATTTGACACGTGTGCACGTTCTTGCCTTGTACAAGTGCAATTTCAGACTTATATGATATCACGTCCAGCGAGGACGAACGGTTCCGCGAAACCAAATGCGAGGAATAATCGGTTCTGCAGAACCGGGGCGTGACAAGTTGGTATCGAAGAATAGTGATGAGCCAAAGATTTAGGGTTAGTCTATCAGTCCTATGACAACTGGTCGGTCTCCGGGTGGGGGTTGTTCCACGAATCAGTTTCAGGAGTTCGAAGCCAGGGAGGAGATCAATGTGTGCAGCAAACTCAATCTGAGACGGGTGCATCTCCATTTGCATAGTTCCGAGAAAGTTGTGGGTCATCGACAACATGCATAGTACATGATATTCTGCTCGAGGATACATTTTTTGGGAGAGCTTTAGTGTCGAGAACAAATATGGAAAGGTTTTGGAGCTCGAATCTCGAGGGAACCACACCGTCCACTTGGTTGGTCCAGCCAAGGGTGAAGAAGCTCGTCGGAACAGTAGCACGTTCCGGTGGAAGACAGAAGACGGGGACAGACCGCCAAGACTTGAGGTGAGCCTGATCGTCATGGAATTCGATCTTGACCGTGTCATTGATGTTGGCAGGATCCCGGTGGTACAAGATGTGCTACGCATGGTAGTTAGTGTCGACGTAGTGGTCGATGAGATTGAGACAACGGAAGATGCAAAGCAACTCGGGGGATCGGAGATCGGTGACAAGAGGGAGCAGGAACTCTGTTTCACGGGACGACAGATATGTAGTCCAGTTGAGGAACTACGGGGTCAACACCCTCTCATCAGATGGGGGGAGGGGGGAGGAGATTGTTGGTGTCCAGTCTGGATGTCGAGGCTCTTCGGCCAAGATATGACAACTCAAGCCGAGTTCGGTCGGGACAGAGTTCTGCCCGAGTTCTGTCAGTTTATTCCAGAACCTTTGTCATGGTCCAAACCATACTCAGGTCATGTTAGGTTCGATCGTCTACTGACGGGTTTTGGGTTTTAATCAGGATCATTGGTTTCTTGCGGATGACCAGGATTGGTGCTGAACTATTTTCGGATTTTCTATGACCAAAAATAGGCTTTCTCAACCTATTTATACGTGTTGACGGTGGAGGCATAGGTAGAGCACGCACGGGAGATTTGAGGGTGCTTGTCCACAGAAAATTTAAGAGAAAGTCATAATTTACTCTTAGGACTTGCCGTTCGAGACAACATGAAGAAGAGATATGCTCATGGAGTCATTGTCCTCGATCAAAAAAATCGTTACGGAGCCGTTCGAGACAACATGAAGAAGAGATCTGCTCGTGGAGTCGTTGTCCTCGATCAAAAAAATCGTTACGGGGTTTGGTGAGTGATTTCAGTTGTAATATTTCTCTCTTTCTTCTAGGGTTCGGTGAGGGGTTGAATCTTTAGACAAAGGGTTCAACATAGTTTTTATTCAATCTTGTGATGTCACCTGAGTTATATAGATTGAGATTTGTCGAGGTGACGTAGTCACCGAATATATACTGTGTTCTTTTCTGTCTTGGTGATTGCGTTAGACGAAAGTTGGTTATCTCAGATAAGTTGGTCTAATTTTTTGTTACGGTCAATGTCAGACCTGGGAACATAACGATTGTAGGACGTGTTTGAAAGTGGCAAATTGTTGATAATATGGGTATGGAAACCAAGGAAGTTTGTATTCAGCCAATATTTTTGGGTGGATAATTATGTTCCTTTAATGATCTTTTTTATTTGTTGGAGAATTATGTCCTGAATATATATATATATATATATATATATATATATATATATGTGTGTAAATGTTGGTATCCATATCCTACATTGTTGCCAGCCAAACAATGAATCTCTTTCCAATCCAAAATCCATCCAATTATCAAACTTCAATGTCAAAAGAATGCGTACTTTCAATACAAAATACCAATTAGTAGAACTCTCATTTTTAAGAAAGTGCAAAAATTAAAGGTGTTAATAACATGAGATTGAGAAGAAATTAAAGAACACAACTTGTTTTGGTTATGAGAATTTGATATAATCTTTATTTACGGAAGCTTTAGTAATTGCAAATAATTATCAAAAAATTGCATACAAAATAACTTTAATAATTTCAAAGTTTAGCAATGAAAGTAAAGATCCAAAGGATATTATTGTATGATTTATCATAAAACTGTATACAAAATTAAGAAGAGCGTGAGATATATACTTGTCTAGAGAAATTAACTGAATTAATTGTTGAATATATATATTTACAGGCGATGGAGCCACTAATTAATTTGGGAGTGCTGGAGAGGCCAATATAGTGCGGCCACTCCGGACGAAACAGTCCGCGTGAGGGCAAAGAAACTTTAACCTTAACTAGTATATATGCACTTGTTTTGCACGTATATTGGAGTGAATGATGTTGATGAGTTAGTTTATTTCTACTGCTTTTAATTATATAGGTTAATGGTTCAACCCTTCGAATTCTTTGGTAACAATTTAAAAGACTTAGCAAGTAGCATGAACCCTTTGATTTCCGTAAATGGTTGTCATTATTGCATCTCTTAAATTGTTGTCAGTGGGATTTATTGTAGGTATTCTTTTTAATTACTAAATATGTTGAAGGATATTTTTGAAACGAAAATTTTTCACGGTGAAGTCTAATTTTGGCATTATATAGAGGAGATTTGGTCCCCAGCAACTCAAGTACATGACTGTCCTTAACGGCTCCTCAGACTTGTTCTCTCTCTTATTAATTTTCCTTCCCAACACTGAAGAAGAAGGGGAAGTGATCCTCCTCTTGTTGTTGGCGTCGGCTGTGGCGGTGGAGAAGGAGCTCATCTTCCTCTTGGCATGCTGGTGAAGAGATCTCAATGCGTAGTTCCATCTGCAAAAGCCTGCCTGGTCCTTGAGCGCTTCCACTGCGGCCACGCTCGCCCCCACCACCCAAGAAGCCTTGCTTGCTGAACTCATATATGGCGATCGATCCACTGAAACAAAGGAATTTAAATTTGCTAGTTGTTGTGTAATTTCGCTGATGAGAAGGTTAGTGTTCTATATATAACGAGCTAGGATATAACATGCCTGCAGTTTGCTTGCTAGCTGCTGGTTTTCCATGAGAAAGCAAAACTAGTCAGTCCTACACACATACCAGGGGCGGGCTGTATCAATTTTTTAATAGAGAAACGACTTTGTTTTCAGCAACCAGAAGCATATACAGCTCTAGTGGTGGTTTTAAATAAAGAAAAAAAATAGTTTGGTGAGAAGGAAATTCAACGAGATATTTTATTCTATGCTAAGTAGTCAATTAAATTGTTGGTATTTTTTTTTCTATGAAAAATTGCAATACCGATTGATTTTTTTTTTTTTTTTTCAGTGTTTAGAAATCTCAAGATAATTGGGAGAAAAAATGATTACTTAAATGTGGTAAAATGAAGTCTTGGATTGGTGGAGGAAAATAAAATTCTCCAAATTTTTCTTCTATTGGAAATCACATTCCTTTCCTCCCCTAATCTTTTGGTATCCAATCCAAAAATACCAAATGAATGACTTTCATTTCCAACTCCATGAATCCGTGAACCAAACGAGGTCTAAGTCATATATGTTCAATTAGAAAGTTTGGATCCTAAATTTTTATTTTTTGTTATACCCTCCATAGTTTATATGGAAAGATTTTATTGTCAAACATGAAAAAGAGGATATAATAAAAAAATTAAAACAAATAATAAAAATTCAGGATCTAAACTTTCTATTTCGACAACTCATGACTCAAACTCTAAGTAGGTATAACATCTATGGTTTAAACTCTAATTAGTCCTAAAATGTTCAAACTTAGAATCCAACCTAATAATTTTACGTTTCAAAGTCCAAACTTAAAATCCAACAAAGTAAAAACTGGTCTCAAGCACCAACTACAACAATGAAACTAGTTTTTGGATTGTTTGTCATGACTTCTTCGGTTTATTTTTTTAAAAAGCAATAAATGCAGCTTATAAAAGGCGGTTCAAGAAAAAGAATAGTTTCTAACAACATGTGTGAGGCTACAGTCAAAAGCTGCCCATTTTTTGTCAAAGTAATAACAATCTTAAACCTAGTCTAAGTTTGGCTTTGAGATTGCTTATCATGTTTCCTTCTACTAATTATTTTAAAATGTGATCCTAAAAATTGTTTGATAATAACAACTTCAAGTCTCCTTTAAAATCCAATTAAAATTTTAAGCAACATGTGACAAATAAGTGAGTGGCTGTTAAAAGTTGCACTTGTTGATGATTTTTAAATGTTTAAAGTTGCACTATTTGATCATTTTTAAAAAGCAATAACAACCCCAAATCAGATCTAAGTAACAAGTTTGTTACTAAGTTCTTCTAGCTCCTTTAATTAATGTCTTACTCATTAGTGGAGATATATCTTTTGATCTCCATTTACACGTGAACCAATAACTTGAGATATGGATCCCCTCATTGGGGAGTAGATATGATATTCTTCCATAAGCACTTGGATTTGCACTAATTCCCACAGTTTGGATTAAGGCCTATTTTGTAACCTGTAAGTGGTTTGAGGATTTAGTTTTTCACTTAGCTGAATGATCTATAACTCTTTTGGGTTGATTTCTTTGGCTTATAGATATGAGTTTTTATCAACATGCATAGATTTATGCTTTTGGGTCGATAATTCTCTGGTTTTTGGATCTACAAGTTTTGCCTGATGGATATCATCAATTAGCTGTCTGCATGATAATGGTGATTGACGATGAGCTTCAGGTCCTGCTGTTATTGAGTTTTCTACTAAAAAATTGGGAGACGTTGGTGGTATTATTGAGCAACTCCATACCGGATGGAGTTATCACGATAAAGAAAGTCAAAAGTAGTTTGTTGAATGAGGAGGTCTGGCGTAAGAAGATGGAATCGTCGCAGGAGCCCGCTCTGATTTCTTCCTGCGTGAAAGGAAGGTTCAATCACAAGCGAGGATGGGAGAATTTCTCGGAATCTTTTGACTGTGGACCGCAAGAAGGGATGCCCTTACTGTGGCGAAATAGGTCATTTCAAGAAGAACTACATAAAGCTCAAAGCTGAGATGGCCAAAGGCAAGGATGATCAGGAAGATCTCTTGGCTATAGGAGATCTTATCGTCACAACAACCGACGCAGAGGAACCTTGTGGTACATGTCATGACAGTGATTGGCTTATGGATACGGGAACGTCGTGTCACACCACTCCACATAGAAGGAATTTTATGTCATACCGAGGAGGTAGATTTGGACGGTCTGTAGTTGATAACGGAGTTTGCTGAAAAGCACGTTCTTAAGGGTGTGCGACAGGTTCAATATTTACGCTACAACTTGGTTCGGTAGGGAGGCTGGCAGATAATAGTTGTTGTAGTTTGTTTGGGGACAAAGATTGGATGCTTATGAAGGATTTCCAACAACTGACTGGATGAGATATATGTTGTGGCATGTACATGCTCAAGCCATTGAGTTGTACAGGCATGCCACAGACATCGAATGGAGGCTCGAGAGGTGTTCGACATGAGTTTGTGGATCGTTTGGAACTTGTCATGGAGGATCTTCGAGATGATTTAAAGGATACGGAGGATTCAGTTCGTCGAGACAAATCGACGAATGGTGATGAGCCAAAGTTTTAGGGTTAGTTTAATGGTCCCATGATAGCAGGTCGGTCTCAAGGTGGGGGTTATTCCATGGATCAGATTTTGGTGATGGGTGCTTTGCCAAAGCTTTACGGAGCAACATCAGTTTCAGGAGTTTGAAGCCTGGGAGGAGATCAAGGTGTGCAGCAAACTCAATTTGAGATAGAAAAATCTCCATTTGCATAGTTTCAGGCAAGTTGTGGGTTAACGACAACATGTATAGTACATGATATTCTGCTCGAGGATACATATGTACGAAAGAACTTTAGTGTCGGACCAGAAGGTGGGCAGTGTCACGCTCCGATCCCGGAGGACCACAATTCACCACTAGACGTGATGACGTGCAAGCCTAAGTTGCGCTTGCACAAGGCCATGACTTGTACAATAACAAATAAGCTATTCAGAGTTAGAAGCAACGACAGAATATTGCAGAAAACTAAATGGACACAATTTTATAAGAAAATAATCTCTTTATTGATAACTCTGATATGATTACAATGCTCTTTGAATACATATGATCCATGCCAATTAGGCTTACGGCTCATGGACTAGGCAGAATTACAACGATATCGTTACATATATTATATATTTTTATACAAAAGCGTCTCAAAACATCTTAAGGTATATTCTTCTGATTTTTCGCTCCTGGGGATGAGGATCTAATGTCGCTTCAGACACTCCAGTAGGACACCCAGTACCTGCGAACAAATTGGTGGGGGTTCAATACTTTGGAGAAAGCACTAGTGAGGAACAAAAGAAACACCCTCTGAGACAATCATTAAGTAATCATATAAAAAAATATTGCATTATTAGTGATCTTGCTACTTTTACCTATGTCCATTTCATGTTGTACAGGATTAGAGTCAGTTTACACTTCTTTTCAATTCTAGCATGCAAAAGGGACAATTTATGCATGCTATTGAATTTAATTCTATCTTGATGTGCACATCGTATTTCGTGAGCCATATTCATTATCTCTTAAGGACATAGCAACGTATCATTTAGCATTCTTTCTTCTTAGGAACAATTAGTAATATCTAGGCAACTTACTTCTTCTTGTTATGCGGGACAACAATATCTCATGTAAAACTAATAAATCTTAGGAGCAATATGTAATAGAAAACAATAATAAAATGATCATCACTTATTCAGTGAATCTTTCCCACAGCCGGACGGCTATCCCTGCAACAAACAAGGATTATAACAGTTTATAATCTCATAAATTTTATGTCTGTCTTTGCATTAAACTGTTAGGCTTATAAGAAGGTTAAACCTAGCATGCGTCCTAACTATATGATTGTCCATTGGAAACCCATGATTAGTAGTTGTGACTCACGGTTCAGTTCTTCACTAGTACGCACGAACGTTAGCAGCTGTGACTCATGGTCCAGCTCTTTACTAACATACGTTAATGCTAGCAGCTGTGACGCACGGTTTAACTCTTCACTAATAGACACAACACCCCCACTTGATCGCGAGGACCTTCCCTCAAGGTTCTCTCACAATCTCTCCAGGACCGATCGATTCCCAGTGCCCCGGGAATTTTTGAGAGATTATTACCTTGTGCACAAGTTGTTCGAGACTAATACATGAATATCAATTTTATCAGATAAACTCTATAAAGCAATCGATGAACAAGCAGACTTTTCTACCTTTTTTCTTCTTTTCAATCAAATGATAGGGTCAATAGCTCTTCTCTTACTTAATAGCCACACACCCAAGATCCCGTAGGACCGATCCTCAAGGTGCGATATTAATCTCTTTGCAACGGTAAAAGTATTTCATATAGTTCTATCCTTACAACAAACGATAATGAAACTTGTGTCGATCTTACTGTATGAAAGCATGACAACAATTATTCTCTCTCTTTTAACTAATCATTTAGTTCTACTCTTTCTTTAGCATACGATAGGGACATACGAACATTCTTTTACTCTTGTTTGTTAACATGGCAGCAGTTTGTTTAATAGCAGTGACACTATAACTTAGCATGCAATATTTTTTTCTTGACTTAGCATGGCAAGGGTTCTTTCGATTGTAGTGGCGGTCTACTTAGCATGAGGACTTCTTATCTTTTGTTAGCAAGCATGGCAATAGTTCTTCTTTATATTATGCAAGTAGGCAAGTTCTTTTATTTAAGCATACATTGTCGTGTTCTATCATTCTTCTTAGCAACAAGCATACATTTGTTCAAATTCTTTATTAAGGTGCGAAAGAATCAGATGATGAAGTTTTGTCTACTCACCATGATCTGTCGTCTTCTGTTCCAATAAGGGAGCTCTTAATGAAGGCTTTCTCTCGAGCCAGCAAACCGATATCTTGAACTATCTAGTGCCATCGTGGAGCGGGCCACTACGGTAGATTCTTGAGCTCAAATCTCGAGAAAACCGCACCATCCGCTTGGTTGGTCCAGCCAAGGGTAAAAAAGCTCGTCGAAAAGGTAGCACGTTCCAATACAAGACAGAAGTCGAGGACAAACAGCCATGACTTGTGGTGAGACTGATCGTTAGGGACTTCGTTCACTACAAAAATACACTATTTTATCGACAAAATTATCCGTCTCTAAAATATATTTTTTTGTCGCTATTTGCATTTAGCGACAAATTAGCGACAAAAATATTCCGTCAGAAAAAATAACGTTGCTATAGAAATTCTGTCGCTAATCAGTTGCTTTATCGACGGATTAGCGACGGAATGAGCGACATAAAATCAGCGACGGATCTGTGACCTATCAATTTCGTCGCTAAACTTTCTGATTACTTACCGACATAATAGCGAAGGATTATATGAGCCCAAAATTTGCCAAAATTTTTAGAAGATTTTGCACATTCAGGTATCATATAGTCCGTCGCTAGGTAGTCGCTGGGCTGAGATTTTTTGTCGATAATCCGTTGCTAAACTGAAATTTTTTAGATTTTTCGTCGATATTACGTCGTCAGTCCGTCGCTAAAGGAAATATTTTTTCCAGAAATCAATTTCTGCTAAGCATATACCTGTTATACATTCATCAATTTCCACACAAATAAATTTCACACAAGTAAATTCTACACAAACTAATAAAACCCACACAAACATATACAAATATTACATATACAATGAAATAATAAAGTAGAGTAATCCAAATATGTACAAATAACTCTTATACAATATCACAAAGTCAAATAAATACAATCAAGTCCAAAAAAAGCCCACAAACTCAAAAAATTTATCAAGTCAACGGTGGAGGTGCAGGCGACGGCGGCTGTCGGCTATCCTTGTACTGTGCCACAACCATAACAATGATATCCTACAGATTATCAGGAGCAATGGAAGATGGAGCTATGGCAGGAGCCGTCGAAGTAGCTGGATGACCCATCGATGCCGTCGGAGGAGCCGACATAGTAGCCGTCGGAGGAGAAGGTGCTACAGCATCACGAGTGGTTATCAATTGTCGGACCAGCCTATATAGCTCATGCACAGTTTTCATGAGCTGCTCAAGAGATATCGCACCAGAAAGAACGTCGCAGCCGGGCAGTGATGGAGCTGGAGTAGCCATCGGAGGAGCTCTGGAAAGAACCGATGGCTGGGATGCCAACGATTCGGTACCGTACAAGCTGTCACCTTTTTCTCTCCCAACAGCTTGTACCCACCGATAGTTTATCTCACTCATCGTACTGCTCTCAGCGCACCCCTCTAACGTCTCATACATCTCCTATATTTATTTATATAAATAGGTTTAGAGTTATATGTGATATATTTAATTTTGGTTAGAGTATCATATTAGATACTAGATATCATATTATATGTATATAATTTGAGTTATATTTGATTTCCATGATATCTTAAAATAGGATATTAACCAAGGTTCAAAGTATCGGAATCATAATCGGTATCGGGCCATTCCTATGAGGTTTAAAGTAAATTGAATAAAATTATAATTTTAAGTATTTACAGTGTTGTTTCTTAAAATAGGATATTAACCAAGGTACATAATTTTAAGTATTTAGAGTGTTGTTTCTTAGTATTTTTGAAATTGAATGAAATAGTAATCACCATTGTCGATTAATTTACATACGATAGATAAGTTTTTCTCTTTTATATGCATTTAAAATCTTAATATAACTTCATAAACCATAAAAATGGATAAAAAAACTCAACCTAGAAACTAGAAAATGTCATAGTTTGACTGTTTGACCTAGAGTTGACCTAGTTTGACTGTTTTAACCTAGAAACCTAGAATCTAATTAAATTATAAAAATAATCTAATTAAATTGACAAAATTTTATAAAGATAACTTATATATGCTTTGGCGGCCCGCTCATCTAAGAGCTTCCCATCATTCTTTCTTTTGTGGGTCCGCTGAAAGATTCCTGGGTAGTTGACAGTCTTGGGGTTTTTCCTGGATCTAGCAGCCTCATCACAATGTAAAACTTAAGTAATTAATAAATAAATAAAAATTAGAATTATAGAAAAATCGATCTAGCAAAAATTTTAAATACTAACCATCCGTCGAAAAATGATGGAAAGCTCAACCTCTTATTGGCAACTGTCAACCTTCGTCTTCATCTTCTCCTACGGTGTTCATCTTCTTCTTCATCTCCTCCCAGTACTCCGCCTTTAGCCACTCCTTGCGGTGATCCAGTCCAAGTAATGCCAGCGCCTTTTGGTCATTGATCATATCTCTCAATCTCTTATTGGCGAGCTCTTGTAGCACTTTCGGATGTTACTATCTCTACGATCCGATCACCAGTACAACCTATGCAAATTAGAAAAATATTTTTTATCATTGTAATCAAAAAATTATATATTATTATAAATAAAATTTATATACATATCCCGAGCTTCTCCAGCCAAGTGAATCGTCGATCGAGCGGGATGTCACTGAAGTTGATATAAGGCCATCAAAGTAGCCCCTCATGATCTCCCCCATATCATTCCCAGCCTTGATTGGAAAGAATCTGAAATAAGTAGAAAATATACAATTAGAATAAAAAATATAAAATAAATGTGTGAATTGACAAATAAATGCTTACATCGCTCCATCAGTCTATATCTCGGGACGACAGATATTGGCTGGCCGCTCTGGTAGAGTAGGAGGGTCTGCAAATTCTGGACGACGGACATATACTCGGTTGTCCACAAGAAGGCCTGAAAATAGATTTACTCATGTGGGAGTAACTGGTGGAGTAGCTGGTGTAGTAGTGCAGGTAGTGGCTGGAGTAGAAGGAGGGGAAGCAGCTGATGGCAATACGGGAGATGGAGTAGCTCCTCCTACTGAAGAACGAGTATATGGAGGGGATAAACCACCTGTCACATCTACGAACTCATCCTCAGTTCGTGTACAATAATTTTGGGTAGCAGGCGCAGTGGACGGAGGATGCTGAGAAGATGATCCTCTCTGAACTTGTCGTCGTCCTCATCCCGCCATACTATAGGTAAATCTGCAACAAATAAAAAAATGGTGTCATCAAATAGATAATCATAAAGTAATTGTGTGGTGAAATAAGTAAATATTAGTATGATGATATAATAAATAATAATCGTGTCATAAAATAATTAAATAAATATCTAAGCTAATTCATATGTATGTACATACTAATCTTCTTCATCTTCCAAATCTTTATCGTCTTCCAAATTATTTTTTGAATCATTTTCATCTTCTACTTCTTCATTTTTATTTTAACTTCTACTATCACTATCACCTTCACCTTCTAATTCTTATTCCTCGCTCGATACCTCCATATCAGAGTTCTTCTTTATATGAAGTAAATCTCCTATCTCAATCTCTTTGTCAACTCTATCATCCTCTACGGTAATGTCAACCTCCATACCATCATCACCGGCTAAACTTATATATGCAAGTTGAGGTATGACCACCTCATCCTCTTGGTATGCTAGATCCCCAAGATTATATATGTTTCTAGCTTTAGTTATGCATACAACCCACCAATCTTTATTATTGCATCGTCGACTAGGATAGCTCGTATAATACACTTGAACTATTTGACTAGCCACCAAAAATGGTTCAAAACATATATATTTTTTTACATATTTTATATAACAAACCCAAACTGTTTGTCAATTTTTTATCCTTGCTTAGGTGTTGTGTCGAACTAATCAGATTTAAACATCATGATTTTTGTCTCATAAGAGTAATCCAGCTCTACGATATCTCTTAGTACACTATAATAGTCAAATTATGGATCGACATCATAGACTGAACCCCTCACACATACTTCAGAATTCTTTGAATAATTAGCATCCTCATCGACAAATGATTGATTAATAGACTTATCAGTGGTTTTAAATTTGAAGCCATTGATGGTGTATCCATCCCAACTCTTTGCCCTCTTGCTTGGTTCGATAGCTAATGCTCGAAGTCGTTCATTTTGCAAGTCTGTACCAGGACGAAAAAACTGAAACATCTTGTATCATATAGATATTAGACAAAGATTGGTCTGAATGCTAAATTTAGAATGCTTAATGTTTAGGATCCGTACATAATTATGGAACCACGATAGAAATTTTCTATCGACCATAGGTCTCTCCATTTTTACCTCAGATATAAAAGTAATATTAGGTCTCTCCATTTTTATCTCAGATATAAAAGTAATATGATAATCAGGAGAACAGTAAGAGCAATTATTTTCCAAGTATATACAAAATTAAAATATTTAGGAAAGATGTGTCGCTTACTTCTCAATATCTTGCATCTCTTTTGTACCACTATTTAACAATATATACCGATGAATGGCTTCAAACTCATCGTCTTCCAACCAATGTACTTTAATAGCACTTGTACGCTTCCCTTCCATACTAAAGATAGTATGTGTTACACTATTCGGGGTATTAACCCCACCATCATCATTCCTTGGAGCTCTATTATGATTTATTCTGACATGAATATCAAAGTAGATTGAGAAGAAGTTTGAGACCTTCTCAATGATATATACTTCGTATATCGAGGCTTCTACATGAGATTTATTGCCATCCTTCTTCTTCAGGTGATGTATATACCTATAGATAATATATTGAATCTTAGAATTATTTGAATAAAGAAATTATTAGTATAAAGAATTTATACCTCTCAAATGGATACATCCATCGATAATGGACGGGAGCACCGATGCGTGCTTCGTATGCAATATGAATCTGTAAATGCTACACACTATCAAAAAAAATCCGGAAGGAAGCACCATTTCTAACTTATACAATGTCAATACAATCTTCTCCTCAAGTTCTATTATATGTTGCACCATCAACTTGTTTGAATACAAATCTCTAAAGAATACAGATAATTCGGCCAACAGAGTCCATACTTGATGAGGCAACATCTTTCTCAAAGAAATAGGTAGTAACCTCTCCATAAATACATGGCAATCATGAAGCTTCATCCATGTTAGCTTGCATTCATTGAGATTAACACATCTTGCCAGATTTGGTACGTAGCCGTCAGAAAATATCAACTTTGAAATCCAGTTGCATATTATTAATTTATCCTCCCTACTCAATGTAAATGGCGCTAGAGGCTTGACCCAATTGCCGTTGCCAATTCATTTTAGGTACAAATCTGAACGTTTGCAAATAATTTCTATGTCCTTTCTTGCTTTGACATTGTCTTTCATTTTTTTCTTGATATCCATCATCGTATTGAAGATGTTGTCGAATACATTCTTTTCGATATGCATGATATCAAGATTGTGCCTTATGAGATTGTCCTTCCAATAAGTTAAGTCCCAAAAGATACTATGCTTCGTCCAATTATGCCTATGTCCGAACCTTTTAAATTGATCGGCCGATATCAGATCTTCCATCACAGTTGGCAATCCACCTACCTCTTTCCAAACTTTGTCTAATGTCTGTCTCAATGGTGGAGGACATAGTTCCTGTTTATCAGCTCTAAAGGTATATTTGTTCCTTTTCCTCGGATGCGACGCAAGAATGAGATGACGGTGATAATAAAAAAAGCATAGTTTTCCTCTATTATGGAGACGAAATATCTTACTATTTTCCATACATATCAGACAACACAAAGTACCATGAGTACTCCACCCCGATAATATCCTATATGCTGGAAAATCGTTGATGGTCCACATAAGATATGCTCTCATATGAAAGTTTTGCTCCTTCGATATATCATATGTCCGAACGCCGAATTATCATAATTGTTTCAACTCATCCATCAAAGATTGTAAGTAGATATCGATATTCTTCTTTGGATTTTTTGGACCGGATATGATAATTGTCAAGAACATATAAGAAGTCTTCATGCACATCCACGATGGTAGAGGAGTCAAAATTATCGGCCAACAAATGTACGGAGATACTGAATGTCCGAAAGGAGTGAATCCATCAGAACATAAACCCAACCAAACATTCCTGGGCTCCGTAGCAAATTCAAGATGACACAAATCAAAATATTTTCATGCCTCTCCATCGGAAGGATGAGATAATTCTTCTTCATCCATATTTCGTTTCTTGCTATGTCATGTCATGTGTTGTGATGTATTTGCAAACATATAAATCCTCTGCAGCCTTTTGTGATCAACAAAAACTGCATGTACTTGTAGGAATGAAATCTTGCTTGGGCAGTTGACTTTTCTTTGTCCCGAATTGGCTTGTACCGGTCCGCATGACATAAAATACATTTATATTTATCATTGTTCTCCTTCTAGTACAATATGAAACAATTTTAACAACAATCTATATTTTTGTAGCATAATCCGAGTTTTTGTAATATCATCTTCGACTTGTAGAAGTTTTCAGGCAACTCCTTCGATCATTTTGGCAACAACTCTCTAACAAACTGAATTATTCGATAGTAGCATTCATGCGATAACTTAAAATTAGACTTTAGGTTCAACAATCGCATCACCACCGACAGGACAGAATGAGAATCACAACCCGGATATAACAGAGTATCGGCATTCTTGAACATATCATAGATTTTTTTTGCATCTGGATTAGGATCCTCCGAATCAAAACTTGGAATGGCCACATCAAATACAACTCACGCATCCAGTTTCACGTTCGATATTCAAAGTTATCTCCCAGAGTGGACTCTTCTACCTCCATATTGAAGCAGGAATGATGATATTGTAAAAATAAAGGTTCTCCTTGAGCCGTCCACTCCTTGTAGTTCAGTACGAAACCCTTCTTGTAGAGATGCTACCTCACGAGATCTACCTCTTTGAATGGTATATTATGACATTTGACACAAGGATACTTGATGAGCCTTACATCCATGAAATGAGGTTGACTACGAGCGTATTTAAAAAAAAATTCATCGCCTGCCATGAAATCATCTGTCAAACAAATACTACTCTCATGTCGCTGATTATACATCCATGATCGGTCTACTGAGTATCGACTCATTGATTCTGTATTTACCATATATATTAATTCAAATAATATGGATTAATTAGATTTAAGGTGGGTTAAGATATTTGCTAAAGGATTAGTTAGTTATGATACTTGATAAAGAAGTCTCATAAAGAACTAAATATTGTAAAAGCTAGAGTTAGGATACTTGTTTTACACGTATCCAAAATCATACTTCCTCGACACTCATCCAAATATGGCCGATAGATGCCTTAACATAGTAAGGTTGTAAAAGCAAGTAAAAAATAAACGTATCTATCACATGTAAACTAATCGGCAATGGTGACTACTATTTCATTCAATTTCAAAACTACTAAGAAACAATACTAGAAATACTTAAAATTATGCCTAAATCTATGAAATATGTTTTCTAAAATGTTATTAATTTATTAATAATTATTTATTTTCTGATACAAAAAATTGGATACTCCGATTCGTAACCAACGATATGGCCGATACTCTGATTCACAATTCTATATCTACTTTTAAGTACTTAGTACTTAATTATAGTAACTATAAATTACTATTCATATTAGTACTCTAAAGTATAACTATAAATGACTATAATACAATTCAATTTTTTGATCGGTTTATTTGCGCTTATTTTTGCTAATATATATAGTAACCAAATATACCAATTTTTTTAAACCGAACTGAATAATGCTAACCTTTAACTGTGACTGAAAATGAATCGAATAATTCTTACTGGGAGGTGGAGTGTGTGTGGGTATCCGTGTTCTAGTATCCGTGTCCAACGTATCATGTCTCTACATGTCCAGAACCCAAATCCCAAATACAAAAAATTTGTATAACTCCCAAATCCTAAATTTAATAATTAAATAAAGAAACACAAGGATTAGGGTTTACCTTCGAGGAAGGGTGGTGGAGAGGGGGCTCGAGGAGAGGGATATCAAGAGAGGGGCCAGAGTGGGGGAGTCAGGGGGGTCAAGGGTGTCGAGGAGAGGGGGGCGGAGGGTAGGGGGTCGTGAAGAGGAGAAGGAAGAGAGGGGGTCGGAGGGTCGAGGGTCAGGGTGAGATAGGAGAAGCTGCCGTCGGAGGAGGAGGGGGAGGTGGATGAGGAGCTGTCGTCGAGAAGCTGCCACCGGAGGAGAAGGAGGAGAGGAGGTCGGAGGATCGGGGGTCAGGGGTGAGAGTGGAGAGAGAGAGTGTTTGGGGGGAAACAAAAATAAAACTGAAACATTGAATTTTAACGTTTGACAGTGACGGAATTTTTTGTCGCTATTCCATCGCGAAGAAAAATCGACACCACAGTGACGAAATAGCGACAAAAATTAATATATGTTTCTTATATAAATACATTAGTCGCTATGCCATTGGTTTTTCGTCGCTAACCCAGTGACAGAATTTGATCCGTCGCTGAGATTCGTCACTATTTTGAAGTATTTTTGTAGTGGTTCTTGTCCGTGTCATTAATGTTGGTAGGATCCCAGTGGTATATGAGGTGCTATGCATGACAGCTATCGTCGATATGGTGGTCGAGAAGTTGGATACGATTGAAGATGCAAAGCAGCTCGGGATATCGGAGATTGTTGGAGCCCACTCTGGATTTGGTAAGTGAAAATTTTGGAGCCCAAATATAGTGAAAGATTTGATTTGATATAATTTAGAAATCTATATTAAATATAAGATTTGATTAGATTTTAAATTCGTATCAAATATTTAATCTGACCATATTTAGACATCCATAATTGGTGATTCCTGATTTAGATAATGGATTTTCTTATTTAGGAATTCCTATGACCTAAAATTTGAGTTTCTCATTCCATTTATATGGGTGAGGGTGGAGGCACAAAAAGATAGCACAAGTTGGAGATTCGGGGTGCTCGTCTACAGAAAATCTTAGTGAAAGTCCGTGCTTTGCTCTTAGGGTTCTTCGCCATCCAAGACAAAAGAAAGAAGAGATCTAATCGATGAGTTATCAACTTCGGTTAGGAAAATTGCTACGGGTTGGTGAGTGATTTCATTGTAATCTTTATCGTTTCTTTTTTAGTGTGGTGAGTGGGTTGAACTTATTAGGGAAAATGTTTCAATATTAGTTTTTTGTCAATCTTGTAATTTTATCTGAGTTATATAGATTAGAATTTGTCTAGGTGACGTAGTCACTATCATATACTTGTCTTTATCTGTGCTTGATGTTCGTTAGACGGGGTTGGTTATCTCAGGTGTAACACCCCGTTTCGCTCAAGCGGAGTGCCAATTCAAATGGCAAAAGTGCAACGTCCCGACCACTTTGCTCAGGCGAGAATACTCGTTTGAGGCAAAGGATATCCAGACTTGGCCATTCAGGAGTTTGGCTTAGGCTTTCAGAGGCTAGCTCAGAGTATCGCTCAACCGAGGTGAATCATCGCTAAGGTGGGTGGCTATGGTGAACTTGTCTCTGCTTAGCCAGCACACTTAAAATATAGAACGATACATGCTAATCACTAAGTGAATCACCCCATGCATGCTAATAAGAATATAACGCACATAGCTAAGGGAATAATCCCAACTTGTACTGCTTGTGTTAGAACGTGGAAATAAAATATTGCTTATATTCAGACCTTCGCATGCTACATTTACCTTGTGCAACTGGACCCTGCTACACCTCGATAGAATGATATGTATATGCTCTTCTTAGTGCACTGTTCACTTGTTTATACTGCACGACTCTAGATAATGTCGCTCGGAAAGACCCCTTACGGTTTTACTACTCGAGTTACCTTCGGGCCTGAGCTAATATGAATGCTTATGTTTATACCAATGCATGCTTGCCTGCGTATATATTGCCTCGATTCAGCACTTGTCATATAATTGCATGACAATATCTAGTGAATGCTATCGTATTTTCATCCAAACCACTAGAAGACTATCTAATAGTCGTTCCGTGAAAGTATGAACATTAAAAGTATTCAGGACCATTAGGTCGCCAATGAAATCTCTGAACCAGAGGAACGCATCATGTTAAGTTGCATCTGAACAAAAGATCAAGGATTTTCAAGTCAATTTGTGTGAAATTCAGAATAAATGAACCACTGAGTCAGGAACGGCCTGGGATAGCTTGTAGCGTGGATCATGACCTGCGCCTTCAACCATTGCCGTTTACTCAGAATAATGAAGGAACAACAAAAGAACTCATTCATTCAGTCGCGGACGCTTGTGCACAAGCTTGATTTTCTCGGATGGGGTGCCGGGGCACCAGGACCAATCCGGCCTAGGTGAAGATCCGGTAGTCGCGCTAGTTTGTTCATAGCACGGATAAGTTCGGACGGGTTGTCGGGGCATCGGGACCACCGTCTTATTGCAACTATGTCCTCAATGGCTACGCCAACGACTCTTGTGCATATACATAATCATACTCGCTTAGCGGCAAGCCGTGTGCGAGTCAGTTCATTGCATCTATGAATCTAAATCCAAGTATCCTGATAAAAGATCAATAAATCTGTGAATATTTCTTGAATCTGAGTAGAAAGTATACCTGTGTTCTGTAGTTTAAAAGAAGAACTCGTGCACCTATTTTAGAACCCGCTCGTAGCACACTTGTGTTGCATATACTATTGCCCTGAATGTTTATAAATGCGTTTGCTTGAATTTAACTTGGTTTCCCTTGGACAGGAAAGGATAAATGGTAAGTTGGTAAGTCTCGCCGTATTTTCTCTTATGTCGTACGATGCACTGTCACAAGAGTTAGGCTATTCAATCTTGCCATAAAACTGATCCTAAGGCAACTAGAAAGATAACATAATAGATGGAGCACGGAACCTATATTACGTATTTGGATTTGTTGAGCGGACGAGTAGCCTCCCTACCAGTGCATTCGTGTACTGTTAATCCAGCAAATTGTTTGCAGGGTACGGAAGAACCTCGTTCGGTAAGGATGCCTCCTTCGTGCGTGCTATGGCGTGGAGTTCACTCTGGAGCCTTGGAGCATTGCGTCCGGAACTAAAGCACATATACAAGACATAATGTTGGAACATCGCATGTACATCATTCTAAAATGTAGCCTCTTGGCATGCTTTTGCTGTTTTAGAGAGAGAGGCATGAGCGAATTGTAATCTCGGTTATACGCCGCCTGTAACACTTGTTTATATCAATAAAGAAGTAAATTATTCATTGCTTCCGCTATTGTCGACTGAATGAACTCGTTACCAAATTGCCTATGCGTTTATAATTCTGCTGCACTCGGACAATATATGCGACTCTGTGGCTTAGATCTCGTACCGCCAGCCATGAACCTCGGCCTTGCATGGGCGTGGCTCACGCTCGTACGACATCATGCCCAGATGGGCCAAAGTGATCGTCCCGTGGGAGCGCTGGCACGGTGATTCTCGCCTACCCGGGACGACCGATTAGCCTACGGGAGATCGGGGCATGACTGATTGGTATTAGAGCTTGGCTATACGCCTTTGGACTTTGTTTCAATTTTCTCAGTTTTGAAAGCTCGTTCGTGTGTTATGTGCACACTCTCTCTCTCTATGTCCAAACGGAATGTTCCAACAATGAGTCTAAATACTTTTAAAAATGTGCATTCGAATGATGTGATTGCTTATACAAATTGTGATGCGATTGGCCTTTGTGCCAACCTGTGCTAGATCCCTTGGGAATAGACTCGTGCTAGAATTGCGACTTATGTGGAAACCCGAATTGCCTATACATGTTTGCCCAACTGGTTAGTGCAAAATCGAATATTATCCCGAACGATTAGATTTACACTCAGCCTTTTGGCTAACTTGTGCTAAGTATCGCGCGCCAAGACTCTTTGGTGAAAGCTAAGTTGCAATGAGAATGAATATCGTTCAGGAATAAGGCAAGTTAGACTTAGAATGACAACTGATAGAAACACTCTCAAATTTATCACTTAGGTGAATAAGGAGAATCGTGTTTGGATTTTGAGAAAATGCTCGGACGGTATTTTGTATCCATAGATACAAATCGATTGGGATTTGATTGGATGGCTCAATTCCGAGTGGTGTATGGATCATTTAGAAATGTCCTAACGGATTCATAGGCCTCGTACGATAGTTAGATCGAACGATTTCATAATGTCTTAAATAAATGATAAGGCTTATATCGAATTGGGATTCACAAAAATGAAAATCGATATCTCGTTAAGGAAAAACTTGTTGGAAACTTGAGGATTGTGAAAGCGATTTTGGATTTGAATCAAACGGACTGAACTTGAATACAATATCGCTCGAATAGAAATTTGTCCAAAATAAATATTATGTTTCGATGGAAGAGATAAACGATAATGGATTTTGCTTGGAGTTTGGGAGAACGGTCTTGAAATCAAGTTCGGAAAAGAAAACATTCGAAATCAGTCCCAACGAGAACGGTTATCCTGCGGGAGCGTCGACGTGGTAATTTTACGTACGGCAGGAATGATCGAACTCATGGGAACATGTTCGATGATTATTCGAAATAAACTCGATGAATGCAATAAAAAAAAAGATAGAATAGATTTGGGCTTGAATATTTGAAATTAGTTTCTTGAGAAATGATATAAGTAGATTATGGAATTACCGAACGGTAACATTAAAAGTTGGATAATTTTGCTAGACGAATTATGATCACTGCATGAATGAACTTGACTTGGATGAAATTAATAGTGAAAATATAAGGTGTCTCAATCATGCCGAAGATAACCATAACATTCAAACAAACTTGTCTTGTGCGAGCCTAACTCTATGTCGTACATGTGTCACGTCCGAATTAGGACGATTATCCAGTGGGAGCGTTGGCGTGATGATCTCACGTCCAACGAGGGTGATCGAACTTGCGGGAGACCGAGACGTGACAACCAATGGATCGTCTTGAATTTTGGTTTGACACGATAAGGCAAATTTGGAATGCAAGTGATCAGAAATGTTTTGATGGATAAGTTAGCCTAGAACTTGGAATAAATTACGCTTGATAGTTTCGTGAACGGATACATGAATCTTGTTGAATAAATTGGAGTTAAACTAAAGGTTTAGAATCAAATCTTGGCTTGGTGGACTAGACTTGGAATGGATAGGGATTCTATCAAAATATGTTTGGAGAGATAGACTATGCAAATCACTAGGCTCGTCCTGCATCTTGAATATTATGAAATTTACTGAACGAATTTGAACCCCCGTGCAAACGAACGTGTTATTGAGTGTAGGAAAATCTATGCTTGATGTTTAAAAATCTGAGTGAAATGAGCTTGGGTAGAATACCCTGTGCAAATGAACAATGGTTTGATCCTAGGAATTGGGGCGAGCATCGTGCGACAAATTTACACGATGAATCACAATGTGCTTGAACCTGTACCTATGACCTTGTTAGCTGACCTAGCAATTAGGTAGACGAGCCTGTGCCGAGTGAATGAACCTGTGTTACCGACTTTACCATTACTTGAATAAAGCTATAGAACTGGGGCAGAAAAACTTAGGGTTAGACTTGGGAACGATAGCGTGTGCTAAGTTTGACCCGAACAGGTGAACGCTAGTCGGTAAAACCGAATAGATTATGCTTAAAGGTAGTGCAAATACTTGAAATTGAGTTAGAATGGAAATGATATGGAATTTGATTGCCCCTATCGGAAGTGTCCATGTGAATCATAAAACGAAAACCCTTGAGATTTTCGCAAGTAGCTTGTCCGATTTTACTATCTCTAAGTTTGTTGAATGCATATGTTTGAGGGATGCCTTGAACGTGTGCATGATCCAAGACTCAATGAAATATGAAACTCGAGTGCTAAGATTTCGCTATCGTTGAGTTGGTTGACATGCATGTGCTTGGAGCGCTTCGAATATGTGCACGATCTAGACTCGCGATATGTTGATCTCGATGCTAGCGCAAGTGAATATCCTCCTGAACATGTATAGCGACTTGTATAAGTTTGCCTCAGCCCTAGATTGTTAATCAAGATCGACTGAAATGTACTCTGCATTAAGCAATATGGCATGCGCTAAGGCGACAATGAGACTGACTCAGCATACACGCAACACGGCGTAAGGATCGAATAGGAGATTTTGTTCAAATGGATTTAGTGGTACCGATTACTACGCTTGGGATAGATTCGATAGTACGATAATATGGCCTGTGCTCAGTAAGTCTCAAGGATGAGACTTTTTCTGAGTGGTGTATGATGTAACACCCCGTTCCGCTTAAGCGGACTACCGATTCAAACGACAAAATTGTAACGTCCTGACCCACTTTGCTCAGGCGAGAATATTCGTCTGAGGCAAAGGATATCCAGACTTGTCCCTTTAGAAGTTTGACTTAGGCTTTCAGAGGCTCGCTCGGAGTATCGCTTAACCGAGGCGAATCATCGCTAAGGTGGGTGTCTACGGTGAACTTGTCTTTGCTTAACCAGCACACTTAAAATATGGAACGATACATGCTAGTCACTAGGTGAATCACCCCCTGCATGCTAATAAGAATACAACGCACATAGCTAAGAGAATAATCCCAACTTGTACTGCTTGTGTTAGAACATGGAAATAAAATATTGCTTATATTCAGACATTCGCATACTACCTTTGCCTTGTGCAACTAGACCCTGCTATGCCACGATAGAACGATATGTATATGCTCTTCTTAGTGCACTTTTCACTTGTTTACACCGCACAACTCTAGATCATGTCGCTCGGAAAGTCCCCTTACGGTTTCACTACTCGGCTTACCTTCGGACCCGAGCTAATATGAATGCTTATGTTTATACCAATGCATGCTTGCCTGCGTATATATTGCCTCGATTCAGCGCTTGTCATATGCAATGCCAATATCTAGTGAATGCTATCTTGCTTTTTTTTCATCCAAACCACCAGAAGACTATCTAATAGTCGTTCCGGAAAAGTATGAACATTGAAAGTATTCGGGACCGTTAGGTCGCCATGGCAATCTCCGAACCAGGGGAACGCATCATGTTAAGTTGCATCTGAACAAAAGATAAAGGATTTTCATGTCAACTTGTGTGAAATTCAGAATAAATGAACCACTGAGTCAGAAATAGCCTGGGATGGCTTGTAGCGAGGATCATGACCTGCGCCTACAAACATTATCGTTTACTCAGAATAATGAAAGGACAACAAAAGAACTCATTCATTCAGTCGCGGATGCTTGTGCACAAGCTTGATTTTCTCGAACAGGGCGCCGGGGCACCAGGACCGATCCGGCCTAGGGGGAGATCCGGTAGTCGCGCTAGTTTGTTCATAGCACGGATAAGTTCGGACGGGTTGCCGGGTCATCGTGACCACCGTCTTATTGCGACTATGTCCACAATGACTACGCCAGCGACTCATGTGCATATACATAATCAAACTTGCTTAACGGCAATCCACGTGTGAGTCATTACATTGCATCTATGAATCTGAATCCAAGTATCCTGATAAAAAATCAATGAGTGTGAATCATTCCTGAATCTGAGTAACAAGTATACCTGTGTTCTATAGTTTAAAAGAAGAACTCGTGCACCTATTTTAGAACTCGCTCGTAGCACACTTGATTTAGAGGAGGAAGAAGGAATTATTATTATTTTTTTTTTTTAGAGAAAGAATTTAGAGTTTTTGTTATGATACCATGTAGAAAAGATTTGATTTATTTATTTCCAAAAAAAAGGAGGTACATATATAAAGGAGGAGGCTAGCTTCCTTCTTATTTTCTATCCGATGTGAGACTAAATAAGTCTTCCATAACTCAACAATAACTTTAATAATTTCAAAGTTTAGCCAAGAATGTAAAGATCTAAAGGATGTCATTATACATATGATCGGTCCGTTAGTCTTGATGCTTGCCTTGCCTTGCCGCTGTTCTGAATTATCCTTTTAGATACGACAGTTATGATTATGGTTGGCGGAGTCACAACGGATGAGAACAGAACAAACACGATTAATTTTTTTTTAAGCAATGTCAAGGAAAACAAAAATATATATATTAACAGTTAAGAAAGAACGGCCAATACAGACATGAATTTCCGATGGAGCCACAAATTAATTTGGTCCCCAGCAACTCAAGTACATGACTGCCCTTAACGACTCCTCAGACTTGCTCTCTCTCTTATTAATTTTCCTTCCCAACACTGAAGAAGAAGAGGAAGTGATCATCCTCTTGTTGTTGGCATCGGCGGTGGTGGCGGCGGAGAAGGAACTCATCTTCCTCTTGGCATGCTGGTGAAGAGATCTCAATGCGTAGTTCCATCTACAAAAGCCTGCCTGGTCCTTGAGCGCTTCCACTGCGGCCACGCTCGCCGCCACCACCCAAGAAGCCTTGCTTGCTGAACTCATATATGGCAATCGATGCACTGAAACAAAGGAATTTAAGTTTGTTAGTTCTTGTGTAATTTCGCTGATGAGAAGATGAGAAGGTTAGTGTTTTATATATAATGAGCTAGGATATAACATGTCTGCAGTTTGCTTGCTGGCTGCTGGTTTTCCATGAGAAAGCAAAACTATGTCCTACTACACACATACCAGGGGCGGGCTTTATCAGTTTTTTTAATAGAGAAACGACTTTGTTTTCAGCAACCAGTAGCATATATAGCTCTAGTGGTGGTTTTAAATAAAGAAAAAACAGTTTGTTGAGAAGAAAATATCGAAAATATCATTCAATGAGGTATTTTATGCTATGGTCAAGTTGGCAGTAATAAGCATGGCTAATTAGAGTTTAGACAAAGCTCTCGTATGTTCAATTGAAAGATTTGGACCCTAATTTTTTTTTTTTTATACTCTCCATAGTCTTTATATTATGATTATTGGGATTAATTTGTATCATTAAATTATATTTATGATGATTAGCTATATATGGTGATTGGCTGGCTATATATGGTGATTGGGGTATTGAGATAAAATTGTATTTATGGTGATTGACTATGTGACTTAGGTCCCAAGTTGATATGTGGATGTATATATATGTAATATCATGATGAATGAAATATCTAGAATACTATCTCCTATCACTTCTTCACATAGTATCCGAGCCTGACGACTAGGGCATATTTTTTCGAGCAGCGGCGGTGGCTGTATGTCGAGCGACGACGACGACGACATGACGAGCAACGGCGGCGGCAAGACTTCTACACCGACGACATCGTGGATCGATCACACATCCCCGTATTACCTTGGTTCTAATGACAATCCGGATAATACAATTACGAAAGTGGTATTTCGTGGAAAGAATTATGAGGAATGGTTGAGATCTATTCGACTTTCTCTACGGGCTCGACGAAAATTTGGGTTTGTTTATGGGTCTATCAATAAACCTTCGGAGAATGGTCAATTAGAGGATTGATATTGCGTCAAATCGATGCTTGTGCAGTAAATTTTGTATATTATCGACACTTCGGTGAAGAAGACAATACCATACTTTGAGGAGGGGAAACCACTGTGGGATTCGCTCAATCTCCGATTTAGTAGACATGCGACTGGTGGTGGAGGTGGACATGGTACGAAAGTTCATGCGACGGTGGCAGGACGTGGCTTCGTTGTTGCAAAGTCGTAGATGGTAGATGATGGTGCAGGCGGCGGCGGTGTGCCGGGATTGACTCCGGACCAATGGCAACAACTTATTTCTATGCTTGGTAATTCTTTGGCCAAATCTCCAGAGGATCGTATGGTAGGTAAGTCCATTGCACCTTGGATTATTAATACAGACGCATCGAATCATGTTACTGAAAATTTGAATTTATTGTCAGGGATAACGACAATAGAGGAGTGTCCGGTTGGACTCCCGGACGGATGGACTACGGTTGCCTCGTGCTGCGGGCGTGTTGCTCTTGCACCAGGTGTGGTTCTCACGAATGTTCTATTCGTACCTCAATTATATTATAATTTAATTTATGTGGCCCATCTTATTAGTGAAATAAATTGTGTTGTACAATTCACTAAAAATTTGTGCGTAATACAGGACCCCAGTTTGAGCACCCTGATTGGCGTCGGTGAACGGCGGGACGGACTCTACTACTTTCGTATTGTACCAAAGACTCAGGCCTTGGCAGTGACTGGGACTACTTCTCTGGACATTTGGCATCCGCGACTTGGGCATCCTTTTGATAAAATAGTAAAGTCACTTCCTGTTGTTAGTAGCTCTAGTAGTTCAGTGAATAAGGCATGTAAAGTTTGTCATCAGGCAAAGAAAACTCGGAGTATCTTTCATGTCAGTGACCCTCGGGCTATTATAATTTTTGATTTGATACATTGTGATCTTTGTGGGCCGTATCCTACGCCTTCTTTGTGTGGAGCTCGATATTTTTTGACGATTGTGGATGATTTTTCTCGTGTTGTTTGGGTATTTTTGTTGATTGATAAGCATGAAGTATACAAGATGTTCTCGTCTTTTTATTTATGATTGAGCGACAATTTAATTCCAAAGTTTGCATTGTGTGAAGTGATAATGGTACTGAGTTTAATTGTCTGCGCGACTACTTTGCATAGAATTGTATTTTGTTTTAGACATCTTGTGTAAGTACACCTCAGTAGAATGAGAGGGTCGAACGAAAATATAGACATATTTTGAATGTGGCACGTGCTTTACGTTTTCAGGAAAATTTGCCATTTTTTTTGGGTGAGTGTATTTTGGCGGCTGGTTATTTGATCAATCGAACTCCTTCGAGCCTTCTTGGTTTTAAAGGCCCCTATGAAATATTATTTGGTTCTCCTCCTTCTTATGATGAATTACGTATTTTTGCTTGTCTTTGTTTTGCCCATAACCCAAAAGCTAAAATGGATAAGTTTGCTCATCGTAGTCGAAAGTGTATTTTTGTGGGATACCCCCATGGCAAGAAGGGTTAGAAATTGTATTATATAACTACTGGTGATTTTTTGGTCTATCGATATGTTAATTTTTATGAGAATGAGTTTTTATATTCTGTTGAAGATGATCGTTGTGATATGGCTCCTCCTGACCTGACGTCCCTTGTCTTGGACGATGATGCTTTAGGGTTTGATCTACCTCATATGGATGGGATGGCCATCGTGGAGGACAGCGCGGCTGAGGTCAAGGCCATCATAGAAGATGCGGCAACGGAGGTCGCCATGGCGTAGGCAGCAGTGGATGCGGCGGTGGTGGTGTCGAATGGTGAGGGTGCACTAGGGCATGACATACGTACCAATATTCTGTCTGTAAAGCTCCGTGACTTTGTTACAAATATAATACAAAAGTTATCTCATAGTCCTCCCTCCCTATGTTCCACCACGTCCAATTACTCATCAGGTACTCCTTATCCTATAGCATATTTTTTGAATTGTGACCGATTTTCTCTAGGTTACAGGAATTTTCTTGCAGCTGCAACTGCAGGTACAAAACTGACCTCCTTTAAAGAGGTAGTTAAAGATGCAGGGTGGCGAGAAGCTATATAGAAGGAGATACATGCATTAGAGGATAGTGGTACCTGGACCATAGAGATGCTTTCGGCTGAAAAATATGCTTTGGGGAGTCGGTGAGTGTACAAGATAAAGTATAACTATGATGGAGTGTTGAACGGCTTAAAGCCCGTTTGGTGTTTTTGGAAAAAATCAGGTTGAAATGATTGATTACACTGATACTTTTGTTCCGGTTGTAAAAATGGTTACTGTTCGTGCCTTTCTAGTTGTAGCCGCAACAAAAAATTGTGAACTACATCAGATGGATGTTCACAATGCCTTCCTACATGGAGACCTTATCGAAGAAGTGTATATGAAACTACCACCTGGTTTCCAAACCAAACACCCTGGTCAGGTATGTCGGCTTCAAAAAATCTCTTTATGGGCTTAAACAGGCGCCTCATTGTTGGTTTGGGAAGTTGCCATCTTCTTTGTGGGAGTACGGATTTTGCCAATCGTACTCTGACTATTCATTTTTTACTCTTCATAAGGGCGATGTTTAGATAAATGTTCTTGTGTATGTCGGCGATTTGATTCTCTTTGTCAATAATTTTGCTGCTCTTACTGCCTTTAAGAATTATTTGAGTACATGCTTTCACATGAAAGACCTTGGGGCGTTGAAGTTTATTCTTGGTATTAATGTAGCTCGAAGTGCGGAAGGTACTTTTTTGTGTCAACAAAAATATACACTTGACATTATCTCTGAGACATGATTTTTGGGGCCGAAACCCGCAAGCTTTTCCATGGAACAACATCATCAACTGGCACGCTCTACAAGTCCACTTTTCTCTGATAGGGAAGCATATCGATGGCTTGTGGGACAGCTGATTTATCTTTTATTTACTCGGCCGGGTTTGACATATATTGTTCACATTTTGTCGCAGTTTATACATAAGCCCCAGCGTGATCATTGAGATACGGTTTGAGGGTTGTTAGATATCTGAAGGGTTGTCCCGGTCAAGGAATTCTTCTTTGCTCTGATTGTGATTTGCGGCTACGGGGGTGGTATAATTCTGATTGTGTGAGTGTCCCATCACAAGACGTTCTTTGTCTGAGTTTTTTTTTGTGATTCGCCCATCTCTTGGAAGATGAAGAAACATGTGGCGGTGTCCCATTTTTTGGCCGAAGTGGAGTATTGTACGATGGCAACGGTCACGTGTGAGCTTAAGTGGCTCAAGGGGTTCTTGAAAGTTTGGGGCTGCAACATTCGTGTGCTATGGATTTATTTTGTGATAGTCAATCTGCTTTACATCTTGCACAAAATCTAGTTTTTCCTGAGCTCACAAAATACATTGAGGTGGATTATCATTTTTTGAGGGATGATGTTCTTGCTGGAGTTATTCGTCCATCTCATGTGCCAACGAATGGGCAACTGGCGAATGTTTTTACCAAAGCTTTGGACAAACGATAATTTTAGTTTCTTTTGCACAAGTTGGACATTTATGAGTTGCGTGCTCCAACTTGAGGGGGGATATTGGGATTAAATTATATCATTAAATTGTATTTATGGTGATTAGCTATATATAGTGATTGGCTGGCTATATATGGTGATTTGGGTATTGGGATTAAATTGTATTAAATTATATTTATGGTGATTGGCTATGTGACTTAGACCCAAAGTTGATATGTGGATGTATATATATATATAATATCATAATGAATGAAATATGTAGAATATTATCTCCTATCACTTCTTCACAATGATTTTATTGTCAAGCATGGAAGGGAGGGTATAATAGAAAAATTGAAACAAATAATAAAATTACAGGATCTAAACTTTCTATTTGGACAACTTAGGACTTAAACTCTAAGCAGGTATATAATTCACGATCTAAACTCTAATTAGCCATAATGAGTCCAAACTTACAATCCAACCTAATATTTTTTCGTTCCAAAGTCCAAAGTTAAAATCCAACGAAGTAAAAAATTAGTGTCTCAAGTAGGGGTGTTCATCGGTCAGTCGTCGACCTATTTGGTCACAACTGAAGTCGAACCGAAGTTAATTGGTTTATAAATAATCATAGCCGAACCAAACCAACCAACTGGTTGGTTCGATTTTGAAACCGATCGACTTTTTGGATCTGGCACCGAACAAATTCACAGGACTATCACCTTCTTTGGCCAGATCTTCCAACATTTTCAGAAAACCAGTTCACTGCGCGCCTTCTAAGGTTTTGGATTTTAGTTTGAAATTGGGTTAAAGCCATGGTGTAAATTTTTTTGAAGATACTTTCAACCTCTGACTTTTCGTTCAAAAGATAAACCCAACTCAACCTTGTATGATCATCTATAAATGTTACAAACCATTTTTTCTCGAAGGTGTAACAATACTAGAGGGACCCCAAATGTCAGTATGAATCAATAAAAAAGGTTTTGTAGGTTTGTATGGCTGTAACGAAAAAGTAGAACGATGATGCTTAGCCAATTCACCAACCCCACATTGTAATAAAGAAGGATTTTTATTCTTAAACAAATTAGGAAATAAGTATTTCAAATAGTGGAAATTCGGATGACCTAATCTATAATGCCATAACATAATTCCTTTATTTTCAAAATAAAAATAAAAATATAACCATAGCATATTCTTTGTAATGGCCCTTTTGACTTTGATCCTTCTTCAAAAAATTAAAGTCCTCCACTTTCTCTAGCATTGTCAATCGTCTCTCCGTGGTCATATCCTAAAATTCACAATATGAAAGAAAGAAATTAACTTGATATTTAAGATCAACCGGTGAATTTACTTATTGATAACAAATTGCAGGATAGATTAGGCACATGAAGAAATTTATGACGGGTGAGTAAGGGAGAGATAACATTGGACCATATTCTTGCTATTACAGATAATGAACCATCTGTAATTTTTATTTTTTTGTTTCCTGCACATGGACTATAGGAACAAAACAATTTTGAAGATCCAGTCATATGGTCAGTGGCACCTGTGTCTATAATCCATGAACAATATGGATTTGATTTTTCACAAAAAAATGTTGCAGTAAGATAATTGTTATAATTATTGTCTTTTACTTACTGAAAAATTTCAGAATACAAAAATAAAATTTAAACAATGTTACCGGCCTCTGGGGAAGTCGTGCACGAAGTACTGCCCTAAGAGTTTATTCGGGATCTGTGTGCAGACGTTCCCGACGCTCCTAGTGGTAAAACCCCCGCACTACCGGAATCTCGTTGCCGCACACGACTTGGAGAGAACGACTAGAACTTAGCTCTGCCCAGAGCTTGAAGACGATGAAGAACGAACAGAATGTCGACAGAGAATTTTCGTATAAGAAATTTTTTCTGATTAGATTTACAAAGAACACAACCGAATATATAATACAGTTGTGTAACGGTCAGAATTAATTTACGATTAATTCAGCCGTTATATAAGAGAATTAAACGAATGAACCTGGACACACACAAAAAATAACGGTCCAAAACATTTGTAACGTTCAGAAAAATAAATGAAATAAAGAAGAGGAGCAAAAAGAATTTTAGGGTCCCAGCCCGAACCCGAAGAGGAAATCGGATCGGCATTCGGCGCCCGCAGATGTGGGCGCGTACCCGCACCCGTTACGCGCGTCGAACCGAACCGAACCGAGCCGAGCCGAGCCGAGCCGAGCCGGGCCGGGCGGCGGCGGCGGCGCGCGCGTGTGGCCCAAGGGGTTCCCCACACAACAACTTAATAGAGCAAAGGAGAGAAATTAATATATGTACACTAGAAGGCTTTGGTGCATCCGATGTGGGACTAAAGTAAGAAAGGAGAATTTGAACTTTTGCAAGAAAACAAAACTAAACCAACAATCCCCCCCCCCCCAAAAGGTCAAGTTCCGAAAAAGAGATAAGAGTGAAGTAAATAGAGAGAGAGAGAGCATCTGGGCAGTAAAATACTATGCATAGATGAGATGGACTACAGCCTTGAATCTCACGTAGTGACTATTGCCTTAATCTGAAGAAGTGCTTGATGGACTATGCCTTGAATCAGACTTCTTGAACCAGATTTAGAAAAATAGTACACATAGTACGCTAGAGGTCCTTGGTCTATCGGGTGGCGCTTTTAAATGGCCATGCGCACTTTCCACATTCATGAGAGTTGTCTGGGATCGCCCTGTCCCATAGTTGCGGCCTTCACGACCTCTCATATAGGTAAGTCCTTAATGGTTGGTGATATGAATCAACCCAGCATTACAGCTTGGACCTATTAAGAGTTTAAACTCATCCTAACCATATCACACAGGAACACTGTCATCATAGGGATGGGGAGACATAGTACACATGTACAGCCGCTTGGGCTTTATTTTAATGAGATTTTAATCTCGAGTTAGTGTTCCATAAAGTCACCTAAGTTTAGCTTGTTTCTACCCATTGAACCGGCTTCTTGGGATCTCTAGTCAGACTCGGTTGGGTTGCCACTGCTGGTGACTAACTTATGTGCTTAACCCTATCCCCCTCGATGATTCTAGGATCAAAGTCCAAGACAGACCCTTCGTCAAGTGATCTGCAAGGTTCTTTTCTGACTTTATATAGTCAAGAACCACATATTTGCCTAGTAGGCTTTTTATTGACTTGAAGCGCAGCTGCAGGTGCCTGTTCATCTTAGCATTCACAGAATTTTGCTTTAGTAGTTCAATAACAGATTTATTATCACAATTTATAGAAATTGCAGGAACAGGACTAAGAGAAACAGGTATATGCATAATAAGATTTTTAAGCCATTCAGCTTCTGTGCAAGTTGTATCTAAAGCTATCATTTCGGAGTCCATTGTACTCCTGGCTATGACAGTTTGCTTACAAGAGCCCCAGGAGATTGCAGCTCCTCCTAGAGTAAATACATATCCAGTAGTAGATTTTATATCATGTGAGTCGGTTACCCAGTTTGCATCTGAATAACCTTCTATGATATCAGGGTGCCTAGTAAAATAAAGTTTGTAATCTAGGGTGCCCTTGAGATATCTAAATACCCTATCCAAGGCAGTCCAATGTGACTAATTTGGGTTACTGGTATATCTGCTTAGTCTCCCAATAGCAAATGCAATATCAGGTCTTGTCCTGTTTGTTATATACATAAGGAAACCTATCATCTGTGAATATTTATGTTATTCCAAAGGTGATCCCTCATTCTTTTTCAGTACAATACTGCTGTCATAAGGAGTAAGGACAGGTTTCTTATCAAATAACTCAAATCTTTTTAGCATTTTTTCAATTGAATGTGCTAAAGATAGAGTATAACCCTCTTTGCCTTTGGTCACTTGCATTACTAAAATTAAGTTGGCTTCTCCTAGGTCTTTCATATCAAACTGGCTAGATAAATAGTTCTTTGTAGTATTTATCAATTCCAGTGATAAACCTAGGATAAGAATGTCATCTACATACAAGCATAAAATGACACAACTTTTACATGTACCTTTAGAGTATATGCATTTGTCATACTCATTTGACAAGAAACTATATTCACAAATTACTTTATCAAATTTGTTGTGCCATTGTTTGGGAGCTTGTTTCAAGCCATAGAGGGATTTTACTAGTCTGCAGACTTTTTTTTCTTGACCTTTAGCAATAAAACCTTCAGGTTGGTCCATATAAAGTTTTTCCTCTAGATCTCCATTCAAAAATGCTGTCTTTACATCCATTTGATGGATTAGCATATCATGAATGGATGCTAAGGCTAAGAGAGTTCTAATAGATGTGATCCTAGCTACAGGAGAGTAGGTATCAAAATAATCTAACCCTTTCTTCTGGGTAAAACCCTTGGCAACTAGTCTAGCTTTGTATTTCTCTATAGTACCATCGGCTCTGAGTTTCTTCTTGAAAATTCACTTACAACCTATTGGTTTATTTCCTAAAGGTAGATCTGTTAGAAACCAAGTGTTATTCTCCATGATGGAGTTGTATTCACTGTTAATGGCTTCTTTCCAGAAGGGAGCATCAGGAGATGACATTGCTTTTTCATAAGTTGAGGGATCACCCTCTATTAAAAAGGTGAAGAATCCTTCTCCTAAATTTTTCTCAATCCTATTCCTTTTACTCCGTCTTGGTTCTAAGTCTTGTACAGATTGAGAGCCAGGTATTTGGACTTGAGAACTAGTAGAGGGTATGGAGGAAGAGATTGAACTTCTATCCTTAAAGGGAAATATATTTTCAAAGTAAACTGCATCTCTTGCTTCTATAATGGTATTGTTAGAGATTTCATTTACTTCTGAGTGAGTCACTAGAAACCTATTGGCATAGGTGTCTAAGGCATATCCTATGAAAACAGCGTCTACAGTCTTGGTACCAATCTTCCTCTTTTTAGGTTCGGGAATTTCGACTTTAGCAAGGCATCCCCAAACTCTAAGGTAATTAATCCTAGGTGCTCTACCTTTCCACAGTTCATAGGGAGTCTTATCTTTTGTCTTACTAGGAATTCTGTCACGCCCCAGTCCCAAAAATACGTAGGACTAGGACACGTAAGCATGCCAGCCGCATGGATATGGCAACTCCAATATATGGAAACCAAATCCATACGTACGCTGTAATATGAATATCAAATCCACAAGTGGTACAAAATATAATACAAGTCACAGGGTAAAATTTAAATCTCATCCACCAAAATCATATAGAAATAAATAACCAGTATCTATGAAACTAGATCTCAATAAGAAGTATCTAAGGATGATAGTTGGATGAAAACAAATTCACTACCAACTCGAATATAAGAACAAATACAATATGAGTACAACACCACAACACAATATAAGAATACCAACTATCCATCACAGCTCGAAGAGAAGACATCCTCGGATCACATGTAACCATCCAAATCTGCGCTCCTGCAAATACTCAAGAAAAGATACACTTGGCAGCGGACCAGGTCCTCAGAGGGACATAACAAGATACAGAAAATATGAGCCAATTTGAATACAGTAAACATGCATATGGTTTGAAAATAAATAAGTACGCTGTACAAGACAATCTATATGAATGCAAATGAGGACAACTTTTCGACGTATGGGCAAGGGTAGGCTACTCGATCTAATCCTCACAACTCATGCACTCGTCCATGAACATCATCAGCCGGCATACCTCGGGGGTAGCGACCCTCGGACTCCATCAATCGACATACCTCGGGGGTAGCGACCATCGGACACGACCCACCATAGTGCGTGTTAGTGACTACGGTGTTACCAGAGTGGTTAAAGCCCATTCGCCTAATGATTGTCCTCTATGATACTAAGTGTCAAGTGTGTGTCAACATATCTAATATATAGTAATGACTGAAAGAAAACTACACATGCAAGAATAAACAGAAATACAATAAATATAAAGAAATATAAATAGCATGCAAAAGTACTGTAACAATTTGGCAAGGTATCTTGCCTGGGGTCCTGCTGCTGGTATGAATCAGAGTCCAAGTCACAGTCCAAATAGCCTATGTATTACAAATTTATCACGTCAAAAGATAATTTATTTTAATTTATTTAATTCTGGAATAATTACTCTAAAATCCTATTTTAATCTTATTATTCTTATTTTTATGTTAATTCCTAAATTTTGTCCAAAGAAACTGAATTTTATCAGCTCGAGTCTCATGGCACGCAAATCGAGACGATCTCATGGCACGCAAATCGAGGCGATCTGTTGACCAAAAAGTCAATCAACACAAACTCAACTTTCATGCATGATTTTCTATAGATTTCAGCGTCAAAAATATGCTAGAATTTACGGCTCGTCTGAATTCAAATTCGTTTGAAAATTATGGCACATACAAATTTTGTATTGTGCACCGATGGTTAAATTCTAACCTAGAAGTTCTACAGAATTAACAGTATGTAAATAATTCGAATTAAATTCTGAGAAAAACATATGTCAATTATCTAGACATTAGCTTTCCGAAACTTTAAACGGTTCATGATTCTGATTCCTGGTTCTCCCGAAATCGCGAAAACATTGAAACACGTCTATTTTCGGATATGCTGTGCTCTACGAATTTTACAGAATTTAATACTTATAATTTAGGAAAACAATTTATATAATCAGAAATCTAACCTCATTATCGTTCTAAAAAAAAAAATTGGAGCGTGTTTGGAGTCCGGAGCTAGGAGATATCGTCTTTTTAATTCGTCATAACTAGTGGAAAATGAGCCTGAATTTATGACGAATTTTGACTATTTTTTGGACGAAAAAGAGAGGAATTTGGGGAAGAAAAATATGAAGGATGAGATATTTATAATGGTGGACACTACTTAATTAAATAGGACTAGGATTGGTTAATTTGGATGGGATTATGATGAATTTAAATAAGGATAGGATATGCATGAAGTTGATTTCCTAGTAGGTTCAGGATTTGAATTAATTTAAAATAGAGTTTGAATTTATCTCAATAATTTATAATCTTAAATATAATTAAAGATAATACAAATAATTTATAAAATCTTATTAATACTAAATTAGCATCTATCTAATATTAAGACTATATATATCCAAATAAATCCTAAATAATTTTAAAATCTAAATAAATTTCTTAAAATTCTAAATAAATTACAAAAAAATATAATTAAATATTTTAAACTAAAATAAATATTTGGTAGAAACGACATGCAAGTATGGTCGTATAGTAAATCATAGAAGTCCTAAAAATTTATGTTTTCTAAGTTTTAATTACCAAAAATTCTAGAAAAATCTCCAAAAATCTAAAATAATCTAAAATAATTCTAAATGAATATTTATATAAGTAAATATACTAAAGAAAAAATTATTTTCTAATTAACTAAAAGAATACTCTAAATAAATTCAACATCTATAATAAATATAATAAAATAAAATATACACAAATACCTATTTTGGGTGAGAGAGTTTACAATCTACCCAACTTAAAATAATTTCGTCCTCGAAATTAAAATAAGACATAATTTGTTAAATCTTTCACATTCATACATAAGGTACGTCAATCGCAATCTCTTCCAAAAATTTAAATAACAAAATCTATTCAAATCTATCGCGATCATTTCAAAATTAAGATAATCATTGTTTAAATCAAAATTCAACCTATTGTAATCTCTTCTCACTTTTCCAACTCATCAATATCCAAATTTAAATTGAATCCATATAATATCTTCAAGATTTAAATAACCCATATCAAATTTTACCTCACGATCTCCAAGTATCATAATCTCCTCTAGAAGTAATTCGAGTCCAATATTATTCCTATTTTCACTTATAATTTTTTTTTTTTTTTGTATTCTTCAACTTTTTAAATTCCATTCACATCCTCAATATTTCAAATAGGTAGTCCAACCATCAAATTTTAATTCTTAATTTAAATCATCAAATTAAAAAATAATTTAATTGCAGTCCACCAATGTTCAAGTCTGAAATTATATATTTATCCTTCAAATTCAAATTGATGATTTTACCTTCAATACTCAAAAATTTAAATTATGTACTTAAGGTATATATATTGGGTCCTCAATATCAAGATTTTTAAAATTCATTAATCCTCATCATCTTAGTCATTCTTCTAAAATTCTCAAAATTGAATGGCTTGAACCTCTCCCAATCTAATCTTACTCGATCACAATCTAAAAGAAATTCCTCTCGAGTTGCCAATGCACTGTTACCCAACTTAGAATTTACCAATCTATCACAGAAGGCTATATACTTTAAGAAAAATATTCCTTAATTTATTTACTCATGTCATTCAATCCTCAAAACTTCAACGCCGATTATATCATTTATGATATGTCCTTAATTACGAAAGAATAATCCTCAAGTATGTGATCGGCCTATGGGGTATATCTAGTACTCTCTGTGTATCAAATTTATACCAAGCATGAGGTTTCGTCTTTCCGAAATAAGGGAAGACGGAGATCAATAATAAAGAGTTCAAGGGCGAGGTAATAGAATAGAAGTATCAGGATCAAGACGTTTAAAGAATTCAAATAGAAATTGTCAAAGCAGTTGTGGATTGAAGTCCTATTTTGGTAATGCCTATCCACATGCTCGCATCGGTACAGTTATGTAACGGATACGATATGCTTAGACATATCTAGAGGGCAAGTTCATTCATCTACTAATTACTAGATATCTCAATCCACGTAAAGTAGTTATACGAAGGGCGAACCACGCGCACTATGGTTGATCAGACCGTAGTACACTGATTCTGAAATGTATTAATGTATGCATCCACTAATACATATATAGTGAACAAGCTTGATGAAAGAATAAGCTTGCAAAACTAGGCTATAATAGCGGCATAAGTCAAGGTGGTACAACAATTATAGGTACGCTAGATGATGATGAAAGGAGGTACAAGTCAATTCAAGTTCACAAAAACAAAACAAAAAAATAGAATAAGCAATAATAATAAAGACTCTACAAATCTCTATAGTTATAATACAACATCCTTGTCTGTGTCGCTAGTCGACCAAATGGGGGCAAGGACCTCTAAATTCTATTGTCTGAATAAACACTGTCTCCTAAGCTAGCATACAATTAATGTTGTTCAATCACACTCCATTAATAGGTCAAAAGACTATGTGATACTAGGTGTCAAACATTATGGTAAAACTTCTAACTACTCTAGTAGTGTCTATACTACTCCCAAGTCCTCATAACACATCAGGGGGTAATGGTAAACCAATTCTAGAGATAAGAAATTCTAGGGTTCACTAGACATCCTAAACTTAGTGGTGTGTCAGCACTCTAGTTGTACTCTTAATAGGAAGGTTATCCTACTTATCATCTAACAACAGGAACTTCTATATTCTAGGAGAGACTATACTAAAGGAACTATTATGGGAGTACAGGAATCAAGCATGATGCAATTATTCAAATAGAACAGATTAGAAGAAAGATGAGTCATAGTCAATTGTGGATGAGATCCTATACTCTAGTCCTAGGTACAGGCTTGTTCGGTACAGTAACGTAACCGAGACAATATGCTCTCGACCTGCATGAGCCACCACAAAAATATGTCACGTCCCAGTCCAAAAAATACGTAGGACTAGGACACGTAAGCATGCCAGCCGCATGGATATGGCAACTCCAATATATGAAAACCAAATCCATACGTACGCTGTAATATGAATATCAAATCCACAAGTGGTATAAAATGTAATACAAGTCACAGGGTAAAACTAAATCTCATCCACCAAAATCATATAGAAATAAATAACCAGTATCTATGAAACTAGATCTCAATAAGAAGTATCTAAGGATGATAGTTGGATGGAAACAAATCTACTACCAACTCGAATATAAGAACAAATACAATATGAGTACAACACCACAACACAATATAAGATTACCAACTATCCATCACAGCTCGAAGAGAAGACATCCTCGGATCACATGTAACCATCCAAATCTGTGCTCCTGCAAATACTCAAGAAAAGATACACCTGGCAGCGAACCAGGTCCTCAGAGGGACGTAACAAGATACAGAAAATACGAGCCAATTTGAATACAGTAAACATGCATATGGTTTGAAAATAAATAAGTACGCTGTACAAGACAATCTATATGAATGCAAATGAGGACAATTTTTCGACGTATGGGCAAGGGTAGGCTACTCGATTTAATCCTCACAACTCATGCACTCGTCCATGAACATCATCAGCCGGCATACCTCGGGGGTAGCGACCCTCGGACTCCATCAATCGACATACCTCGGGGGTAGCGACCATCGGACACGACCTACCATAGTGCGTGCTAGTGACTACGGTGTTACCAGAGTGGTTAAAGCCCATTCGCCTAATGATTGTCCTCTATGATACTAAGTGTCAAGTGTGTGTCAACATATCTAATATATAGTAATGACTGAAAGAAAACTACACATGCAAGAATAAACAGAAATGCAATAAATATAAAGAAATATAAATAGCATGCAAAAGTACTATAATAATTTGGCAAGGTATCTTGCCTGGGGTCCTGCTGCTGGTATGAATCAGAGTCCAAGTCACAGTCCAAATAGCCTATGTATTACAAATTTATCACGTCAAAAGATAATTTATTTGAATTTATTTAATTCTGGAATAATTACTCTAAAATCCTATTTTAATCTTATTATTCTTATTTTTATGTTAATTCCTAAATTTTGTCCAAAGAAACTAAATTTTATCAACTCGAGTCTCATGGCACGCAAATCGAGGCGATCTCATGGCACGCAAATCGAGGCGATCTGTTGACCAAAAAGTTAATCGACACAAACTCAACTTTTATGCATGATTTCCTGTAGATTTCAGCGTCAAAAATATGCTGGAATTTACGGCTCGTCCGAATTCAAATTCGTTTGGAAATTGTGGCACATACAAATTTTGTATTGTGCACCGATGGTTAAATTCTAACCTAGAAGTTCTACAGAATTAACAGTATGTAAATAATTCGAATTAAATTCTGAGAAAAACATATGTCAATTATCTAGACATTAGCTTTCCGAAACTTTAAACGGTTCATGATTCTGATTCCTGGTTCTCCCAAAATCGCGAAAACATTGAAACACGTCTATTTTCGGATATGCTGTGCTCTACGAATTTTACAGAATTTAATACTCATAATTTAGGAAAACAATTTATATAATCAGAAATCTAACCTCATTATCGTTCTAAAAAAAAAAACTGGAGCGTGTTTGGAGTCCGGAGCTAGGAGATATCGTCTTTTTAATTCGTCATAACTAGTGGAAAATGAGCCTGAATTTATGACGAATTTTGACTATTTTTTGGACGAAAAAGAGAGGAATTTGGGGAAGAAAAATATGAAGGATGAGATATTTATAATGGTGGACACTACTTAATTAAATAGGACTAGGATTGGTTAATTTGGATGGGATTATGATGAATTTAAATAAGGATAGGATATGCATGAAGTTGATTTCCTAGTAGGTTCAGGATTTGAATTAATTTAAAATAGAGTTTGAATTTATCTCAATAATTTATAATCTTAAATATAATTAAAGATAATACAAATAATTTATAAAATCTTATTAATACTAAATTAGCATCTATCTAATATTAAGACTATATATATCCAAATAAATCCTAAATAATTTTAAAATCTAAATAAATTTCTTAAAATTCTAAATAAATTACAAAAAAATATAATTAAATATTTTAAACTAAAATAAATATTTGGTAGGAACGACATGCAAGTATGGTCGTATACTAAATCATAGAAGTCCTAGAAATTTATGTTTTCTAAGTTTTAATTACCAAAAATTCTAGAAAATCACCAAAAATCTAAAATAACCTAAAATAATTATAAATGAATATTTATATAAGTAAATATACTAAAGAAAAAATTATTTTCTAATTAACTAAAAGAATACTCTAAATAAATTCAACATCTATAATAAATATAATAATATAAAATATACACAAATACCTATTTTGGGTGAGGGAGTTTACAAATTCTATTAAGAATATAACAGGCAGTTAAAAGGGCTTCTCTCCACAAGTTATCAGGAGCACCAGAGCTGAGAAGCATGACATTCACCATATCTAACAGAGTACGGTTCTTGCGTTCAGCAACTCCGTTAGACTGAGGTGAATATGGAGCAGTTACCTCATGAATTATTCCATGTTCTTCACAGAAGTTAATCATTTCATTTGAGGTATATTCTCCACCACGATCAGATCTAAGGATCTTAATCTTCCTTTCTAATTGATTCTCAGCTTCAGATTTGTAGACCTTAAATCTATCTAGAACTTCATCTTTGGTTTTTAGAAGGTAGATATAACAATACTTTGAATAATCATCTATAAATGTAACAAAGTATTTTCTACCACCTCTAGTCAAAATCCTATTTGAGTCACATACATCACTATGAATAAGTTCTAGAGGGTCAGAATTTCTTTCTACAGATTTGAAAGATAATATAGTGTGTTTGGCTTGAACACAAATCTCACATTTGTGTTTGTCATCTATTGGAGTCTTGGGAATAAGATCTAAGGTCATCATCCTTTTAATAGAACCTAGGTTCACATGACCTAGTCTGCCATGCCAAACATTTGAAGATTCTATATTAGAGACAATGAGAGAACAATCAGACATTTTATTCATTGTACTTAAAATGAAAAGATCGTCTTTTACAAAGGCTTTTCCTATAAAAGAGTCATGCTTAGAAAAAACTACTTTATTAGCCTCCATTACAATTTTGTATCCTGAGGCTACAAGAAGGGATCCACTAACTAGGTTTCTCCTGACAGACGGCACATGAAGAACATCATGAAGAGTTAAGATTTTTTCTAATATCATCTTCAGGTTAACTTTTCCTCTTCTAATAATTTGTGCCGTTGAGCCATCTCCTAGGGTCACACCTCCTCCACTTGATTCCTGATAGTTTGAAAAACAGGAGCGATCAAACGAAACGTGAACATTAGCTCCATAATCCAACCACCAATCATCAGAATGGTAAGAGAGGTTAATAAGGGGTTGAAAGCTTACAGACCTGAAGGAACTCGAATAACCTTTGTGAAGCATGTTTGCTTCTGGTCTAACTGAGCCCTTTCCTTTGTAGGAGGTTTGGACAGCTTTCTTCTTCCTATGGTAGCAGTTGATGGCCATATGGTTTGTTTTACCACACACAAAACAAAAACTCTTCTGATCCTGAGTCTGACTGAAGTTTCTAGGTTTTTGGTTTTGGTGATGATGGTTTTGTTTTACCACACACAAAACAAAAACTCTTCTGATCCTTAGCCATATCAGACCAAGAGGGAGGTAGCTTGTCTATTAGGCATGCTATTTTATGCTCATTGGAGAAAGATGTGCCTTTGGCTTGAATATGTCTAAGGTATTCTTGGAATTCATGGAGCTGATCATTCATTGGCTTGTTATCTACCATGAAATATCTATTAAAGGTTGAAGAATTAAACATTTCTATTCCGGCATCATCACAGCCGTATTCATCTTCCAAGGCTTTCCACAGTTCTTTAGCGCTCTTGTATTCAAAAAATATATCATACAAGGATTCAGATAGTGCGCTTAGAATTCTATAAAAACAATAGAAGTCTATCTCTTTTGGGATTTTTGGTTTCGATGAGGTGGACACTGCTATGTCAGACTCAGTATCATCAGAATCATTTGTGATGGGTGTGGACCCATCAACGGCAGAAATAAGTCCTAAGGTCGTGAGTCAAAATTTTATTTGGCTCTGCCATCTCTTGAAGTATGAGCCATCAAACTTAGCAGGTTTTGCAGTAGAGGATTCCTCCTTACCAGTCATGATTGCAGTCTGAAAATATAAATTTATTTAATAACAATGTCCAAGATAATAGTTTAGTTGGTCTTTGCTAATCAATCTTAAAATCTTTAGTTTTTCAAGTGTTGATCAACTCAGGTTAGCTGTAGGGGCCGGTTCCCAGCTAGCGGTGGTCCGAAGACTCTTAAATACCGTGTCGCTTAGGGTTATTTACACCCAGTTGACAGAAGGACCCTTTCGGTTTGTGCCTGAGTTTGTCTCTACTTTGAAACTTTAGATTTGAAGATTTTATTTGCAATTTCATTTTTACTAAACTATTTTCTTTTGGTCCTAGATTGGTTTCAAGAAACAAAGTGATTAAAATTGAAGTAAATTGTATGTTACAACTGTAAGGAATTTTGTGATAAAAAATTGCAATTGACTAAATTATCAAATGTGCTAACAATATTTAAAACACTTTAAGCAAATTTACAATTTGACAATATAGTAAGCAATTTGATAAGTAAACAAATAATCAAAAAGTTTGCTATGGTAATTATTAAGCAAATTGAAATTTGTAGAAGTTTTTCTAGCAATTGAATATTAACAATATTTTAGAAATTTTTTTTAATCAGAAGTTTTCTAACAAATATTCTTAATAAGCAACTTTAAGCAGCTATAGTAGAATTGCTCTATAGTTATGAACAGTCAACTATAGTAATGTATTTGGACTCTATTGTTCTATACTTCTGATTTGGATGGTGCCATTGGATTGTGGTTGAGATGTTTCTGAGGATGAAGTAGAATTGCTAACTGTCTTCTGGGCTCCGGTTATCGTTGCCCTATAATCCATGGCTGAATTTGATATCGAGCCTCAGCTCTGATACCATGTAGTTTTTAAGGTAGAAAAATAATACTTTTTTATTTAATCCTAAACAATACATAGGGCAAATATATAACCAAGGACCCACTGATTTGTTGGAAACTAATTACAAGATTTAAGGAGAAAAATTAGGAGAGAAATAAGAAACAAACTTACTGCAAACTATCATAATCAGCCAGCTAACATTCTGTTATTAATGAAAAAATAACATATCCCTAAACTTTATGGAATCAGACAGCTATTCTGTTATTATTGAAATAATAATAGTCCCCTAAACTTTAGGGATTACAATATCTTCAACATGTCCTATCTATCTTCTACTTGGCCCTCGATCTTATTCCCCCCATAATCTGAGTACAGAAAACGAATTTGCTCCTCCCACAAACACTTTATTTCAAATTAGAGCGCTAGAGCTAGAGATCAAATTCATATGCATAGTTCCATTGAAGTCAAGATCACGGAAAAAAAATATATATATATATATATAAATTGTTAATGAGATACGGTTTAGAAATCTCCGTGTCGTGTCCGTCATTGTAAATAGTTACTCATAAAATAATCTATTTAGAAATCTCACAATTGGTCGTGTCTTTATCTATGTGTCTCTATAACATAAAAGAATATGGTACAAAAATCTACGTGTTGTGTTCGTATCTCTGTAACATAAGGTTTAGAAATCTCACAATAAGGATGGAGAGGGAGGAGGAGGGCTCTGAGAGAGGACCGGGGTCGGGGTTGTCGTTCGGTCGTCGGAGAGGAGGAGAGGGCTCCGTGCATCGGAGAGGAGGAGAGGGTTGCGCCCGCCGATCGGATAGGACGGGGAGGAGGAAGAGGTAGGGGTCACCGAAGCTAAAGGAGGGGGTCATCGGAGATAAGGGAGGGGGTCGCTGGATTTCAAGTGGGGGTTGGGTCGTGGGTCAGGCAAAATGGGAGGTTTAGGGAGAAATGATTTTGGACTCGAAAAAATCAGAATGAAAATGAAAGTCTGTCATTTCAATTTTATTCGTGCTCATCGATGGAAGTTTTCCCTCGCTAAACCGTCGAGAAAAACTTAGCGACATAAGAGTAACATATTCAACAACGGAAAAAAGAGATTTTGATTTTACATAAAAAAAATTGTCTTATTTCGGTCGCTAGTCAGTCAGTAAACAATGATGAATATTTTTTTGTCACTACATTCTGTCGCTATTTAACTTTATTTTTGTAGTGTGTTTCACTTGAAAAAGAGAGAAGAAGGGCGACTAGGGAAAGCAAGATGAGAATATAACAGCGGTTGCCTCAACACATGGTGGCGACGTGATAATTATGGGTAAAGAGATAGTTATGAACCTCGCTTACAATGATAATTCTTGCCAGATGGACTCAGGGCTTCAACATACATATCTCACAACAGGGCATTATTTTCCACTTACACAACATGAAACTGTTGAATAATTAAGATAGGCAAAAAAGATTTGTCAATAGTTTTTGTTGACATTTAAGAACTAAGACAAGTGCAGTTTTTGTTCTCAAGGATGTTCTTCATATCCCCGATATCCGTTTCAACCTGGTGTCGGTTGGAAGGTTAGATGATGAGGGATTCTTCAATCCCTTCTTGAATGGTTAGTGGAAGCTTTCCAAGGGTTCTTTGGTGATTGCCAGAGGAAGCAAAAAGTCTGATCTCTACTAAATGAAAGGAAGCGTACATGGGACATAGGAAATGAATGCAGTTAATGATGCGTCTAGCGAGTTGTAGCACATACGACTTAGCCATATCAGCAAGAAAGGAAATATATTGTTGGTGCAGTTAGTGATGCGTTAGTGATGCGTCTACAAAATTAGAGAGATGTAGACACTGCATTGCTGGAAAGAAAAATATAGCATTTTTCCAAAGTCACCCAAGTTCAAGGAAGCCGATGCTGCTTGAGTTGATTCACTCGGATGTCTGTGATCCTATGAAGGTAAAATATATTGTTGGTGCTTCTTATTTTGTGACTTTATTGATGAATGTTTCAGAAAAATTTGGGTCTATGCTTTGAAGACCAAGGATCAGGTGATGCCTACTTTGAAAGAGTTTCAAGCCTTTGTTGAAAGGGAGACGGGAAAGAATTTAAAATATGGTGAGTCCCTCGATAATCAAGTTCACTCTTTCATCTAATAATAGAGATTGGATATCTAGAATATTTTTGTCCTGGGACAAAAAAATGGTTCAGTCCGACAATGGCGGTGAATACATTATTTCTATTGATGCTTATTTTAAAGAGCAAGGGATTTGACCCTAGAAGACTCCGCCAAAGATACCTCAGCTCAATGGTATAGCAAAGCGTTTGAACATAGTACTTATGGGGAGGGTACAATATTTGCTGTCAGAAGCAAACATACATAGAATTAATTAGGGCGAGATTCTTAACATTGTTGCTTATGTTATTAATTTGCTCATAGTGCTCCTTTGGATGGTGGCCTGATAAAGTATGGTACAATATGGAACCATCATACAGTCACCTTCGTAACTGCTTTGTGCAATTTGTTTGTTATTTTGTCAAATATTTTTTTGTGCGATTTACTTCGAATCTCTCACAGTCTCTTCATTTGGGGGAACAATTTCTGCATTTGGATCCTAACACTACCTTGCCTTCAAGTACCTACTAATAGCTCACTAAGAACATTTGGTTAATTTAAATAAAGAAATGATTGAATTGGTATAGCACCTTACTTTACCACTCGCGTCATTATAATATCCAAAGAAAAGAACACAAAAAGTTACATTTCCAACTTCAAATCAACATATATCCAAACAACGGATTCATGAAAGCGAAAGAAAGGAAGCAGGTGAGAGGAGTGATCTAGGAAGTGAGGCGAGCGCAATAAGGCGACAGAAGGGAGGTCACTCCATCTTTCTACGATGAAAGAAAGTCATACAACCCAATCAAATCCATCTACCCTAGAACGACTGAAATGACCCGCCCTCTCACTACACTCTCAATCGGCGATACCTCATATCCTGGACCACCCGCCACTCACTATCTAGTTTCCCTAGGAGAGGGGGAAACCCTTCGCTACACTCTCAATCGGCGAGGCCTCACAGCCGGGATATTAATTTTTTTATTTCCAATCTTCATTTCTTTGAAACATCCAAACAAAAAAGTAAAAAGATATGTGTACGTATCACGTGCATACACAAAATGTCGATTTTAAGATTTAAGTGTGTAACCTAGTTTTCTTATACTAGTTAGTCCAATTCCAAGAAAAGAACATTACTTGTTTTGGTTACAAGAATTTGATATAATCTTTATTTGAGAAAAATAATTATCATTAAATTGTATACAAAATAACTTAAATAATTTTAAAGTTTAGCATTGAAAGTAAAGATCCAAAGGTTGTTATTGTACATATGATTGGTCGGTTAGTCTTCGGGCTTGACTTGCTAATTTGTCACAATATTCTGGATTGTGGTTGTAGATGACAGTTTTGGTGATGGTTGGTGGAGTCACAACATATAATAACAACATCTAAAAAAGCAGATAAGAACAAAACGAACACGATTAATTTTTTTGTAAACAATATCAACATTTAAAGGAAAACAAAATTATGAGAAAATAGAATCAGCGATGAGCGTGACATAGATAATTATATAGAGAAAAAATAAATGAATTATTGAATATATATTTATTTACAATTAAGAAAGAGCGGCCAATATAGACATATGAATTTTCGATGGAGCCACTAATTAATCTGGTCCCCACTCCGCTTTAGAGCGGTCTCTCCATCTAGGGCTGCAAATGAGCCAAGCGTTCGTGAGCTGCTCGAAGCTCGGCTATATAAAAGTTTGTTTGGACTCGGTTCGTTTAGTAAACGAGCCAAGCTCAAGCTTTATGTTCTATCTCGTTTAATAAATGAGCCAAGCACAAGCTTATAAGTACTCAGCTCGTTTGAGCTCGCGAGCTGGCTCATTTATAAGCTTGCGAGCTGGCCCGTTTAGAAGCTCGTTTATGAGCTCCTTAATAATTGATATTAAGAAACCTTTTTAATTAAATTTTTATAAATAAATTATTAATATTACAGATACTTGAATTCAAGTCTAACTAGCTTGAAATCAAGATCGTTAAGCTTGAAATCAAGCTGAATGAGCTTGAAATAAATCAGAATGAGCTTAAAATCGAGCTTGATATTGAGCTTATCGAGCTTGTTTATCAAGCCAAGCTCAAGCTCAAACCAAGCTAAGATCAAGCTTAATATAAGCAAGCTCGAGCCAAGCTCAAGCTCTAAAATAAAAAATTTATCAAGCCTCGAGCTCGATAAATTTTAGTCAAGCCAAGCTCAAGCTTATAAAAGCATGGCTCATTTTCTGCCCTATCTCCATCCCCTGCAGGTTGCCCTCTCCCTATCCCTTACAATTTGATGCCTCCCCCACATCCTTGGTTGTAGATAACAATATCCACTACTTCTATTCCTACCTCATCTCTGTCAACTAGTTTGCCCTTCTCTTTCCCTCACCTTTCCAACCATCTTTATATTATCCCCTATGTCCTTCAACGAGGTCATCGAAAAGTTGGTCGCCTTCTCAAGGAGACCAAAGCACTGCTGACGGTATCACTTACTTCTAGGGAATGCTCAAAAGATCTTAAATGGAAGAGGTCTATGGTAGTCAAACCCTTTTCCAACCGATGATTCTCTTGCTCCTCCCTTGCCAACACCTTGAGAAAATTTTGGAAGATACCTAGCCCGTTACATATCTCATAATTAGATTTGCATACAGTCTCCTTCCCTGTTCGTCTTCCCTCCAGTTCCAATGTGGACTAAATAATTCTTGTTGCTCCATGGATCATTAATGACGATCTCCTCGTTGTGGAAAGATGCAATAGGGAGAAGCTTTCTGAAGAATACCTATTCCAATTTGCAGAACTATGGGAGCAATTCCATAAAGTTCCACCTAAATACCTAAATAGAGTTGTCATTGGAAGGATTGCTAATTCCTTGGGGATTGCTCGACCTTGCTCTGAAGTAGATGAAGACAAATTAATGGAAGACTTTTGCTAGGGCAAAGATTCTTCTGGACATCTCTCAACCTCTCATGACACATATCAATACTACATTTGATGGTGGTACACACAATCGAATTTTGATAAAATATGAATGACTACCTCGAATATGCTTATTCTGTGCCGAATCGTTCATCGAATGATAGACTACAAAGATCAACAACCTCTTATTACCTACATAGATGACAATTGGACACAGGAAGAGAAAGACAAAGCTCTCAATCTTCATAAACCTTAGTTCAATAATGATAAGTTAATTAAGGCGATTAGTTATTCCGGTGTTAATCAATATCGATGCTCTAGTCCAAGGCCTACTTCACCAGCCTCCCCAGGATATAGATCAATCACCTCATATTTCACAATTTGTAAGGAATTCAGTTAATATGGGGAAGCAGGTTGCCGACGACGTTGACTCTGTTGGTTTGGCCACTACCTTGATACACAAGTAACTGTCAAAGTATACTCCTCCTCATAAGCGAACAGTTATTCCAGAATCTGAAGTCATCGGTGGAAGTAGTTTCCAAATGGATAGTAGGTCCTTAGTAACCAATCATGAATCTCCTACCACCTCACCAATCATTGGCCTAACCTTTGATAAACCCATTCAGGATTTCCACATGGTCCCGCCAGGTCAAATTAATAATCATAATCACAACCCAACTTCTACTTCCATCTATGTGGCCTCTCCAAGTTAGATTTATACAACCAATCACACCACAACTTCACTTTCTATCCATGTGGGTTCAGACCATGTGGATTCTATTCAAAACCCCTCTCCTTTCTCGTCTAGCCCTGTTACATCTACTCTGTTCTCCCCTACTTCTGATCTCCAAACCAAATCACCTATGTAAAGTCTAACTCCAATGCCATTCTCTTGTCTCCTGGCCCAATTTCTTACCCAACAGACTTCTTCATCTTAACAACCACTAAAGAATATCTTTGAATCTCCAATATCCATCCCTATTATTGAACTACCTGCCTCTCCAAGACAAGTTTGCACAAGCGAACAATGTGTTCCAATATCCAACCAACCCTGACTCTCATGGAAGTGCTTAACTCGTCTCACGAAACAAAACTCTAACTCTCCAATCCATTACCTACTCAACACAAGAAGTTATTCTCTCTTTCTGAAATTTCCAATACCAACTTCTCTCAAAGAAATACGAAAGCAAACATTGCGCACAATCCTAATATCTAGGTCATAATGGCTGACCTAGAATATCCGCACGACAAATATTTATACTATAATAGAACTTTCGTGGGTAGGGGAATGCCCCAACAGTCCGTACTTTTAGATCATTCCTCAAGGTAACTCGCCCATCCATCTTCTTTCTCTCCGAGACACTCTCCTGCCTCAATCTCTTTTCTCCCACCATCCAATCACTTGGCTATCCTAATATATTCACGGTTCTAGTAGTGGGTCGGTCTGGTGGATTATGTATAGGCTGGGATGACTCCATTTCTTCTTCTATCTCCTTCTCATCTCCTAATCTGATTTTACTTCACTTTTTGCCCACTAATTCTTTACCTGATTGGACACTGCTATGCGTCTATGGAGCTCCAAAGAAAAAATACCGAACTCATCTATGGACCATTATCAAATCTTTATCTTCATCTATCCAAATGCCCTGGTGTTGCATAGGTAATTTCAATGCGATTGCTACACAAGAAGACAAATCTGGTGGAAGAAGCTTTGACCCAAATATAGCTAAATTATTCAAAGATATGTTGGATTAATAGGGAGTCATACATCTAGACTTCATTGGGCCTGCTTATACCTGGTCGAATCGGAGAATTCCTTCCTCCATTATAAGAGAATGCTTGGATCATGCCTATGGAGTTGCGGACTGGTGTGCCTTTAATCCATAAGCGACTGTCTTTATCCTTCCAAGATTGAACAAAGATTATGCCATAATTCTTCTCAACACCAACAATATTCTACTTAGGCAAACAAAACCTCTTCGGTTTGAAGCTTTTTGGCTGCATAGTGAAGGCTTCCGAGATCAGCTCACGAACATCTAGAATATTGAAGTGATCAAATCTTCGGACCTTCGACTTAACCTGCGTAATGCTCTCTCCAAACTTCATAGATAGGGGAAGACAACTTTTGGTAATATCAGCTCGTATATCAAATAACTTTAACATAAACTTCTTCACATTCGAAAGCTAAGGCCTACGGACCAAGTACTCCATGAGGAAGAATGCATTATATCAGACCTCAACGTCTCCTTTATCTTAAAGAATCCTATTAAAAATAACAATCAAGATACAAATGGATCAAATCAGGGGATAAAAACACAAAATATTTTCATATTACTACAAATAACAGAAAAATGAATGGTATTTGATCCTTACTTTTGGAAGATGGTTCATGGACTACGGACCAAGTAAGAATCTCTACTGCTATCATCTCCCACTTCAAATCAATCTTCCAGGAGGAAGCATGCAGAATGATGGATGATACCTTTATTATCGCAAAAAACCCTATACCCAGGAGGCAAATGCTGAACTGAGCACCATTCCTGCATTTGAGTAAGTTGATAAATTAATTTGCAGTATGGGTCCACTCAAGGCACCTGGACCAGATGGTCTACCGCCCATCTTCTTCCAACTAGGATGAAGAACCATTAGTAATTCTCTTACCAATACCATTCAATATTTTCTTTCCAACGCATGCTTACCTAGTAACATGAATCATACCCATCTTATCCACATACCAAAAAAGGAAAACACGTCCACAGCTATAGATTTTAGAGCCATATCTCTATGTAATGTTTCCTATAAAGCTATATCCAAAATCTTGACTTCTCGACTCCGTCCATTATTGTCCAAGATTATCTCCCATACACCAAAGACATTCATCCCTGGTCGCCATATAACTGATAATGTTATAATGGCTCCAGAAGAACTTTATTCCATGAAACACTCCACAAAAAATAAATAATCTTTTGCACTTAAGATTGATCGATCAAAGGCTTAAGATCGATTATCTTGGTCCTTTATAAGAGACACATTACATGGTGTAGGTATCCAGGGTCACAATAATGACCTTATTATGAAGTGTGTGTGACCTCTTCTTCATTCCCATCTTAATCAATGGTTCGCCTGAAGGGTGGTTTCAACTAGGAAGATGTATCAAACAAGGCTGCCCGCTCTCCCCGTTTATTTTTATCATTTGTACAGAAGTATTATCCAGATTGTTCTACTGTTTTGGGTCATGCCCCAATTTTGCAGAATCGATAGTTGTCCTCCCGGTGTGATATCGTACGAGCGTAAGGCATGCCCGCGCAAGGACTAGGCATTATGATATACTTCGTAACACATGCAACAGAGTATGCAAATTGAATAGCAAGAATTGGACGAAGAAAAGTTCTCCTTAAATTGATAATGAATATCTTTGTTACAAACTCTTGACTCAAAAGTAAAGGGGTGCCGCACGGGCTTACAAGATGGGCACAAAATGAGATCGTCGTTTCATATATTCCATCCCTTACTAAAATTCAAAAGACAAAAGACCTTCAGACGGAACAATCGTCTTACTACGGAGCTACATTAGATATGTGCACGATTTCCGGAAGACTTGAACGAGCGCTTCAAAACACAAACACAAGTGTGTAAAACTTGATGGACTGGTTGGATTAAAGCCTCAGTTACTCGCAGCTTCGCCTTGTCTAGGAGAACTTGTTGCAACGAGGGTTAGTACATCAAAATATACAGGTGAGGGCTAGCTAACCCAACACACCAATTCGATATGGTATTCATGTGAAGCATGCAAGTTATTAGATGATCTTTCTATCTTACTATAGTCGAAGTTAAAAGTATGCAATGGATAGGAGATGACTTGAAAGAAACGTGTTACTGTGTGGTGACTTTTACTTGCGGCCATCGCATCCACCTACACAAGACTTACCATTTTCTTCCCTTCCAAGAAGACATCGTTAGCTTGAACAGTTTAATGCAACATATTGGGTCATTGGCACCACAAGTCATTATGGACTATAGTCTTGATAGACGACGCTCCTTGCAGCAAAGGTAGCAAGCCCCACCATAAGTCTCTGACTCACCCATGCTAGTCTGGTAGCACAACTATACCGTTGTTCCGCCCGGGACAAATCGGTCCAAGTGTCCCGGCGACCGTTCGTAGGAACTAAACCTTGTGCACAAGTTGTCCGTGACCATATGACATCTAAAATATTATGTTATCATACGAAGCATTTAATGACAATCATAATGAACATAAGTACTTAGCACAGTGTGATGGTATAGTCTACCTGCTCAAGTGATAGCATTATAAGATGTGTTCTATTTGTGGCACATTTATACAGATGAGTGTATTCTAGCTACAACTGAAACATGATATATATTCATAGAAAACAAATATGTGTCAGTGCGATCGTTACCATAGATTCGTGTGGCATGCATCAAGTGTTCCAAATCAACTAATTATCTTGACTAAATTATTATTATTATGGTATCGTTGATCGGAATACAAGAGTCAGATTTTTAAGTACGAAGACTTGGAAGAAGGGCCATCTAATTGAAGGTAAGGCCACTCAAAAATCAATGAATCGAGGAAGAGAAATGGGGAAATCTTTAGAAATCCACTCGTGCGTCGCCTACTCGATTACCTGCATGCATCAACAGACGATCAATATCTTCTTGCCTCGGTCTTCCAGAGTTTGATTTGAAATGCGAACTTCAAAGAACGAAGATAATAAAATCCATCAAAACTGTTCAAGAAAACACAAGTCATAAAACCAACGCGAAAGCAACCAAGCGACATCGAAAACCAGCAAAAAAAACCAACGCAATGGAAGGGCCCCTCACCACTCTGCTGTTGAGCCATTCCTTGAGACACGATCCGTTGAATATGGGACTTAATTCTGAAGAAACCAATCCATAACGAGGAAAGGATCTTGATTCAATATGTCCTCATCAACCGATACATAAGTTAGCAAAGCTTCTGACTCTGAACTGTTAAATGCCCATAACATCTTGAATACCTTCTCGTCCTGGTTGGGTCAGAAAATAAATTCTAGAAATCAAGTATATATTTTAGCAAGTCGATACCCGATGTGGATCGTAACCGACTACCAAACTTGATGCAGTGCAGTTACAATCGATGAAGGCCGATGACACTTATTTGGGGCACTATTTGCTCAGAGCCAAATCAATGATCTCAACCTATAATTCTCTTATATTCAAATGCATCTCGAGACTAATTGGATGGAAGTCAAGATTACTCTCCCTTGCGGGGAGATCAACATTAATCAAATATAGTTTGGGTTCTTTATATCTTTTACAATTCAATAATCATAACTAGGACATCATAATATTTAGACTGATTAGATGAAACATCCGATGAATGTAGCTAAGATGTTAAATACTCTCGATTTTGGAAACACTTAGAACAATAACAGAAGTAACATAGAACAATCACAAATGCAATTTCTATAGTCGTAGAAGCAACTTTGAATACTCACATAAGACAACTTTGGATACGCACTGAGGCGACTGTGACTATTCACAAAAAAGACTTTGAATGGTCACCGAAGCAACTTTGAGTATTCGCGGAAGCATCTTTGAGTAATCATGGAAGCAACTTTGATTTAGAATTTTTTGATTTCAAGGACGCATAACCATGCTCTTATACCAATTTGTCACGCCCCGATTCGAAGAATCGAAGGTAGCTATGGATGTAATGTCGTACAAGCCTAGATTGTACTTGTATATGGAAAAAAGATAGACAAGTTATGATATTTCTCAGAAACATCGATATAACAGCGGAAAATAAACAGACAAATTGAAGTCACAACAGAATAGAATAAAAAGTACCTCTTTATTGATAATGATATAAAATACATAGCTTACAACAGATTACAAGGCTTCTCAATTACAACTGATACTTGGTCACTTAGCTTACAATGATACTTGCTGTCTTGGCTAACAATCTCACTGATACAACATAATTACAAATATTTCATATATTATGTCCTTTATAACAGAAGACACGTCCTATGAAAGAAGAACTTCTGTGAGCCCCAAATAATGCATCGATGCCTCGAGACAGTTCCAGCCACTCCCCAAAGCTGAGTACCTGGGGATGTCCACAAACGTGGATTAGTACATATTGCGTACTAGTGAGCAGAACTAGCCCACTCACCTAAACCAATACTAAGTATTCATGTGAGCATACAGTTATTAGAACTGTGATCTTTCTAATTAGAGACTAGGTTCATTTTATAGTAATCAAAATATGTAGTATCATAATGAAAGCATGTTATATGATCTGCAATATAAATTGAATATGAGAAGAATATTACATATCGCTTATTAGCGATTCTTACCAACAGTCCACTCGTCGTATCCCTACAAAACAAGGATTAACGATGCAATAATCATTATGAAGAATTTCTGTGAATGATTGGTTAAGCATTCATAATTTTTCTCGTCAACATGCAGCCTAACTATATGAGGGTCATTAGTGATATAATTCTCGTACCACGAGGGACATGTCATATAGGACTTCGACGGACGTACGAAGCGCCATTCATGTGGTCATAATCCCCAATGAATGTCTCGTTTATACCCAGTGCTACCAAAGCACTATGTTTCCTCCTAGGTTGAACAATCTCGGTGTCCCGGTGCATTTCATTCGAGAAAACTTACCAAATATTGTGCACAAGTTGTCCATGACCATGCAACGCCTATGCAAAATAAAATCTTAAGCATAAATTACATGGTAAAGAAATATAAGTAAAGCCTCGCATTATCGATCCTTCTTGTTTTACTCATTCTCATCTCGGTTAGTCACTCGTAGGTCCCAACTTACAGACCTTCTCGTGGTATGGTGGTACCAAAACACAATTATACTAGCATATGAAGCGTTTCCTTCATAGTTACTGTGCATTGATGCACTTATACCTGTACAGATATTCAATGTTCCATTCTCAGTGTTACAAGTAGGTAATACAAATTGTACAATATTACTTCTTTATCATGTAAGACTTATTTTATAGCATTCTTGTGTCGATAGTACTAGCATTTATCATTTATGAGTTTCATTGATTATAGCAGTATTGAATATAAGGCATCACTATCTTTATGTGGACTAGAGCATCATTTAGTAAGGAAATCCAATACTGTAGCACTAGCATTCATTTTATTAGGTCATGAAGGAGTAGAGGAGGAGGGGCATATCCACTCACATCTACAAATATAGTTTGCATGCCTCGATCCATATACGCCTACGATTTCTCAAGAATAATCTGATGCGAGACACAGTCTTCTAACTTGGCATAACAATATCCTCAAACCACGCTCCATAAAATATTCCATCTGGCCATGTTGAGCAAGACTGTACCAACATCCCAAGCCTCTCGATTTCCAGCACAACGTGTATCTCATCTGTCTGATCCGTCTAGAATTTCAGCATAATGCCTTTGCGCGGAGCGAGATATTACAATTTGAAGATGCACAAAGAATGGTTTATTTTCAGAAAATTTGTTATATGAATTAATCGGACGCCAAGGTGCACCCTCATCCACCTCTAATAAAACACATCATTTGGAAGAAGTTGTGGAGATACAGAAACATCTCTCCCCGTGTGTAGTACTTTATCTGGCGTCTATTGATAGGTGCTCTTCATCTACGGGTTGCAATCAACAGGAGAGTCCCAACTACAGATCCAACCTGCCCTTTCTGTCTACTAGCCAAGGAAGATACTAACGATATCTTCCTACATTGTGAATTTCTAAGAGAGCTGTGCTTTTTAAGCCCCCGGGTATAAAAATGACTGAACATGATGATATACACTCATTGCTGGAAGCTTGTCTTACCCACGACCACTCTCAAGAGTCCTTCCTAATTGGGGAAAATATTCTTTGGGCTATCTGGTAGGCACGATTTTCCAGTGTTTTCGGAAAGAAGCTCCAAGCTATCTTCTATTAGGACTCATGCCATGGCTATTTATCATAAATACTCTTCTTGACCCTTGAATACTCTATCTGAAATCCAACAACTGAATAGGGAGATCACCTAAGAGGGCTATTGGCTTCCACCTCACAATAATATTATCAAAATTAATGTAGACGGGATGACCTCTTTGTCAGCGATTGTAGCAGCGACAGTAGCTAGAGATGACAAAGGGAACTTCATCAGAGCATGGACGCATTGTGCTGCCATTCAAATCTATGTTGAACAAAGCTTACAAGCAGAACTATTGCTGGCAATCCACTTGGGTACATGTCTCGCTAAAGCCCTGAGCAAGTAAGAGATCATCATTAAAGGGGACTCTCTAATAGTGGTGAGAATCTTTAATGGGGAAGGAAACGCTAATACCATGGCAACTCAAAAATATGACTATTGTTATTGCCGAAGCTAAATCAAAGATGGAAAATCGCGTGGTCGAGATCAGAGGTTCATACAAAAGTTCCCATTCTGACTATTCTCGATCTTCAGGAAGAACTATATATAAGGATCCAGTTACAACCAACTATTACAACAATAACCAGAAAAGGAACCTCTCGTTCTTTCTTGCAATAGAAGTTGCAGATGGACAGAACAGAGTTACAACTTACAGAAGAGAGAAGAAAGAAGAATAAGAGACTTTGCTTGATGGTGTGATAAAGATCACCGTTGCTCAAAGCAAGATTCACTCTCATACGATCTACTTACAGGAACCAGCAAGTTCACGAAGAACTTTTGGAACGCTGGCTATCACCTACGTCTGGACAGCACGAATTCCCTGGACTCCAATGGTGGCAGTAGCAACAACTCTCTTCGCCTCATAATTTTTGAAGTTAGTTCTCAAAGAGACACAAAGAGAGTATTTATAGAGAGAGGATAAAATTCCTAGCCGCCCATCAGTTACGGAGAGATAGGAACAAATTAATTATGAATCCCGAAAAGATAGGCACGAATTAATTTCAAATCCCATAAAAAATGGATCTAAATAGCAGACCATATATTTTCATAACCGTTCAAATATATTCGCAGCAGCAACGCATGCGGCAACCCATACGATAGCCCATTCGGCAGTGCATGCAGCAGAGCATGGGACAGCACATGCGACATCGCATGTAGCAGCCCATGCGGCAGCCCACAACGCATGAGACAGCCCATGCGGCAGTGCATGCGGTACCCCATATGACCGCCCATGCGATCCTGCATGCGACCCATCCATGTGGCCAAGCATGTAGCATGCGCATACCCGAGCGCATGAGAGTGCATCAAATACGCACAAGTGCCTGCACCGATGCTGACGTGCTAAGTGCAAAGTGCGCCAACAAAGCGCCACTTTGTGCCCTCAAGCCTGAGTCCGAGTCCGAGTTCGAGTCGCTAAGCCCCTTTGGGGCTTAGCTCCTATGGAAATAATTTCAAGAGCATGAGAAAAAGCATAAATGCTTTAATTAAAGAGTTAATCCTTTTTGCTCCTAGGAAAATACCCCCATATGGCACCCATGCGCCCCACCGCATCCTATGTGCACACCTCAACTCATACAAAATATTATATTGAGATACCCACTTGGTAGTGTAGCCAATGTGGGACTATGTTTACTAGTCCAAAGGATATAACACCAACAATCTCTCACATATCCCAATGTATAGGTGAGCGTTCCCCGTAGTGACTTTCCATCATGTATTAGGATAGATGTCGCTTCGACTTGAATCTTCCTGCATGGGTCAAATAATAGTATGATACAAAAATGTACTAAGACTTGAATTCTCATAGATGTAATTCTTTTCACTCACATAATGAAATCAGCTGTGCTTCCGGTTGCTCATTAAAGGTCCTGTGCATGCCTGGTTTTGGTGTATGTATTTTGGGCGTCTATAAGTTTCCTATATCTCTGTCCATACAGTATATGTGAGTTCTTGTAAAGAGTCTTTGGCATGAAGCCTCTAGCTTCTTTGCGGTGTTACTCCGCTACGACAAGGCCTAGAGCCGAGGCTATACCTCATCGTGGTGTCATGCCACTATAGCATGAGATCCCAACCTTTTTGTAGTGCCAAACTACCCAGCATAAAGCCTTGTGCTTCCTTATGGTATTACGCCGCTGTGACATGGTAGCCGAAGATTTATATCTGTTACCTCTGTGGTGTCACACCACTGTAACATGAGGACACTGACCACTTTGTAGTGCTGCCTACACTCTTTATTCTATAACATTAGGCTACCTGCCTTTGTTCGGTACTACGCTACTGTGACATGGCTCGCGAAGCCGAAGAATTACCCTTAATGAGGAACCTCTTGGTAGTGTCACACACTGTAGCGTGGAGACCTTATATTTCTTTGTAGTGGTACACTACTGTGCTTCCTGTTAAGCACACCAGACATTCAAAATGCCTGAGAACTCATTAAGGCATCTAAGCCATCCTCCCACAGGACTTGTTCTACACAAAAGAACAATTAGTAGACAACAGTGGTTCTGGGTCCGTAATCCCTCAATGTCTCAAAGGACTACCCATTGTTCCTAATATTCTCCCAGTCAATGATCCTCCCTTGAACCAGTAGCTAGATGCCTAGTAGATTTATCTTTGAACTAATAGCATAAAACTAAATGGTAGGATTACAAAGACACAATATCAAAATATCTTCAAGCCCATCTCGATTGCTGTATCGTCGACCAGCTGACGCTTAAGACCTTTGGTGAACGGATCGACCAGATTTTCCTTGCTTCGAATATCAATCACGATATTGAATCCAATCTTGATTAGATCATTCACTGCCCTGTGCCTTAGTCGTACAGTCCTCTTCTTTCCATTGAAGTTATTATTTGATGCTACCGCTGTAGTCGCTTGGTTGTCGCAGTTAATCGGTACCGCCGAAATATGCGCACCCACCACTGGAAGATCATACATGATCTCCCGAAGCCACTTTGCTTTATCTTCTGTAGTTGCCAGTGCATAGAACTCAGATTCCATCGAGGAATGAGAGAGCATTGTCTATTTCTTTAATTTCCATGATATAACAGATCCACCCATGGAGAAAACGTATCCTCCAGTGGACCTTTCGCTCTCTACTTCTGAACACCATCTTGCATCACTGAAGCCTTCCACCACTATCGGATAACCGCAGTAGTGTAGTGCATACTTCTGAGTCCTCTTGAGATATCTTATCACTCTTTTCACAACTTTTCAGTGCTCCACTCCTAGATTGCTCATGAACCGACTAAGCATCTCCACGGCGAAAGCTATGTCAGGCCTAGTGGCAGTTTTTGCATGCATTAGACTCTCGATGACGCTTGAGTACTCCAGCTGCCTGACACTTTTCCTTAGATTTGGCTTCAGTGTCTTGTCACACCTGTACGGAGTATCTGTAAACCCCCTAAAAATAATAATTTAGGTAGGCTGGATAAGGTAAGAATTTTGATTTAGCTTCAGGTTGATTAAGGTTTAGAAATTTGGGTTGCGTAGACTGTTTTTTAATTTAAACCCTTGGTGCAACTTATCGTTGCTACAATAATTGGAGCACAACAATAGCATTTATATTCCAATAAATCTTCACACACTTGACCTGACAAGAAAATCTAGGCATTGGACATTTCTGCCACTCACAAATACACTCCCTTGTGCTATATTTTAATTACACAACTTTCCAGTCACGAAAATTAATTATTTAATCCTATGTCGTATACCTATGTCTTCGCCATCGATTGGGGACACAAACTCAACTATTTTCGTCTAACCAATAAAGGGGAACAAGACTGACACCAAGCCTACATCGTTCATGACCTTTGTGTCACTCCCATTTGTGACCCCATGTACTCCTATTTAATTTAAGAGCACATGTGACACTTTATTTAATTAAATTGGGGACACCAACTTAACCTAACCCCAACTTAACCCAACACCCATTCATGAGGCCCATAAAAAACACACAACACCCTCTCATCCTTCAAAATACCAAATACAACTTCCCACAACAAATTCTCACCCTATTTCCTTCTTGTGTAAACACCCATATATTAAGGGGCTTAAATGCAAAAAGGGTGCTAGGTGTCACCCTCCTATTGGTGTAAACCAATAAAGAAATCCCCCCAAACTCACAAGACCGGTCACTCATATTCTCTCCCCTTTGCTATGTACAAATCCCTCATGAAGCATCATAACCCTTAATTCAAATTTCTACCCCATCACAACCACACATTCCCTCTATATTAACACACACACTCAACCCCCCACATGTGGCCGACCCTAATCCGTAAGAAAAAAACTAGGAATCCCCCCCCCCACTCTCTCTCTTCCCTCTACATACTTACACAGACACCAATTCCTTCTTCCATCTTCTTCTTCCTTCTTCTTCTTCTTTTTCTCTCCTCCTTCCTCACGTTCAACTCGCCTGACCTTCATCCGCTACCTTAGCTCACCACCGCCACCATCACCTCCACCGAACACTACCCTCACCATCACCGACCTGCCACCACAGTTGAACACTGCCACCATCACCTCCACCGAATACCACCTTCACCATCACCGACCGCCACCAAATCTCACCATCGCCACCATCACCTCCACCGAACACCACCTTCACCATCACCGACCCGCCACCACAGCTTAACCCGGCCTCGCCCGCTGGCCGCCGTCGTCCTGGCCCCCCACCCCGTGGCCGAGATGCTGCCGCAGTAGTTGCTGTTGTTGCTGCGCCTACTGCTACTGTCACAGCTATTGTTGCTGTTCTGGTCGCTGCTGCAATGCCGCCGGCGACCCCTGGAGAGCCCCGACCATCGGTGAGCACCCCCTACTGGCCGACCTCCCTCTAGTGTCCCCGAGCCTCGCCGTGGCTGAATATCTCCTCCCTGCGGACGCGAGGAACCGAGACTTGAACCTGAGTTCTGAGATCCGAGTTCAATCTCCCTGATTCGCGAAGTGATATCTTCCTCCTCGCTCATCCGATCCTTGAACCGATTCTTCGGATATGAACCCTATTTAACCCTTTTGCAATGTGTTCAATTAGAATATTTTAGCTTGTATTATATTGTTAGTAATTAGAGTTCCAAATTGTGATAAAAATAGTTTTTATAAAACTTGGAAATTTTCGATACGGAGTTAGTCCCTACAAACTGGACAACCTCACCGTATACCAATTGTACCGAAAGGCGCGTATTGCATTTCCTGACGTGTGGGTTTTGACGGAATTTAATTTGGTCGCGTGTGCGCGACGAAATAAACTTATATCCGTCAAAAATCCCCATATCGTAACTTTTTATAATTACCCAATTACTTTATGCACACTTGTCGTATCACTACGAAACTTTTGCCATTGGCCTCGCAGCGTTCGACTTGTCCTGTGACCCAAGTTTTGCATAATTCTGAGATAATGACCGGATCACTGTTTCGCGGGCCCCATGATCCGTTCCAACGGGCATTTTATGATCGGCTCATCGGAATCCAAATATGGACATATCTTTGAGTTTGTATCGTCATTTAGAACTTGGTCGACCTATAATATGCTAACTTTAGAGATCTTTGTTCCTGACATATTTTTTGGTACAAGATGGGCCTATGTATATGCTTTTCTGAGTATCTCACTCATTTTGGGACTGTTGGTGATATTTATGACCACATCAGGAAACATCTGCTCTAGTTTCCATCTTGCGCTGCTACTTCCTTGGCGAGTTCGGGTTCGAATCTTCGTCTGACTTCCAGGCAAGTATACCTTGCCATCATGTATCTCAGTTCCATATTTACTGTTTATTCTGTCTATGCATTGTGTGTGCTTTGGATCGGAATAGTTACTTAGCGTCTGGGTCAAATTCGGGTGCAAACGTTTGTCGGTAACGTCTAGTATCGATTGATAGATGTTTGAGATACCTTGATATACCTACTTGGTTACATCAGAACCCTAGGACACATCCAGACACTATCATCGTGCCAGACTTCCTGTATCCTGATAGTGTCAGCATGACCGGAATCTATGATGACTTTAGGATCGTGATTGTTGATAGTTACTTCAGTATGACGAGACCGTTAGATAGAGGTTCAGGTTTAGCGAACACTCGTTGACCACTTTAAAAGGGAAAGACAGTTACTAGACGCTTGGGCTACTTTGCACGCGCTATATATATATTCTTATTTATATAGAGATTCTATATCTAGAATGGTAGTATCACCCGTGTAACTCTGTGCTCAGAGCTACGGTATGCCCCGTGTGTCTCTGTGCCTCGGAGCTACGGTTTTATATTTGGAAAGCCCACGCGTCGAACATTTCCTTCAAAGTTGCGTCTCACTTAGGTGGTTATGCTAGATTACACCGGCGTATCACATGTTTTCTTTCTGTTTTACTATGTGTAAGCCCCCTGATTTTTCAAGAACTTTTAATTTGGATTTTTCACAATTTTCTGGAATTTTTTGTGATTTTTCTGTAATTAAAACCGAGGTATTTGGTAATTAAATAATTTTTAATTACTGTTAATTGATGTTAAAATATTATGGAAATAATATTTTATGGTGTAAAATGGAAAACCGGACATAGGGTAATTTTCTGCGAATTTATTGGACTCCGAAAATATTTTTAAAGCCCTAAAAACCAACGTAGAACTAAACCGATTTAAACCTGATTGAACCCGGTTCACTTGAACCAAAATAAACCAAACCAAACTGTAGTGAACCGAACCGGACCAACCAATCCTTAACGGGTCGGGTCGGGTCGGATCCATGAAACCCGACCCAAACCCGAAACCCGACCGAACCCGAATCCTCCGCCGGATTTACTATTCACTGCCTATTTAACCCTCTCGACTTCCGTGCCCGCCACCATCGCACCCTCTCTCTCATCTCCTCACCGCCGCAGCCTTCGACTTCACCCACTCGCCTGAACCCTAACAACCCGCAGTGCCTCAATCTCCCTCATCCTCCTCCTCCAGAATTCCCTCGTCGTCGAACCTCTCCCCTCATCGACCCTCCACCCACACGACACCCGCTCCACCGTCGCCACCCCGCAGCCTTTCCCCTCGACCCGGCTAATAACACCCATCCTCCCACCGGAGAACCTCGACTGAACCATCCCTATCAAACCACCCCGAGCCCCTCTCCCTTCCTCCCTGAGCCACTGCATCCCGCGCTCGACCGGAGCCGACCCTCCGCCGAAGTCGCCCGACGAGCCAGAGCCCGCCTGAGCTGACCCACTAGCCACCCTCCCTAGCAAGCCTCCGCCCGCCTCCTCCGGCGGCTCCCCCCAGCAGCAGCTGCCCCCGGCCCGCCTCTTGCCGCCCGAGTCATTGCGCCGCCTCCTCGCGCGCCCCTCCTCCAGCCCTCGCCGCCTTCGCTGCCCCCGGCCTCCCTCCGGCAAGCTCCGCCGCCTCCGGCATCGTGCCCTAGCCCTAACCCTAGGTTGTACAGTGCCCGGACACGACTCAGCTCGTGTCGAGACGACGCGGACACGAGTAATTCAGATTTCACGGAGCCCTGTTCAGGTAACCCATTCTCTCTCCTCGTCATTTCGTTTTTAGTTCCGTCAGTTGTGTCGCGTAGACTGTATAACCCCCTCGATGCCCGTGTAATTCGCTCGGTGCGTTGCGTCCTGTGGTAATCGCAAACCGCGATCCAAAAACAGGAAAATCAACGCCCTATTTCACCCCGGAACTGAGTATGTCCCGCCAAACGGGACGACTTGGTTGCACGCGGTCTTTACCGAAACGTGCGCACCGTCGATACGGATGTACGAGATTTCGCAGAAGTTGATTTGGATATGCGTGCACACCGGAATCAAAGCGTATCCGCCGACAACGCCCCGTATCCGCCTATTCTGGAACACGTCGTAACTTTGTGTACACACGTCGGATGGAGACAAAACTTGCGCCATCGGACTCGTAGCAATACGCTGGTCCTGTGACCCAAGTTTGGTTCGATTCTAAGAACGTTGACAAAATCGCGTATCGTGGGCCCACAGGCTCCACTTGACGGGCGATTTTGTGATCGGCTCATCGGAATCCAATTCTGGAAGTTCCGTTGGGTTTGTATCATCGTTCCTCACTTGTGGACACTAAGTTTGACGAATTTGGAGACCTTTGACCCTGACACGTTTTTCGGTGCAAAGCGGCCCACCTGTGGACCCCGCTTTGGCTAGAAACTGTCATTTTCGCCCCTGTGTCCAAATTGGACTTAAGGACATGCGTTTCTAGCTATTTGATATTTTTTGAATCTAATGGTAATATTTATTTCAGCAACCGGAGGAGTACATGCATATCACACTGAGACCAGAGCTACAGTTGGAGCCAGAACCCTAAACAAGTGTACCTTGCCAAAACTTGCAGTCCTTGTTACTTATTTCCTTGGCTTATATATATATATATATATATATATATATATATATATATATATATATATATATATATATATATATATATATATATATATATATATATTATGGTTCATGCTTGACCTAGGACCGTGTGACTTTACTTAGCGTCTGATTCGTAGTCGGGTGTCAACACCGTACGCGGCATTGTGTATTATCATCTAGACATGGATACCGAGACCCTACCTTTCTCGTACTTGTCCTATCAAGTACATCATAACCCAGGACACCTGATACTATTCATGAGATAGAATATTGCTGAGATATTCATGGTGATTCTGTATAAGATACAAGTTTTATGACATAGACATTATATTCCTAGACATTATATGACTTGTTGCATTAGATATGATCTTGCAAGACATGGACATGGGGCCTCATGGATATGAGACGTATGATTACATTGGGTGGGGAGAGACACACAGGCTACAGGTTGACTATATTGTGTCAGCATCTCAGTCTCTCGCTGAGCTAGACGACCACATGATATCACTGCTACCGGCTCCCCGACACAGAGCTTATAGTGGTTTCAGATTGAGTTCTAGTGCTGCTCTCATCTTGCATATCACTTAGCTGGTTATTTAGTGTTTCCCTATTGTTTCATTTATTGCTAGAGAGACACACAGGCTACAGGTTGACTATATTATGCCGACGTCTCAGTCTCTCTCCGAGCTAGACAACTACATGATATCACTGCTACCGGCCCCCCTACACAGAGCTTGTAGTAGTCTCAGCCTGAGTACTGGTGATGTTCTCACCTGCATTTCACATAGATGGTTATATAGCTTACCCTATTTATCTCATTTACTATTACACTGAATTTTGGCATGTTGATTTCTGTACCTTGTTATGTCCCCTGAGGACCTGGATACCGGATTATTTCCCCAGGATTAGCAGAGGAGATCCACCTAGAGTTATACAGTACAGGAGCATTAACAGGAGGAGTTACTGGAGCAGAACCAGGATCTGAGGACGAGATCTTACCAGAGGACTTCTCTTGAGTATTGGCTTGAGATACTCATTTATTTCTGTTTCTAGTTGTTTTATTTCCAGTCTATTGCATTGACGTATCAGACTTGTTCTCGGATTGTTCTCCGAGACACTTTTATAGAGATTTGTTAGTTATTTTATTTGTATTATTCTGGCATTTGATCTGTGATTATCTGTTATGGATGAGATTAGATTGGACTGTGACTCGTATCATTGGACCTACTTATTGTTGTATTACAGCTTAAGTACGTCCCGATGGATCCATTAAATTGGATTTGTCCATCGGTGTGTGCTGCTGGCCATTATCACGCGTCCGGTCCCTCGGTATTTTGGGACTGAGGCGTGACATGGTTTTTGTGGTGGCCCATGCAGGTCTACGACTAAATTGTTCGGTATCAACTTAGGAACCGAGCAAGCCTGCAATAAGAATAGGATAAGTTTTTAGGATCTCATCCACTTGCTTGAAATGTTCTTGATATCTATATCAGATTCGAATTAAATTCTTGACTTGCATCCTGCCTTGATTCCTGTACGCCTCTTATTGTTTATTTTGGTTGCAGAGTTATGGATTCACGAGCAAATGACGAGACTCCTGCAATATCACCACGGGATGTGTTGGTAACCAATGAAGAGGAAGTAACACCAGTAGAAGAAGGTCAATCCGCTCAACAACGTAGTCAAGCAAATTATGCCTCGAGAATTCAGCAAGATGACGTTCCACCATCGACGCACTTTACTCCACAAATGCCCGTATTTCCACAAGGGCAGGCCATGGACGGGCAGCAGATGTTTTAAATGATTTATGCAATAATGCAAGCTCAACAAGAGGCTTTGAGTCGCAGCTTAGTGACCGCACTAGAGCAGGCGAATCTACTAGCACGACGACCAACGACGGGCTCTATTTCTGATTTTCGTCAACTGAAGCCCCGTACCTTTTCTGGCAAAGAGGAGCCCATAGAAGTTCATGAATGGCTTACCAACACTCAACATCAATTAGAAGCAACTGAGCTTCCACGGGAACATTGGATGACAGCCGTCAGAATGCAGTTGACGGACAATGCACATCACTGGTGGCTATCTGAGGAGACGCGGCTCGGAACAGACCGAGTCACTTGGAAAGAGTTTTCCAGACTCTTTTAGGGGATGTACATACCAGCCATCGCTCGATCAAAACTTCGCGATAAGTTTAATCGCCTCACTCAAGACAGTATGACAGTGGAAGAATACAACGCAGAATTCATTCGTTTGAGTCATTTTGCCCCAACCCTGATCCCGACAGAAGAAGAGAAGGCTGAAAAGTTCTTCGACGGACTAAACATTGAGCTACAGAAACTAATTAGATCCGTTGCACCTACATCTTACCCGGACGTCCTTGCTGTAGCCCGACGCATGGAGCGTCATCAGGAGAGAGGCCAGTCTGAAGCGATCATCCACATCAGCACCAGCCGGAGCACCACAGGAAGAAGCTACAAAGAGACCTCACATGCACCAGCCACCAGGAGCATCTCCACAGGCACTACCTATCTGTCAATATTTTCGCAAGCGAGGCCATATTGAGGACGAGTGTAGACGAAAAAGAAAAGTATGTTTAGCTTGCGGATCCAGTCAGCATTCATTGAGGGAATGCCCTGAGCCTCGAGAAAGAGCACCAATGGTTAACCAACAAGCATTACCAATACCGAGGCCAACCTATCCAGCATTGGGAGTACCACAAACAGAAGTTGAAGGAGTCCTACCACCAGCTCCAGGAGGGTATCAGCCGATGCCACCTTTGATACCACAAGCAGAACTCTTTCAGCAGGCTCAACAGCAGCAGAGGAATCGACTACAAGGACGTGGACAAGCCCTGGCGATGACCTTGGAGAACGCGCAGACTCATGGAGTAGCTAATACGCGTAAGTGATTCGTAGTTATTCGTTTCTAGTATTGTTTTAGCTCGTGCCTGTTGGTTCGTGACCTCAGCCTTAACCTAGTAATGTTGAACTTGCTAATAAGCTAGAATATTTTTATAATTGATAACCTAATATGTTTTATAAGTAATAAACTGTAGATTTCTAGATTTCCTTCGGGAAATTGCATAACTTTTAATGCTTAGGGAAATAACTTTTCCTTTGTATTATTCTTACACCCTCAACCTTGATTCCCCTTGATCGTGCTGTGCTTCGAACAATGTTTGCAACCGTGTCATCTCTGTTGACTGGTTATTATTTGATTACGAGGACGCAATCCTCTTAAGGGGGGTAGATTGTAAGCCCCCTGATTTTTCAAAAAATTTTAATTTGGATTTTTCATAATTTTTTAGAATTTTCTGGGATTTTTTTGTAATTAAAACCTAGGTGTTTGGTAATTAAATGATTTTTAATTACTGTTAATTGATGTTAAAATATTATAGAAATAATATTTTATGGTGTATAATGGAAAACCGGACATAGGATAATTTTCTGCGAATTTATTGGACTCCGAAAACATTTTTAAAGCCCTAAAAACCAACGTAGAACTAAACTGATTTAAACCTGATTGAACCCGGTTCACTTGAACCAAAATAAACCAAACCAAACCGCAGTGAACCGAACCAGACCAACCCATCCTTAACGGGCCGGGTCGGGTCGGGTCGGGTCGGGTCAGATCCATGAAAACCGACCCAAACCCGAAACCCGACCGAACCCGAATCCTCCGCCGGATTTACTATTCACCGCCTATTTAACCCTCTCGACTTTCGTGCCCACCGCCATCGCACCCTCTCTCTCCTCTCCTCACCACCGCAGCCATCGACTTCACCCACTCGCCTGAACCCTAACAACCCGCAGCGCCTCAATCTCCCTCATCCTCCTTCTCCAGAATCCCCTCGTCGTCGAACCTCTCCCCTCATCTACCCTCCACCTACACGACACCCGCTCCACCGTCGCCACCCCGCAGCCTTTCCCCTCGACCCGGCTAATAACACCCATCCTCCCACCGGAGAACCTTGACTGAACCATCCCTATCGAACCACCCCGAGCCCCTCTCCCTTCCTCCCTGAGCCACTGCATCCCGCGCTCGACCGGAGCTGACCCTCCGCCGAAGTCGCCCGACGAGCCAGAGCCCGCCTGAGCCGACCCGCTAGCCATTCTCCCTCGCCAGCCTCCGCCCCCTGTCACCCCCACATTTTGGATTAGGGGTATTTTCGTCTTTTCGTGATTAATATATAAAATATTGCATGATATTTAATTATATTTATATTGTCTTAATTTTATTTCATTGTTGCGCGTTACCGTTGAAAGATACTTGGAGCGCAACCCTAACCATTGCCTTCCAACAAATTTTACAATCTTGTCCTAGACATGTCTGCCTTCTTTTCTGACTTTTGTGCAACTTATAATTATATTCTCTTGTGCTTTATTTTATCCGCACAATTTTCGTCGTGGACGTTTTATTTTTATTCAATATAAATCCAATTTTGTATCGTTGTGCGTTCTAATCGAAATTGGAGACACAATCTCGACCTATTTCGTGCAACCCAAATTAGGGTAATATTCTATTCCAAGTCTATTTTATTATTGACACTTGTGCCCCCACTTAATTTTCAGCCTCTTGTACTCCTAATTTATTTTAGAACACCAATTGCATTTATTTAATTTAATTGAACCGTAAATTCAACTTTGTGTAATTTTCCAATTGATGGGCACTTTTGTGCAAAAGCGCATTAAGGTGTCCACCCCATTGAGCACAATACGTGAATAAACCTATTTCCTCTTCATTGGTATTTTTCCATGATTTTAGGAGTGTGAAATTTAACATCCACCTCCTTAAGACCATGACCCTCCACACCTTGAACCAATTGAACCATAGTCTTTCATTTTGAACCCATTTGAATCATGGCCATTGAATATTTCCATGAGAGGCCCAAACCCAAGAGGGGTTGACCAGTCAACCAACTCTAGGTCACCCACACCCCTATGTATATAAATTATCTCTTCCATTTTCTTTATTTTTTCTTTATTTCCCTTTCACCAAGTCCCAGCCGACATCCCCATATCCCTATTCACCTATCATCCCAACTCCGGCGTACCCCGGCCTCAGTCCGGTGATCACCGCCGTCCTTCCCTTCATCCCGAGTTCCCCGCTCGACCGCCGGGCTCGACACTGTGCTCGACCTTACCTCTCCCCGCCTCAGCAGACACCCCGACTGCACTCGTCGACGACAGCAGCGCTCACGCCGGTCGACTTCCTCCAGCTCGCCGGAGACCCTCCTCCATACGACGACGCGAACGCCTCGTCATCCCGCGGTCGCCCCTGAACCCTGCTCATCCCTGACCTTCAACTGCGGCTCCACCCTCTGAAGCCGACCAGACACGCCGTGAACGATGTCGCACTCGCCAGCGACGACCGGAATGACCGCTGTCCACAGGAACGCTGTGCTCCACCACCTCATCGACCGTAGCAGCAGGAGCTCGACCCCGCCTGGATCAAGCCCCGCCTGGATTCGCTGACTGAAACCTCCCCCAAGTCGCCGGAGCACAACCCTGACTGCACCCACTGCATCATCATCCCCATCGTCATCCTCGATGACCGATCACAGTCGAACCTCACCTGAGACACGTCGAGCCACCTCGCCTTGTCATCTCCTCTCCGTCCTTGTCGCCACAACCTCGCTGGAATCACCATACCATCACCATCGTCGTTGCCTTCATCATCCCCTCACCATCACGATCATAACCATCATCCCACCAATCATCACCATCGTCGACATCGTCATCATTAACATCGTCGATCTCGTCGATCCCGTACGCAGGTTCATTCTTGCCCTCATTCCCGTCATTTCATGTGATTATGTATATATAATTGTATAGATATACGTATGTACGTATTAGCATACATATTAGTATATTCAAGTGTATATATATATATATATATATAATATATTTCTTAACTAGTATATATATACATATGTATACGTATTGCATATCAATTGATTTCGTATATGAATATAATTGATTAGTATGTATATGTACACGTATATAAATATATATATAATATAAATTTTATTTAAATTATATCTAAATGCATATATCTATTGTAATTGTAATTAGTTAGAATTAATGTTTGTGATAAATAATAAATAGGTATTATATGCCTGTGTATTAGGTGACCCTAATAAAATTATGGATACCCGTAGCCATCTGGACCTATGACCATGTAGCATGATTAGAAGACTGCCATAAGTACACCGACGTACCGGCAAGACCCGTATCACTGACTGTCTGATTGCACAATAATTGCAGACACAACACCCGTGCAATTTGACGCACACTTGACCCTAGTTGACCAGTGCCCTGCGTCCAGTAATTTTATGACTGTGTGTTAGAGTAATGTCTGATGCATTATTGTATTATAAGTTGTCTTTAGGACTGTTGGATTTTTAGACAAGATTCGGAAACAAACATTGGTATTGCCAGCAGCAGGACCCCAGGCGAGTACATTCTCTGACAGTTTCCATTATGTTGATTATCTCTATAATTCTTGTTGTATAGCGTACATGACTCTGACACTGTTGTTTACACGAGTTAGCATCATTGAGACCTGTCACGAGGAGTCGTGGTTGGAATCCATCGTGCTAGCCGGGGAAAATAGGGAAATATTAGTAGCTTATGTGATCATACCCAACTTTACATGCATCATAGTTCACCCACATCTCACGTCGGTGCAGCCTTACCCTTACATGCCTCATCGCTGTTATATCTGGTTAGCCTGACCTGTTGGGGATGACCGCTAATCAATGTAGTGAGTCATATAGTCCCAAGCCGATCACATGATTTACTGATATTTCACACACTTAGTTAGATATTCTTGACATGCATCTCTAGTATATTGATCTAGCATCTCCACATGTTCTAGTTATTATTCTTGTACACACTTATATACCAGTTCATTGTTCTTGCATGTACTTGGATTTCTATTTCATGCTAGATGTACATTGTTGATGATATGCTCCAGTATTCTTTATTCCAGTATTCCTTATTCCAGTATTTCATATTGCTAGTATTCCTATCTGTCTTGTATTTCTTTACACTGTGTTATAGTTTTTGTCAATATATGTGGAACTGCTATTAGAGGTGTATTTCGTTCCAATCCTGACTGGATATTTTTTCAGACTGTGACATAGAGGACTTGTTTCCAGCATACTTGGAGATTGGATGTTATTGATCGCAGGTTAGACTATTTATTGTTGTTTAGACTTGTCTTGTATTTCATTGCTTGCTTCGATATCTCGTCGTGCTTTAGCTTATGTGATTGAGTATATTCCATATTATATTGTGATATCTGTGTCTCCTTATGGAGTTGGATATTCATGTGAGATTGATTAGATAGTATCATGACCTAGACAGTATTCTACCGCCGATGCTGCGACGTAGGCTGGACGTACCCACGTACTCGTGCCCCTATACTGGGTGTGGGTCGTGACACATTTTTAGTGGTGGCCCATGCAGGTCAGACTTCGCAAGTTGTGCGATGTCGTGGTAGTGCGACGTCTTAGTTGTACTACTGCGTGCCTGCTATAGAATATAGGACATAGGATACTAGATGAGAGAGGATACTCAATCACAAAAAAATTCTTGAGAGATTCCTGGGATGACCCCTTAAGAATCTTATTATAATTTCCAATTTAAATCTTTTTCCTTGTTTTCGTCCGCTCTCGCTTGTTGTTATTGAACTTGATTCTTGTTGACCAGTTGTTAAATTTAAAATCTTGGTATCATTGTTGAGTTTGATTCTTGTTGACTAGTTGTTAAATTTAATTTTTGGTATCATTGTTGAGTTGATTTCATAACGAGATGAATTTTACGGGCTAAAATTTATGGTATCATCTGATGACATATATTGATGAGGAAAGTGAGAAAGGTAAAACGTCTACTTTGGTTATGGAACCTAGAGTTTATCGCAGCCATATTAGCAGTCGTGATGAGAACGTAGGAACCTGACTTGGATGTACATACTTTTGTTATGAAACTTAGAGTCTCTCGCAGCCATACCGGTTGGCGTGGCAAAGATTCTATATGACATGATTATAGAGTTGCATACCTTAGTTACGGAACCTGTCGTTTATTGCATCTATACTTACTGGCGTGGCGAGGATTCTGAGTGTCATGATTTCAGATAGATGTGTATGATTATCAGGTTGTATCTTAAAATAATTCTTAAAGTCTCATCTCAATACTTATCTATTTCGTTATTACATGACTTTGTTCCATCGCTTCTTTTCTTTACTAGCAGTAAAGATACCTTCAGTCCTTAACCCAGTTCTTTTGATCCTTATTTCTTTAAGGATCCTTTTTAGTGTGATAATTAGTGACTTGCAATTTTGGTTGTGTCTTGTATTAGTTTGACTGAGTGTGACTTATGAGTTTATAAGTGTTTCTTAGTTGGACATGGGAGCATTAAGCATTAATCTAGAGATACCCATAGCATAGTACCTTGTAGCAATAGTCCTATGATAGGTGTGTTATAGTTAGTATTGGCACTATAGATAGAGGAGTAAAGAGTATCAGTGATGGTTCCAAGAGTAAGTATCGAGGAAATTGTATTGAAGATTAATGAAGCATGATATTCAATTTGATGATTGATAATGGGTGTATCAAGGGTAAAAAAAAAAATTGTATATGCATAAAGGGTTTTAATGAGATGCCATGAGTAGAGAAATATCAAGATTGGTAATAAAAGTTGTGAAATATATCACATATTAGTTTAACAGGCTGTAAAAGGTTTAAGAGATATGCTTATACATCAATCGAAATACGGAACCATATGCTTGCCCTTGAGATTAAAGTAAAGCATGGGTATTATAGAAAGTGCAAGTGATCGTGAGTTCTAATAAGTTTGATGAGATAATCTAATGATGAAGCTAGTGTTACCATACCAATAGTGCTAGTGATTCTATATCAAAGATTTGTTGAGCAAGGTGCTAATGACAGTAAGTACTTCGTGTGATGATAATTAGATTGGTGTACTAGTTAATATAGATAGAAAATCATTGGAGAAAATATGTGTGATGATAACTTTGATTATTGGAAGTAATAGTGCATGTAATCCGGGTAGTGCAAATTTCAGTACACAGTTGAGGTTGTAGAAAATTGGTGTATTTGTGTACACCTTGAGTATTAGAGACTGTGAGTATTTATATGTATACTTATGGATTTAAATTTATAATTTGAAGAGTGAAAATAAATTTCAATTTTTAAGAATTTTAAGGAGTTGAGATTTTATGTTATTAAAATGTTTGAGGATTCAAAATTTGATTCAATAAACATAGTCAAAGCTATAAAGATTATAGAAGTGATTAAAAATTTTATTTCGATATTAAGTATTTGACTTTTAAGGAAGTATATGCATTTTATTTTAAATTGTTCGAGAAGTTAAATTTTGATAATTTTATTTTGAGGATTAAATTTTATGGTGGGTAAGAAATGTATAACAGTATATGAGTAGATGATATACATGTGTAAAGGATCTGTTGACTTGAGCATGATTGAGAGGGTACTGCAAACTGACTTAGGTGTCCATCTAGAGTTGTATTAAATAAAGTAATACTTAGTGTGCTGTGTTGCACTTGGAGCGCACTTGATAGATAAGAGCAACTAGTATAAACAATTACAATTGGGTCGAGAGCTAGCAGTGGGTGTGCTGGTAGTACAAACAATGGTACCTAAAAGGATACATGTATCAAACTTGGGATGCATTATTGAACTATGGTTGTGCTAGAGGTTCTTGGTATCAGATTTTGGCATTAAAAGACAGATATGTGTAATATGGATGTCTTGTGGACTAGTGATTAGTTGATATGGGTAACAGTGTATAGGGACAAGAATTTGTGAAAAAAAATTAATGTGCCAGATTTAAGTGTATGATAGAGGTTGTAGTGTCCAAGTAATGGGTTAGAAGACTGTATTCTTTTCTTTCCTTCTGTTCCTTTCCGTCTGTTGATTGATTTATTCTTTAGTACCGTAGCTTGTATCAAAGATCTTCTTGCTAGGATATAGTTAGTAGTAAACCCCGACAGAGACTGTAATACCATGACAAAAGGTACTATGACCATGCGTGTTTCATCTAGATTGCATATTTTATCTAGATTGCGTGTTGCAATGCGTGATGTATCACTATAGGTAGGATACTCTTAGACTTTGTTTGTTGAGGATTGACCGTAGTGAAGATTAATGAAGAGGTTATGATTGGACAGAGAGAGAGAGAGACAATATACCTTAAATTTCGAGGATAAATATTTATTTAAATAAAGAGAGTTGAGAATTTAATATGACAGAATTGACGATTTGTTAAGTCATAAATTGTTATGAAAATTGTGGTATGATGGAATGTCACTAACATTTGAGGAAATTAAGGAGATTATCATTATATTCATTGGCCTGCAAGTTATGAACTTATATTGAATGTGGTATTTGAAGATTTCATAACTACTACATTATCGAGTATGGTGTGGAAAAAGAGATCGAGGATTAAGATCACTAATGGGTTAGTGTTCGATTTTAAATTTTGGAATAAGGATTTAAATTTTATGAACATGCATAAATTGGGTTTAAATTAAAGGATGGGATAGTAAATTTTGTGTATAGTGATTTACTCAAAACTCGAGGAGTAAGACGATTAATGGGTTAGTGTTTGAATACAAATATTTGGACGAGATTTAAATTTTATAAATGTGCATTGATTGGACTTAAAATTGGAGGATTGGATATTAAATTTTTGGTAATTAATTACTAACATCAAATTTTGAGGAGATTATAATACGAATGGAATTCGATTTTTAAATTGAGGATTTTTCATAAATATGATATCTTTAGAATTATGAAAGTTGGTGAAATAACAATATGGATTTGCTTCAGTATTATATGGTTTGATGCATTTAATTTTGATGGTACAATAAAATAATGAATAAATACGACTGTTGAGGATCTTAAATTTCGAGTACGAAATTCTTTTAAGGAGGGTAGACTTGTCACCCCCACATTTCGGATTAGGGGTATTTTCGTCTTTTTGTGATTAATATATAAAATATTGCATGATATTTAATTATATTTATAGTGTCGTAATTTTATTTCATTGTTGCGCGTTACCGTTGAAAGATACTTGGAGCGCAACCCTAGCCATTACCTTGCAACAAATTTCACAATCTTGCCCTAGAACTGTCTGCCTTCTTTTCTGACTTTTGTGCAACTTATAATTATATTCTCTTGTGCTTTATTTTATCCGCACAATTTTCGTCGCAGACGTTTTATTTTCATTCAATATAAATTCAATTTTGTATCGTTGTGCGTTCCAATCGAAATTGGAGACATAATCTCGACCTATTTCGTGCAACCCAAATTAGGGTAATATTCTATTCCAACTCTATTTCATTAGTGACACTTGTGCCCCACTTAATTTTTAGCCTCTTGTACTCCTAATTTATTTTAGAACACCAATTGCATTTATTTAATTTAATTGAACCGTAAATTCAACTTTGTGCAATTTTTCAATTGATGGGCACTTTTGTGCAAAAGCGCATTAAGGTGTCCACCCCATTGAGCACAATACTTAAATAAACCTATTTCCTCTTCATTGGTATTTTTCCATGATTTTAGGAGTGTGAAATTTAACATCCACCTCCTTAAGACCATGACCCTCCACACCTTGAACCAATTGAACCATAGTCTTTCATTTTGAACCCATTTGAATCATGGCCATTGAATATTTCCATGAGAGGCCCAAACCCAAGAGGGGTTGACCAGTCAACCAACTCTAGGTCAACCACACCCCTATGTATATAAATTATCTCTTCCATTTTCTTTATTTTTCCTTTATTTCCCTTTCACCAAGTCCCAATCGACATCCCCATATCCCTATTCACCCATCATCCCAACTCTGGCGTACCCCGGCCTCAGTCCGGTGATCACCGCCATCCTTCCCTTCATCCTGAGTTCCCTGCTCGACCGCCGGGCTCGACACTGTGCTCGACCTCACCTCTCCCCGCCTCAGCAGACACCCCGACTGCACTCGTCGACGACAGCAGCGCTCACGCCGGTCGACTTCCTCCAGCTCGCCGGAGACCCTCCGCCATACGACGACACGAACGCCTCGTCATCCCGCGGCCGTCCTTGAACCCCGCTCATCCCTGACCTTCAACTGCGGCTCCACCCTCTGAAGCCGACCAGACACGCCGTAAACGACGTCGCACTCGCCAGCGACGATCAGAATGACCGCTGTCCACAGGAACGCTGTGCTCCACCACCTCATCGACCGGAGCAGTAAGAGCTCGACCCCGCCTGGATCAAGCCCCGCCTGGATCCGCTGACTGAAACCTCCCCCAAGTCGCCGGAGCACGACCCTGACTGCACCCACCGCATCATCTTCCCCATCGTCATCCTCGATGACCCGTCACAATCGAACCTCACCTGAGACCCGCCGAGCCACCTTGCCTCGTCATCTCCTCTCCGTCCTTGTCGCCATAACCTCGCTGCAATCACCATACCATCACCATCGTCGTTGCCTTCATCATCCCCTCACCATCACGATCATAACCATCATCCCACCAATCATCACCATCGCCGACATCGTCGTCATCAACATCGTCGATCTCGTCGATCCCGTACGCAGGTTCGTTCTTGCCCTCGTTCCCGTCATTTCATGTGATTATGTATATGTAATTGTATAGATATACGTATGTACGTATTAGCATACATATTAGTATATTCAAGTGTATATTGGTATATATATATATATATATATATATATATATATATATATATATATATATATATATATATATATATATAATATATTTCTCAACTAGTATATATATACATATGTATACGTATTGCATATCAATTGATTTCGTATATGAATATAATTGATTAGTATGTATATGTACACGTATATAAATATATATATAATATAAATTCTATTTAAATTATATCTAAATGCATATATCTATTGTAATTATAATTAGTTAGAATTAATGTTTGTGATAAATAATAAATAGGTATTATATGCCTGTGTATTAGGTGACCCTAATAAAATTACGGATACCCGTAGCCATCTGGACCTGTGACCATGTAGCATGATTAGAAGACTGTCATAAGTACACCGACGTACCGGCAAGACCCGTATCACTGACTGTCTGATTGCACAACAATTACAGACACGACACCCGTGCAATTTGACGCACACTTGACCCTAGTTGACCAGTGCCCTGCGTCCAGTAATTTTATGACTGTGTGTTAGAGTAATGTCTGATGCATTATTGTATTATATGTTGTCTTTAAGACTGTTGGATTTTCAGACAAGATTCGGAAACAGACATTGGTATTGCCAGCAGCAGGACCCCAGGCGAGTACATTCTCTGACAGTTTTCATTATGTTGATTATCTCTATAATTCTTGTTGTATAGCATACATGACTCTGACACTGTTGTTTACACGAGTTAGCATCATTGAGACCTGTCATGAGGAGTCGTGGTTGGAATCCATCGTGCTAGCTGGGGAAAATGGGGAAATATTAGTAGATTATGTGATCATACCCAACTTTACATGCATCATAGCTCACCCACATCTCACGTCGGTGCAGCCTTACCCTTACATGCCTCATCGCTGTTACATCTGGTTAGCCTGACCTGTTGGGGATGACCGCTAATCAATGTAATGAGTCATATAGTCCCAAGCCGATCACATGATTTACTGATGTTTAACACACTTAGTTAGATGTTCTTGACATGCATCTCTAGTATATTGATCTAGCATCTCCACATGTTCTAGTTATTGTTCTTGTACACACTTATAAACCAGTTCATTGTTCTTGCGTGTACTTGGATTTCTATTTCATGCTAGATGTACATTGTTGATGATATGCTCCAGTATTCTTTATTCCAGTATTCCTTATTCCAGTATTTCATATTGCTAGTATTCCTATCTGTCTTGTATTTTTTTACACTGTGTTATAGTTTTTGTCAATATATGTGGAACTGCTGTTAGAGGTGTATTTCGTTCCAATCCTGACAGGATATTTTTTCCAGACTGTGACATAGAGGACTTATCCTCCAGCCCTCGCCGCCTCTGCTGCCCCCGGCCTCCCTCCGGCCAGCTCCTCCGCCTCCGACATCGTGCCCTAGCCCTAACCCTAGGTTGTACAGTACCCGGACACGACTCAGCTCGTGTCGAGACGACGCGGACACGAGTAATTCAGATTTCACGGAGCCCTGTTCAGGTAACCCATTCTCTCTCCTCGTCATTCCATTTTCAGTTCCGTCAGTTGTGTCGCGTAGACTGTGTAACCCTCTCAATTCTCGTGCAACCCGCTCGGTGTGTCGCGTCCTGTGGTAATCGTAAACCGTGATCCAAAAACAGGAAAATCAACTCCCTATTTCACCCCGGAACTGAGTACGCCCCGCCAAACGGGATGACTTGGTCGTACACGGTCTTTACCGAAACGTGTGCACCGTCGATACGCACGTGCAGGATTTCGCAGAAGCTAATTTGGATGTGCGTGCACACCGAAATCAACGCGTATCTGCCGACAACGCCCCGTATCCGCCTATTCTGGAATATGTCGTAACTTTGTGTACACACGTCGGATTGAGACGAAACTTGCGCCATCGGACTCATAGAAATACGCTGGTCCTGTGACCCAAGTTTGGTTCGATTCTAAGAACGTTGACAAAATCTCGTATCGTGGGCCCCACAATCTCCACTTGTCGGGCAATTTTGTGATCGGCTCATCGGAATCCAATTCTGAAAGTTCCGTTGGGTTCGTATCATCGTTTCTGACTTATGGACACTAAGTTTGACGAATTTGGAGACCTTTGACCCTGACACATTTTTCGGTGCAAAGCAGCCCACCTGTGGACCCCGCTTTGGCCAGAAACTGTCATTTTTGCCCCTGTGTCCAAATTGGACTCAAGGACAGGCGTTTTTAGCTATTTGATATTTTCTGAATCTAATGGTAATGTTTATTTCAGCAACCGGAGGAGTACCTGCATATCACACTGAGACCAGAGCTACAGTTGGAGCCAGAACCCCAGGCAAATGTACCTTGCCAAAACTTATAGTCCTTGTTACTTATTTCCTTGGCTTATATATATATATATTGTGGTTCATGCTTGACCTAGGACCGTGTGACTTTACTTAGCGTCTGATTCATAGTCGGGTGCCAACACCGTACGCGGCGTTGTGTATTGTCATCTAGACATGGATACCGAGACCCCATCTTTCTCGTACTTGTCCTATCAAGTACATCATAACCGAGGACACCTGACACTATTCATGAGACAGAATATTCCTGAGATATTCATGGTGATTCTGTATAGGATACAGGTTTTATGACATAGACATTATATTCCTAGACATTATATGACTTGTTGCATTAGATATTATCTTGCGTGACATGGACATGGGACCTCATGGACATGAGACGTATGATTACATTGGGTGGGGAGAGACACACAGGCTATAGGTTGACTATATTGTGCCGATGTCTCAGTCTCTCGCTGAGCTAGACGACCACATGATATCACTGCTACCGGCTCCCCGACATAGAGCTTATAATGGTTTCAGCCTGAGTTCTAGTGCTGCTCTTATCTTGCATATCACTTAGCTGGTTATTTAGTGTTTCCCTATTGTTTCATTTATTGCTGGAGAGACACACAGGCTACAAGTTGACTATATTATGCCAGCGTCTCAGTCTCTCTCCGAGCTAGACAACTACATGATATCACTGCTACCGGTTCCCCTACACAGAGCTTGTAGTAGTCTCAGCCTGAGTACTGGTGATGTTCTCACCTGCATTTCACATAGATGGTTATATAGCTTACCCTATTTATCTTATTTACTATTACACTGTATTTCGGCATGTTGATTTCTGTACCTTGTTATGTCCCCTGAGGACCTGGATACCGGATTATTTCCCCAGGATTAGAAGAGGAGATCCACCTAGAGTTATACAGTACATGAGCATTAACAGGAGCAGTTACTAGAGCAGAACCAGGATCTGAGGACGAGATTTTACCAGAGGACTTCTCTTGAGTATTGGCTTGAGATACTCATTTATTTTTGTTTCTAGTTGTTTTATTTCCAGTCTATTGCATTGACATATCAGACTTGTTCTCGGATTGTTCTCCGAGGCAATTTTTTAGAGATTTGTTAGTTATTTTATTTGCATTATTCTGGCATTTGATCTGTGATTATCTGTTGTGGATGAGATTAGATTGGATTGTGACTCGTATCATTGGACCTACTTATTGTTGTATTACAGCTTAAGTACGCCCCGATGGATCCATTAAATTAGGTTTGTCCATCGGTGTGTGCTGCTGGCCATTATCACGCGTCCGGTCCCTCGGTATTTTGGGACTGGGGCGTGACACTATGGCATACTATTTTTGTATCTTGTTACGTTCCTCTGAGGACCTGGTACCCTAGCAGATTGTATGCTCGTTTGCTGACGAGAGGATGGATCTGCTGATGAGTATTATACCGGTATGCAGGTATTATTACTCGATATTTGTATTTACTTCTTCATTGTTCAGCTATTATGATCTTTGCTTATTTTCTGCTAGTATAACCCAGTATTTGTAGGCTCATATTATTTTCTTTGAGTCTATTTAGACGAGTGTAGTGTAGGGTGCACACCATGATACATGTTGTTGCTTCTTTATTATATATCCTTGTGGTTTGAGACATAGGCATGTATACCGTGTTATCTAGATAGTGACCCTTATTTACAGATTACATGTATTCAGAGTCGGACTGGAGTCCCCGTGGTACATAGCTGGCCATTGCCACGTGGCCTAATCCCATTTATTTTGGGACTAGGGCTTGACATTGTTTTTGTGGTGGCCCATGCAGGTCTCAAAGCATATTGTTTCGGTTACGTTACTATACCGAACGAGCCTGCAATTTAGGATTAATGTTGAATAAGATCTCAATCCATAACTAATTTTAAAACTCCTCTTGTATTTGATTATCGCCCTTGGATTTCCAAATTGTATTCGTTCCTTTTTCATCAATGTCGTTATCATTGTTTCTCATCTCCCTTTATTTCGGAAAGACGAATGCTTGTGCTTGATGGTTCCCTTCAAAAGAATATCGTAGTCCAGACGACAAAAGGCATGATTAATTTAATATTTTCTGAGAAGATTGTTACCCTTAGTAGGGTAGGTTGATAGGTTCTTTTTAGATTCTACAACTAGTGTAGATTGTTAGCAAGAGAATTGGACCTAGTAGTATGTTCCTAGAACTGATAAAATCCTACCCTTACTTGAGATAGCAGTGATTTAAGAAGTACTGGAAGCTAGAAAGATTATTGATCCTAACCCTCTAGAATGATTTATGAAAATGCATAGCTAGATGCTAGGAATTAGTTGTAGCCCATGATAGCGATACCAGAAACGATATTAAGAACTGGAGAAGATAAAATTTTAGGCTCTCACCTGGAAGATGATTATCTGATTCCCAAAATTCTAGCATGTGCTTGGGTGATACCATTATTATAATTATATTATGGTAACTCAGAAAAATAAATAACAGAAAGAAAAATTAAGGAATACAAATTTTAGGTAGAATAAGCTGTGTTTGATACGGTATATAGAGGATTTACTTAACGAAATAGTGGATTACATTATGTACCTTGGAAAATTTGAGCCAATAATAGGTATGAACTATTACAAGGATAACACTGGTTGTGACAGTTTAATTAGAGGACTACACCTGGAGGATATGAAGAAATTAATACCGAAAGAATTATGTTTAAGACAAATGAACGATAAATATATCGATAGAAGAATTTGGGAATATCAGATTAAAGAACTAAACAAAAATTTGATTATGGATAAAGAAATGATGCCATTGAAACTGAGGTATGAAATGGAACATGAATGAGAACAAAGCTCAAGGAGAAATTTTGAGGAGAAGAGTATTTATACATTAAGAGAGAGAAAACACAAACAAAAATTAAGGAGGATTAGTGTTGGTAAATAGAACGAAAGAATTTATATTGAGGTTAAGCCTAGACTATGACATTGTCCTAGGCATGGATTGGTTGAGCCAATACTACGCCACACTAGATTACCGACGTGGTTGCATTATATTTAGACCACCAGATCACCCTGAGTTTGAGTTTCTTCGGGGAGCCCGAGAGCATGGTGTCCAACCTACCTTAGCGACACACATTACAGAAGGTGAACTGGTATACCCCCGCATTATATCAGAGTTTGATAATGTGTTTCCTGAGGATCTTCCAGGCCTTCCACCTGAAAGAGAGATAGAGTTCAATATTGAGTTGACTCCAGGAGCTGAGCCAGTTACTTTCCCCGTCTACAGACTAGCACCGAAAGAGTTGGTTGAGTTTAAGGTCCAAGTAGATGATCTCTTAGACAAGGGTTTCATTCGGACTAGTATTTCTCCATGGGGAGCACCCATCTTATTTGTTCCAAAGAAGGACGGGACGGTACGTTTGTGTAACGATTACATGGTGCTAAATGCGATAACGATAAAGAACAAGTACCCTTTGTTGCAAATTGATGGTTTATTTGATCAACTGAGCAGTGCATATGTATTCTCGAAGATCGATCTCAGATCCGGTTATCATCAGATCAAGGTGAGGAAGGAGGACATTCCGAAGACAGCTTTTTGGACGAAGTACGAACACTATGAGTTTCTAGTCATGCCGTTTGGTTTAACCAACACGCCAGCTGTATTTATGAGCCTGATGAACAAGGTTTTCCACCAGTACTTGGACAAGTTCGTCGTAGTATTTATCGACAAGATATTGGTATATTCCAAGAGCTAGGAGGAGCACGAGGAGCATCACAGGATCGTGTTGGAGATGCTAAGGCAGGAGAGGCTGTATGCCAAGCTCAGCAAGTGCGAGTTCTGTTTGGATAGGGCACCATTCCTGGGTCACATAATCACTGGAGATGGACTATCAGTTGACCCGGAGAAGATCGCCGCAGTGGAGACGTGGCCTATGTAGTGCCCCGCTCCGCGTAGGTACTATGTACAAGTGATATCGTTTTGCTTGCTCGAGCGGATGTCTTCTCGGAGAGTTCTCGACCGAACTACAAGATGATTGATCAATGTGAGTGGGCAGAACTGCATTCTCTGATTCTTGTATGCCTTAATAATGAATCTGAGTTTTTGAATGTTTATTCTAAGAAGATAGTTTCATAAGAAGAATGATAGAACCTAACTCTGCATGCTTAATAAAAGAACTAGTATAGCTTGTCATTGAAATAATCGGATTGCCTAACTAGAGAACTTGAATGCTTGTCTAAGAAAGATAGAACCATTGCCATGCTAAAAAAAGATAGAAATGTGCATGCTTAGTTACACGGACATCACTATCGAATGAACCGCTGCCATGCTAATAAGAATGAGTAAAAAGATTGCTTGCACTTATTTTTGTATCGTATGCTAAGTTAAAGATAGAATTTATATGCTAGATTTATATAGAACTGTTCTTGCTTGTTACTTGTTAAAAGAACTAGATTGCATAAACATGTCACATTAATCGCACTGAAAAGAGATAGAACTGTTTGAACCATTCGTATCGTGTGCTATTGAACCTCTCAAAAGAAAGAAAGAAAAAAGTTTGAACCTATCGAATGGATTGAACTAAAAGAACCTATCGACTCGATTGAAAGAAGAGAATAGAGGGATACGGCTCTATCGTTTAATATGGAGGGCTCCGGCTCTATCGCTTGTTATGATATTTGCTTGTTTTTGGACATGTGCATTATAATCTTTTATCTGATAGAATCGCTTGCATTGCATCGGTCTTTGGACAACTTATGCACAAGGTTCTGTCTCTCAAACGGATTCCTGGGTACTGGGAATCATTCTTCTCGGGGGAGATTTTTGAAATACCCTGAGGCTTGTAGTCCTCGCGATTAGGGGGGTGTCATGTCCAATAGTGATCCTAGGATTGTAGTCCCAACTGCTGCTATTCATAGGAAAGTAGACTCATGGACCATCATATAGTTAGGGCGTATGCTAGGATAGCCTTCTTGTATACCTAATTGTTTGATGCAGAGACAGACAGGAAAAGAAAATCTTATATATATATGTTTATGCAAATTGTTACTAACTTGTATGTCTGCTGCAGGGATAACCGTTCGGCCATGGGTAAGGCTCACTGAATAAGTGATCACTTGTATTTCCTTATGCCCCTTATCATTTATGTTAAATATGATATATTTGTTGTACATTGAATATGTTGTTGTCCCTATTGCATCGAATTGATTAGTCCACTTGGAATACTTGTCTTAATATGATATGAACAGTCCACTAGAGAACTTTTGTTCCTAAGAGTTAGAATATGGTGCACGATACATGCTGCGCACTGCACGATAGAACACTGTCCTGATTATATGCTTATTATTTGAATATGCAAACTGGTTTCAAAGCTATATTTTCGAAAAGACGTAAACTGACTATAATCCTGAGCTGCATGAAATAAACTTAGGTAAAAGTAGCAAGATCACTAGTAATGTAATATTTTGCCACATGCTTACTTAGTGTAGGTTTCAGGGGGTGTTGCTTATGTTCAGTTAATTTTATCTCACCAGTACTTTCTCCAAAGTATTGAACCACCAACAGTTTGCTTGGTTGCAGGTGTTGGATCGTCTGAGGAAGCGATAGCCGTGCCACATCCCCACAACCCGGAAATCTGGAGTCGATGTCTTGAGCCGTATCGAGATTGCTTTGAGCTTCTTTTGTATAGAGGAACATAATGTATGGAATGGTGTCATTGTAATCGAGAGAAAGAGAGTACTTGAGTGATCTGTAACCTCGGCCAAGCGCCGCTTGTAACACTTTTGATTTCAATAAAGAGCTTTTTTTATATGCTATTGTGTTCTTTACTTTTCTGCAATATATATGATGTTGCTCCTGTCTTGAATAGCTTACTTGACCTTGTTCAAAGTTTTGGCCTTGTACAAGCGTACTTTAGGCTTGCACGGCATCACGCCCGTGCAAGGACGATCAGTTCCGTAGGGACCAAGCGAGGACGATCGAACCCCTGCGGGACCGGTGCATGACAAAATGGTATCAGATCGTCTCGATTCTTTGCCCATTTCGTTGCCTTCGACTCTGAGATATGCCCGATGTTGTGTTTCAATGAACGTTCCATACAATAAGTCCGTAAATATTCTCAAAGTTGCTGGCAAAATATTTTCTGGATTTGTTTTATTGCTTGAGATATGATTGTGATTTCTGATGGCTAGAGTTTTATTGAGCTCTGATTGCTAGAGTTTTGATTAGGGATGGCGAGGGATGAGGACTATCGCTGCTCTATATTTTTTGAGTTTCTTCTTGAGTTTTGAGGACAAAACTCTTTGTTGGTGGGTAAGTATATAGTGCCCCGCTCCGCGTAGGCACTATATACAAGTGATATCGCTTTGCTTCCTCGAGCGAAAGTCTTCTCAGAGAGTTTTCGACCGAACCACAAGACGATTGATCAATATGAGTGGGCAGAACTGTATTCTCTGATTCTTGCACGCCTTAATAATGAATCTGAGTTTTTGAATGTTTGTTCTAAGAAGATAGCTTTATAAGAAGAATGATAGAACCTGACTCTGCATGCTTAATAAAAGAACTCGTATAGCTTGTCATTGAAACAATCTGATTGCCTAACTAGAGAACTTGAATGCTTGTCTAAGAAAGATAGAACCATTTCCATGCTAAAAAACAGATAGAAATGTGCATTCTTAGTTACACGGACATTGCTATCGAACGAACCGCTGCCATGCTAATAAGAATGAGTAAAAAGATTGCTTGCACTTATTTTTGAATCATATGCTAAGTTAAAGATAGAATTTATATGCTAGATTTATATATAATTGTTCTTGCTTGTTACTTGTTAAAAGAACTAGATTGCTTGAACATGTCTCATTGATCGCACTGAAAAGAGATAGAACTGTTTGAACCATTTGTATCGTGTGCTATTGAACCTCTCAAAAGAAAGAAGTTTAAACCTATCGAATGGATTGAACTAAAAGAACCTATCGACTCGATTGAAAGAAGAGAATAGAGGGCTCCGGCTCTATCGTTTGATATTGAGGGCTACAGCTCTACCGCTTGTTATGATATTTACTTGTTTTTGGACATGTGTATTATAGTCTTTTATATGATAGAATCGCATGCATTGCATCGATCTTTGGACAACTTGTGCACAAGGTTCTGTCTTTCGAACGGATTCCTGGGGCACTGGGAATCGTTCTTCCCGGGGGAGATTTTTGAAACACCCTGAGGCTTGTAGTCTTCGCGATTAGGAGGGTGTCATATCCAATAGTGAGTCTGGGCTTGTAGTTCCAGCTGCTACTATTCATGGGGAAGTAGACTCATGGACCATCATATAGTTAGGGCGCATGCTAGGTGTTTGATAATAAACGAAAGAAATAAAATAAGGTTTATACGAAACCCTCTCTTTGGTTTACAAACAAGAAGTACAATTAATCCTATACGAGGATGTCAAGTACAAATTTTAATCTAGGTAAATATTTCTATAGGAGTCTGATCTGTAGTCGATCACTTTGTCCCTTGGACCATACGATGATGATAAAGTGTTGTAGAAGACGGAGAAGCTTCAAAGATTGCAAGAGGGAGTGGATGCTCGATGCCAAAGTCGTTGATCACTACTCTCTGTCTGTGCTCTTCTCTCTTTGATTTTTCGACTCTTCGACCCTGGACCTCTGGCCATAGAGGTCTCTATTTATAGGGTTTTAGTGACAGTAACCATCCAGTCGGCGTAGAAGCCGGATAGTGGAGAGTATGGCACTTTTTACGCGGTGGTTACAATAACTGCTACCCACGTATAAATGATCCTCTGAATCTGCGTGTGACGCGTGTCCCATTGTGAGATAATGCGTATAACTGCTGCAAAGATCACGGCATACAAGCCACTTAGGTAGCTGTCCCTCGCGTAGAAAAGGTTGGCGTAGAAGCCAATAACTGTCACCATAGCGTAGAAGCCAAATAGTTGTCAAACTGGCGTAGAGGCCAGGTAGGCGTAGAAGCCCAGTAGACGTAGAAGCCTGATGCTGCGTGGATAGGTAGCTAGCATACAAGATAGCCGATCCTCCTTTCTTGACTGAGGTCTTGAGCTAATTCTGGACCAAATAGCCTCATTACGCACCAATACAAATATAGCCTGAGTTGGCGTATTCCGAGAAGATAGCATACAGCGTACTCCTATAGCTGAAAATAGCCAGGTCGACGTATTTCAAGGAGGTAGCGTACAACGTGCTCCTATAGCTGAAAATAGCCTGATGGTATAATATGCAGAGGTGATGATGTGGACATATTAGCCGTAATTATGGCTCAACCAGTCTTTGAAAATAGAACCAAATCTCGTGCATTAAATGCAGAGATCTGCCCCCATCACGCGCATTAACTGCCGAGGCGTGCCTCGAGCTCTGTACGAAGAGCAGCTTCTGACGTAGCGGTTCGTTTGTCTCTTGTTGAGCGTAAAAGCTCGCATCTGCCTGTATAAAACTAGGCGGCGTATTCTCTCGTATGCGTAAAAGCATTTTGTATCAAGGAAACGTCACTAAACGACGGTTTGGGTCTCTGTGCCGCACCATCATTACAGCCGTCGTCTGGGCAGTCATGCAGTACTCTTTGTCAGGAGCCAGACGTCAGGTTCACTGCATGATTTGACAAGTTTATTCGAGGAATACAAAGAGTTCCTCGTACAACCTCCCACTGCATTAAAAGCGAGTAGGTTTTACGCCAAAGTGGCGATGTAACAACCTTTTTACGCTGAAGTAGTCTGAACACACTGTATTTACGCGGGTTATTTTGGAGCTATGTTTTACGCTGTACTAGCGATAAAGCTCTATTTGTACGCTGATGGCTCTGAAGTCACGTTTTACGCCACACAGCACTGAAATATTGTATATAACTCTACAGCATATTTTTTATGCTTCTACAAGACCCCCTTCAAAGTTTTCAAATTCCTCGTAATTTGAAATACTTTGAATGAAGCATGAAATGGTCAAGTCTGACTCATTCCTCGAGGCTGATTTCTTGGCGGATTCTTGAGGATTTGTTGGGATTCGATGTGTTCTCTTTTGCCTATATAAAGGCTGATGAGTTAACCTGCTCTTCCCACATTTCCTTCACCACACAGAGATGATTGCTGGAGTTCGTCGGATCGATTTGAGGAAGAAGAAGACCATGTTCTTCCAGCATGTAAGGAGCCAAAAAAGAAGGCGTCTTTGAGCAAATGTCCTCTACAACGATGGATCATGGAAGGATATCATAGCTTTCTTTGCTCGGGATAATCAGCAACTTTATATGGCGATTCGTCCAAGAGAGAGGAAGGGTCACATTCGACCATACAGCTTGCAAGCTGTATTTTCTTCCGTCGTTAGTGGGCAAGAGCAGACAAACTAGCCATGTCTTCGAGTATTGAGTTGGGTCTAAAACCTCAACTCAATCTGTCATGGCGTATGGAGGATGGGCTCTTGAATAATTTAGACAAGCCCAGTTGTGTATCCTCCCGCCATTAATTATTTTCTTGTTAATCGGCCGCGGAAGCCGATCAACTGCTGAAGAAGACGAAAAAGATCTCCACCAATACGAGAACCTGGCAGAACAAATTCTGGGCATGATCTTTAAATGAAGATGAGAAATCCTTTGTAGATGGAATTTCCCTCATATGTAATCATAAAGATGAAAAAAATCCTTTGTAGACTGGATTTTCCTCATATGTAATCATGATTTAATAAAATTGTCTTCTTTTATGTATCTGATGATTTGCCATATTTTTTGCTGTGATGAAGTCTGAATATGTGTAGCTTCGACACGTCTGGATAACTTTACGCCGACTCTGATAAAAATAGTATTTGGTCCCGTCCTGTCTTTTACGCATAACTGAAGATACGCATAAAGCCGCTTAGCATTTAAGTCGAATATTCGAACTGTCCTGCTGTTTTGAACGAGGAGTTGTGTAGAATTCTGAACTGTCACTTCTGATAAGAAGAATTTTTGTTCAGACCATCATCGTCAAGAGTGATTTCCCGAAAATCCCTTGAAATAGGGCGAGAAATGGCTGTCTGTCAAAACTGACCATGCTTGAACTGTCGAGAAAAATATTCTGACTGGATTTCGGATGAACTTCCAATCGACCCAAGAAAAAGAGTCATATTCAATGCTGGACTCTGTATGCTTCGAGTACTTGGGGTGTTTTGAGGCCAAGAAGGAAGCATATTTTGCGTGAACCCTTGCAATTGACCGCCATGAAATTTGTTCAGATATACGCATACTCTGGCCTGTGTATTTTCAGATATGCGGAAAGTCATAGATCTGTAATGTAGATGAGTATAAAATCATAAGTCTGTAGACTCTCGAGCGTAAAAGCTGCTGAGCATAAGAGCATCCGGGCGTAAAACTGTAGATTTGTAGCCTCTGACAAGAAAGCTTACGAGCGTGAAGTCGTAGATTTGTAGCCTCTGAGCGTAAAAGCTATCGAGCGTAAAATCATAGATTTGTAGCTTCTGAGTGTGAAGTCGTAGGTTTGTAGCCTCTCGAGCTTAAAAGCTACTGAGCGTAAAAGCATTTGGGCGTAAAACCGTAGACTTATAGCCTCTGAGCCTAAAACCGTAGATTTGTAGCTGCCGAGCGTAACAAGCTCCTTGGCGTAAAATCACGAATCTGCTTTGGACGAAGAACTTTTTGAATTCGCTGACTGTCTGTCTTCCCTAAATGATAGGCTGACGTGGTCCCGAATCATAACCGAGTATTAAATATCGGATTTGGTTAGGGATTCGAGGAGTCCATCTGAACTATATATATACCCCAAGGCCTTCAGAGAGAAAACTCTTCACCTGTCTTTTGCAAAAGAAAAATCTTCACCTCTTTGAGCACTTTCATTCGTTTCTTCTCCGAGCACTCTAAGTTTTTTAGCAATGGCACCGAAATAATCTTCGACTGCTAAGGAGAAGAAAGCTACCTCCTCTTCTCGCTCCTTTGCTCAAGCACGAGCGACTCCGATCGGGCAGAGCAAACCTCGCTCTGAACGAAGCATCCCACCGATGAGCTGTGCACCGGGCATTATAGGTAAAGCTTTTGGGACGAGAAAAATAAAGAAAACCCTTCGCACACATTGTACGTGGATGCGCTAGGTCATCTTCTGTGCTGAACGCCTCTTCGAGGAATATGATGCACAGAGATGTTTCATCTTTTATGCCCACATTTCTAATATGTCAGCGTTAAAACTCCATATTTTCGCAGTATGGCATAAAAGCCTTGACTGTCAAAATTTGGCGTATACTACAAATTTTGGGTGTTACGCTCTGGATGAAAATTCTGGCGTATTAACTCAAACTTTGGCAGTCTGGCATAAAAACACAGACTTTCAGATTTTTGTGTATACTGCCAATCTTGGATTTTATGCCTAGGAATGAGATTTCAGCGTAAAAATTCAAGTTTTCACAGTCTTGGCGTAAAAGCATAGACTGTTAATCTTTGGCATAAGCTACAAGATGTAACGTCTAGTATAGAAACTGACTTGTTTTCCTTGCACTTTGTAGTTAACTTGCAGATATCTCCGTTGGCTGAGGTGATGGGTTCTGCTGCTGGGATGCTGAACTCCAATTACCTGGAGGATTTGTCCCACATGACATTTCCTATTTCTGGAACCCAGTATCCTGAAGGAAGGAAAAATCTGATATCGTCTCAAGGAGAGCGAATGCTGTTGAGCATGATCAACGGGGAGCCCCTGACGCATATAGATGGGGCTCAATACATAAAACCGGCTTTCCTCTTCGGGGATATGATTGAAAAACAATCCTAAACGAAGCCCAAGAAGGAATACTGGGTTTTTACTGCTGGGGGCATGGTTATTTACCTGCCCAGGATGCCGAGAGATTATCCCATCTCGGCATTCTTCCATGCCACGCATCCGAGGAGGATGTCGTGGACTCTGACTCCCAATCTTCACCGCCAGTCGGGGAAGATTTTTTACCAGAAAGGATCCGATCAAGCGTCATTTGTAAGCCGCCCTTCCGGCTCTGTAATGCCCTTTAGGGGATTATTTTCGGATAGTATCCCGAGTGAAGACACTGCACTGCTCCAACCAGTCCAATTACCGACTTTCTGCAATGACTTCATGGGACAAGGAGGAGTATACCCAAAGGTTAATCCTCGGACCAATGGGTGGCTTATCCCAACAAATCTTCGATGGGCTCGTTTAGTTGCCTGGGCCCTGAAGCATTTTCAGACTGATCTGGAGAGCATTGGTCTGTACGCGGCTGTGAGTGCTACCAGTGTTAGGTTACCTCTCAACCCCAACCTATTTCTGGCTCTGATGGAGCGGTATATCTCGCTCACCGGGACTTTTGCTACTCCGCTAGGGGAGTTGGGATTGGCCCTCCACGAGATGACAGAGATTTCAAGACTGCCAATGGGGGATACTCCTTATGAAGAGTATGTTCCCACAAACCGAGAGCTGGGGGATACAGACCCTCGGGTGGTGGCAGTGTACCAGGAGCTGATGTGCCACTACCTTGCTTGTACCACCTTTTATAATGAGTCCTCTGATTTGTCTCATACCAACAAGTGGGCGTCCTATCTCTTCTTTCATAAGGCCAGGGCCGCTAAGCCAGACAAAGTCGTGGATAGCAGGGATATGCCTCTGAGCCTTCTGAGCGTGCTTAATGCTCAAGTAGTCGATAACCTTATTGAAGATGCTGGGGCTTCAGATCAGGTCCTCGATGAGGAGATAGGGAGTTACCCTGCCGGCACTAAAGCCTATAGTTATATGAGGCATTGTCGCAGACCTCTGTCAAAGGAAGCTCAACTGGCTGGCTTCCTCTCTGTATGGCTACGCCGACTGGTAGTACCTGGCATTGCATCTTCGGATCGCATTCACCGCAATACCATATAGCCTGTAGTGCGTCTGGTGTTCGGGACAAGACTGGGCTTGCTCCCTGCCATGGTATGTCGCATACAAGCTGGCCTGAGGGCCATTACTGATGGGCTGCTTGCCGATGAAACACGGCGTGACAGCTTTCCCAGGGTAGAATTACCGTTCCTGTATTTGATGGGATGGTTAATTCTCCATAATCCCAGGGTGATGTCTTCCGGCTCTGGCAGTAGTTCGGGGAGTAATTTCTTGTTGAATTACAAGAATTCCACCTGGAATGTGACCACAGTTTTAGACTGTCGGCGAGCGTTAAATTTTGGTCACAGTTGGAAGCTCTTCTGCACCGTCCCTACTGTACATATCAATCAACAGGGGACGAGACTTCAGGATTCAGGTGATGGGAAGACCGTTCTTTCTCCTAAAGCTTTTTATTGGTTGGTCTGCATTAGACCTTCATATTTATTGTACAGAAGTGAGGACCACTGCTTCTTGGAGCCGTATCTGCCTAGTCGATTAGCCAGGCAGTTCGGGTATGACCAGTTACACGTGGGAAACGCTATCACCAGCTTCAAGTCCAAAGGTGGACTTATCGACTGAGCGAGAGGATGGCGGTACTTCATAATGGGTTGTACTGGAGCGCCCTTTACCATACCTACGACTTCTTTCTCCATGGAGTTGTGCATCCTCCATTCGTACGCCCAGTTTTATGTGGCCATCAATACCTTCCATCGCGATTTTGATATGCATAGAAGTTTTAGGATGCCCACTTATAAGTCTGCTGGAAGAGACGATGTCCCATCAGTCTTCTCTGACGAAGGTGAAGACGCTGTCGGTACAGATGAGTTTTTGATGACAATACCGAGAGGTGTAATACCTTCGCCTGCAGAGCCCCTTATTATCCCTGGAAAGCGACGGGCTCCTATTCTGAAGGAGGCTTCCCCTCGCAAGAAGAAGAAGACGGTTAGTGGTCCTGTCAGGACTTCCCGCCCTGAGGTTCCTAGGAGTGAACCTGCTGTTTCCCCTGTTGGGGATAAATTTTTGACTAGAGGTCCTTCGCCTATTATAGAGGGAACCTCCACAGTTTTGGCTGGCAGTGCCGGAGATTCTTTGCTCGAGGCTGCTGTCGCTGCTACCGCTTTAGGTAGTGGTACGAGATCCGTCGAGGCCGAGCGAAATAAGAATAACTTTATCCAGACCAGCAACGGGAGAAACCCCTGCCGCGTCTGTAAGTATACCCAGCGAGATTCCACCCGGTGAGTCTCGAGTGGATCTTGGTAAAAACCTGGAGGAGTACCAGCCAGTGTCAGTTGGCACACCCCCTTCTCCAGGTATGACAGCTCGCTTAGCATCATTAAGAAATAATTTAGTTGTACTGGCTGCCGACGCGACATATATACCATCGGCCATGGGTAAATGTCATCTTTATGCCTCTTTTAGAAGAAATTAACATCACGTTGATATTAACTTTCTCTTGTCTTCTTTTCAGGGGAAGACATATATGGGGAGGGCAGTGTCGACGCAACTTTTGGCTATGTTGCTGCTCCTACCGACGACATGGAGGTGCCCAACTTCGAAGAGGAAACATTTTCGGGTGCTAGCTCGCCCGAAACAGTTCCGATATCCCGAGAGGAGGATGAGCCTGTCATTACGACTATGCCTCCTTTGAGTACGCCAGCGACTTCAGCCATTGTCGGTGCCTCTACCTTTAATGCGCCCTCTATTGAAGTGACGACTATGACGACACCCTCTGGAGTCATTTCTGGAAGGGGATTCGCCGATATTGCAGCCACTCCCAACACCCAATCTAATTTCGCCATGCTGATTGAGCAATATACTAGTATCTTCTACACCACTTTGAATACGCTGATATCGATGGTGCTGGCGAAGAATCTAGGTTTTGAGGCTCTGAGGAGGTCCTCCCAGTTTGCGATAGTGCCGATCAGAGATTTCAACGACGCTGGGAGAGCTGATACACTGGAGCAGATAGTTAATGGTTTGGAACAACCCATTAACAATTATTTGTGACTATCCCAGGGCAACATTGACAACCTGATCCAGGCTGAATATGACTCTCTGACTGCAAGGCTTGTTGGGGAGATGGAAACTCTGAGCAAGTCCATCGAGGCTCAGCAGAAAGAGATGAATAAAGAGCATGCCTCATTGGGGTATGCCATTCCCCAACTGGCCCAGTACGAGGCCGAATATGAGGTAGTGGCAGCGAGGATCCGCCAATTGGAAGACGAACTTGCTAAGGCTAAGGAGAAGGCTCTCTCTTTGTCGCCAGCTCGTGATGTGCTGAATGATCGAAAGGAAGCGTCTCAGTAGAACCTGGCACGTGTGGGTATCCTCCATGCAGATTTTGTGCATCATTAGTCTGAAATGTCTGCCTTGAACAATGAGGAGGCAAGATTAGAGCGGGCTCGAGCTACCGTTTTAAGCTCCAGGAATGAGAAGATGGCCGCACTGGCGCAGCAGATCCGTGATTTGGCTGCTCCTCCCAAATGATGTACCCTTTTCGCCTTTATATGTAATTTTGCTCCTCCGGGAGATAATAAAAAAATATTATCTGACTTTGGTGGACCTATCATTTTAGAATATAAACGATAGGGTAGAGTGAAAGTGATATCAGAGGTAATATGGACGTGATATCCCTTCGGTAAGCTTCAGCTGGACATATCTATTCAGAGGTTATATAGACATGATAGAATATGATCCAACTAAAATTTGTATACAAAACACTATCAGAGGTAATATGGACGTGATAGGTTTTGAAGTTCCAAATTAGTTAGATATATCTATTCAGAGGTTATATGGACATGATAGAATATGATCCAACTAGTTTTGTTTTGGCAGTAGTATTGTCAGAATGAGATCTTCACCATACTCCATTTGAGCAAAGGAGGTTAAGCGTAGTACCTTTTCAGGAATTTGTCGTTGATAGGAGCCATCAACAAGTCTCCATTAGGCTTGGCTAATCTGTAAGCGCCGTTTGAGAACGGCGTCTCGATCACATAAGGGCCTTCCCATTTTGGTTGGAATTTACCCTTACTCTTGTGAGTAATGATCATTGGCCTCTTCACAGCTAAAACTAGCTCGCCAACTTTGAACACTCTTTCCTTCACTTTTTGATTAAAAGCTCTGGAAATGCGTGCCTGGTAGAACGCGATGCGTTGTTGGGCTTGAAGGCATTTCTCGTCTAATCCTTCTAGCTCTTGAAGCCTTAATAGGTCATTCTTTTCCTGTGTTAACTCGTTAGCCACTACTATTCTGAGTGACGAAATTTGGATTTCGATGGGGAGAACTGCTTCGCTCCCGTAAACCAATGAGAATGGGGTACAACCCGTCGGTGCTCGTACCGTTGTGCGGTATGCCTAGAGACATTCTCCCAGCTTCTCGTTCCAATCTCTTTTTTTCGAAGAGACGAACTTTTTCAGGAGTTTGATAATGGTTTTGTTGAAAGCTTTCGCCAAACCATTAGCAGTAGGATTGTATGTCGTAGAGGCCACATTTTGTATTCGATTTTTATCGCAAAATTGATGAAACGCTTAGTTGATGAATTGAGGCCCGTTGTCATGAATTATCCTTCGGGGAATCCCAAAGCAATAAATGACATGATGCTTAATGAAGCTGATCATGTTAGATGTCTTCACCTTAGCAAAAGGGATCACCTCTGCCCATTTGGAGAAATAATCCGTAATGGCCAGTATGAACCGGTGACCTCTAGAAGAAGACGGGTGAATAGGACCAATGATATCCATACCCCATGCTTCAAAAGGCCAGGATGCAACCGTAGGATGTAAATGTTCAGAAGGTTGATGTATAAAATCTGCATGAACCTGGTAGGCTTTGCATTGTCTTGCATATTTTATTGCATCTGTGATCATAGTAGGCCAGTAATAGCCCATCCTTCTGATACGATCCTGTAGCTTAGAACCGGGTTGATTTGCTCCGCATATGCCGTCATGAGCTTCACGGATAATCCGCTGTGCCTCATCATCAGAGAGACATCGTAGTAGCAATCCATCGTAGGTTCGGCGATATAGACATTATGAAGACGCATCAAAATAGAAGCGTAATGATCGTCTTTTGATGGATACTGCTTCTTTAGGATCCTCCGACAAGATTCCATATGCCACAAAATCTATGAAAGGGTTTCTCCAGTCTCTCTTGGGAGGATCTGTGTTCACAGCGTAGCTACGTTCTATGTGAAAGTTGTTTTTCACACAGAATAGATCTCTGTTAAGAAGGATCACCGAATTCTGCCTTCTTATAGGAGTAGCTAAATTTGTAGCTAGACTGGCCAGGGCATCAGCTTCCAGATTCTGAGATCGAGGTACATGCTCTAGGAAGATCCCTTTGAACGCCATGGCTATCTCGACCGTTGCTTGGTGATAAGGAATGAGGTCTGGATTACGGACTTCATATATTCCTCTTACTTGATTGACGATCAGCAGAGAATCACCGAAAGCTTCCAGAGATTCGACGTCCAATTCTTTAGCGACTTGGAGCCCGATTAGTAGAGCGTTATACTCTGCCACATTATTAGAGCAGGGTTCGCTAAGAGAATATGCTCGATAGATGACGAGTTTATCGGGAGTAACCAGGACAATTCTTACTCCTGAAACTACGTTTCCCCTGGGACCAGTCCTGGAGGGACCATCGAAGAATAGTTGCCATGTATCACTTTCCATTGCGGAATTACACTCTGCAACTTCGTCGGAAATGTCGTCGTATAGTTTGAAGGTCTCCGGGATCGGATAAGCAGCTAGGAAATCAGCCAATGCTTGGCCTTTGATGGACTTCTGAGGAACGTACACCATGTCATACGGTGTTAATAACATCGCCCAAGTCGCGAGTCAGGAATTAAGAACACTTGGCTTGTTCATCAATACCCGAAGAGGATTGATCCTGGAGATGATATGAATAGTCTGGCCTGTGACATAGTGTTGCGTTTTCTGAATGGCGAACATCAGGGCCAAGCATTTCTTTTCCACTGGACTGTACCGATGTTCAGATCCGACCATCATCCTGCTTAAATAGTAGATAGCCTGTTCATGACCCACATCGTTCTTCTGTGCGATGAGAGCTCCCAGAGAATGATCCATTGCTCGAACATACAGCAAAAATGGTCTTCCTATAACGGGAGGCACCAAAACTAGAGGATTAGTCAGGTAGTGTTTGATATCATTAAACGCTTCCTGACAGGCTTCATCCCTTACGAAGGATACACCTTTCTTCATGAGACGAGAAAAAGACTGACATCTCCCAGAGAGGTTGGATATGAATCTCCGGATATAAGCCAGACGATCTTGAAATCCTCTGAGTTCCCTCAGATTACGGGGTGGTCGCATTTCTAAGATGGCCTTGACTTTATCAGGGTCCACTTGAATGCCTTTAGCGGTAATGATAAATCCCAGGAATTTGCCACTGGATACACCAAGAAAGGACTTTATAGGATTCATTTTGAGTTGATGTTGGCGCATCAACTCAAACACTGTCTTCAAGTCTTGGATGTGATTATCCTTGAGGCAGCTTTTGACAACTATATCATCCACCTAACATTCCACTGTTTTAAGTAAATGCTTATGGAATATGTTACTCATAGCTCGTTGGTACGTAGTCCCGGCATTCTTCAATCCGAAGGGCATGACTGTGTAGCAATATACCCCCAATGGTGTCCGGAAGGCAGTATGTTTCTCGTCTTCAGGATGCATCTTGATTTGATTGTATCCAGAAAATCCGTCCATGAAGGACATGCGTTCAAACCCGTAGGTATTATCGATCATGACGTCTGTAATGGGAAGAGGAAACTCATCCTTGGGGCAGGCTGTATTCAGATCTCGATAATCAATGCAGACACGTACTTTTCTACTTTTCTTTATGACTGGGACAACATTGGCGACCCAGTCGGGATGTTGTTCTTCCCGGATGAAGCCACAGGCTATCAACTTTTTGATTTTGGCTTCGATAGCGTCCATCGTATCCGGACGAAACCGGCGTTGATGTTGCTTCACAGGCTTCGAATTGGGCAATATATTAAGCTTATGAGTAGCCACTTTTGGATCAAGACCTGGCATATCCTCATAATTCCACACAAAGACATCGATATATTCTTTTACCAGCTGGATTATTTCTTTCCTTTCTTCTTCGGAAAGATTGTTACTGATAATTATCGGCTTTGGCGAAAGTTCATCCCCAACATCAATCTGGATAACTTTATCTTCAGTGGGCCTTTCTCTCTGCTCGAACCGGAGTTCCCATTGCGTAACCATTTGCTGAGCCCATGAGTCATTCTCAAACGGTTCAGATTCTTGTTCGTCTGCTTTGAAGGAATCTGTCAGTACCGTATTTACTGATAATGCTCGTTCGAAAGCATCATATGAGCCGGAGGGCGACGAGCCATCTTGAGAAGAGGAAAAGATATCCTCATTTGACTCAAAAGTTGCAAGGGAGGTGGTATACCCTAACCCAAAACGAGTTCGTTGGCAGTAGGGATCACCGTGCAACGGCATTCGCCTGCCTTTTCTGTAGTTGAGGCCTGGTTCCAGCTTCAAGTCATAACCCATACTTTTCATAATCTTCAAAGCTTGCGGGCTATATCTGTGAACTCGCATTTTACCAGCATCGTCATCGGGAGAATCCTCTTGTACAGTCGGTTTATTGTGCATGCGACCGAAGACTATTGGACGCTGACTGCTGCGAGTAGGCTGGACAATAAAAATAAAATCCTTATGTGGCCCATATGTCGTGATGACATTAGATAATGACGCTATTTACCACACATACGGATGATAGGAATCTATAGCTTTCAAGAAATTTTGTGCTATAGGTTCTATATCGTCATGGGGAGAGGATTCCTGATATGGAATTTGAGCGTCAATATATTGGAAAAGAGGATCTTTATTATTATCAGAAATCACGTTCTTGATTATATTTACATCAGCCGGCTGCTTGCTACGCCGAAGGTTGATGACCAAGGATGGAGGCTTTTGGTTAAAAGTGATCACTAGAGGATCACTTCCTTTCCCTGACCTGGTTTTGTTCAGGTGGATAGCCATGGGTTCCATGACTTTTGGACGAGTAGTTCGTCCTTTCACCTTGATTGACAGAGGTTGCTTGGCAGAGGGTTCTTCTGGCTCCCGGTGGGATTCCTCCTCTGTCTCGCCTGACACCTCCTCCATGTAGTCTTGAGTGTACAACATGGCATCAGAGTAGTAGGATTCTACTCCTTTAAACGGGTTCAGGTCAGCAAACTCCGTTTGTACTGTTCCTTGGGCATCTATATATTTAAAGCATTGATGTAGAGTTGAAGGAACGATATTGTGATCATGGATCCATGGTCTGCCCAGCAAAATATTGTAGGACACCTCTAAATCAATGACATAGCATGTAGCCACTGATCTGAGGTCGCCAATCTGGATCCTCAGACTAACTTCCCCAACGGCTTACTTTTTCTGGCGTTGAAATCCACGATTGTAGTGGTGGTGTAAGCCAATTCGTTGGTAGGAATCCTCAGCGGTCTGAGCAGACTATGAGGAATGATGTTGATCGATGATCCCGGATCTATATGAATCCGGTCGACCTCCATGGAACCGACGTATCCGGTGTAATAGAGGGGTCTGTCATGCCTGTTATATTTTAATAGCATGTCATCTTGAGTGAAAGTGATATTTGGGACCACCTCCATCACACTATGGCATTGAGGACACGCCACAGGTTCTTCATCAGGGGACTTGAGTTGGGTCATGTATGCATTCGCTTGCATTAATGCTTCACTCAGGGCTTGACGAGTGTCTTTAGAGAGCCTGTGTAGTTCAAAAATGGACAACCTGGCTGGTGTATTAGTCAACTGGGCCAGGATGTCGAAGTTGTATGGCTTCTCCAAACCTTTATTTTGAATGTTCTTCAAAGGTTTATCAAAGCGCACTTCTTTTTGCTTCCCCTTGTCCGCCAAAGTTGGTTTCGAAGGATCGGCCTCTGGTATGACGTATTCTGGTTCTGAAGGCTTGGCAGCTAAAGCGTTTGCCGATGCATCTTCCTGACTTGCTCCATAGTCCTTGAGGTAGGCTTTTCCTGAACGGGTTCAAGTAGCTAAAATCTCTTCTTCTGATGTCGAGGATACCGTAACCATATGACATGGTTTACGGTTCAAGTTCTTGTTAGACTTAGCCTTAGCAGCTTGAGTCTCTTCCTCGATCTCTGACACCAGATCTGGATGAACCCACATAATCTCGCCCCGCTGGGTAGTTAGGGGTACTAGGTCATGATTTTGACCCCTGGCTGGAGGGAGATTAACGATGTTCATCGTTGTCCGAGAAATAGGTATAATACCATCCGAAACTTCTTGTGGAGGCAGATCGCCAAATTGAAGAGAGATCATGTTGGTTGTGACCGTCTTCTCGCTGTTGCACAGAGTGATGGCCTTAGCATCGATCAACTCCTGGATCTTCCTCTTTAGTACATAACACACCTTTATGGGGTGATGTATGTACCTATAAAAAATATAGTACTTGGGGTTATCGGTACTACCGACTTCTTTAGGCTGCTTTACCTCTGGGAGGGTAATCTTGCCGCTTTTGACTAGACACTCGAATATACTCGGGATATCGTCGTCGTCAAAAGAGTATACTTCAATGGGCCTGGAAGTCCCAGGTTTCGTCTGTGTGGTTGCCGCAGTCTTTTGCCTGGACGTATTGATCGCCAGAGCTTCTTTTCCTTTGGAACCACGGGTATGGTCGCTGTTGAAGGATGACCTCTTGCCTCTATCAGAGGCAGATATCATAATTCCATTATCACGCGCCTTCCGACTGTTGTCCTCAGCGGCTATCGCTGAGATGATGAACGAGGGCCAATCATGGAACTGATATGGTCCTGTGAACACCGAGATCACCGGAAGAAGGTTCTTCCTGCAAATGTCCACCAATGCTGAGTCTGGAACTCTGTGAGGCATTTGCAAAGTGGCTTGACGAAAACGTTCGATGAAAGTGCGAACGTTCTCCTTTTCCTTCTGCTTCACTTTGATGAGAGTGGACATAGACATGTCCATCGCTCCTTCGTAGAATCGCACGAAGAACAAAGTCTTGAAATCTTCAAAGGAAGTAATGCAGTTGTCCGCAAGACTACGGTACCACTGATAAGCCACTCCCGAGAGATAGCCTTTGAACACTCGAGTGAGAAGGGCGTCATTACCTTGTAATAACACCGTCATCATACTGAAGTAGTTCATGTACTGGCTCGGTAATGTCTTTCCCTCAAACAAAGCCATAGTCTGTGGTTTGTATTTAGGAGAGAAAGGGACCTCATCCCAGATAGCTGGGTAAGGCTGGTTGATTCCCAATTTCTTGAGCTGATCTTTGTGCTTCAAGGCATCAAATTAGGCTTTCAACTCCCGCACTGCCTGCATCGGATCTTCAGCCGGTAGAGGGACCGCAGAGTAATGAGAGATCGGTTGTATTGTAACTCCAACAGGAGGCAATACATTCTCTGAGTTAGGAAGTGGGGGAGCTGCTGACTCTTGATCTAGAGCGGGCTCCTGGTTCGCGTTGGATGGTGGTAAATCCACCCCCACACGTATTTGAGTCGGAGGGATCGATGCTTGAGCTATAGCAGCTGTGTGTTAAGTCAGCATCATCTGGTACATATTCTCCATCATGGACTGTATCTCTTTCAGAGATGTCTCTAGCACAGCGATGCGTTGCTCAGTGCTTCCTGATGGGGAAGCCTCTTCGCGTTCATCTCCAATGGCATAGACTCTCATTTCCCTGGGTGTCATTGAAGGGTTAGTATAGGTCGACTCTATACTTTCAGCATCTAATTCGGGAAACTGGCGACCCCCAGTATCGGAATCAGAAGAGTACAAAGCCGGTTGTCGTGACCTCGAACGGGTATTTCGGAACACCCCAGCTTTAGTGTTCTTAAGGAGCTTGTTGAATCTACTTTGGCTTGGAGTTCTAGAGGAATGACGTCTTGAGTTCGACCTTCCTATCGGTATGTGTGTAGCCATGTTCACTAATGCATATGTAGGCTCTTCTTCCTGGAAAGACAGAGAGTAGTTCAACCGGTCAAAAACTGACCGTTTTGCTTCATAACAGCAATAATTAACTACAATCCTATGACTATTACAATAGTGTTCCTCCTGTTCACTTCAGTTGGCATGCGGATGTTAGGAACCATGACTTTTCCCCTGCCACCCGTATACAGCAGGTTAGCCATGTGAGTAGCAGATGATCCTCGAGGAGTGTGTCTTTCCGCAAACTGAGCCTTCTTTACGCTGAGGGACTTCGCCTGGCATATTTTTAAACTCTGCTCAGGCTAGCGTAAAACTGAACAAGTCCTCAATTGGCCATCTTGATCTCGCGTAATCCGGAGGGCGGGCCGATTCTTCTCTTGCTGGCGTAAAGGCCGAGAAGTTGAGAATTTCGCCATTTGTTTTCCCTTGCGTAGATTGCAGGGACCATCTGCTTTTCCAAAGAGGGCAGATGCATTTTTTACGCACGGAGCGCGTTTGGAATTTCTGATTTGGCGCTGAGGCATTATCAGAAGTTTAGTCTGCCACATCACAGACGGGAGACAAAGTTTTACGCGTAGAGCGCGAAGCAGACTTCTAGACTAGCACTGAGGCATCGCCAGAAATTTTGTCTACTATGTCACAGATGGGAGACAGAGTTTTACGCGCAGAGCGCGAAGGTTGTGCAGCCACAACCTTGTTGGTCGGAGAAACCAGAGAGTCGGCAGGAATGGTAAGGAATGTCCGGGGCATCCAGACCTTACGCAGTTTCCTCTTATCTTGGACAGAGAGAGAGTGAGAGCTACCCCCTGCTCGAAGCATGTCTTCATAGGCGGACTGGTCGAACTGGACGACCAAGGTCTTCTTCATGGATCCTACTGACACTGCATCGTGCTGAGCAATTGCTTTCTCATCAGATGAGAAAGAGGTCCCCAGCAGAGTCGCCATCTTGTGTTTGATAATAAACAAAAGAACTAAAACAAGGTTTATACGAAACACTCTCTTTGGTTTACAAACAAGAAGTACAATTAATCCTATACGAGGATGTCAAGTACAAATTTTAATCTGGATAAATATTGCTATAGGAGTCTGATCTACAGTCGATCACTTTGTCCCTTGGACCACACGATGATGAAGAAGTGCTGTAGAAGACGGAGAAGCTTCAAAGATTGCAAGAGGGAGTGGATGCTCGATGCCAAAGTCGTTGATTACTACTCTCTGTCTGTGCTCTTCTCTCTTTGACTTTTTGACTCTTCGACCCTGGACCTCTGGCTATAGAGGTCTCTATTTATAGGGTTTTAGTGACAGTAACCATCCAGTCGGTGTAGAAGCCGGATAGTGGAGAGTATGGCACTTTTTACGCGGCAATTACAATAACTGCTACCCACGTATAAATGATTCGCTGAATCTGCGTGTGACGCGTATCCCATTATAAGATAATGCGTATAACTGCTGCGAAGATCATGGCATGCAAGCCATGTAGGTAGCTGTCCCTCGCGTAGAAAAGGTTGGCGTAGAAGCCAATAACTGTCACCATGGCGTAGAAGCCAAATAGTTGTCAAACTGGCGTAGAGGCCAGGTAGGCGTAGAAGCCCAGTAGGCGTAGAAGCCTGATGCTGCGTGGATAGGTAGCTAGCATACAAGATAGCCGATCCTCCTTTCTTGACTGAGGTCTTGAGCTAATTCTGGACCAAATAGCCTCATTACGCACTAATACAAATATAGCCTGAGTTGGCGTATTCCGAGGAGATAGCATACGGCGTACTCCTATAGCTGAAAATAGCCAGGTTGACGTATTTCAAGGAGGTAGCGTACAGCGTGCTCCTATAGCTGAAAATAACCTGATGGCGTAATATGCAGAGGTAATGATGTGGACATATTAGCCGTAATTATGGCTCAACCAGTCTTTGAAAATAGAACCAAATCTCATGTATTAAATACAGAGATCTACCCCTATCACTCGTATTAACTATCGAGGCATGCTCGAGCTCTGTATGAAGAGCAGTTTTTGACGTGGCGGTTCGTTTGTCTCTTGTTGAGCGTAAAATCTCACATCTGACTGTATAAAACTAGGCGGCGTATTCCCTCGTATGCGTAAAAGCATTTTGTATCAAGGAAACGTCACTAAACGACGGTTTGGGTCTCTGTGCCGCACCATCATTACAGCCGTCGTCTGGGCAGTCGTGCAGTACTCTTTGTCAGGAGCCAGACGTCAGGTTCACTGCATGATTTGACAGGTTCATTCAAGGTATACGAAGAGTTCCTCGTACAACCTCCCACTGCATTAAAAGGGAGTAGGTTTTACGCCAAAGTGGCGATGTAACAACATTTTTATGCTGAAGCAGTCTGAATACACTGCATTTACGCAGGTTATTTTGGAGCTATATTTTACGTTGTACTAGCGATAAAGCTCTGTTTGTACGCCGATGGCTCTGAAGTCACGTTTTATGCCACACAGCACTGAAATACTGCGTATAACTCTGCAGCGTATTTTTCATGCTTCTACACTAGGCTAGCATTCTTGCATACCTAACTATTTGATGCAGAGACGAACAGGGAAGGAGAACCTTATACATATATGTTTATACAAATTGTTGCTAACTTGTATGTCTGCTGCAGGGATAACCGTTCGACCATGGGTAAGGATCACTGAATAAGTGATCACTTGTATTTCCTTATGTCCCTTATCATTTATATTAAATATGATATATCTGTTGTACATTGAATATGCTGCTGTCCCTATTGCATCAAATTGATTAGTCCACTTGGAATACTTGTCTTGATATGATATGAACAGTCCACTAGAGAACTTATGTTCCTAAGAGTTAGAATATGGTGCATGATACATGTCGCGCACTGCACGATAGAACACTATCCCGATTATATGCTTATTATTTGAATATGCAAACTGGTTTCAAAGCTATGTTTTCGAAAAGACGTAAACTGATTATAATCCTGAGCTGCATGAAATGAACTTAGGTAAAAGTAGCAAGATCACTAGTAATATAATATTTTGCCACATGCTTACTTAGTGTGGGTTTCAGGGAATGTTGCTTCTGTTCAGTTGATTTTATCTCACCAGTACTTTCTCCAAACTGCTGACCCACCAACAATTTGCTTGGTTGCAGGTGTTGGATAGTCCGAGGAAGCGATAGTCGTGCCTCATCCCCAGGACCCAAAAATCTAGAGTCGATGTCTTAAGCTGTATCGAGATTGCTTTGAGCTGCTTTTGTATAGAGGGATATAATGTATGGAACGGTGTCATTATAATCGAGAGAAAGAGAGTGCTTGAGCGATCTTTAACCTCGGCCAAGCTCTGCTTGTAATACTTTTGATTATCAATAAAGAGCTTGTTTTTGATATGCCATTGTGTTCTTTACTTTTCTGCAATATATGTACCGCTGCTCCTATCTTGGATAGCTTACTTGCCCTTGTTCAAAGCTTTGGCCTTGTGTAAGCACATTTTAGGCTTGCACGACATCACGTCCGTGCGAGAAAGATCGGTTCCGTAAGGACCAAGGGAGGACGATCGGACCCCTGTGGGACCGGGGCGTGATAGCCTACCCCTACATCAGTTACGGAGGTTAGGAGTTTTTTTCGACTTGCCGGATATTATCGGAGGTTCGTGGAAAACTTCTCGATGATCACTGCGGTTATGATGCGGTTGACGCGTAAAGGCGGGGAGTTTATCTAGACTGAGGAGTGTCAGACGACTTTCGATGAGCTAAAAAAGCGTCTAACGACAGCACCGATCTTGACACTTCCTTCTGGATCTGGAGGATTTGTGGTGTATAGTGATGCGTCTGGAAGCGGATTAGGATGTGTACTGATGCAGCACGGCAAGGTGATAGCTTACGCATCGAGACAGTTCGAGGTTCATGAGAAAAACTACCCGACATATGATCTAGAGCTAACTGCGGTGATATTTTCATTAAAGCTATGGCGGCACTACCTTTATGGAGAGCGGGTTGAGATTTACACAGATCATAAAAGTCTGAAGTATGTCTGCACTTAGAAGGAGCTCAATATGAGACAGAGGCATTGGCTAGAGTTGGTGAAAGACTATGATATTGAGTTGCAATACCACCCTAGCAAGGCGAATGTTGTAGCAAATGCCCTAAGCAGGAAGCCCATGGCATACATTTTGACGACTCAGGGACATTTGTTAGAGGATCTTCAGGAGCTAGGGATAGAGGTTGTAATGCCAGACATGGATGGACAGTTAGACAATATAGAGGTTCAGTCTACTTTAGTTGAGAGGATCAAGGCAGCCTTGTCTACCGATGCGAGATTCTGGCGACTGTGAGAGAGGACAGAGGCCGGTATACAAACGGGACTCCGGATTCACGAAGACAAAATATTGAGGTGTGGAGATCACTTATATGTTCCGAGTGGCGAGTTACACCAGGAGTTGATGACCGAGGCCCATAGTTTAATTTATTTTATTCATCCCGGGATACGAAGATATACCGAGATCTGAGACAACACTACTGGTGGCATGGAATGAAGAGGAAGATTGCGAGATTCGTGGCGAGATGTTTGGTCTGTCAGTAAGTCAATGCCGAACATTAGAGGACTACAAGACTATTGCAGCCGCTTTCCATTCCTAAATGGAAGTGGAAGCACATTACCATGTACTCCATCACGGGATTTCCAAGGAGCCCTAGCGGGAAGGATGCAGACTGGGTTATCGTGGACCGCCTCACCAAGTCGACGTATTTCTTATCCTTCAGAGTGGGGCAGTCCACGATGATATTGGCTGACATGTATATGAGAAAGATATTTCGACTACATAGAGTTCCTATCAGTATTGTATCTGATCGTGATTCCAAATTCACGTCACATTTTTGGCGGAGTATACAAGAGAGTCTAGGAACTCGCCTCAAGTTCAGCACTGCATATCATCCACAGACTGATGGTCAGTCACAGCGCACGATTCAGATACTAGAGGATATGTTGAGAGCATGCATGATAGACTTTGCAGGATCTTGGGAGGACCATCTCCACTCCTACAACAACAGCTACCAAGCAAGCATACAGATGGTACCTTATGAGGTATTATACGGCAGGAAGTGTAGGTTGTAGGTATATTGGAGTGATATGGGAGAGCGTCAGATACTTGGTCCAGAGTTTGTGACACAGACAGTAAAGAAAGTGAAGCAGATACAGGGCCACCTGCATGCAGCATAGGACAGACAGAAGCATTGGGCAGATGCGTACCGTAGACCTTTGGAATTAAAGGAAGGTGACCATGTGTTTTTGAAGATATCGCCTACTCGGTGTACCATCAGTTTTGGGGGAAGAGACAAGCTGAGTCCGAGATAGATTGGACCTTTTGACATCTTGGAACTAGTTAGCGAAGTGGCTTATCGTCTTGTATTGCCTCCATCATTAGAAGGAGTGCACGAAGCATTTTATGTATCGCAGTTGAGGAGATACGTGGTAGACCCTAGCCACGTGCTCGATCATTCAAGATTACAGTCGGGCCTAATTTATCATATATGGAGCAGCCAGTAGGGATACTCGATCGCAGTGAGAAGATTTTGAGGGGACAGACTATTCGACTGGTCAGGGTTGCATGGAAGCATCATTCGTCAGGCGAGTCTACCTGGAAGCGCGAGGCTTCCATTCGACATCTTTTTTTGCATTTATTTGAGGACCGAGGTATGAATTTACGTACTACAATTCGATTACCTGTGAACTTTTAATTCTCGTAACTCTTATTCGTGCTTTACTTTTAATTTCGGGGACAAAATTCTTCAAATTTGGGAAGGATGTAAACCCCCTCAAAATAATAATTTAGGTAGGCTAGAAAAGATAAAAAATTTGGTTTAGCTTCAGGTTGATTAAGGTTTAGAAATTTGGGTTGCGTAGACTATTTTTTTAATTTAAACCCTTAGTGCACCTTACCGTTGCTATAATAATTGGAGAATAACAATATCCTTTATTTTCCAATAAATATTTGTACACTTGACCTGACAAGCTAACCTAGGCACTGAATATTTCTGTCACTCACAAACACACTCGCTTGTGCTATAATTTAACTGCACAACTTCTCAGTCACGAAAATTAATTCTTTAATCATATATCGTGTACCTATGTCGTTGCCATCGATTTGGGAACAAAATCAACTCGTTTCGCCTAAACAATTAAGGGGCACAAGGCTGACACAAAGCCTACACCGTTCATGACCTTTGTGTCACTACCATTTGCGACCCCATGTACTCCCATTTAATTTAAGAGCACATATGACACTTTATTTAATTAAATTGGGGACACCAACTTAACCTAACCCCAACTTAACCCAATACCCATTCATGAGGCCCATACAAAACATACAACACCCTCTCATCCTACAAAACACCAAACACAACTTTTTATACCAAATCCTCACCATTTTCCTTCTTGTGTAAACACCTATATTTTAAGGGGCTTAAATGCAAAAAGGGTGCTAGGTGTCACCCTCCCATTGGTGTAAACCAATAAAGAAACCCTCCCCTCCCCCAACCTCACATGATCGGTCACTCATCTTTTCTCTCCCTTTTTCTATGTACAAATCTCTCATGAAGCATCCTAACCCTTAATTAAAATTCTAACCCCATCACAACCACACACTCCCTCTTTATTAACACACACACTCAACCCCCCTACATATGGCCGGCCCTAATCCCTAGAATAAAAAACCTAGGAATCCCTCCCACTCTCTCTCCTCCCTCTACATACTTACACAGCCACCAATTCCTTCTTCCTTCTTCTTCTTCTTCTTCTTCTTCTTCTTCTTCTTCTCTCCTCCTTCCTCATGTTCAACTCGCCGGACCTTCACTTGCCACCACAGCTCACCACCGCCACCATCACCTCTACCGAACAGCACCCTTACCATTACCGACACGCCACCACTGCTCACCACCGCCACCATCACCTCCACCAAATACCACCTTCACCATCACCGACTCGCCACCACAGCTCACCACCGCCACCACAGCTCACCACCCCCACCACCTACATCACCCTACCCCCGGCCTCTCCCTGCTAGCCGTTGTCCGCCGCCTTCCTGCCCCCCCACCCCGCAGCAGAGCTGTTGCGCCTGCTGCTACTGTCGCAGCTGTTGTTGCTGTTCTGGCCGCTGCTGCAGCACCGCCGGCGACCCCAGAGAGCCTCGACCGCCGACGAGCACCCCTGCTGGCCGACCTCCCTCTAGTGTCCCTGAGACTCGCCGTGGCTGAACATCTCCTCCCCGCAGCCGCGAGGAACCGCGACTCAAACCCAAGTTCAGAGATCTGAGTACAACCTTCCCAATTCGCGAAGTGATATTTCCCTCCTCGCTCATCCGATCCTTGAACCGATTCTTCGGGTATGAACCCTATTTAACCCTTTTGCTATCTGTTCAATTAGAATATTTTAGCTTTATTCTATTGTTCGTAATTAGAGTTCCAAATCATGAGAAAAATAGTTTTTATAAAACTTGAAAATCTTTAATACGAAGTTGGTCCCTACAAATCGAACAACCTCGTCACATACCGATTGCACCAAAAGGTGCGTACAGCATTTCTCGACATGTGGGTTTTGACGAAATTTAATTCGGTCACGTGTGCGCGACGAAACGAACTCGTATCCGTCAAAAATTCTCGTATCGTAACTTTTTATAATTACCCAATTACTTTGTGCACGCTTATCGTATCACTAAGAAACTTTTTCCATTGGACTCGCAGCGTTCAACTTGTCCTGTGACCCAAGTTTCGCCTGATTCTGAGACAGTGACCGGATTACCGTTTCGTGGGCCCCACGATCCGTTCCAACGGGCGTTTTTGTGATCAGCTCATCGAAATCCAAATATGGACATACCGTTGAGTTTGTATCATCGTTTAGAACTTGTTTGACCTATAATATGCTAAGTTTAGAGACCTTTGTTCATGACACATTTTTCGGTGCAAGACCCCCACTAGTGGTCCCGTGTTGACCAGAAACTGTATTTTTGTTCCTGTATCCAAATTGGACGTATGTATATACTTTTCTGAGTATCTCACTCATTCTGGGACTGTTGGTGATATTTGTGACAGCATCAAGAGGCATCTGCTCCATTTTTCATCTTGTGCTGTTACTTCCTTGGCGAGTTCGGGTTCGAATCTTCGCCTGGCTTCCAGGCAAGTGTACATTGCCATCCTGTATCTCAGTTCCAGATTTACTGTTTATTATATCTATATATTGTGTATGCTTTGGATCAGAATCGTTACTTAGCGTCTGGGTCAAATCTGGGTGTAGACGTTCGTCGGTAACGTCTAGTATCGATTGATAGATATACGCGACACCTTGATATACCTACTTGGTTACATAGGAACCCTAGGACACATCCAGACACTGTCATCGTGCCAGACTTTCTGTATCATGATAGTGTCAGCATGACCATAATATGTGATGAGTTTAGGATCGTGATTGTTGATAGTTACTTCAGTATGACGTGACTGTTAGATAGAGGTTCAGGTTCAGCGAACACTCGTTGACCGCTTTGGGAGGGAAAGACAGTTACTAGACGCTTGGGCTACTGTGCACGCGCTATATATATATATTTTTATTTATGTAGAGATCCTGTATCCGGATTTGTAGTATCACCCATGTGACTATGTGCTTGGAGCTACGGTACATCCCGTGTGTCTCTGTGCCTCGGAGCTACAATTTTATATTTAGAAAGCCCACGCGTCAAACATTGTCTTCAAAGTTGCGTCTCACTTAGGTGGTTATGCTAGATTACACCGGTGTATCACATGTTTTCTTTCTGTTTTACTATGGCATATTATTTTTGTACCTTGTTACGTCCCTCTGAGGACCTGGTTCCCTGCCAGATTGTAGGGTCGTTTGCTGACGGGAGGCTAGAGCTGTTGATGAGTATTATACCGGTATGTAGGTATTGTTAATCGATATTTGTATTCATTTCTTCATTGTTCAGCTATTATGATCTTTGCTTATTTTCTGCTAGTATAGCCCAGTATTTGTAGACTCATATTATTTCCTTCGAGTCTATTCGGACGAGTATAGTGTGGGATGCACACCATGATACATGTTGTCCCTTCTTTATTACATATCCTTGTGGTTTGAGACATAGGCATGTATACCGTGTTATCTAGATAGTGACCCACATTTACAGCTTATACGTATTCAAAGTCAGATTGGAGTCCCCTTGGTACGTAGCTGGTCATTGCCACGTATCTTAGCCCCATGTATTTTGGGACTGGGACGTGATAGTATCGATCCCTGGAAGTACCTGATATCCATAGCGTGTGAGCATCTTCTCGATATAATAAGACTGTGACAGCGCCACTCCAGTGTCTGTCTGGATGATCTTTCTCCCAAGTATAACATCAGCCTCCCTAAGTCCTTCATACTAAACTTAGATGAGAGGAACTTCTTTGTCTCAATGACACATGCTGATTCGTACCCAGGATTAGCATGTCGTCCACGTATAGAAAAATGATGACTCTTCGTCCATCAGTGAACTTAGTATAAACGCACTTATCCGTTTCACTGATCATGTAGCAGTTTGATCGTATGACTTTGTCAAACTTCTCATGACATATCTTTGGAGCTTGCTTCAGACCGTATAATGATTTCACCAACTTGCATACTTTGTCTTCAAGTCCTTTGATGACAAATCCTTCTAGCTGTTGCATGTATATCTCTTCGGTCAATTCTCTATTCTGGAATGTTGTCTTAACATCCATCTGATGAATGACTAGCTTGTAAGTTATACTTAGAGCAATCAACATCATGATGGTCGTCATCCGTCCTACTAGAGTATATGTGTCGAAGTAGTCGATCTTTTGCTTCTAAGAAAACCCCTTAGCAACCAGTTTTGCCTTGAACTTGTTAACAGTTCCATCAGCCTTCATCTTCTTCTTGAAGATACACTTGCATCCGAACGATTTTTCTTCTTCAGGTAGATCGACCAACAACCAAGTATTGTTTGAGGTTATTGATTCATACTCATCATTGATAGCCTTCTTCCAGAGGACAGCATCTCTGGTCTTCATCTCCTCATCATAGGTAAGCGGATCTTCTTCAACATGATAGGTGACAAAATTATCTCCGAAGTCCTTGTGGATCCTTACTCACTTAGATACCAGCTCTGCGAGTTCTGGTTCGAACATTGTCTCTGTAATGACAACTTCTTCTTGGACTACATATTTATTAAAAGTGTTGCTCTCTTGTGCACTAACACTATTCTCCAGAATATCTGCAACAACAATATTCTTGTGCCTTGCAAACTTATCTTCAAAGAATTCTGCGTCGCGAGATTCGATGATATGATTTGACTCAATATCAAGAAACCTCCGAGCATCACTCTTTTTAGCATATCGCAGGAAGATGGTTTTGGTAGTCCTCGTACCAAGCTTCTGAATCTTAAAGTCCGGAAGCTTCATATACGCCAAGCACCCCCACACTCTAATACTATTCAAGTTGGGTCTGACTTTGAACCAGAGTTCATGGGGAGTGACATCAGAAATTGCGTATGGCACTCTGTTCAAAATGAACGTAGCCATAAGCGCAGCTTCTCCCTAGAAGCAGTTTGGAAGACCTGTAGTTAACAGCATTGAGTTCATCATCTCTGTCAACGTATGTTCTTCCTTTCAGCTACTCTATTTGATTAAGAAGAATACGGAGCAGTTACCTAATTGAAAATGCCATATTCTTTGCAGGACGATGCGAATTCAATAGACCTATACTCTCTTCCTCGACCACTTCTGAGTCTCTTGAGTTGTTATCCTATTTGACGTTCAGCCTCAGCCCTGAACTCCTTGAACTTCTCGAATGCTTTATCTTTTGACTTGAGCAGATAGAAGAATGTATTCTTCGAGTAGTCGTCGATGAATATAATAAAATACTTTATCCTAGCCTTTGTGGACAACTGTTTGAAGTCACAGATATCTGAGTGCACCAACTCTAGAAGATTTGTGCTTTGGTTAACCCGTTTGAATGATTTACTTGATATCTTTTTCTACGCACAGATCTCACACTTCTCCACCTCCTTACCCCCACATTTGGAGATAATCCCTAGACTAGACATCTTTTTTATCCTTTTACAGTGAACATGTCCTAGTCTATTATGCCATAACTCAAGAAAGTAACAAGAAGTAGAGACTGCATTAATATTGTTTGCAGGAGTTACAAGCTGAAGTTTGAACATCCCTTCGGTACAAAAAAAAATTTCGAAGTATGTTCCTTTGTACGACATCACCATTTATCCAGCATTGATGTCCATCCTGAAGCCTGCGTTGCAGAGCAGACTTCCCGAGACCAAATTCTTGGCTATTACCGGTACGTGCTTCACATCCTGAAGCGTCAGTGACTTTTTCGAAGTCAGATTCAGTACCATTGTTCCGTCCCAAGTACTTCATCATGTGCCTGGTTTGCCACCATGACCTTCTCAGATGTAGGCTTGTAGATGGTAAATAACTCCTCCTTCGAACAAACATGGCAGGATGTGCCAGTGTCCATCCACCAGTCAGTGCCAATACTAGCGGTCACAACCTGCACAATCATAGCGACCTTGTTAGGCTCACCTTGCTCTGTTTGTTTGGGTTTAGATCTGCAGTCTCTCCGATAGTGGCCCTTCTTGCCACAGTTGAAGCAAGTCACTTCTAACATGGGCTTTAGCTTCGACTTGAACGAATTCGACTTCACCTTGAGATGGTTGAATTCCTTCTTCTTGTATTGAGAAGCCTTCTACTTTCCTTTGGAGTCGCCCGCATGCACCAAGTTGGGTTTTGCCAACTGCTTGGACAACGTGTTCACTTTGTTTTGAGCCATCAACTCATCTTTAACAAGGATGTTGTGCAGTAGTTGATCAAGGCTAATTTGCATCTTCTTCATGTGCATGTCCAAGACAAAATTGCTCCATCCTGGCGGGAGCTTGGCCACAATTCCCCCCACGACAAAGGCGTCGTTTAAGGGCATGCCATCATTCTCAAGTTTTTGACGTAACTTGAGAAACTCCTTGACTTGAGACAACATAGTCTTGTCGTCCTCAAATCGTATGTTCCAGACCTTTTCAGTCACATGTATCTTGTTGCGGTTTTCATCCGCCTTGTAATGCTTGTCTAGAGACTCTCATGAGACGACCTTATCATGGTCCGTCTTGCTGTATAACTCCGCTAGAGTATCCTCCATGAAGATCAGAATCAGCAGCTTGCAAAGGTTATTGTCTCTTCTCTACTTGTTCTGCATAGCAGTTGCAGTAGCAACTGTCCGAGCAGTATCATCATCACCGTCTGGAATAACCAGCTATGGTTCTGTCAGAACGTAGTCCACCTCTGCGAGTTGAAGATTAAGGCAGACCTTCCTCTTCCAAGAGTTGTAATGGTCCCCGTCAAACTTCTCAAGTTTGTTAAAACTTGTGTCAAGAAGTTTCGCATGATTATTCTCCATCTTTCTCGGATCTTGCTTTGAGATTGTTATTTCCGAGGCTAAATCAACGATGAAAAATCGCATGGTCGAGATCAGAGGTTCACACAAAAGTTTCCACTCTGACTATTCTCGATCTCCACGAAGAACTATATATAAGGATCATGTTACAACCTGCTGTTACAACAATAACCAGAAAAAGGAACCTCTCGTTCTTTCTTGCAATCGCAGTTGCAGACGGACAGAACAGAGTTACAACTCACAGAAGAGAGTAAGAAGAAGAAGAAGAAGAAGAAGAAGAAGAAGAGACTTTGCTTGCTGGGGTGATAAAGATCACCATTGCTCAAAGCAAGATTCGACCCCACACGATCTGCTTCCAGGAACCAGCAAGTTCACGAAGAACTTCTGGAACGCTTACTGTCACCTCTGTCTGGACTCGCACGAATTCCCTGGACTCCAATGGTGGTGGCAACAACAACTCTTTTCGTCTCCTAATTTTCGAAGTTAGTTCTCAAAGAGGCACGAAGAGAGTATTTATAGAGGGTGAAATCTCTAGCCGCCATCAGTTACGGAAAGATAGGAACAAATTAATTACGAATCCCTAAAAGATAGGCACGAATTAATTTTAAATTCCACAAAAAACGGATCTGAATAACAGATCATATCTTTCCATAACCGTTCAAATATATCCGTAGCAGCAACGCATGCGGCAACGCATGCAGCTCGCGCATACCCGAGCACATCAAATGCGCACAAGCACAAGCGCCGATGCTAAGTGCAAAGTGCATCAACAAAGTGCCATTTGTGTCCGAGTCCGACTCGCTCTAAGTCCCTTTGGAGTTTGGCTCCTATGGAAATAATTTTAAGAACATGACAAAAAGCATATATATTTTCATTGAAGAATTAATCATTTTTTCTCCTAGAAAAAATTGAACCACATGACACCCATGTGCCCCACTACATTCCATGTGGACACCTCAACTCATATAAAATATTATTTTGAGATACCCAGTTGATGGTATAGCCAATGTGAAACTAGTTTTACTAGTCCAAATAAAATAACATCAACATTTGGCTAAGGACCTGAGCAAGTAAGAGATCATCGTTGAAGAGGACTCTCTAATAGTGGTGAGAATCTTTAACGAGGGAGGAAACGCTAATCCCATGGCAACTCACAGATATGACTATGCCTATCATCTCTGAAATAAAAGAAACCGGAATTTCGACTGTATCCTTCACCAGAAGAAACTCAAACCTGGTGGCACATACATTAGCTAGAGAAACTTTAAAATCCAATCTTTGTTCATTCTGCTACATTACCCCCACCATGTATTACCCAGTTTATTGCTGATGATATCAAACGCTTGTATTTAAATGACTGACTCTGTTTCTTATTGGTTAACTTAAATAGAAGGATTTTATTACTGTCAAAAGAAAAAAAAATTTTAATTTGGTCCCCAGCAACTCAAGTACATGACTGTCCTTAACGACTCCTCAGACTCGTTCTCTCCCTTATTAATTTTCCTTCCCAACACTGAAGAAGAGGAGGAAGTGATCATCCTCTTGTTGTTGTTGTTGTTGTTGGCATCGGCGGTGGTGGCAGAGAATGAGCTCATCTTCCTCTTGGCATGCTGGTGAAGAGACCTCAAAGCGTAGTTCCATCTGCAAAAGCCTGCCTGGTCCTTGAGCGCTTCCACTGCGGCCACGCTCGCCGCCACCACCCAAGAAGCCTTGCTTGCTGAACTCATATATGGCGATCGATGCACTGAAACAAAGGAATTTAAATTTGCTAGTTGTTGTGTAATTTCGCTGATGATAAGATGAGAGGTTTCGTGTATTATTTATAATGAGGATATAACGTCTGCAGTTTGCTTGCTTGCTAGCTGCTGGTTTTCCAGGACAAAGCAAAACTATTAACTAGTCGGTCCTACGTACACACATACCAGGGGCGGGCTTTATCATTTTTTTAATAGAAAACCCACTAGTTTTCATCAACTACTAGTTTAGCTGTAGTGGTGGTTTCCATTAAAATAAACAGGTCTGTGAAATGAAAAAGAACAAAATCATTCAACGAGAAAATTTAACCATCTATATTCTATCGTCAAGTTGACAATTATATGTAATAGAAAATTTAACCATCTACAGGCCTATTTATTTATGATTTTGTCTCCGAAATATATTCGGTGAATCACATCTATCATTTATTTTACGAATCAGGTCGCTGGATATGTGGGTTTTAATATCAAAATGACATAAAAAAGCAACAAAATTTAAATAAATCCTAATGCCTGATTTAGGTGGTCAACCAGGTCTGTAGGAAACATAGTTCACTACTAATTTTTTGGTCCCCAAGTCCAAACTTACAATCCAACCTAATAATTTTTTCGTTCCAAAGTCCAAATTTACAATCCAACAAAGTAGAAACTAGTGTCTCAAGCACCAAGTGCTGCAATAAAACTAGTTTTGAGATTGCATTATCATGACTTCTTCTGTTTATTTATCAAAAAGCAGTAATTGCATCTTAACAAAGCCGGTTCAAGAATAATTTCTGACGACAAGCTGCAGGCAACAGTCAAAGAGCTGCTTCTATCTTTCACAAGTCAAGTCGAAGGATAGCTTTGGAATTGCTGACCAGGCTTCCTGCTACTTATTATTCTATAAGCGGCTCTAAAAAAAATTTGGTAGCAACAACTTCAAGTTTTCTCGAAAACTCAATTCAAATTTTAAGCAACAAGGGACAATAAGTGAGAGACTACTATCGAAAGTTGAACTTGTTGATGATTATTGAAAATAATTACCTATCCCAAATCTGACCTAAAAATGTTTAGTATTTATTTCTTTTAGCTCCTTTATTTAGTATCTTATTCCTCAACAAAGATACATCTATTTATCTTCATTTACATGTGAACCAGTAACTTGAGATATGGATCCTCTCCTTGGGGGCCGGAGAGTAGAGATGATAATTCTTCCACGTGCACTTGGATTTGCACTATTTCTTCTGGTTGGGGTTAGTGCGAGGTTTGTATGCCTTTACAGAAGACTAATAGTGTTGATATTTTTGTATTTGGACTAGTGAAAATTAGTCCCACATTGACTACACAATCAAGTGATTATCTCAATATAATACTTTGTATGTGTTGAGGTGTGCACATGTGATGTATGGGACACATGTGGGTGACATATGGGGGTATTTTTCTATGAGGAAAATGAATAACTCCTTAAAGAAAACATTTATGTTTTTTGTCACACTGTTGGAAATTTTTCGTTATGAGCTAAATCTCAATGGTGCTTAATGACTCGGACTCAGACTCGGGCTATGCAGGTTGCATGCGTGGTTGTTTGCGTATGCGCGATATGCACGGTTATACGCTGTTATGCGCATATACGTGCATGCGCGGCATATGCGGCTATGCGCAACTGCATGTCTGCGAGTTTGCGCGCATGTGCTGCTGTGTTGTTGCGCGCATGTGTAGGCTGCGTTGATTGCACGTGACTCCGTTGACAGCGGAATTTGGAATTCTTTATTTTTTGGGAGTTGGTATTCCACATCGGTTGGGAGTGGAGATGGGTTTCCACTATTTTCTATAACTAGAGTCCTCGGACCTCCTTTTGGAGACACACCAAATATTGAAAGAAGATGAGTCCAGGGAGTCCGTTCGAGTCACACACAGAGGTTAATATGAGCGTTCCAGAAGTTTTCTTGTGAACATGTTGGCTCTTAAAAGCAGATCGTCGATAGAGGGTAAATCTTGCTTTGAGCAACGGTGGTTTTCACCACCCGAGCAAGAATAATTTTTATTCTGTCTTATTCTCTATTCTTCTAGTTGTAAACATTATGTCACAATTGCAACTGTGTTTGCAAGGAAGAATATAATTTGGTTCTTGAGTTTTATGATATAGAAGGAGTTGTAATCTGGTTTTGTAGTTTTAATCGATAATAGTCAGTGAGGGAACCCTGTGGGTGAACCCTTGATCTCTCCTTCATCTTCAGGAATTTGTAGTGGCGATAAATTATGTTCATGTTCATCCATCTTTGGTTAAGCTTCGGGACTAACAATCTCAAAGCAAGATCCGAGTAAGATGGAGAACAACCGTGTAAATCTTCTCGACACAAGTTTTAACAAACTTACAAAGTTTGACGGGGAGCATTACAACATCTAGAAGAGAAATGTCAGCCTTAATATTCAAATCGTAAACGTGGATTATGTGTTGACATATCCTGAGCCTGTTATTCCGGAGGGTGGTGATTCTACTGTTTGGGCGATTGTTACTGCAACTATTGCGCAAAATAAGTGGAGGAGAGATAACAACCACTACAAGTTGCTGATTCTGAACTCCAAGGAAGATACTCTGGCAGAGTCACACGGCAAGACAGACTATGCAAAGGTCGTCTGGGAGTTAATAGAAAAATATTATAAGGCTGATGAGAACCGCAACAAAATCCATGTGACCGAAAAGGTCGGAAAGATATGGTTTGATGACAACAAGAAGATGTTGCCTCAAGTCAAGGAATTTCTCAAGTTACGTCAAAAACTTGAGGATGATGGCATGTCCATGGTCGGCGCTTTCGTCGTGGGGGGTATTTTCTCAAAGCTCCTGCCTAGATAGAGCAACTTTATCTTGCATATGCACCAGAAGAAAATGGATGTCAATCTTGATCTCCTACTGCATTACATCCACGTTGAAGATGAGTTGAGGGATCAAAACAAGGTGGACACGCTATCTAAACAGTTATCCAAGGCCAACTTGGTGCATGATGGTGACTTCAAGTGGAAGCATAAGGCTTCTCACAATAAGAAGAAGAACTTCAACCATTTGAAGGTAAAGTCGACTTCGTTCAAGCCAACCCAAGTCATATGTGACTTGCTTCAATTGTAGAAATAAGGGCCACTACCAAAAAGACTGCAGATTTAAGCCCAAATAGACAGAGCAAGGTGAGCCTAACAAGGTTACTATGATTGCACATATTGTCTCAGCTGTTGTCGATATTGACTGGTGGGTGGACACTGGCGCATCCTGCCATGTTTGCTTAAAGCATGAGTTGTTCACCACCTATAGGTCTACATCTGAGAAAATTATGCTGGCAAACCAGTCACAAACTGAAGTACTTTGGACAAGAACGGTGGTACTGAATCTGACTTCGGGGAAGTCGCTGACGCTTCATGATGTGAAGCATGTACCGGGGATTGCCAAGAACCTGGTCTCAGGAATCCTGCTCTGCAACGTAGGATTGAGAATGGACATCAATGCTTGACATATGGTGATGTCTTACAAAGGAACATACTTCGAAAAAGTATTCTGCACCGAAGGGATGTTTAAACTTCAGCGTGTAACTCCTGCTAATAATGTTAATGCAGTATTTTCTTCTGATTATTCTCTTGAGTTATGGCATAATAGACTAGGACATGTTCATTGTAAAAGAATAAACAATATGTCTAGTATAGGACTTATCTCCAAATTTGGGGGTAAGGAGGTGGAGAAGTGTGAGGTCTGTGCATAGACAAAGATTACAAGAAAATTGTTCAAACAGGTTAACCGAAGCACAGATCTTCTGGAGTTGGTGCACTCAAATATCTGTGACTTCAAACAACTCCACAAAAGGCCAAGATGAAGTATTTTATTATATTCATCGACGACTACACAAAGTATGCATTCGTCTATCTGTTCAAGTTAAAATAAGAAGCATTCGAGAAGTTCAAGGAGGTCAGGGATAAGGCTGAATGTTAAACAGGGCAATAACTCAAGAGACTCATAAGTGATCGAGGCAGAGAGTATATATATATTTCATTCACATCTTTCTGCAAAGAACATAGAATTGTCAATGAGACAACTGCTCCATATTCTCCTTAATCAAATGGAATAGCAGAAAGGAATAACATGACGCTAACTGAGATGATGAACTCAATGTTGTTGACTGCGGGTATTCTAAATTGCTTCTGGGAAGAAACTTTGCTTACGTCTACTTTTATTTTGAACAGAGTATCATACGCAACATTCGATGCACTCCTCATGAACTCTGGTTCAACGTCAGACCCAAATTTAATGTCATTCGAGTATGGGAGTATTTGGCGTATCTGAAGCTTCCGGACTTGAAGATTCAGAAGCTGGGCACGAGGACTACGAAGACTATCTTAATGGATTATGCTAAGAAGAGTGATGCTCGGAGGTTTCTTGATATTAAATCAAATCATATTATCGAATCTCATGACGCAGAATTCTTCCATGATAAATTTGCAAGGCACAAGGACATTGTTATCACGGATATTTTAGAGAATAGTGTGAGTGCACAAGAGGCTAATGCCCCTAATAAAGATGTAGTATAAGAAGAATTTGTCATTCCAGAGACAATGTTTGAACCATAACTCAAAGAATCGGTCTCAAAGCGAGTAAGGAAATAGAAGGACTTCGGAGATAATTTTGTTGTCTATCATGTGGAAGCAGATCCGTTTACTTATGATGAGGCAATGAAGAATTCTGTGACACAGCCTCCTACGCTGGGGTAGTATTCGGACTCTTGCAGTGAATAATCGTCGAGGAGAGCTAATAGTGCAGTATCCTGTTCGGACTCTGATGGAATACTACCCCAACGTAGGAGGCTGTATCTCCTTGGTGAGGGTGGCCAACCCCAGTGTCTGTTCCTTGAGAATCTCTATCTCCTTGGAACACCGGATTGTTATATAGGTCCGGGGGATTGCTACCCCTAGCTTGTGCAACCCCTAGTAGTTGTGAGGAAAAACTACCCCCAGCGGTTGGAAGCTTCTTCTTCGAACGGGTTCCCTGGAAAATACCTTATGCTAGTCCTCTTGGTATTCGCCTTCTCAATGCGCTAGTTAAGAGCAACGGACTGGAGGTGCTGAATTTCCTTTCTCCCATGGGGGAAGGGACCTTCCAAATAGAGTAACATAAGGCGAATGGTATCTCATCCTCCTCGAGTGTTTTTACCTGATCCTTGGATTATTGTCGGATAGGTGCCATCGGGTGCAGTCGTTGGAATATCGATAGCCTACTTGTAGGTGCTGCCACTTTGTTGCAACAACAGTTGATAATTTTTGCACAGTGATATCCTGGGAAGGACACATCACATGCCTTCATTGCCTTCCTTGCCTTGCGCTTTTGATTGATCACATTGCGCAAGTCAGGCGAGGGCTGACTCACCTTTGCATCATTTTTGTGAGCATGGGTAGACCGAGCGCACGGGTGCGTGGGTGTTATTTTTGCTCCCTGATCTAGGGTTCGTACAAGAACGTTCCTCAGATCATTATTGGAATACTTTGGAGATGGACCCTGTCCATTTTTCGCCGAGGACTGGATGCACGGGTTGGTCTTATACAACTTTCCATCAGGGGCCCGTATAACAGTTAGCGGTGCCCTCCGACGGTCAGCAGAATGGACAGTTGTTTGAGCATGACGAGCTCGCACTGCCCCAGACTACTTTGACTTGGCACCCATAGGCACGTAGTACGAAGTCCAAGTTTGGGTTTTCTCCATTCTCAGTGTAGGGTCAGTGTTGGGTGAGATTCGGTCGAAAATAGAGTTTCGGCTGTTGCGAGAGTCGCATACAGCCATCTACCTACGGCCGTCAATCGATGTCGCATAATGAGCCTTATGTGGCCTCCTCCTTGGCCGCATAGAGTTTGCATCAGCGCCAGAATGTCTGGCATCATAGTTTTTTCCTCTGCCAAAGTTTGGGTGCTGAGCGTTTTCTGCGTCAGAAGAGAATACCGCATAGACAGCCTGAACGTCTGGTGAGCGCCTTCTGCAACAAAGAGAAAGATGAAGGATGCCACAGTTGGGTGAGGCACGGTGGCCTTGGCTGCCCATGTCCTGAGGTTCTTCGAGTGGTGAGCACCTTTCTAGTTGGAAGAGGCTGCCGCATAGACAGTGCCCGCATGATGTGCGATCCCTGCAGCTGGGAGAGAAACGGGGAGCGCATGCTCCGTAGTTGGGTAAGGCACAGAGGCCTTTGCTACCCACGTCATGCGGGTCTTCTTGGGATTTTCTTGCCTTAGAGAAGGATTTGCTTTGTCCCTGGAGAGCATATCCTCGAAGGCCTGTTAATCGAAGCAGACTACTACTATCGTTTAAGTAGAACTGAGCTTGGCTGCGTCGAATTGCGCCACAGCTTTGTCATCAGTGGAGAAAGACGTCTCCAGCAGAGTCCCCATCTTGTTTGCCATTAAATCTGAAAGTTCTAAGAGAGCTTGATTTAATTAACAAATGAAAAGAAAGTATATAGAAGTCCTAGGAGACAATCTAAGTATAAATTTATTTTCTGAAAGAATGACGATGGAGGGTTAGGAGTGTAGCAACTCTCTTTACTTCGTGGATGATTTGATGTAGAAGGAGTAAGCTCTTCTCTCTTGCTTAATTGTAGGTTCGCAGATAGCCAAGGGTATGTATAGGTGTGGTACCCTACTATTTATAGTCATCCCTAGGCACGCATGTGTTGGGCCACATGGATGTTGGAGGGTGCCACGTGTCCCTTCTTAATATGATACAGCTGTAACCGTGAGCAGGTCAGGCTATCACGTGGGCACTTGTTGAGATTTTATGTTACTGAAGTTCTGGACGGTTCTCATCCTTTCTGGGCGTGACTTGGTCAGCTTAACACATAGTCCGCACTTGGTTGAAGAGAATCACTCGGGTCATGACAACAAGATTTGGGCTTCATGGAGTCCAAACATACGTGACCTGAGACGCGTGGAACGCATAGAGTCTGGGGCGCATGGAGCCAGAGACGCATGGGGTCGCATGGAGTCTGAGACGCATGGGGCCGCATGGAGGCTATGATGTATGGGGCTAGAGACTCATTGGACCGCATGGATTCTGGAACGCATGGAGCCAGAGACGCATGGGACTGCATGGAGTCAGGGACGTCTGGGACCAGAGACGCATGGGGCCACATGGTGTCTGGGACACATAGGGCCAGTTGTGCTGTACACGTGGTACTGCACATCCATCGAGAGTGAAGTTCTATACTAACGTGAGAATTTTGTCATTTAGTGTGTTCACGTCTTTTAAGGCATTGAGAAAAAAAAAATTGTCAGGATTTTATGTCACAGACGATCCTGCTGACGGGACGCCATGTTAGGTCCCTCTGTGGCCCAGCTGCTTTGGCTGATTGGGACGCATGGATGTCGTCTTTCTTGGCCGCAGGAAGACTTTGCGGCCTGATCTCTTCTGATATTTTGTTTTAGGGCGCAGGGTTACATGGATGCATATTTTTTATGCCTCTACAGCGGGCACGTGTAGCACTACAACTATCGTCGTTTAAGAACAAAAAGTGAAAAGATAGGAGAATAAGAATAAATAAAAGAGACTTGCATCGTCGTGGACAACTTGTGCACATGGTATGGTTATTGGTTCTTGCGAACAGCCATCGAGGCATTGGGCCCATATCTACCTAGGCTGAAATGATCGGGTAGTCAGCTAGCAACATCAACATGGGGGAGTCGGCAACTCGCAGTGGTGCTAGCTACTCGCACTGCCACAACCATCGTTCGCCCGGACTACCGTCCATAATAGCTTTCAGGCTAGCTACTTCTGTTCATATAGATTAAGTTAAGCTCTGTTGCAACAATCCATGTATGAGTTATCATATTAAAATTTTGTACAGATAGTCCAAATGCAACAGAATAAGAACCGAACAGGCGATTGGTTACAAGTTCATAAAGTTGTCATAGAGAAAGCATTAAATAAACACAAGTATGAAACAAAAATAAGCTCTTTATTGATAATCTTGAATTATTACAAGCGGTGCTAGATCGAGATTACAAGTCGCGCAAGCTCTCTCTCATGAAACAATAAAAGCATGCCAAGCGGATAATACATAGACGATGTTCCAATATTATGTAATGTGTATATGCTTCAGCTTCGGACACAATACTCCAAGGCTCTAGAGCGAACTCTATGCCTTAGCGTGCACAATGGGGATACTAAGCACCGAACAAGATTCTCCCGCACCCTGCAAGCAATCTGGTGGATTATCCGTACATGAATGTACTAGTGGGGAGGCTTCTCGTCCGTTCGACAAATCAAAATACGTACAATTAGTTTCGTACACAATAGATTGAATCATACCCTACGTTAAGAGATATATATTTCGTACTAAGGCACAGTAGAGACCGAGTCAGAGCTTGGATTGAATGATAGAGTCATTCAATGAGACAGACCCATCACACATACGACATAGAATGAGGAAACGAATAGAAAAATTGTGTTCAAACGGGTCTAGTGATACATAGTGATATCCTTGAGATAGATTCGTTAGTATGCGCTAGAACAGTTTACGCTCAGGAAGTCTCGAGGACGAGACTTATTCTAAGTGGTATATAATGTAACGATCCGCTCCGAAATAACCTGGATAGCCGATTCAAATAACATAAGTGCTATTACCTGTCTCACCTTGATCGACAAGAAGACTCACTTGAGACAAATAATTCAAACTTAGCCCTTCAGGTATTCAGACTTAGACTTTCAAAGACGCGCTCGGAGTATCGCTAGACCGAGGTGAATCATCGCTATGGTGGGTAGCTACGATGAACCGGTCTTTGCTTAGCCTACACACCTAATAACTTGGATGATACATGCTAGTCGCTTGGGGAATCACCCCTTGCATGCTAATAAAGAGTACAACGCACCTAGCTAAGGGAATAATCTTATCTTGTATTGCTTGCCTAGAATATAAAAAAGAAGTAACTTGATAGTTTTCCTTATCCGCCTCACTATATGCCTCTGTACGGTTTTAATCCTTGCTCTAACCTTTAGACTCATGCTAGTATAAAGGCTTACATTTCAAATGTTTCAGTGCTTGCCTGCTTCACATGTTAACTAGTACTCGCTCGTCTTATTTCAATGCTCGTTATAAAAGTTATCCCATGAATCAATGCACTTAACTTAATTATGGTTCACTCACTAGAGGCAGGAAGACTATCAAAATAGTCGTTTCCAAGCCAAGCAATGTGTCACACCTGATTCCAGATTTTGTATTTCTTGAATTTTTAGAATTTATTTTTTTCTGATAATGTATTCCTATTGTATTTCTCATGATTGGTTCATGTCATTTTATTTATTGTTTTATTTTTTCTTTTGTTGAGAGAGACTATCCGAGACCAGTAGAATACCTATTGGCATTTCATAGACCTGGTTTAGGACCCGCATGTAGAATGGATCCTTGGTTCGGTTCATTTTGGGTGAACCCATGACTAAACCCTCTTTCTCTCCTCTCTTACTATATATATGAGCTTTTCTCTCTCCCCTTTTTCTTCTTCTTTATTTTCATTTCCTTCTTCCTCCTCTCCCTTAAGCTCCCCCTAACCCTAACCCTATGAAAAATTTGCTGCGACTTGGACCGTGAGAGGTAGATGCTATGAGCCACCCAAGGTAAGTACATCTTGCTCAATGGTGAAGTCATAAATTTTTATATATGTTGTTATTTTAAAAATGTATTTGATAAAAAATGTTCTCCTTGAGTTGCTGATCATATTTAGTTCTTGGAGTTTTGGATTTTGATGTATAAATTTTTATAGATCTGATTTTCAAGTTTAGAATTTTTATATGTTCAATGAGTTTTTCTTGGTTTTGATCTATTAAAACTTAGTATTTTCAAAAACTAGTAGTTTCTTATGTTAGAGCATTTCATTTCGTGCAATTTAGCTTTTATTTCACTTGATTTGGACATAAAATAAAAAAATTATGAAGAAAACAAAATTTTGGTTTTCGGTGCTTTCGGCCATGGCTGAACCTGCTGTTGGAGAAGATGAAGTCTGCATGCGGCCAGCGAGATATGCGGCCGAGAGTGCCATGCGGCCTGTTATGCGGCCTAAACTCTTGCCGCATGCTGACAACATGTGTCCATCTTTTTGGACGCTTGACTGCTTATTTACACAAGTGTCCTTGAACACCTTGTATTTCATTCGCTGAATGAATAAAAATTTTGCTAAGTCCAAGGGTGAGTCCATACTGCTAGTGGGTGCATACGGCCAATGATTGCATGCGACCTGTGGGTCCATGCGGCCAGTGGGTGCATGCGGCTAGTGAGTCCATCCTGCTAGTAGATGCATGCGGCAAGTGAGTCCATACGGCAAGTGAGAGTATGCGGCCATAAATTCTTGTGTGCATCTTGTGTTCCCTGTTGCTATATTCTTTTTAGTAATTTCTTTTAGTGATTATTGTTGTATGCTTACTTATGTCGATGCAAGTTTAAGATAACAGACAAGTTTGCATGTGAGTTCACCATCTTCACGACATCGTGGAAATACTGTGTATGAAAATCTATTACATTTGGCATCGGACAATCAAGTGTGAGTATTATCCAGTTTATCACGTGTCGCGAATACGATAACTAATGAAAAGCTCGTCATTGTAGGGAGTTCTCAAGTGTCCATGACTCGAGAACTTAAAATAATTTAGTAATGAATAAACAAGAGAAGATTTACCTAGAACATTGGAAAGGATGAATATTGCGCTACCGGTTACCCCGATCCCCAAGGGCCCCATGCGGCATGGACAACCCTGCTAGGCAAGGGCTCCATGACTGACCAAGTTTACGCATGCTACGACACTTACAAGACCAGTTTATATACAAGTTTATGTTTGTAAAGCAAGTTATGATTACAAGTTCAAGTTTATGCTTTTGAGTTCAAATTTTGTTTGTGACAAGTAACAAGTTATTGTTCTTGTATGGTTGATTGTGCATTTAAATTTAGTAGACAAGCGTACCATTGGCCATCCGGGTTAACTCCAGTGTCGGTGGTAGCAATATTCTTAAAACATGCATTTAGTAATTATAGTCTGTGACAACCCTAGCTAGTTAATCGTAGCAAGCCATAAAGTTGTTTGGTCATTCGATGAATGATGTTACTTTCATTATAGCTCGCTCTTCTAGTTTTGATTTTCTCCCGGCGCGTGGTTAGGGTACTAAGTTCTGCTCGGGTAAATGTCTACAACCCCGGTCCTTGTTTGGTTTAAGGGTTGTGGTCCCGATCCAGAGAAGTTTCTATGCTCTCTTGCCGCTCGTCGCCTTACTATCATTTATGCACTTATTATCAGTTCTTATAGTATTATTTTTGAGATAAGTACGTTGGTACCGTACAAGTCTCGATCTGCATTTATTTCTTATATATCTCTTTCTGCTTATGATGTGATTTGTTTGGTCTATAATCTCGAGCTCCCTTGTTGTACTTGTTGCTTAGGGTTCTGACCCCACTAGCTTTGCATGGCCAGGTTACCCCAAAGTGAATCAAGATCTATCGCTCTTCCAACAAGATGGCTCGTACTCGTAGGACTGCGACCGAAGATCATGAGTGGGTTTTCTTCTTCCACACCTCGTCTTGATTACTTCATTTGTGGTGTTTAGCAAGGGGCAGAGTTAGCTCCTTATATTTTTGAGACTTTGGTCAACATTATGTATATATTAGACCATGGCTGGTATATTTTATTATGTATTATTAAACTCTACTAATGCAGCATTTTGTATTCACTAGCTTCATGATCATATGTGACATATAATTTGGGATACCTCTTTACTTTCATGTATTATATATTTTTGTACTTGTGTTGTTGGATAGAGATTATAAGATATGTCGACCTTAGTACTTGTGTCTTCATGACAACCTTAACACATTGCGGCTTACTTCGGTATTCTGCAAGGTACGGTTGGCCATATCAGTCCCCGTATTTACCTAATATTATGGGAGTAGGGCGTGACACAATGAAAACATGGAAAGGCTTCGGGACCATAAGGTTGCTAAGGTGGTTTTCTGTACCAGAAACTGCATAATGAAAGATTGGAAGAATGATAGAAAGTAATGTAAATATCAAGTAAATGAACTGAATTGCTCTGATAAGTAAAGAAGAATAAGAATTTCTCAGGATGGCTCGTAGCGGGCACGTTCCACGTTACTACCGTCGCCATTCAGGTTGGCTCGTAGCGGGCTCGTGCCGCGTTACCACCTTCCCTGTTCGGGTTGGCTCGAAGTGGGCTAGTGTCGCGCTACCACCATCGTCGTTTAAGAATAAGAAGTGAAAAGATAAGAGAACAAGAATAAATAAAAGAGACTTGCATCAACGCGGACAACTTGTGCACAAGGTATGGTTATTGGTTTCTGCGAAAGGCCGTCAAGGCATCAGGCCTGTGTCGACCTAGGCTAGAACGATCGGGTAGTTAGCTAGCAATATCAGCACAGGAGAATCAGCCGCTCGCAGTGGGGCTAGCTTACCGCACTGCAACGACCATCGTCAGCCCAGACTACCGTCCATAATAGCTTTCAGGATAGCGACTTTTGTTCATATAGATTAAGTTAAGCTCGATTGCGGCAATCTGCATATGAGTCATCGTATTGAAACAAGTAATCTGAGTATAACACACTTGAATGAACTGAGTATCATGTAGAAGAACAATTGAAGTAACAAAGTAACATGAGTATCACATATCTGAGTATATCGTTCACCTGATTTAGGAACCCATCCGACAAAAGATACACACATATAAAACTCATACATATCAAAAAATCACATAGTACACTAGATTCATAGTCTTGATGTTCCAATGTGTCTATCGTGTCCTACTTTCGTATTTGTGTCATACTATTAACCATATAAATCAACAAAAATTAGAATTAAATTCTGAATTCATAAAAATGGAATTTAGTACTAAAATTTAATAATTTTAAAGAACATTGATCCCAAGAAGGATGAGGGGTTGCCTTGGTAAATTGATTTAAAATTTTGGGGATTAGGGCTTGATGACCTCCTCCAATTTCTTCTTCATCTACATCTCCTCTTTTTTCTTCTTCTTTTTCTTCTTCTTACTTTTTTTAAAGAAAGGGGAGTCGCGTTCCAGTACCAAAATACGGAGACGGACATGGCCAGCTATCCTGTACAAGATACTATATGTCGTACGGCGATCACGGTTGTTCTATGTCTCAATCATTCAAACAAGAAACAGTAATCATTGAGCATATATGATAAACAATAAGGTGTCCCAAATCCTTTCTCAAAATATTCTGGAGTCCAGCTGTATAAAATAAGATGCTAAAAAAGTAACAAAAGTACATGACAGTGATTCAGCTACAGTCTAATTTAATACAATAATGTAGGAAAACTAATGTCCAGACGAGCCGGCTAACAGGTGCCGGTGGCTAAAAGCCCAAAAAAAGTAATTGTACAAGACGATCGGGGAAGAAGAAAAACTCACTCGCTATCCTATGCGACCATATTCCTGGTGTGTTCCATGAGTTAGGGGAAAAATGTTAGATCCTCGGGTGTTGGCTCGAGATCTGGCCATGCAAAACCAGTGGGGTTAGAACCAATAGCAAGTACCACAAAGGAAGCACAAAATGGAGAACAAAAACCTAAGAAAAATAATATAATATTATATAGGTTCAGTGTCGTAACTTAGGTCCATGGTATATCCTAGTGCTAAGGCTCAACCCTACAACCAAACAAGGACAAGGGTTGAACCCTCACACTATGATAGTCTATTTTCTAGGCTACTAGCTGTAATGATACAATCACAAATAATTTTATTTCTTATATTGGCCAATCATTTGTACGGTTTGCTATTTTGTGGAGTCTGAGGTTATCTCAGAATAATGCTTAATAAGTATCCTGAGATCACGCCAGTGCCGAACATGAACTAACCGAACCAATATAATAAAATAAGCACTTGCAAGATGCACCAGTCCTCCGTAGGTCCACTGCGCTAAAAATACGATATTAGCGGTTCCAGTATTCCTATATTGAAATAGTATCTTGGCATAATAATAGGACAGATACTGCACTCCACTAAGGCAGATGATATAAAGTATATGTGGTGGCCAGCCCACAACGCACTTCGAATGAATCTCTGTAGGAAGGTTCGTTGGCATGATCTCGGGATACCGTTTCCTCCAAATGTTACTACCACTTTTCGTTACCTAATTAGCCCTAGGTTGTATTTGAAATCTCAAGACGTGGTCACGTGATAATTTCCCTTAATATGTCGTAAAAGGTACGGGCATGCTAGATACAAATCTATGGAAGTCGAATCTAGATTCACCCGAGCGTGTATGCAACATTCATACAATCAAAAATTCTATCCACGCTTTGGTAGTTCGACTCTCTTATTATGTTCGTGCTGGGGAAACAATGTTCATATTTATAATATCACGTGTTCAGAAATTTTGAGGCATTCTCGATGCATAACCCAATTATAATTACTTAACACGTGACACGATGTGTCGTAGCTCGGCACACATGAAAACATAAATAATTATCAGGCAATAGTAGTATAAGCACGGATACAGTATTCGTGTCCAATTACCAATTATATATTGGGTCAGATGAATCAAGAAAATATTCGATCAAACAGCAGGGTCACATGGGTCTCTAGGCCGCATAACAATCATGGCCGCATGAGAAGTCAGGCTGCATGACAATCCTGGCCTCATGAGAAGTCAGGCCGCATGACAATCCTAGCCGCATGAGAAGTCTTGCCACATGGAGTCATGTCGTATGAGAAGTCAGGCCACATGGAGTCATGGCTAAGGTCTACTCCTCGGGATAAGTGATGAAGCGACGAGAAAATAAATAAATTGTCAGTGATGTGAAATAAAGTGTGATGTAACATAAAGTGTGTCAAGAAGTAAAGACAAAACCATAGAAAGATGCGCCAAGGATGCGCCAAAGTTCAGAGTCATGCGTCCAAGGGAAGGTGGCTGTATGCTCTGCTTGCCGCATAAGTTCGATGTCGCATGGAGTTCGATGTCGCATGGAGTATCTTTTGGACTAAGAGAATTTCTCATTTGTTCAACGAGTGATTGCACAAAGTGTTCAAGGATACTTTTGTAGATCAGCAGTCATGTGACCAATAAGATGGACGCATGCTGTCAGTATGTGGCAAGAGGTCAACTGTATAACCCTCTCGGGCTACATAGCACTCTCAGTCGCATAGCTCGTTGGCCGCATGAAGACTTCGTCTTCTCCAATAGCAGGTTCGGCCATGGAGAAAGCTCCCAAAAACTAAAATCTTATTTTCTTCATAAAAATCTCATTTTAAGTCTAAATCTGGCGAACCAAAAGCCAAAATGGTCTAAATCAAAAGATCTAACATGTAGCAAAAACTGGTTTTCAAAGATAAAAGTTTAATAGATCAAAACCAAGAAAAACTCATAAAATCCAATAAAAATCTAAGTTAGAAATATAGATCTACACTAATCCATCCATCAAAACAGAAAACTCCAAGAACTAAAAGTTCTTAGAAACACATAATAAATATAATGGAACAATAATATGGAAAAAAATTCATTTTTCATGCAAGGTGTACTTGCCTATGAAATGGGAAAAGAAAGCTAAAGAAAGTGGAAGAAATAAAAAATTGAAGAGAGAGTATGAAATATTAGTTTATATATGCTAGGGTTTGAGGGTTGAACCAAAAACTCTCATGAGTTGAACCAACCCACAAAATAAACCATGAACCAGGTTAAACCAAAGAATGGGTCTAGTCTCCATGCACATGCAACCATGCTAAAATAAAAATACGTTACAAATACTTATATCGGGAACAGGGAGTGACATCTCTATCCACCTTAGAAAAAATTCGTCCTCGGAATTCGAATCCAAGCAATAGCTAGAGAAGTCAAGACAATCAAGATATAAACCTACTAGCAACTACTCGTCCAAGCAATATCATCACAATACCTAAGTGATCACCTGATCACAGAATTTGAGATATGAAGGCATAAGATAGAATATACCTTCCGAATCGAACATGTGCGGGTACCGAGACAGAATATCGTCCTCTCGTTCCCACGTCGACTCTCCAAGAGTGTGATGTCCCCAGCCACTCCGACAAGATAAATAGTCCGGTTCTTGAGTACTTTCTCTCTTTGATCCAAAATGGATACGGGTTGCTCCTCATTAGATAAGTTGGTACCAACGACTAATTCATAGTGATCGAGGATATGACTCGGATCTGGAACATAACTACACAACTGAGACACATGAAATACATCGTGTACCTCATGTAGCAAAGGCGGAAGGGCAAGACGATAAGCAACATCGCCTACCCGCTCAAGAATATCGAACGGACCTACGTATCTGGGACTAAGCTTCCCACGAACCCTGAATCTAATGACTCCACGGGTAGGCAAAATTCACAAAAATACGTGGTCGCCGACACAAAACTTAAAGGTCTACGATGCTGATCTGCCCATTGAGGATGCTATTTTGTGCAACCCGAAGTCGCTCTCTAATCTACTTGACAACCTCTATTGTTTGCATGATCATTTCAGGACCTAACATCTTTTGCTCACCAATTTCATCCCAAGCCAATAGTGACATACACTTCCTGCCGTATAGTGCTTCAACAGATGCCATCTGAATACTGGCCTGATAACTGTTATTGTACGAGAATTCTATCAAGTGAAGGTGATTCTTCCAAGATCCACCAAGATCTAAGGTACAAGCTCGTAGCATATCTTCCAATGTCTTGATGGTTCTTTCTGATTGCCTATATGTCTGACGGTGGTAAGCTGTGCTGAAGCTTAACTTAGTACCCAAGCTCTGGTGCAAACTTTTTTAAAAATGATAAGTGAACCGTGTGCTCAATCTGACACGATACTTATTGGAATACCGTGTTGTCTCACTATTTGTCGCATATATATTTCAGCCAATTATTCTACAGACTGTCCAACTCAAAAAGGAAGAAAGTGAACTACTTTTGTGAGACGATCTACTATCACCCAAACTGTATCTCGACCAGTCAGTGATCTAGGTAAACCAGTCACAAAGTCCATCACGATGTATTCCCGCTTCTACTCTGGAATAGGAAGCAGTTGTAATAATCCTGCCGGTCTCTGTTGTTCTTCCTTCACTTGATGACATATCAGACATCGCGATACGAAGCATGCTATTTTCCTCTTCATTCTGTTCCACCAAAAGTATTGCTTGATATCTTGGTACATCTTCGTGCCTCCTGGATAAATGGAATACTGGGAACTGTGTGCTTTATTCATAACTTCTTATCGAATATCCCCGCTTGGTACCCATAGACGATTTCCAAACCTTAGAGTTCCATCCACATGTATTGTCAACTCCTTCCGAAGGCATGACTCATATTCTTCTCGGAGCTTTTGAATCTTTGGGTCCTCTGTCTGAGCTAGTTTGACTATATCTATAAAACTTGACTGAATCTATAGTCTATACTGAACACCTATACTCTGTGGAAGTACTATCTTGATACCCATCTCTCTTAAGTCTTCCAGAATGTGCTTCTAAGTAGTCAACATAAATGCTCCACATCTTCTGCTAAGTGCATCAGCTACTACATTAGCCTTTCCTGGATGATACTAAAGTTTTACGTTATAATCTTTCAACAACTCTATCCACCTTCTCTACCTCATGTTCAGGTCCTTCTGCGTGAACACATACTTCAGACTCTTATGATCCGTGAATATTTCTACTCGATCACCATATAAGTAGTGCCTCCATAGCTTAAGTGCAAAAACTACTGTTGCTAACTCCAAATCATGAGTTGGGTAGTTCTTCTCATGATCTTTGAGCTGCCGAGAAGCATATGCTATCACTCTCCCTTGTTGCATCAAAACACATCTAAGTCCTTTTCCAGATGCATCACAGTACACTATGAATTCTCCGGAGCCGGCTGGAAGAGTAATGATTGGGGCAAAGATTAATTTCTTCTTCAACTCTTTAAAGGCTATCTGACATTCCGCTGACCACATAAATTTAACTTCCTTGCTCATCAACCGAGTCAAACGTGCCGAGATCTTAGCAAAATCTGACATAAATCTTCTTTAGTATCTTGCCAAGCCCAGAAAATTATGCACTTCCTCTACCGTCTTTGGGATTGGCCAGTTCTCTACTGCCTCTATCTTCTTGGGATCAACTGACACTATTGCTTCAGAAATAATGTGTCTAAGAAAGGATATACGATCCAGCCAAAACTCATACTTACTAAGCTTTCCATATAACTGGTGCTCCGTCAAAGTTTGTAGCACTATCCTGAGATATTCTTCATGCTCCTCCTCATTACGAGAATACACCAGGATGTCATCGATGAATACTACCATAAATTGGTCTAAGGCATGAAAATACGGTTAATCAAGTCCATGAATACTGCTGGAGCATTAGTCAGTCTGAATGGCATAACTAAGAATTTGTAATGCCCATATTGTGACTTAAATATTGTCTTTGGTACATCCTGCTCCTGGACTCGCACCTGATGATATCCTGATCGTAAATCTATCTTGAGAAGACTTTTACTCCATTTAATTGGTCAAATAAATCATCAATCCTTAGTAATGGGTACTTATTCTTTACGGTCACTGCATTAAGTCGCCTATAATTCATACAAAACTGCATCGATCCATCCTTCTTCTTTACTAATACTACTGGTGCTCCCCACGGTGATACACTAGTCAGAATAAACTTCTTTGCTTTCAGTTCTTTCATGTATCGATATAACTGATCAAGCTCTGATGGTGACATTGGGTACACCTTCTGGGATACTGGTTCTTCTCCTGGCATCAACTCCATACAGAACTCTACTGCCTTAACTGAGGTAATCCAGGAAGATCAATAGGAAAAATGTCCATGAACTCTTCAACTATCTTGGCAGCGGGTTTGCTTCTTTTGCTATGGTTGCGACTCCTCCCTTGTGCTGGTCTCTTGCTATTCTGCTAAGGACAAACTCTTCTAGACCAGGAATTCTAAACAACACTCTACCGTTATGACAGTCTATCGTTGCATGACTGTCTCTCAACCAGTCAATGCCTAAGATAACGTCAAAGTTATCCATAGAAAACTCGATCAACTTTGCAGGTAATAGATGTCCACATACTACGACTGGACATGCTAGGCACACTTTAGTAACTTCTACAATCCTATTTCCAGTGAGTATATTTAGCCTCGCTGGCAATGCCTCAAACTTTAATCCAATAAGTATCACATATTGTGCAGATATAAATGAGTGCAAAGCTCCAGAATCAAATAAAGCTATGGCAGAAAAGTTTGTAACGAAAATGTTACATGCCACTATGTCGCCTGACACCATTGCTTCCTCTAAAGACCAGGTTATTGCCTGTCCTTGGCCTTGTCAAGCTTCTTCCTTGCTGTCGTGGTTGCTGTCCTTGCTGATTTTGTTGTTTTTGCCTATAAAGCTGGGCCTGCGTCGGCAACGGATGCTGAGCCAGAGGCTGTGCAACTACTGTTGTTCCTCCTTGCTGTAATGCCCTTAGAGTTGGCAATACAGGAAACTATTATACTGGCCCTCCAGGCCTCTGCATCAATGGGGACGTAGCAATCTTTTGATTAGGGCTCCCATATTTCAAACATAGTCTATTAGCTGTCCGAAAAATATCTTGGGTATGACCTCCATTGCCACAATAGGTACAACCTGTCGGCGTTCCCCATCGTTGTTGTTGTTGTTGTTGCTGCTGCCTCGGCTGCTGTTGCTGAGTTGGTAATCTCACTGTTGGAATTGCAGCCCTTCGTGGCGCTGAATCATGTATATGAACTCCAGGTGATGGTGCCGACGTTCGGGGTACTGGTCCTTCCTCATTGTTCTGTCCATGAGGCCTCTTCCGACTCTTCTTGATGCCATCCTTTGAGAAGTAAGCTAGACCCTATTGGCTGCTATCAATACCGCCTCAAAGGTCTGGTAGTCGTGCACCTCTACCTTGTGCAAGATCTTCAAGTAAAGTTCCTGCTGGAATATTATTTCTCTCTTTAACTCTGTTGCCACCATGGTTGGAGCAAATCTGCTTAGTCGAAAAAACTCTACCGCATAGCCATCTACCGTCCTACCAGCTTGCTTAAGGTTAATGAACATCTGCTATAACTCACACTGAGCCACAATTCCAAAGTATTTTGCCATGAACCAGGTCCTAAAATTCTTCCATAAAATAGGATGCCTCAGTCCTATCTCCATCGTAGCCCACCAATTTGTTGCCAGATCTTGGAGCTGTAAGCGAACCAAGTCAACTTGTTCCTCTGCCGAAACTTTAGCTACTGACAGAATGGTCTCAATATCCTGAATCCAAACATATGCCGTGATTGCGTCCTGCGTGCCATCGAAGTATTTAGGGTTCAGTCTGCAGAACCTAATAGATGCACCAAAGTCTATTCTCTTAACTCGTTCTAGGGCTGTTTGCAACCCTTGGTTCAACAGGATATTTTGTTCCTACTGCTGGAGCTGTTGTTGCTGATGTTGTTGTTGTTGTTGTTGCACCACCATTTGGTGTTATTTTGCAGCCAATAATCCACGAATAATCTCAAGCAAGGCTGGGGTATCCAGTGCTGCCGGCACTACGGGAGGTACGGGAACACTTGGAGCCTACTGCTCGGTCCCATTCATCGTGGGTTTAACTCGGATCCTTGGCTTAGGTTCCACAAGATCTCATTCCACTGACAACTCTGCCTCTCCTGTTGCTGCAATATCAGGGGGAAGAAAAAGCCCTAAAGAAGGGCGCAAGAACCAATAATCACAAGACAAGAAGAAACAAGGAAGCAACCAATCTAGAAAAATCCAAGCTAAGTATTGAAGAGTACAAATTTAGAATTTCAAGAAAGATCGTGTTTGATTAAGACTCCAATGACCATGACACCTCACAAGTCTGAAGAACAGACCTGCATGGGCCACCACTAAAACCTTGTCGCACCCCAGTACCAAAATACGGAGACGGACCTGGCCAGCTACCCCGTACAAGGTACTTAACGTCGTACGACGATTACGGCATGCTACAATCAAGTCTCCTATGGTCAAAAAATTATATGTCTCAATCATTCGAACAAGAAACAATAAGCATAGAGCATATATGATAAGCAATAAGGCGTCCCAAACGCTTTCTCAAAATATTCTGGAGTCCAGCTATACAAAATAAGAAGCTAAAAAAGTAACAAAAGTACATGACAGTAATTCAGCTGCAGTCTGATTTAATACAATTATGTAAGAAAACTAATGTCCAGACGAGCCAGTTAATAGGTGCCGGTGGCTAAATGCCCAAAAGAAATAATTGTGCAAGACGAGCAGGGAAGAAGAAAATTTTACTCGCTATCCCCTGCGACCATATTCTTGGTGCGTGCCATGAGTTGGCAAAAAGAACGTTGGATCCTCAGGTATTGGCTCGAGACTTGTTCATGCAAAACCAGTGGGGTTAGACCCCAATAGCAAGTACCACAAAGAAAGCACGAAATGGAGAACAAAAATCCAAGGAAAATAATATAATATTACATAGGTTCAGTGTGGTAACTTAGTTCCATAGAATATCCTATTGTTATGGCTCAACCCTACAACCAAACAAGGACAAGGATTGAACCCTCACACTATGATAGTCCATTTTTCTAGGCTACTAGCTGAAATAATACAATCACAAACAATTTTATTTCTTATATCGTCCAATCGGTTGTACCTATTTTGTGGAGTCTGAGGTTATCTCAGAATAATGCATAATAAGTATTCTCAGATACGCCAGTGCCGAACATGAGCTAACCGAACCAATATAATAAAACAAGCACTTGCAAGATGCACCAGTCTCACGTTGGGCCACTGCGCTAAAATACGGTATTAGCGGTTTCACTGTTCCTATATTGAAACAGTGGCTCGACATAATAATAAGTCATATACTGCACTCCACTAAGGCAGACGATATACAGTATCTGTGGTGGCCAGCCCACAACGCACATCGAATGAATCTCTGGGGGAAGGTTCGTTGGCATGATCTCGGGATACCGTTCCCTCCAAATGTTACTACCACTTTTCGTTACCTAATTAGCCCTAGGTTGTATTTAAAATCTGAAGGCGTGGTCACGTGAGGATTTCCCTTAAGATGTCATACAAGGTACGGGCACGCTAGATACGAATCCATAAAAGTCGAATCTGATTCACCCGAGCGTGTATGTAACATTCATCCAATAAAAAATCGTAACCAAGCTTTGGTAGTTCGACTCTCTTATTATGCTCGTGCTGGAAAAATAATGTTCATATTTATCATATCACGCGTTCAGAAATTTGGAAGCATTCTCGATGCATAACCCAATTATATTCACTTAACACGTGACACGATGTGTCGTACCTCGACGCACATGAAAACATGAATAATTATCAGGCAATAGTAGTATCAGCACAGATACAGTATTCGAGTCCAATTATCAATTATACATTGGGTCATATAAATCAAAAAAATATTCGATCAAACAAGCAGGGCAGCAGGGGTCACTAGGCCGCATAACAATCCTGGCCGCATGAGAAGTCAGGTCGTATGACAATCCTGACCGCATGAGAAGTTAGGCCGCATGACAATCATTGCCGCATGAGAAGTCATGCCGCATGGAGTCATGATGCATGAGAAGTCAGACCGCATGGAGTTATGGCTAAGGTCTACTCTACGGGATAAGTGATGCAGCGACGAGAAAATAAATAAATTGTCAGTGATGTGACATAAAGTGTGTCAGGAAGTAAAGACAAAACCATAGAAAGATGCGCCAAGGATGCGCCAAAGTTTAGAGTCATGCGTCCAAGGGAAGGTGGCCGCATGCTTTGCTTGCCGCATAAGTTTGATGTCGCATGGAGTATCTTTTGGACTAAGCGAATTTCTCATTTGTTCAACGAGTGATTGCACATAGTGTCCAAGGACACTTGTATAGATCAGCGGTCATGCGTCCAACAAGATGGATGCATGCTGTCAGTATGCGGCAAGAGGTCAGCCGCATAACCCTCTCGGGCCGCATAGAACTCTCAGCCGCATAGCTCGCTAGCCGCATGAAGACTTTGTCTTCTCCAACAGCAGGTTCGGCCATGGCGAAAGCTCCCAAAAACTGAAATCTTGTTTTCTTTATAAAAACCTTATTTTAAGTCCAAATCAGGCGAACCAAAAGCTAAAATACTCTAAATCGAAAGATCTAACATGTAGCAAAAACTAATTTTCAAAGACACAAGTTTAATAGATCAAAACCAAGAAAAACTTATAAAATCCAATAAAAATCTAAGTTAAAAATATAGATCTACACTAATACATCCATCAAAACAGAAAACTTCAAGAACTAAAAGTGCTTAAAAACACATAATAAACAAAATGGAATAATAATATGGAGGGTTTTTCCATTTCTCATGCAAGGTGTACTTGTCTATAAAATGGAGAGAGAAAGCTAAAGAAAGAGAAAGAAATGAAGAAGTGAAGAGAGAGAATAAAATGTTGGTTTATATATGCTAGGATTTGAGGGTTGAACCAAAGACTCTCATGAGTTGAACCAACCCACAAAATAAACCATGAACCAGGTTAAACAAAAGAATGGGTCGAGTCTCTATGCACATGCAACCATGCTAAAATAAAAATACGTTCCAAATACATATATCGAGAACGGGAAGTGACAAGGGGATTAGGGTTTTGGCTTGATGATTGGATGATGATGAATAATGTAGATGGTGGTGAAGATGGTGGTGGTGAACGGTGGTGTGGAGGTCGGGAGGGGAGCTTGGCGGTGAGGGGGCTGGAGAGGGAATGTGAGGGACGGATGCCGGCCGGCCGGCGGCGGCAGCAACCACGGCTGCATACGACAGGCGCAGGTCTGGGTCCTGATTGTTGTGGAGAGTCCATGAGGGGGAGAGAGATGAAAAGTATGGAGAAGATGAAGAGAAAGAGGATGGATGGATGGATTGTTTTGGAGGGATAATGTGTTAATAGAGGGAATGTAATTATGGTTGGGATGCTGGAATCTTGAGAATGGAGGGGACGAGGACATGTAAATACCATTGGATCATGGAAATGAAGGGTTTGAAGACAGCTCATTGCTGATTCGTGAGGGCAAAAGGTCGGTTAAGAGAAATTTTCTCTTTCCCCCACCTTCTTTTTTTAATAATTAAAGGAAATAAAAAAGGACAAAGTACCCCTTAATACCATACCATATGGTGACATGTATATACATGAGGTGTCAAACAAAAAATACTAAATTGCATTATTAATCTAGGGATTTAAGTGCAAATGTAATTTCATATATTTATTTATAAAAAAAAATTCTTTTTAGTATTAGGAGAAATCCAAAATTTTTAAATATATACACATTAATAATGTAATTATGTATTTTGATTTTTGGTTATTACATATTTAAATTCGATTTTTGTGGAATTTAAATTTAATTCATTTCTATCTTTCCGTAATTAGTTGGCGGCTAGGATTAGGGTTACAGTTTTATCCCAACTTTATAAATACTCTCTTCGTTCCTCCACCGAAGATTTACTTCGAAATTGAGAGACGAAGAGAGTATTGTGCTGCTGGTGTCAAGGAGTTCGTGCGAGTCGGTACAGAGGTGATGACTAGCGTTCCAGAAGTTCCCTTCAGAACTTCCTGGTTCTTGGGAGCAGATTGGGTATGGCGAATTTTGCTTTCAGCATCGGTGATCCTTATCACCCCAACAAGAAATTTTTCTTATCTTCTTCTTCTACTTAGTTGTTATTTGTTCTATCTCTTCTACTTATCTTCAACGAAGTTTATTTTCGTATCATTGTAATCTGAGCTATTGCAAGTTGTAATCGGAATATATATAATTATTTTTCGTTGGAATCGAGATAATCAGAGAGAAAGTTGTGTGTAAATCTCTGATCTCGACTACAAAGTCACTATCCAACAGAGGGTATATCGGAAGTTTTATGTGAACCTCTGTTCCTGATCTCGTTCATCCATCTTTTGATCAGCCTCTGGACTAACAATTCAGGCAAGTTGATGCAACTTTCAACTTTTGGAGAGTGAAAGAGAGATTGTTGGCTATTTTGAAGGAGGGATTATTTTGGAATAATTCATCTCGTTGTCTTTTATTCTTGGGGTTCGGTAGTCTACTTTCATCGTCCAAGTAAATGTGGTGATCCGTTTGGATCAGTGAGAAGTTTGTAAGGAGTCTGTATCTTCTTATTCCATTAGTGAAGGCTTTTTAGAATTGGAATACGATCATCCCGTGTATTTAAATTCTTATGAAGAGGAATCTGGATTGTATTTTTCAATTTTAGAATGGTGGAAAAGATACGAAAAAATGTATCATATACTTTTTTCTATAGCATGTGATCTTCTAATGGTCTCGGTATCCACGGTAGCATCGAAATCTTATTTTAGTGTTGAATGATGCTAAGCAAGAAGAATGACAATATGATGGCAGATATTTTGGAAGACTGTCTCTGCGTTCAAGATTATGTTCGTGCGGAAAACGAACTCAAAACTTAAGAGATAAAAGTGTCGACATCAGTGAGCTGGACTTTTAGTCTCTTACTTTGGACGACGCTACTGGAGGAGGAGCTGAACAATAATCCTGGACGGAAGACAGACGACGGACGACGACGGAAAACAAAAAAAGACACGTACATTTTATTACTAATTTTATGAAAATAAAATCTCAACTTTCATTTTTCTTGTTCGTTATAAATAAATATTATAGCATAATTAAATTATAATGACATTGATAAAAAAAATCTAATTTACTCCTTCTCAAATTTTTGTTATTTTTAATATAAACGGGTCGGCTCGAACCCAATCGGTTCGGCCCGGTCTACCCCGATCAAATCATGGGTTCGGGTTGGATTTTTATTTCTTTCTTCCTGGCCGGACCTGTCCGGCCCGCTCCCTCTCTCGGACTAAGTCCAGCCCGACACGTTGGCCTAAGAACGTTCCGACCCGGCCAATAAACACCTTGAAATCTAGTTTTTTCATACCAATTTAATGCAATCCCAAGAAAATAACAGAACTTGTTTTGGTTATCAAACCAATTTAATGCAATCAGAAAATAACAGAACTTGTTTTGGTTATAAAACCAATTTAATGCAATCCCAAGAAAATTACACAACTTGTTATGGTTATGAGAATTTGATATAATAGTTATTTGCGAAAGCTTTAGCAATTGTAAATAATATCATAAAATTTTATTCAAATAACATTAATAATTTCAAAGTTCAGCAATGAAAGTAAAGATCTAAAGGATGTTATTGTATGATTAGTGTGTTAGTCTTGATGCTTGACTTACTAATTTGTGCGCTGTTATTAAATTTTTTTTTTTTTTTTTGAGATGTTCAACAATATGTACAAAATTTTGTGTACACAGTATTACATGTTTTTTAGGTTTACTGTTTTATATTTTTTTGCAATTTAATTTCAAGACCGTCCGTCTAGCCAGATCTTGCTGACCATAAAAGCAAGTTAAGTTCGATTAGATGGCAGTTTTGATGATGGTTGGAGTCACAGCAGATAAGAACATAACGAACACGATTAAAACAATTTTAAACAATATTAAGATTTAAAGGAAAACAAAAAAATATATATATGAGAAAATAGACTTATAGTCGCAAATTAAGAAGAGTTGTGTAGAGAAAAAACTGAATGAATTGTTGAATATATATTTATATACAGTTAAGAAAGATCGGCCAATACAGGCATGTGAATTTCCGATGGAGCCACGAATTAATTTGGTCCCCAACAACTCAAGTACATGACTGTCCTTAACGACTCCTCAGACTTGTTCTCTCTCTTGTTAATTTTCCTTCCCAACACTGAAGAAGAAGAGGAATTGATCATCCTCTTGTTGTTGGCATCGGCGGTGGTGGCGGAGAAGGAGCTCATCTTCCTCTTGCCATGCTGGTGAAGAGACCTCAATGCGTAGTTCCATCTGCAAAAGCCTGCCTGGTCCTTGAGCACTTCCACTGCGGCCACGCTCGCCGCCACCACCCAACAAGCCTTCCTTGCTGAACTCATATACGGTGATCAATGGACTGAAACAAAGGATTTAAGTTTGCTAGTTTTTGTGTAATTTCGCTGATGATAAGATGAGAGGTGTCGTGTTTTATTTATAATGAGGATATACGTCTGCAGTTTGCTTGCTAGCTGCTGGTTTTCCAGGACACAGCAAAACTATTAACTAGTCGGTACTACGTACACACATACCAGGGGCGGGCTTTATCAGTTTTTTAATAGAAAAACCACTACTTTTCAGCCACCATTAGTTTACCTTTAGTGGTGGTTTCCATTAAAATAAACAGGTGTGTCAAGGTGTATTAAAGGACGGGCTGCTCGGATTCGGTCCGGACTCGGTCGTGTCAAATCCGATCTAGGCCGGTCTGGATTCGGTCAATGGACCGGTCTGCTCTAGTCCACTCCTCCCACGGGTTTGGACTAGGTCGGAGGATCTGACCCATAAGTACGGCTCGGTCCGGCCCGTTGTCGGCTCAGTTCGGGCCGAGCAGAATTCAGATGTCTAGTTTGACCAGCCCGCACCGGCCTGGTTCAGGTCCGATTCGACTGGATTTTAATTCTTTTTTTTAAATATAGTCGTCGTGGAATATTCTTACAAAAATATCCCCGTTTTATTGGCCGTTTTTGTCCGTCTTAGAAGTATTTTGGTCATTTTTAGCAAAATGACCAAAATATCTAATCTAATAACTCTTTTTTTAGGGTATTTATGGTCATTTGGACCCAAAACAATTCATATAAATAGTCCATAATTCATGAAAAATAAACACAACAAAATTTTTTGCCTCCTACCATTTTTTTTTACTCTCTTACAAAGTTTAGAAAGAAGATAATTACACAGTTTAGAAGAAAATCAAGACAATTTCTTCCCTTTCTTACAAAATTTAGAAGCAAGGCAATTAACTTCTTCCTCTCAACGCATTTTTTTGCAATTTATTTTGGAGGCTTCTAGCAGACGTGGCAAGTAACTTTAATATTACGAAGTAGTTTTTTTTTTTTTTTTTTGAGATTTTTCTTTTCTCTCTCTCTCTCTCTCTCTCTCTCTCTCTCTTTTAGAGAAATAATTAATTTAGCTCAAAAAAATTTTGAAAAAATATTTTTTTTAAATATGGATGGACAAGGTTAAAACCAACCTTATAAAAATTATAATTATTATAATAATATGTTTGAAAATAATTATATTCATGATTTTGTACAACCGACACAAATGTTACCTCATGAAATTAGGAGTATGGCCACGGTTACAAATATTGCCAATATAAAACTATCTTTTTAATAAAAATATTATACAAAAATATTTGTCACTGATAGTGAGGGCGCACCAGTTTTAGATCCAAAAGATCAAAAACCAATACCTAAAGCAGCGGAATGTAAGAAATGTAAGCGGATTTACAAATAGAAAAAAATGATGGCACGAACATTTTAAAAAGACACTAGGAAAGTTGCTATGCCAAAGATACACTGCAGGCTACACAAACACAGCTAAGTACCGGTGGTCAAGAATCTTCTTTAGGTAACTTTATTTATTCTGATGCTCGTAACAAGAGTACTGAGTTAACAAGATATATGATATGTGAGGAACAACTATTTACAATTGGTGAGAGTAATTTCTATTATAATTATGCAAGTAATATCCTTAATTATTGTTTTAATAAAGTTTCTAGATCTACTACTATAGCAGAGTCTCTGATTTTTTTTCAAAAAGATAAGACTGCTTTGAAAAAAAAAAATTATGCATGTTAGTAAATTAGCTTTAACTTCTGATATATGGACTACTAGGCAAAATTATGCTTATATTTATATCACGGCACATTATATAGATCCAAGATGGATGTTGCAAAAATGTATCATTTGTCTAAGGCCTTTAAAATTTTCACATACCGACGCTGTAATCAGTGGCGCTATAATGCAATTTGTGCGTGAATATGATATTCACAATAAAATAGTTTTGATTTCTTTTGATAATGTTAGTAATAACACAACTTCTATTAATGTTTTGAAAACACAATTTACGCCTATGTTAGAAGGTAGACTTTTTCATGTTAAATGTGCTTGTCATATTATTAATTTGATTGTACAAGAATATCTTAAAAAAATTCAACTAAATTTAGAAAATCTTAGATTATGTTTACATAGTTTGAACTCTTCTGCAAGTAGACAACAATCTTTTAAAATTTTATGTACACAATATGGTGTTACTTTTAGGCGTTTTGTTAAGGATGCACCACATAGATAAAATTCTACTTATTTAATGTTGCAATCATCCATTAAGTTTAAAGATGTTATCACACATTATTGTAATGCTAATCATACTTTTGATTATCAACTAACTGAGAATGATTGGTTAATTGTTACTTATATTTTTGAATTTTAGAACTAATTTACAATGCTACATGTATTCTATCGGGAGTTTATTATCCAACTTCTCCTTTAGCTTTAACAGAAATTCTTAACATGTCTTATTTATTTTGCAAATATATAAATGTTCCTGATTTTGATTATGTTGTTGCTAAAATGGAAGCCAAATTTAAAAAATATTGGGATATTATACCTCTTCTAAATTGTTTGGCTTCGATTTTTGATTCTAAGATTAAATTAGATGGTGTATATATTTTATTAGACGATTTTAAAGATAATATGAGAGTTTACGTAGATAGTTTGAAGGTAGAAATTATGAATGTTTTAGATAGTTTAATTGCTTTATATGAAGAAAGAGTTGTATCAACCCGACCCGGTACAACCGTTCAAGGTAGTAGCTCTGATTTTATGTCTAAATTATCATAAGCTAAAAGAGTACTGCAAAGAAAGAAGCAAAAATAATATTCCCAACCTACATAATAATTGCTTTTATATCTAAATTCTTATGAAGAAGATGAAGATGACTATTCATCTTATTATTCAATTTTAGAATGGTGGAAAAGACACACAAAAATGTATCATGTACTTTCTTCTATAGCACACGATATTCTAATTGTTCTGATTTCCACGGTAGCATCAGAATCTTATTTTAGTGCAGGTTCAAGAATGCTAAGCAAAATAGGAGTCGGTTGCTGCCAAATATTTTGGAAGCTTGTGTCTGTGTTCAAGATTGTACCCGTGTTGAAAAAAGAACTCAAGACTCAAGAGATGAAAGTGCCGATATCTCAGAGCTAGACTTTCAATTTCATAATATGGATGACGCTACTGAAGGAGGAGCTGAGCAATAAACTTCAAAGAAAGACGGACGATGAAATTTTTTTAAAAGACTTGTACATTTTTTTACAAGTTTTATGCAAATAAAATATCATTTACAAGTTTCTATTTTTTTTGTCACTTAATGTTATAATACATTTATAATTTTATTGTTATTAATTTTAATGTTGTTAGTTGTTTACATTTAATTTCTTAATGTCTATATGAATAACTTCTTTAAATTTCAAGTTATAAATTTATATTTAAATTCAAAAAAATAAATTTATACATTTTGTATAAGTTATTCCAAAACATTTAAAAATAATTCAACTTATACATATTTAGATTTTAACTTATACTTAAAATTATATAAATATTGATATAAAAAAATTAAATAAATTTTCTAACAAATAAATTTATAAATTTTAAATTATACAAAACATATAACTTATAAATTTCAAATAAAGTTATACTTAAAGTTATATAAAAAAATTCTAACAAATAACTTATAAATTTCAAATTAAACAAAAAAAATATAGCAAAAAAAAACCTATAAATTTTAACTTGAATTTATTAACATATAAGTTATATCATATAGATTATATATAAAAAATATATAAATAAACGTAAAAAAAAAAAAAAAAATTAACCGGACCTGACTTGCCCTACCGTGGATCGGCCCGGACTCAGACTGGTTCGATCTGGTCCTCCCCTGATCGGATCATACACCCAAGCTTAGTCGAGATTATTTCTGATCGGACCGGACAGGTCCAGGCCGTCTCTTCTCTCGGGTTAAGTTCGGTCTGAACCGAATCCGGTCAAATTCGATTGACTCGAACCGTGGACCGGTCCGGACCGATCCAATACACACCATGAGGTGTGTAAAATAAAAAAGAACAAAAATCATTCAACGAGATATTATATTCCATCGTCAAGTTGGCAATTATAAGTACATGAAAATTTTAACTATCTACAGGTCTATTTATTTATGATATTGTCCCAAAAAATATTCGGTGAATCACATCTTTCATTTATTTTAGTAATCAGGTCGCTTGATTTGTGGGTTTTAACATCAAAATGACATAAAAAAAAGCAACAAAATTTAAATAAATCCTAATGCCTGATTTAAGTGGTCAACTAAGTCTGTAGGAAACATGTTTACTAATAATTTTTGTACCCAAAGTCTAAACTTACAATCCAACATAATTATGTTTGGTTCCAAAGTCCAAAGTCCAAAGTCCAAAGTTACAACCAATGAACCCGCACCAACTGCTACAATAAAACTAGTTTTGAGATTGCATTGTCATGATTTCTTCTGTTTATTTTTCAAAAAGAAGTAATTGTATCTTATTATCAAAGCCAGTTCAAAGAATAATTTCTGACCATGTGGCAGACAACAGTCAAAGAGCTGCTTCTAACAATCACAAGTCAAGTCTAAGGATGGCTTTGGAATTGCCTATCATGCTTCCTTCTACTTTTTATTCTATAAGCGGTCCTAAAAAAAATTTGGTAGCAACAACTTCAAGTCTCCTCGAAAATTCAATTCAAATTTTAAGCAACATGGGACAATAAGTGAGAGGCTACTAATGAAAGTTGCACTTGTTGATGATTATTGAAAATAATTATCAATCCCAAATCAGACCGTTTACTACTTATTTCTTTTAGCTCCTTTATTTAGTATCTTGTTCCTCAAAAGAGGTGCATCTATTATGTTCATTTACATATATGTGAACCAGTAACTTTGAGATATGGATCCTCTCCTTGGGGGCCGGAGAGTAGAGATGATAATTCTTCCACGGGCACTTGGATTTGCACTATTTCCTGCAATTGGGGTTAGTGCGAGGTTTGTATGCGTTGAATCTTTGTTAGGACCCACTGTTGCTGAAAATTTGATCGATTCCCGTCCTTGTTGTGCACGACTTGGTCAGCTCGACACGTGACATACACTTAGTCGTGGAAAATCTCATCAGTTGCAACGAAAATATCTTAGCTTGAGAATATATTGCCACGTTGAACACATGAGATCTGGAATGCATGGGACCAGAAACGTATGGAATCTGGAACGCATAATGTAAACACCCGAATTTTTCAGAAATTAAAATATGAATTTTTATGATTTTTCTGTAAATTTTAAATAATTAAAATAAATATTTCTGGAATTAAATAATTTTGTGATTTTATTAAATATTAAAATATTACAAAAATAATATTTTTGAGTGTAAGATAAATAATTAGACATAGTGCAATTTTCCTGAAATTTATTGGACCCAAAAACTATTTTTAAAGACCGAAAAATAATATTTTTAAATAAACCGGTTTAAACCAACCTGAACCGGATTGAACCAAACTAATTAGACCGGACCAACCTAATTAAACCAAACCGACCCAACTCAAATCGTAGCGGGTCGGATCCTACCCGACCCGTACCCGCCTACCCGAACCCGACCCGCCTAAGTGCTACAGTGATCCCCAATTAATCCCCGACTCTCCGCCTTCTTCTCCGACGTTTCCCCGCAGTCGGTTCACCTCCCCTCCTAGCCGTTCCCTCAGCCGACCTTACCTCTCCACCTTCCCCCAACGCTCCGCCGGCCTCTTCCTATAAAATCCTCGACCCATGGCCACTCCCCTTCACAACCCCCACCGCCATCCGCTCTCCGGTGACCCCTCTTTGCCGGCAACCCCGAGGAACCCTGAGCTCGATCCCCACCGCTGCCACCACCACTTCTTCACCACCGCCTCCACTTTTTGGCGCCTCCGCCACGTCTCCCATCCGTCATGCCCCTCCGCAATGAGCCTCCGGCCGACGAGATCCTCTGGCGACGCCTCCGCGAGCCCGACCCACTGACGACCGCCGCCACCGCCAGCGCGGAGCACAGCAGCCACAGCAGCACTGCCACCCGCCGCCGCTGCGCCACCGCGTGTACACGACGTATAATCGTTACCGACCCCTGTTAAGGTGAGAATTTCTCTCTCCTCATCGCGCCGATGTTCGAACGGTCTGTTGCGACACGTTCGTTGTGTAACCCTCTCGAAATTCGTGCAATCAGTTCGGGGTATCGCTTCCTGTGTCGGTCGCAAACTGCGACGCAAAAACAGGAAAAACCCTCTATTTCTGAAAATCAGAAATTGTTCCGAACTCACAAGTTCACGACCGTTTTGCCTGCAACCTGTTAATTATTTCTAAAATTTACCTTAACAGTAATTTAGACCATATAACCAAGTTTTAAACCCTGTATTTAGTTTAATTTAATGTGCTGTAATTTGTATTTTATTCGTGGGTGAAATTGACAAAAAACTTGGTTATTAAAAACCCAATTTTTTCCGGAACTGGGTGCGCGCCGCTAAACGAGACAATTTGGTCGTGTGCGAATTTCACCGAAAGGTGCACATCATTGATACGGACCTGTGGAATTTCGCGGAAGTTGATTTGGATGTGCGTGCACACTGGAATTAACGCGTATCCGTCAAAAATATCCCATATTGGCCCTGTTCTGAAACTCGTTGTAACTTTGTGTGTGCTCATCGTTTCGAAACTAAACTTGCGCCATCGGACTAGTAGCGATACGTAGGTCCTGTGATCCAAGTTTGGTTCGATTCTGAGAACGTTGACGAAATCCCGTATCGTGGGCCCCACGGCTCTACTTGACGGACGATTTTGTGATCGGCTCATCGGAATCCAGTTCTGGATATTCCGTTGGGTTCGTTCATCGTTCTGGACTTGTAGACACTAAGTTTGACGAATTTGGAGAACTTTGTCTCTAGCACATTTTTCGGTGCGAAGTGGGCCACATGTGGACCCCGCTTTGACCAGAAACTGTCAATTTTGCCCCTGTGTCCAAATTAGACTTATGGATAGAAAATTCTAGCTATTTTATATCTTCTGAGCATGATGGTAATATTTATTTCAGCATCCGGAGGAGTACCTAAAGATCTCACTGTTACCGAAGCAACTATTGGAAACCAAACCCCAGGCAAGTGTACCTTGCCAATCTTGCAGTACTTGCTTTATATTATTTCCTTGATTTATTTATATGATATATATGTTCAAGCTAGGATCGTGTGACGTTGCTTAGCGTCCGAATAAGATTCGGATGTCAACGTCGTACGTGGAGTTGTGTAACGTCACCTAGAGATTGATATCGCGACACTATACATTTTCGTGCTTGCATTATCAAGTACATCATACCATAGGACACTTGACACTATTCATGTGACAAAATACTTCCTGATATATTTATGGTGATTCTTTATAGGATTATAGGATTCTTGACATAGTTAATACATATGCATAGCTATCATTATGACTCGCTGCATTAGTTAGAGGTCATGATCTTGCGTGTTATGGACATAAGACGTCGTGGACATGAGACGTGTGATTACATTGGGTGGGAAGAGACACACAGGCTACAGGCTAATTTTATATATATATTTATTATGGTGCCTTAGCCACTACAGTGCTAGGCCTACTACATAGTATAACTACATAGTAGAACTACATAGCATAACTGCTACCAGCTCCCCGACACCGAGCTTATAGTAGTCTCAGCCTGAGTTCTAGTGATGCTCTCATTTTGCATATCACTTAGCCGGTTACATAGTTTGCCCTATTGATATATTTTTATATACTGTATTTATTTGGCTTGAGTTATTCTTGTACCTTGCTATGTCCCCTGAGGACCTGAAATCCGGATTATGTTCCCAGGTTTAGCAGAGGAGATCTACCCCGAGGTATACGGGACAGGAGCAGACGCTGGAGCTGAACCAATACCAGAGGACGAGGTGATGCCCGAAGATTTCTCCTGAGTATCTGCTTTAACTATACTCGGTCATTGCTGTTGTTAGACTCTTTCATTTCCTGTCTATTGAACTTCTGTTTCAAACTCATTATCGGGTTATTCCCCGATATATTTTATTGAGACTTGTTGATTTATTATTTCATCTTGATTATTCTGATATTGATTGTATTTATCTTCTGTGGATGAGATTAGTATCATAGATATTTATTGTTGTTTTACAGCTTAAGTACACTCTAATGGGTCCATTAAATTGGATTTGCCCATTGGAGGGTATTGCTGGCCATTGCCACGTGTCTAGTCCCTCGGTATTTTGGGACTGGGGCGTGATATGGTATTTTTGGTGGCCCATGCAGGTCTACGACTAAATTGCTTCGGTTTTAACTAAGGAACCGAGTAAGCCTGCGATAAGGATAGGATAAGTTTTAGGATCTCATCCACCTGCTTGAATCGTTCTTGATCTCTATATCGGATTCGAATTAATTTCTTGACTTGCATCCTTCCTTGCTTCCTTTCTACGCCTTTTATAATTTATTTTGGATGTAGAGTAATGGAATCACAAGCAAGCAACGAGACTCCTGCAGGAACACCACAAGGTGCTATAGCCACCTACGAAGAAGATGAAGTGACACCAGAAGATAGAGGTCAATCAACTCAACAAGGTAATCAAGCAGATTAGCTTGCCTCGAGGATACAACAAGACGATATTCCACTACCACCGCAGTTTACTCCACCGATGCCTACTTTTCCACCAGGACAGCTTATGGACGGACGACAGATGTTCCAAATGTTCTACGCCATGATGCAAGCCCAACAGAAGGTTCATCAAGAAGCCAAGCAACAGCAGATGACACCACTATAAGGACGCGGACAAGCTTTTGCGATGACAATGGAGGACGCGCAGACTCGTGGAGTAACGAATACGCGTAAGATTTAAGTTATTCATAGCTATATATCCCTAGTAATGCCTTAGCACGTGCCTATTAATTCCACTCCCTAGCCCAAACATAGTATTTTGAACTTGTTAGTATTTGATACCCAAGTTTTTCTAAGATGTAGATTTCCTTGATTTATCCAGATTTTTTTACTCTTGAATTACATATCTCTCATTGCTTAGGGAAATATTTTTATTCCTTCCCTATGTGTTCTGCTTAACCCTCACAGTTTCTCTCGATTTCTCCTTATTCATGATTCTTTATTATTTATGTTGTGCTTCAAACATGTTTTAAAATTATGTCATCTCTTCTGACCGGTTATGTTCGTTTTCTTAATTGCGAGGACACAATTCTTTTAAGAAGGGTAGATTGTAAACACCCAAATTTTTCATAAATAAAAATATAAATTTATATGATTTTTCTGTGATTTTTAAATAATTAAAATAAATGTTTCTAGAATTAAATAATTTTATGATTATATTAAATATTAAAATATTATAAAAATAATATTTTTGAGGGTAAAATAAATAATTAGACATAGTGAAATTTTTCTGGAATTTATTGGACCAAAAAACTATTTTTAAAGACCCAAAAAGAATGTTTTTAAATAAACCAGTTTAAACCAACCTGAACCGGATTGAACCAAACTAATTAGACCAGACCAACCTAATTAAACCAAACCGACCCAACCCAAATCGTAGCGGGTCGGATCCTACCCGACCCGTACCCGTCTACCCGAACCCGACCCGCCTAAGTGCTACAGTGATCCCCAATTAATCCCTGACTCTCCGTCTTCTTCTCCGACGTTTCCCCGCCGTCGTTTCACCTCCCCTCCCAGCCGTTCCCTCAGCTGACCCTACCTCTCCACCTTCCCCCAACGCTCCGCCGGCCTCTTCCTATAAATCCTCGACCCACGGCCACTCCCCTTCACAACTCCCACCGCCATCCACCCTCCGGTGACCCCTCTCCGCCGGCAACCCCGACGAACCCCGAGCCCAATCCCCACCGCTGCCACCACACCTTTTTCACCACCGCCTCCACTTCCCGGCGCCTCCCGTGCCCCTCCGCAACGACCCTCCGGCCGAAGAGATCCTTTGGTGACCCCTTCGCGAGCCCGACCCGCTGACGACCTCCGCCGCCGCCAGCGCCGAATACATCAGCCGCAGCAGCACTGCCACCCGCCGCTGCGCTACCGCGTGTACACGACATATAGTCGTTACAGACCCCTGTTCAAGTAAGAATTTCTCTCTCCTCATCGTGCCGATGTTCGAACGGTCTGTTGCGACACGTTCGTTGTGTAACCCACTTGAAACCCCTGCAATCAGTTTGGGGTATCGCGTCCTGTGTCGGTCGCAAACTGCGACGCAAAAACAAGAAAAAAACCCCTATTTCTGAAAATAAAAAATTGTCCCGAACTCACAATTCATGACCGTTTTGCGTGCAACCTGTTAATTATTTCTAAAATTTACCTGAACAGTAATTTAGACCATATAACCAAGTTTTAAACCCTGTATTTAGTTTAATTAATGTGCTGTAATTTGTATTTTATTCGCGGATAAAATTGACTAAAAACTTGGTTATTAAAAATCCAAATTTTCCCGGAACTTGGTGCGCCCCGCTAAACGAGGCAACTTGGTCGTGTGCGAATTTTATCGAAAGGTACGCATCGTCGATACGAACGTGTGGGATTTTACGGAAGTTGATTTGGATGTGCGTGCACACCGAAATCAACGCGTTTCCATCGAAAATGTCCCGTATCGGTCCTGTTCTGAAACTCGTTGTAACTTTGTGTGTGCTTGTCGTTTCAAAATAAAACTTGCGCCATCGGACTCGTAGTGATACGTAGGTCCTGTGACCCAAGTTTGGTTCGATTCTGAGAACGTTGACAAAATCCCATATCGTGGGTCTTACAGACTTGTAGACACTAAGTTTGATGAATTTGGAGAACTTTGTCTCTGGCATATTTTTCGGTACGAAGTGGGCCACATGTGGACCCCGCTTTGACCAGAAAGTATCAATTTTGCCCCTGTGTCCAAATTGGACTTATGGATAGGCAATTCTAGATATTTCATATCTTCTGAGCATGATGGTAATATTTATTTCAGCATTCGGAGGAGTACCTGAATATCTCACTGTTACCGAAGCAACTGTTGGAAACCAAACCCCATGCAAGTGTACCTTGCCAATCTTGCAGTACTTGCTTTATATTATTTTCTTGATTTATTTATATGATATATATGTTTAACCTAGGACCGCGTGATGTTGCTTAGCGTCCGAATAAGATTTGGATGTCAACACCGTACGCGGAGTTGTGTAACGTCACATAGAGATTGATATCGCGACCCTATACATTTTCGTGCTTACATTATCAAGTACGTCATACCATAGGACACTTGACACTATTCATGTGACAGAATCTTTTCTGATATATTCATGGTGATTCTGTATTGGATTATAGGATTTGTGACATAGTTAATATATATGCATAGCTATCATTATGACTCGCTAGCCATTCGTCAGCGTAGAGTATCCCCTCAGTGCCCTTGAACTCTCGAGGCATCATCCTCTTAAATTCCACTATAGTACCTGGCCTCTGGTGCTGTTGACCAGGATGCTGTTGTTGTCGTGCTACTCTCTCCACAGCCTGGAGAGCCATCTGATGAGCATTCTCCACGCTCTCTCTCATCAGCTCTGTCTGTGCCTGGTGTGCCTCTACTTGCACCCTCTGAGCCTCAGCTTGAACACGCTGAGCTTCTGCTGTCACTCTCTGGGCCTCTAACATGTCCTGGATAAGTGCGAACATCTGTGCCCCGTTAGTGGGCATACCTACGAGAATCGGAGCTGGTGGTGGTGGAAGGTTGTCCGTCACAGCTGGGGCAATCCTCTGAACAGGTGAAGGTGGAATCCCATTAGCTGCAGATGCTCTCACATGAACATGAGATGTAGAAGAAACTCCAAATGTCTGTTCGTCAGGTCGAGAGGTGGCAGACCTCTCCGAAGCTGCTGCTCCCATTCTCAAAGACCTATCTTCGGCGTCATCCTGAAGACAGATAAAAAAGAATCAATTAAGATAATAGATACGATTTCATCAAGGAAGGATAATAAAATTCTAAAGGGAACAATCATTCAGTATAGCATTATGAAGATCAGAATTTTCTTAGCTGTGATTGAGCATACTCTCATCCTAAATCCTATTTTCTATATCTTATCGTAGGCTCGCAGTAGTACAACTAAGTTGTCGCACTACCCGATATCGTACAACTTGCGAATCTAGACCTGCATGGGCCACTACTAAAAATGTGTCATGACCCACACCCGAAATTTGGGCATGAGTCGTGGGTACGTCCAGCCTACGCCGCAGCATCGACGGTAGAACGCTGTCTAGGTTACAATAAATACTAAACATAACTCACAACCTGTCAATGATACATAACTCACAACCTGTCAATGATATCAACTCCATGAGGAGGACAATATATATCTCACAATAGCTCATAATGCAAACTCAATCACAACAACTATAAGAGTATAAAGAAACGATAAAAGATAAGAAAGAATGACATATGTCAAACACAAAGTCTCAAAATAGAGATAAACTACAGTCTAGCTGTCCAACATAAGAAGTCTCCACAAGTCTCAAATTAAACTTAACATAAGTCTCAACATAAACTAAAATAAACCTCAAATAAGTCTCAATGCATAAAATAAATGCTGTCTAGATAACTGCAGGTAGTGTCTCCTCTAAAGGAATAGACTCCTCTAATATCTCTGGTGTATAGTCTGCATCTATACCTGGTCCATAATGTGTGGGACATAAGTCCTCAAGATCCTCTGGAAAAAAATATCCAGTCACGATTGGAGCGAAGTACAAGCACTAACAGCAGATCCACATATATTGACAAAAACTATAATACAGTGTAAAAAAATACAAGATAGATATGAATACTGGCAATAAGAAATACTGGAATAACGAAATACTGGAATAAAGGAATACTGGAGCATATCATCATCAATGGTACATCTAGCAATGAATAAAATTACATGTGCATACTAGAACAATGAACTAGAATATAAGTGAGTACTAGAACAATAACTAGAACATAAGGAATGCTAGATCAATATACTAGAGATACATGTCAAGAACATCTAGCTAAGTGTGTGAAACATTAGCATATCATGTGATCGGCTTGGGATACATCAAGCTTGTTACATATGATTGGCTATGATTCATGTAAGGTCAGGCTAACCATCTGGATAGCTATGATGTGAGCAATAGTCAGGCTAATCACATGTAACAAGCTATAAGGCATGTAATGGTCAGGCTGCACCGACGTGAGGTATGGGTGAGTTATGATGCATGTAGAGTTGGGTATGATCACATAAGCTACTAATATTTCCCTGTTCCCAGCTAGCACGATGGATCCCAATCATGACTCCTCGTGACAGGTCTCGATGATGCCAACTCGTGTATACAACAGTGTCAGAATCATATACGCTATACAACTTGAATCATAGAGATAATCAACATAATGAAAACTGTCAGAGAATGTACTCGCCTATGGTCCTTTGCTGGAAATACCAATGTCCTGTTTCCAAAGTATCGTCTGAATTATCCAACAGTCCTATAGACATCATTGAATGATAATACAAAATCAGTCGATACACTAACATACACACCATCAAAATACAATGAATTCAGAGACTACGCTAGGGGTGCTACTTGTCCTCTAACAGGGTCAAGTGTGCGTCTAGTTGCACGGATGTCACGTCTGTAATTGCTGTACAAAATCAGACAGTCAAAATACACAGGTTTCGCCTGTACGTCAGTGTATATAAGGCAGTCTGCTAATAATTCACAGGGTCACATGATCAAGGTAAATACGGAATATCCGTAATTAACACTAGGGTCTCATAGTACCTATATAAATATACATAGTCTTAACTAGCATATAACATTAAATTACTTACAATATATATATATACGTACCATATATTTATATACGTATATAACAACCAATAATTATATACATACCAAATACATACATACATACATATATATATATATATATATATATATATATATATATATATATATATATATATATATATATATATATATATATATATATATATATATATATATATATATATATGTATATATGTATATACTAAATACATACACCCATATACCAATTATATACTAATGAACAATACACGTATACGCGTACGAGTACGTGTACGCAACAAAAAAAATATCTCGAACCTGTGCGCGCGGGAACGAGGTGTTCGACGAGTCGTCGAGGAGGGTGCTCGGTTCAGTCGTGGACAACGGGTTCTGGCGGTCGTGCAGGCGTTCAGTTGTTGTCATCGTCGGGATGGCAGCGGGGTCGTCGACGGGGTCGTTGACGGGATGGCAGTGGTTCAGCAGTCGTGCAGGCCAGCAGGGTCGAGCTCCAAGCGAGCGGGTAAGGACAGCGGGACAGTGGGTGCGACGTTCAGGCGGGTTAACTCCGACGAGTCACAGCGGGATGGTCGGGTGCGGCATGGTGAAGGAGAGGCGGGGTGGTGTGCTGGGTTCATGGCGGGTTAACACCGGTGAGGGGTTGGCTCCGGTCGTGATCCGGTCGAGGGGTTGATGGGAAGGGGATGAGGCGAATACTGAATAATCGAAGTGAGAAGGGAGGGCGTGAGGACCCAAAACCGTTGGCTTTTACTGGTCTTTTTTGATGGGAAGGAGTCGGCTGTAGCTATTAGGTTGAAGGAATTAAAGAAAAAGAAAAAGTAAAGGAACCCAATATTTATATATGTATAGTATTGGGTTGACCTAAAAATTGGCTTGGTCAAACCCTTGGAAAAAGGGCTTCTCATAAAGATATTTCAAGGGCTAGGATTACATAGATTCAAAATGGATGGCTAGGATTGCATTGATTCAAAATAATGGAGGGCTATGGTTTGAGGGGGTTGATGTTGAGTTTTACATACTCTAAAATTTATGGAAAAATTTACATGAAGGAGAAATGGATTTTTTCATGTATTGTGTCCAATAGGGTGGACACCTTAATGCACTTTTGCATAAAAGTGCCCAACACTTGGAAAATTGCACAAAGTTGAGTTTTGGAATTAATTTAATTAAAATAAATATAATTGGTGTTCTAAAATTAATTAGAAGTATGTGGGGCTCAAATTAGGTGGGACACAAGTGTCATGAATGAAGAAGACTCAGAATATAATATTATCATACTTTGGGTTGCAAAAAATGGGTCGAGATTGTGTCCCCAATTTCGATTGAAACACACAAGGATACAAAGTTGGATTTATATAGAATTAAATATAAACGGTTGCGACGAATCTTGTGCGACTAAAATGAAGCACAACATGGCATAGTTATGAGTCACACAAAGATCAAAATAGAAGACTGGTACGACTAGGACAAGGGTATAAAATTTGTTGGAAAGCAATTGTAACACCCCGTTCCGCTAAAACGGACGGCCGTTTTAGACGGCAAAAGTGCAACTGTCCCGACCCGCTTTGCCTCAAAGGAGAAGCAAAGGATATCCAGACTTGCCCCTACAGGAGATCAACTTCGGCTTTCAGAGGCTCGCTTGACGTATCGCTCTACCGAGGCGAATCATCGCTAAGGTGGGTGGCTACGGTGAACTTGTCTTTGCTTAGCCAGCACACATAAAATCTGGAATGTTTCATGCTAGTTGCTAGGTGAATCACCCCCTGCATGCTAATAAGAATCCAACGCACCTAGCTAAGGGAATAATCCCAACTTGTATTGCTTGCTAGAATATGAAAATTGAAATACTGCTTATATTCAGACCCTCGCATGCTAAGTCCCTTAATGGTTTCAACTCTCGGCTTACCTTCGGGTCCGAGCAACGTGTTTACTTATGTTCCTTAGAAACGCATGTTTGTCTGCTTGAATTATGCCTTGTTTTCATCCAAACCCCGGAAGACTACTAAGTAGTCATTCCGTGCATGATTGTACCTGCATGTATCCAAGACCGTTGGGTCACCAGGCAGCCCCGAGCCAGGGGAATGCATCAAGGCAAGTTACTGTACAGAATCATGATTCAAGTATCCCGCGTACTCGTGTTCTTGTGTGCACTCGTGTTCTCTTGTTCTAGTGCACTCTTGTTCTCGTGTATTCCGTGATAATTGAAAGACCCAACGATTGCATATGCGAACATGACTCCGCTGCACTCGGACAATCTGTGCGACTCTGTGGCTTAGAACTCTTACCGCCAGCCAATGAATCACGGCCTTGCACGGGCACGGTTCACGCTCGTACGGCATCACGCCCGGATGGGTCAAGCAATCGCTCCGCGGGAGCGCTAGCAAGGGTGATTCCCGCCTAGCGGGAACGGCCGATTAGCCTGCGGGAGATCGGGGCGTGACAGCAATGGCAAGTGTAGCGCTCCAATTATTGAAGCAACGGTAAGGGACAACAATCAATTAAAATTACGGCAATTAAATATAAATAAATATCATGCAACATTAACACATTAAATTAAATAAGTGAAAAGACAAAAATATCCCTATTCTGAAATGTGGTAGTGACACCTGTAGCGCCCCGTTCTTCCGGTGCGGAGAGCGCGGCTAAGAAACACAATACGGTATCGTTCGATCGGGATAGATTGAATTAAGAACTCGTCCTCGTTATGGATTTGTTTCTTCGGAATCGATTCCCATATTCAGTGGACCGCGCCCCAAGGATCGGCTTAGCGGCAGAGTCAGGAGGGACCTCTCATTATCAATAAAGAGTTTGTAATAGATGTTCGGCATATTAGCTAACTCGTTCAAGAGTTTGTAATAGATGTTCATTATCAATAAAGAGAACTTTTTCATGTTTCAAATCTGTGTTTCAATTTATCTGCGTACTCTGAATATGTGCTTGCTATGCAAAATACTTTAGCCTTGTACGGGCGCAACCCCAGGCCCGCATGGCATCACGATTCGGGGGACTCCCCAATGATTCTAAGGAATCGGGTCGTGACTTAGTGGTATCAGAGCACAGATTCAAAGTTCCTTAGACTTTGTGCTGGAAAAGTTCCTTTAACGATCAAATTCCTGTGCGAACTCTTGAACTCGCTAGGCCAAAATGAGATACGTTCATGCAATAAGTCCATAATACATTATGATCCTAATGTAATTTACCTTCTTTTGAAGGAGTGGCTCCAGCGCAATTTACAGCGCAAGCACCGAACGAAACGCAAGGCCAAGAGAATAGTTCGGGCACTTTGGGAAGTTCAAGAAGCCAGCGAGCCATGCCAAGCATCGATCCCGTTCAGCAAATATTGTGGATGTTGGGGGAAAACCAACAAAGGGACGAGGCTCGCCATGAACGGGCCGAGAAGCGAGCGGAAGAGAGTCAGCTCAAGTTTCAAGACAATATAGAAGCACGATTCTTAGTCCAACAGAAGCAGGTAGATACCCTACAGCAGATCGTTCAGACTTTGGCATCCAACCAGTCCGCGGCAACGCCAGCGACTCCGGTGGAACAGCCCGTGCTTGAAGTAGAGATGCCACAAATTCCAAGGGCGAGGGACGTGACTGCCTTCGACTTTGGCCACTTCAAGAAAGTCTGCAACACCCCATTCAACGGGACTGAGGACCCAGTCGTAGCTCTAGATTGGTTGGCCAAACTTGAAGATCACTTCGCTCTGCTAGAGGTCCCCGAAGAGAAGCGCGTCACCTGCGCGCAACTACAGCTCCGCCTCAACGCACACGATTGGTGGGACGTGCATCGACGATCTCTCCAATTTGATCACGGAGAGGAGGCGATCTCGTGGATGACTTTTTGTGCCGCGTTCGAAGAGGAGTTTGTACCCCCTCCAGTCCAACGTCAGATGGAGAACGAGTTCGTGCAGCTGCGGCAAGGCAGCATGACAGTTAAAGAGTACTCCGCCGAATTCAACCGATTCTCCAAATTTGCTAGGGCCTATTTACCTGATGTAGCGAGTCGAGCAAGAAGGTTTGAAGGTGGACTACGCCCTGTCATCCATTCGCACGTAGCCGTTCATCAGTATCGGACAATGCGTAAAGTCATGAATCACGCCCTGTCGCTTGAACCACACTATCCTCACGTTCCTAGCGGCGTTGTGCATACCTACACTCACAAATGCCATAGCAACGAGGGAGGAAACAACGCTGCAAAGCGACGAAACGACGGTGGTCAGCAAGTAAAGCATTAGAGCAATAAGTGTCAATTCTGCAAAAAGCTTGGACACGATAAGAGAGACTGCCGCTTGAGACTTGGGTTATGCCTCGCTTGTGGACGATCAGGCCATGCCATTAATTCCTGTCCAAACCTTCCTGATCGTCGTCCCCAACGAAATGCTCCCTAACGGTAGGTCCTATCCTAAGTTTCGGGATGAAACTTCCAATTAGTTGGGTAGGATGTAGCGCCCCATTCTTCCGGTGCGGAGAGCGCGGCTAAGAAACACAAGACGGTATCGTTCGATCGGGATAGATTGAATTAAGAACTCGTCCTCGTTATGGATTTGTTTCTTCGGAATCGATTCCCATATTCAGTGGACCGCGCCCCAAGGATCGGCTTAGCGGCAGAGTCAGGAGGGACCTCTCCGCTGCTATTTTTTATTGCCTCGGTTTTCGATGTCGCTTGTTGCTTTCGTGCTTTGAGTTGGTTTTGGGATTTGCTTGTTTTTCTTGAACGGTTTCGATGGTTTTCATTGTTTTCGTTCATTGACTTGCACTTCTATTTCGAGATTGGAAAGAAAGGAAGAAGTATTAATCGAGCTGTTCGTGTACAGGTGAACGAGCAGTAGGCGGCTTGCGAGCGGAGTCGTGAAGCGCCTCTTTCCTTCTCCTTTCCAACTTCTAAGTGAGTGGCTACCAACCCGATTAGCTAGCCCTGCTTCCAAGCTTCACAGCTAATAATCTGCATTCTTCTTTGCCCCGATCAAACGATACCAAGTAATAATAAAAGAAACCAAGATAAAAGAGAATAGACTTGGTTATTATGCTTGTCAATCAAACATGTGAACTGTTACCTTACTGTATGCTTGTTCGTGCAATATTCTATAACTGTGCTAAGTATAGATCATATCTTGTACATGCATAATTGTTCAGGGAGGCTATGCTAAATAAATCATGCAATGCTGCTTGTCGTGTACTCGTGTTCTTGCACTCGTGTTGCCTCAAAAGCATGACTTGTTAACTTGTTAATCGTGTTCGATCATGGACAACTTGTGCACAAGGTATTGGTTCTACGGACGGTCGCTGGGGCACTGGCACCGATCCGATCCGGGCAGAACTCGTGTGTAGTCGTCGTATTCGGGACAGGATAACTTGCAGCGCAATCGTGTACTCTCGTAGCAAGCTATCCTTGTCCTCGGCTACGTCCACTATGGCAATCATGCCAGTGGTCATCGTGTATATTTAAACCTGTTGCAACTAACTTGTGTCTTCGTGGCAGGGAAGGCAAGGTAAGTATTGTGCAGATAATTCGAACGGTCAGGTAAAATCCACCGAACGGTGGCAAGTTCATTTTCAGTATTTCATATATATATACTGTTGCTTGTAAATGAACTAAGGCAAGACTAGAAACCCACAAATATGCATGCTTCATTAAAACAACGTGTTGATTGGTATAGTCAGGCTAGCTCGCCTTCACCAGTATGTTTCGACATGCTGACCCTCGTTGAAACAGGTTCTCCGTACCAAGGCGAACCGAGCGAGGAGCCGAAGTTGTCTTCCCGATCCAGTCCAGCTGTTGGCGCATCTTCACCGCGCCCTCGAAGCATCTTCAAGTCAGGAGCTTGCAACTCTTCATACACAAATGCAGCTCCGTGGCAAAGCTATCCTCCAGCCTGGAGGTCCTTATCATTTTGGGTTTATAAAGGGATGTAATGTACAGAACTGCTATCTCATTTTGAGTCATCTCTTTTGTAAGCCGTTCGGCATATTAGCTAACTCGTTCAAGAGTTTGTAATAGATGTTCATTATCAATAAAGAGAACTTTTCCATGTTTCAAATCTGTGTTTCAATTTATCTGCGTACTCTGAATATGTGCTTGCTATGCAAAATACTTTAGCCTTGTGCGGGCGCAACCCCAGGCCCGCACGGCATCACGATTCGGGGGACGCCCCAACGATTCTAAGGAATCGGGTCGTGACTACACCTACTGGGTCCCTCGAGTGCTGTTGACGTTGCCTTGGCTGTCGTTGCCAAGCTGGTGTCATTACAACTGATGCCATTGACCCTCATTGTATAGTATCACGAATACGGATGCCGAGTGTTGGTGCTGAAGTCTGAGATACTGGTCCTTCTCCTATATTGTGGGCATAAGACCTCTTCTGGCTTCTTGTCCTTAATGTCAATCTTTGTTTAGTCAGCTCGCATCTCCTAGCTGCTAGCAATACTTCATCGAAGGTTTGAAAATTATGTCCCTCCACCAATCGTAATATCTCAAGATAAAGTTCGTACTGGAACCTCCTTGCTCTTTCCGGCTCTGTGGCTACCATGGCTGGAGCAAATCTGCTCAATTTATAGAACTCCGCTGCATATCCGTCTATGGTCTGGCCTGCTTGCCTAAGATCAATAAATCGTTGTTGTAGCTTATACCTGTTACTACTCCAAAATACTTTATCCTGAAACGGGCCCTAAAATTATCCCAAGAGATAGGATGACTCATGCCAACTTATTTCATTGCCCACCAATCTCGTGCAAGATCTTGGAGTTGTAATCTAACTTTATCAACTTGTTCGTCAGCTGGGACCTTTGTTGCTGCCAATATTGTCTCAATATCTTGGAGCCAGTCATCTTCTATGATAGCGTCCTCTGTGCCATCAAAATATTTGGGCTTTAGTTTGCAAAATCTGACAGATGTCCCAGAATCTACCCTGGCACTTCTATCCAAGGCTGTCTGCAATCTCTGGTTCAGTAGGACATACTGCTCATGATATTGAAGCTGTTATTGTTGCTATGTAGCCATCATCCCTCTTATGATCTCTAGTAACACTTGTGCATCTAACATCATAGGCATTGTTGGTACAACCGGGGGAACTGGTATCTCCGGTATATGCTGCTTTTCTTATTCTCCCACGTGCTCTACTCCGATCTTATCACTATTATGTGTTGCATGTCATTGTTAATCAAATGAGTCTTGCCTTACTGAAACTGCTGGTGAACCAACCACCGAGGGTGGAGAAGCCCTAAAGAAAAGGACACAAGAAACAAGACAAATCAAGAATAGGACGTAAAGGAATCGAGGAAACCAATCAACATGAAAGTTCAAGCTCGGTATCGAGGAAGACGAATACAGGATTTCAAGAAGAAACAAGGTGGATTGAGACATCATATGAACAAGACATCCCACAAGTCTATAAAAAATTGAGACCTGCATGGGCCACCACTAAAACCTTGTTACGCCCCCCGATCCAGAATACTGGAGAGCGGAGGAATGACTCAGCCAATCGCACATTGCGGGATACCAAAGCAGCACACAATATGTTAAGGCTGTCTAGAGACAAGGGGATGTATACTACAATCAAGTCTCCTAGGGTCAAAAACTTTTATGTCTCAATCATTCAAACAAGTAGCAATAATATAGAATATTTTAGAATTAACAGTAAGGCGTCCCAAATGCCATATCATAATATTCTTTAAAGATCTGGCGGTACAAAATGATGTGCCAGAAACAAGATTAAAGTATATATGAAAGTAAGTTAGCTACAGTCAGAATATAAACAGTCATGTAAGGAACAAATGTCCAAACAATTCGGCTAACAAGTGTCGGTGGCTAAATACCCAAAAGAAAAGAATGTACAAGAGGAGCAGCGAATAAAGGAACCCACTCATGTCCCTCAACAGCCATCCTTCTAGTGGTGCCATCAGTAAGGGTGAGAAGTTGGATCCTCTAGTACTGGATCTAAACCTGGCCAAACAAAACCAGTGGGGTTATACCCCAAATACTAAGTACTACAAGGAATCACGAAATGAAGAAACAAAACCAGATCTAGCATATAGTACAAGAGCCAAGAATCATTGGCTCGGGCCCCATCTTTGGGATAACATGGCACCCCTTCACCATACAAGGACAAAAAATGCCATGATTATGGTCCCTTGTTACCCATCTTCACACGTACAAACCTGCCACCGTGGTATGATATGAAGATCCTTCTATATAGAGTGGCATGATATGACGCCCTCGTGTCCATGACCCAATCACTATCATAACACATGCCACAAGGTTTCTCTGCGTTGGTTACTGCGATGATGAGATCTCTCATAGCCGTGAGATCATCCTGATCATCCTTGCCTTTGGCCTAATCAGCTTTGAGCTTCATGCAATTCCTCTTGATATAACCTCTTTTACCATAGTGATAGCAGCCCTCATTGTGGTCCACAGTCGCAAGATCCCTAGAACTCCCCATTGTCCTCTCTTGTGACTTGGGTCTTCTCTTCCAATAAGAAGCCACCAGAGCGGACTCCTGCAATGATTCCACTTGCTTACGCCGGATCTTCTCATTCAATAAGCTGCTTTTGACTGCCTCCATCATGACAACTCCACCAGGCGTGGAGTTGCTCACCGACACCACCAATGTTTTCCAGCTTTTCGACAAAGAACTCAAAAGATAAAGGACCTGAAGCTCATCATCAATCATCATCTTCATCGCAGACAGCTGATTGATAATACCCTGAACCTCCTTCATTTGTTGTGCTACTGGGGCACCCTCTATGTACTTTGAGTTGATGAGTTGGCGAATCAGAAATGCCTTGTTGCTAGCTGTCTTCCTTTCGTACAACGAATGCAGCTTCCCCCATAATTCTTTTGCCGAACTCTTCATGGATACGTGGTGAAACACCGAGTCGTCCAGCCATTGTCGGATGAATCCAACGACCTTCTGATCCAGTAGTTTCCAGTCTTCAGGAGCTTTCTTCGATAACTTAGCATTGTCGCCCTCCAATGAACCATGCAAGTCCTTGCACCAGAGTAGATCCTCCATCCTTGGCTTCCAAATTGCCCAAATCTTCCCTGTGAGGGTGATCATATGATTGTTCATCTGCTCCATAGACATAGTTGCCAGAACCAAAACCTGGCTCGGATATTAGATGTTGGTATCAGACTATCAGACCAGGGCTTTAATACCAGATGTTGGAAATTAGATACGCCCTACAAGGGTTTCGACACTGTGTCTGAGAGTGCCCACAGCGAAAACTTTAGGCCAACCCATCTGAGATAACCAACTCCTGTCTAACGAATACCAAGCACAGATAAAGACAAGTATATGGCAGTGACTACGTCACCTGGACAAATTCCAACATTTATAACTCAGGTAAAATTACAAGATTGACAGAATCAATGTTGAACCATTTGCCCTAATAGATTCACCCCCCTCACCACACTTAAGAAGAAAAGAAAGATTACAATTAAAATCACTCACCAACCCGAAGCAATCTCCTTGAGCGAAGACGACTACTCCTCGATCAGATCTCTTTCTTCCTTCTGTCTTAGATGACGAAGTCCTAAGAGCAATGAACAGACTTTCTCTTAGATTTTCTATGGACGAGCACCATGAATCTCCAATTTGTGATATACTTTGTTCCTCTACCCTCCTCTTATATTTATAGGATGTAAAATCATATTTTAGGTCATAATAGGATTTTCTAAATAGAAAACCTTAAAATAAGAATCATATTCCACCTTAAATAGTCCAACACCAATTATGGACGTCAAAATATGGTCAAATTAAATATTTGATACAAATTTAAAATCTAATCAAATATTACATTTAATGTAGATTTCCAAATTATATCAAATCAAAGATTCATCAAATCCAGACTGGACCCCAACAATCTCTCCCTCCAGTCTAATGAGAGGGTATTGATCCCATGGCTTCTCAACTGGACTCCATACATATCGCCCCGCAACAGAGTTCCTGCTCCTTCAGAGTCGGGACATATGATATCCATCATGTATCAAACAGAGTTCCTGCTCCTTCAGAGTCGGGACATATGATATCCATCATGTATCATGAGTTACGGAGGTGGAAGAGCGAGACAAGAAACTCATCTCAAAGATATGTTGTACCAACTATTGGATAGCTTACACCCGTAGACAGACGTCCCAAGGGCACCAGTGTTTCATCTCCCACTATATATATATATATATATATATATATATATATATATATATATATATATATTTTTTGTGGCTTATCACCAGGGAAAGTGTTAGCCCTTATATGGCTAGTTGTATGATTATGTATATATTTTTTACTCTTCTAGTACATCATATATATATATATATATATATATATATATATATATATATATATATATATATATATATATATATATATATATATATATTCATTTTGTGGCTTATCACCAGGGAAAGTGTTAGCCCTTATATGGCTAGTTATATGATCATGTATATAGTTTTTACTCTTCTAGTACATCATATGATTTTACTAGATTCATGATCATATATGATATAGTGTTTGGGACATCTTACTACTTTTCATGTATGATATATTCTTATATCTATTGTACTGGTTGATTAAGGGTTAGGATTTGTTGGCAGTAAGTCTGACATCATTTGAATGCTAGAGTTCTCCTATGATTACTCTGTTTAAACAACTAAGCCCGTCATATGACATTCTTGTTTACCTCAAACGACATAGATTTTCTTGTCCATCTCTGTCTCCCTTGTATTTTGGGACTGGGACACAATATAGATGGAGAGATGATTTCTCAAGTGGTTGAACTCTTTAAGGGTTCTCCATAAGGATATATTTATAATAACAAAATGGCTTAACAACTGAATATGATAGTATCTTTACAAGATTACAAAGAGATAAAGATATATCTATTTGTTTGTTGAGCGCACAATCAACTAGTTAGTTACAACTAATTGTAATTGTTATCTATTTGTAGTACTTTCTACTTCCAATTTACACTATAATATACATTTGAATTCTTAAATAGAAATGTTTTAGTATTAGTTGCTCATTTTTATTAAAGACCAGTAAAAAGTTGCTCATTTGTGTTCAATTGAAGAAGTTGAGTTGAAATTAATTTGGTAGGGAACTTTTTTCATAATAGTCTAGTCCAACTAGGAGTGAGCATTATTCGATTTTGGGTCAAGAACAAAATCGAACCGAATAAGAGATTCGGTTTGGTTTGAAAAAAAATTGGTCATGTTTCGAGTTTGAAAATACTAAAATTTCTTGTTTTGTTTCGGTTTTGATTTTGTCTTTTGGTTTTGATCCAAAATCAAAAATCAAAAATCAAATAAGACTTATGAAATTATTAAATACCTCCAGTTTTATGTATATTGTATGATTAAAATATTTTGAAAACAACTGTTCTATGTATGTCTTAAAGTCCAACTTTGGTAATTTAACAAGTAGTCCAATTTTTGGTCCAACTTTGACATACAACAAACTTATGTATAAAATTATAATTTTTAATATAATTAACTGCATTCCAAACTTTGAGTCCGACTCATTAAACAATAAAAATAGCCCAGTCGAACAAACCAAAGAAAATGAATTAATTAACGGTTTGGTTTCGATTATGGCTAATTTCGGTTCAGTTTTAGATTTTTTAGAATTTTGGTTTATTCGATTTTGACTATTTTGATTCGGTTGAAAACGAATAAATCAAACGTTCACCCCTAGGTCCATCCACATTAATCGAATTCAACAAAAATTTAATGTTGTTTGGTTTGTTTTGATTTCGAATTTTTTGGTTCGGTTATTGATCAGTTTTGATTCAATGCGATTTAAAAATAATAATTGGTTTGATTTAACTGAATAAATAGAATACTCACAGCTACTACTAATTGTTTGTTAAGGAGCTATGATTTCATTAAAGTTACAACACAAATTACTACCAATTTATTATCGAAATCATTGGTCGTAGAGAAAGATCTAAGGCAAATAACATTAGTGCGACATTTAAGCTATATGATTCAATAATTTTTACTATTATAATACGAAACGGTTCAAAAATTAGCCGTTTACTATTATAATATGTCTGAGAAATAATTCAAAAATGAAACGGACTAAACTGTATATTTGTTCTCAATTATTAATATATAAAAAATTATTTTTTTTCTAAACCAACGCATATATTATCTCCTCATCTAATTAAAACAAACCTAAAATTCTAACATATAACAAATTCTAAAATATATTCAATATTTAAATAATATTTAACTAATATTATCTAATTAAATACATATCTAAAATTCAATGATATATATATTTATAACCATTTTAATTAAAATATATTTAAAATATTTTAATATAATTTAAACTTTTATCTAATATTTTAATAATATTATATGATTTTTGTTTTAGGTACACGTGAAATTGACTAGTTGGTAATAGTATTCCAAGAAGGAGAATGACAAAGAAATATCAATGCTAGTTGTGCAAAGAACAGTAATGCTAAGTTTACTACCAAAAGCTAACAATTTTCTTACAATTCTTTCTTCCTCCTGTTACTACGTGGGTTCCATCTGGTTCTTCCACCCCTCCCCAAATGAGTGGCTGTGATGTAGGTTTTTTTATCACTGGCGGCCACCGGGCTGCCACAGAGTCCCACATTTTTCTACTTTTTCAATGGACGGCTACAACGTGGACGGTTGTAGAAAGGTTGTAAGCATTTGGTTGTAGTAATTCACAAGCAAAAAGACACTAGTCAACAAAGAAGTGAAGTTACATTCTTGTGCCAATATATTTCCCTGAGAATTACTACTACCAAAAGAAAAAGAAAATAACATTCAGATGACACCAACCAAACTGAACCATGGCAAAAGAATTCCCTCCTCCTCCTCCTCCAGTTCGATCGATTCCGCCCTATCCCACCATCCTCTTCTCCTTATAAATATACCACCTTGCAGAAACCAAGAACGCTGCTAGATTAAGTGCACTCAGCACAGCCAGCAACCAATAGAAATCGTACTGTCTCCCAGCTTTGTTGAGGTCATCCGGCAGCCACTGCCCGCGGCCCCTGGTGACCTTGTGAACAATGGCAACTATCCCTGAGCTGAGAAAACATCCGAGAGACAGCGTACTAAGGAAAAGACCGGTGCTCATTGTCTTCATTCCCTTGGGACACTCCCTCAAGAAGAAGTCCAACTGACCGACGTAGGCGAAGGCTTCTCCCGAGCCGACGAAGAAGAACTGCGGCACGAGCCAGAACACGGTCATGGGCGAGACGTCTCCCGATACCGCCGCCGAGCGGAGGAGGCGACGATGCTCGACTAATGCGGCGGAGGCCATGGCGCAGACGGAGAGGACGAGACCGACCCCGATGCGCTGGAGAGGGGTGAGGCCGTGGGGGTTGCCCGTGAGGCGGGTCGAGACGGGGACGACGATGCGGTCGTAGAATGGGACGGTGAGGAGGATGGAGCCGACGAAGAAGACGGTGAGGGAGCCGGCAGGGATCTGGAAGCTGGAGCGGCCGATGTGTCGGTTCATCATGGTGGCTTGGGAGACCGAGAAGGTGGTCATCTGAGCGTAAATGGTCCAGAACATGATTGTGGTGGCCCAAACGGGGAGCATTCGAATCACCAATTTTACTTCCTCCACGTCGGTTAAAGTGGACAACTGCCACTTGTTCTGCAGGTTCAAGGCCTCCTCGTCACCATCCATAATCGCCGCCCGGTCCAGAAAACTGCATGCACCAAGAGGAAGAACAATCCGTTAACTTTATTTATTTATTTATTTTTTGAGAGGAAGAGTAAATTGTGGGAGTTCATCGTTTTGTCAACACCTATTTGAAGTAGTGTGTGTGATAGATTCTGGTATAAGAGCTACTGGTTTTTTCTTTTTGCAACGATGTCTACGGAGTAGATGAACTCTCGTATGATCACCCTCACAGAAAAAAAATTGGACGATTTGGAAGCCAATGATTGAGGATCTACTCTGATGCAAGGACTTGCTTGGTCCGTTGGAGGGCGACAACGCTAAGCCATCGGAGAAAGCTGTTGAAGAATGGAAACGACTGGATCGGAAAGTCGTTGGATTCATCCACCAATGGCTAGACGACTCAGTGTTTCACCAAGTATCCATGGAGAGTTCGACAAAAGCATAGTGGGAGAAGTTGCATTCGATGTACGAAAGAAAGACGGCTGGCAACAAGGCATTTCTAATTCGCCAACTCGTCAACTCGAAGTACACGGAGGGCGCCCCAGTGGCACAACATCTGAACGAGGTTCAGGGTATTATCAATTAGCTGTCTACGATGAAGATGGTGATTGATGATGAGCTTCAGGCCCTTTTTCTTTTGAGTTCTCTGTCGAAAAGTTGAAAGACGTTGGTGGTGTCGGTAAGCAACTCCGAGACTGGTGGAGTTGTCATGATGGAGACAGTCAAAAGCAGATTATTGAACGAGGAGATCTGGCATAAGCAAGTGGAATCATCGTAGGAGTCCGCTCTGGTGGCTTCTTACAGAAAGGGAAGACCCAAGTCACATGCGAGGACATGGGAGAGTTCTCGGGATCTTGCGACTGTAGACCGCAATGAAGGTTGCTACACTGTGGCAAAAGGGGTCATATCAAGAGAAACTGCATGAAGCTCAAAGCTGAGAAGGCCAAAGGAAAGGATGATCAGGAGGATCTCACGGCTATGGAAGATCTCATCATCGCAGTAACCGACACAGAGGAACCTTATGGCATGTGTCATGATGGCGATTGGGTCATGAACACGAGGGCATCATATCACACCACTCCATATAGGAGAATCTTTATGTCATACCACGGTGGCAGGTTTGGACTTGTAAAGATGGCCAACAAGGGGAAGACTGTAGTTGTAGGCATCGATGATGTGAACTTGACAACGGAGATTTGTGAGAATCGCGTTCTCAATGATGTACGACATGTACCGAGTTTGCACTACAACTTAGTTTCGGTAAGAAGGCTGGCGGATGATGATTGTCGTAGTTTGTTTGGGGACAAGGATTGGATGCTTACGAAGGGTTCCCAACAGTTGGCTCGAGAAGATTTATGTTGTGGCATGTACAGTCTTAAGCCGCTGAGTTGTACAGGCAGGCCAACATACATCGGATGGAGGCTTAAGGGGTATTAGAGAGGAGTTAGATCGTCAAAAACTTGTTGAGGAGGGGCTTCGAGATACTTTGAGGATTACGGAGGATTCATTTCATCGAGACAAAGCGATGAATGGTGATGAGCAAAGATTGAGGGTCAGTATGTCGGTCCCATGACAGCTGGTCGGTCTCCAGGTGGGGGTTGATTTACGTATCCGATTTTGGCCATAAGTGGTTTTCCAAAGCTTCACGGAGCGACATTTTTTCAGCAGTTTGAGGCCAGAAAGGAGATCAAGGTTTGCAGCTAACTCAATCTGAGGCTGGAGTGTCACCATTCACACAGTTCCAGGGGAGCTGTGGGTCATCGACGATATGCACAGTACGTGATATTCTTTTCGATGTCGTATGTGTATGGAAGAGCTTCAAGTTCGGACACGAAGGTGGAAAGATTCAGGAGTTTGAATCTCGGAAGAATCGTATCGTCCGCTTGGTTGGGCCAGCCAAGGGTGAAGAAGCTCGTCGAAATATTAACACGTTTCGATGGAAGACGAAAGTCGGAGATATGCAGCCAAGACTCACTATGAGGCTGATAGTCAGGGACTTTGGTCTTAGCCATGTAATTGATGTCGGCAAGATCCCAGTGGTATAGAAGGTGCGACGCATGGCAGCTAGTGTCGACGTGACGGTCGGGGAGCTGGAGACGAAGGAAGATGCAAAAAACTCGAAAGATCGGAGATCAGTGGCATGGGGGAGCATAAACTCTATAATAGGGCGACAGGCATGGAGTCCAGTTGAGAAGCCATGGGGTCAACACCCTCTCATCAGACTGGAGGGGGAGATTATCGAGTTATAGTCTAGATTTGGTAATTTTTGGAGGCCAAATATGGTCAACGATTTGATTTGATATAATTTAAAAATCTACATTAAATATAAGATTTGATTAGATTTAATTATATATCAAATATTTAATTTGACCATATTTTAATGTCCATAATTGGTGTTGTTGGACTATTTTAGGAGGAATGGGATTCTTATTTTAAAGTTTTTATTTAGGAAATCCTATTATGACCTAAAATAAGATTTCTCATCCTATAAATATAGGGGGAAGGTGGAGGAACAAAGTAATAGCACAAGTTAGAGATTCGGGGTGCTCGTCCACAGAAAATCTAAGAAAAAGTCTGTGCTTTTCTCTTAGGACTTCGCCAACCAAAATAAAAGAAAAAATAGATCTATCGAGGAGTCATCGCCTTCGCTCAAGAAGATTGCTACTGGTTGGTGAGTGATTTCAATTGTAATCCCTTTATTTTCTTCTTGAGTGCGGTGAGGGGATTGAATCTATTAGGACAAATGGTTCAACATTGATTCTGTCAATATTGTATTTTTACCTGAGTTATAAAGGTTAGAATTTGTCCAGATGATGTAGTCACCTCCATATACTTGTCTTTATCTGTGCTTGGTGTTCGTTAGACAGGGGTTGATTATATCAGGTGGGTTGGCCTAAAGTTTCTGTTACGGGCACTGTCAGACACGGTGTTGGAACGATTGTCGGACGTATCCGATTTCCAATAATTTTTGTGTTGTATTATTATTTATGGTAATTCATAATTAGAAACAATTGCAAAAAAGTAAAGTTAGCAAATGTGTTAGGAAGGGGGGTAAAGTCACCTCTTTTTCAAAAAAGAATAACTATATCATATATCAAGTGCCACTTCATTACAAACCAAACATTATACTTTCTAAATCACTTCAACAACTATTCAAACACCAAACTTTTCGATTTTCAACTTCTAATCTCCGCTTTTTCAAAGCAATCCAAAAGAAGAAAGTCATAAAATATGCGTATGCATGACATGCATACGCAATGCGTACGTAAACTGTTGACTTCCATTTTAATTTTATTTTTGATCCACTTCGTTGAACTAAACAGCCCATAAAGGTTATTTCAATGATGCAAGAAGTGTATGAAAGTATGAAAAATATAAAATTCAGATTACATATATGTTGCATATGTATTTTTTGTATATGCATATGTTTCTATTTTATTTGTTTGGATGTTTCTAAAAATGAAACTTGGAAGTGGTATAGTCAGAGTATTGTTATTTTGATGCCAAATAGAAGGAGATGGAAAAGTGTACTATTATATGGACCAAAATTAATTAATTATCTAACTAAATATATAACGATTAATGATGCTGATTATTTAACTTTTTTTAATTTAAGTATTCCCAAATATTTTATTAAATATTATAATATATTAAATAATATATGTAATCTTTATTATGGATCATTTATTTATGGGATAATTATCTTAACATTGTGGGTTACATATTTAATTTGTCCTTAATAATTGTGTGTTAATTACAAATTAACAAGATTTAGAAAAATAGATATTCAAATATGTTAATGAAAACACATTCTTATTTTTTTATTTGCTAATTAATTCAATATTTTTGTCTTATTTTTGTTGGGGTCCAGTCTGAATTTGGTGAATTTTGGAGCCCAAATATAGTAAAATATTTGATTTTATATAATTTAAAAATCTACATTAAATGTAAGATTTGATTAGAGATCAAATTTGTATCAAATATTTAATTTGACCATATTTGGACGTCCATAATTGATGTTGGACTATTTTAGGTGGAATATGATTCTTATTTTAAGGTTTTCTATTTAGGAAATCCTATTATGACCTAAAATAGGATTTCTTATCCTATAAATATAGGAGGAGGGTGGAGGCACAAAGTAATAGCACAAGTTGGAGATTCGGGGTACTCGTCCACAGAAAATCTAATAGAAAGTTCGTGCTTTGCTCTTAGGACTTCGACATCCAAGAGAGAAGGAAGAAAGAGATCTGATCGAGGAGTCGTCGCCTTCGCTCAGAGAGATTGCTACGGGTTGTTGAGTTATTTCAATTCTAATCTCTTTCTTTTCTTCTTAAGTGTGTTGAGGGGGTTGAATCTATTAGGTCAAAGGGTTCAATATTGATTCTGTCAATCTTGTAATTTCACCCGAGTTATAAATGTTGGGATTTGTCCAGGTGACTTAGTCACCGTCATATACTTGTCTTTATCTGTGTTTGGTGTTCGTTAGACATATATTGGTTATCTCAGGAGGGTTGGCCTAAAGTTTCTGCTATGGGCACTCTCAGACACGGTGTCAGAATGCTTGTAGGACATGTTCGATTTCCAACATTTGGTATTAGAGACCTGGTTTGTTAGTCTGATACAAACATCTAGTATCAGAACTACTGGTTTTTGGTTCTGGCAAATATGTCTATGGAGTAGATGAACTCTCGTATGATCACCCTCACAGAGAGGAATTGGGCAATTTAGAAGCCAAGGATGGAGGATCTACTCGGGTGCAAGGACTTGCATGGTCCGTTGGAGGGTGACAACGCTAAACAATCGGACAAAGATTCTGAAGAATGGAAATGACTGGATCGGAAGGCCGTTGGATTCATCCGCCAATGGCTGGACGACTCAATGTTTTCCCACATGTCCATGGAGAGTTCAGAAAAAGCATTGTGGGAGAAGTTGCATTCGCTGTACGAAAGGAAGACGGCTGGCAACAAGGCATTTTTGATATGCCAACTCGTCAACTCAAAGTACACGGAGGGCGCCCCAGTGGTACAACATCTGAACAAGGTTCAGGGTCTAAAGAAGACTGTTGAACGAGGAGATCCGGCATTAGCAAGAAGAATCGTCGTAGGAGTCCACTCTGGTGGCTTCCTATGGGAAGGGAAGACCCAAGTCATAGGCGAGGACAAAGGAGAGTTCTCGGGATCTTGCGACTGTGGACCGCAAGAAAGGCTGCTATCACTGTGGCAAAAGGGGTCATATCAAGAGAAACTACATGAAGCTCAAAGCTGAGAAGGACAAAGGCAAGGAAGATCAGGTGGATCACACGGCTATGGGAGATCTCATTATCACAGCAACTGACACAGAGGAACCTTGTGGCATGTGTCATGATGGCGATTGGGTCATAGACACGGGGGCGTCATATCACATCACTCCATATAGGAGAATCTTTACGTCATACCACAACGACATGTTTGGACGTGTGAAGATAGGAAATAAGGGGACAACTGCAGTTGTAGGCATTGATGATGTGCACTTGACAATGATGCTTAGTGAGAATCGCGTTCTCAAGGATGTACGACATATTCCGAGTTTGTGCTATAACTTGGTTTTGGTAGGGAGGCTGGCGGATGATGGCTGTCGTAGTTTGTTTGGGGACAAGGATTGGATGCTTACGAAGGATTCCCAACAGCTAGCTCGAGAAGATTTATGTTATGGCATGTACAGTCTTAAGCCGCTGAGTTATACAGGCAGGCCAACGGACATCGGATGAAGGCTTGAGGGGTGTTATACAGGAGTTGGATCGTCGAAAACTTGTTGATGAGGGGCTTTGAGATAATTTAAGGATTACGGAGGATTCTGTTCGTCGAGACAAAGCGACGAATGGTGATGAGCCAAATATTGAGGGTCATTATGTCGGTCCCATGACAGCTGGTCGGTCTCCAGGTAGGGGTTGCTTCACGGATCCGATTTTGGCCACAGGTTATTTGCAAAAAGCTTCACGGAGTGACATTGTTTCAGCAATTCGAGGCCAGGAAGGTTTGCATCAAACTCAATCTGAGGCTGGAGCATCTCCATTCATACTGTTTCGTAGGAGCCGTGGGTCATAAATGAAATGCATAGTGCGTGATATTCTTCTTGAGGACGCATGTGTATGGGGGAGCTTCAAGTTCGGACACGAAGGTAGGAAGATTCAGGAGATTGATTCTCGAAAGAATTGTACCGTCCGCTTGGTTGGGCCAGCCAAGGGTGAAGAAGCTCGTCGGAACGTTAACACGTTTCGGTGGAAGACGAAAGTTGGGGACATGCAGCCAAGACTCTCGGTGAGGCTGATAGTCAGGGACTTTGGTCTTAGCCATGTCATTGATGTCGGTAAGATCCCAGTGGTACAGAAGGTGCGACGGATGGCAGCTAGTATCGACGTGACGGTCGAGGAGATAGAGACGAAGGAAGATGCAAAGCAGCTCGGAAGATCGGTGGCATGGGGAGCATGAACTCTGTAACATGGCGACATGCATGGAGTCCAGTTGAGAAGGCATGGGATTAACACCCTCTCATCAAACTAGAGGGGGAGATTGTTGAGTTTCAGTTTGGATTTGGTAAATTTTGGACCCCAAATATGGTCAAAGATTTGATTTGATATAATTTAAAAATCTACATTAAATATAAGATTTGATTATATTTTATATTTATATCAAATATTTAATTTGACCATATTTTGACGTCTATAATTGGTGTTGGACTATTTTAGGTGGAATGGGATTCTTATTTTAAAGTTTTTTAATTTAGAAAACCCTATTATGACCTAAAATATGATTTCTCATCCTATAAATATATGAGGAAGGTGGAAGCACAAAGTAATAGCACAAGTTGGAGATTCAGGTTACTCGTCCACAAAAAATCTAAGAGAAAGTCCATGCTTTGCTCTTAGGACTTCGACATACAAAACAAAAGAAAGAAAAAGATCTGATCGAGGAGCCGTCGCCTTCGCTCAGGGAGGTTGCTACGGATTGGAGAGTGATTTCAATTGTAATCTTTTTCTTTTCTTCTGAGTGTGGTGAGGGGGTTGAATCTATTAGGACAAAGGGTTCAACATTGATTATGTCAATCTTGTAATTTTACCTGAGTTACAAATATTGAAATTTGTCCAGGTGACGTAGTCACCATCATATACTTGTCTTTATCTGAACCTGGTGTTCGTTAGACAGGGGTTGGTTATCTCAGGTGGGTTGGCCTAAAGTTTTCGCTGTGGGCACTCTCAGACACGGTGTCAGAATGCTTGTTGGGAAGGTCTAATTCCAACATCTGGTATCAGAGCCCTGGTCTATTAGTCAGATACCAACATTTGGTATCAGAGCTATTGGTCTTTGGTTCTGGCAACTATGTCTACGGAGCAGATGAACCCTCGTATGATCACCCTTATAGGGAGGAATTGGGCGATTTGGAAGCCAATGATGGAGGATCTACTCTGGTGCAAGGACTTGCATGGTCCGTTGGAGGGCGACAATGCTAAGCCATAGGACAAAGCTGCTGAAGAATGGAAACGACTGGATCGGAAGGCCGTTGGATTCATCCGACAATGGCTGGATGACTCGGTGTTTCACCACATGTCCATGGAGAGTTCGGCAAAAGTATTATGGGAGAAGCTGCATTCGCTGTACGAAAGGAAGACGGCTGGCAACAAGGCATTTCTGATTCGCCAACTCGAAGTACACGGAGGGTGCCCCAGTGGCACAACATCTGAACGAGGTTTAGGGTATTATCAATCAGTTGTCTATGATGAAGATGGTGATTGATGATGAGCTTCAGGCCCTTTTTCTTTTGAGTTCTCTGCCGGAAAGCAGGGAGACGTTGGTGGTGTCGGTGAGCAACTCCGCGCCTGGTGGAGTTGTCACGATGGAGGCAGTCAAAAGCAAATTATTGAATGAGGAAATCCGACATAAGCAAGTGGAATCGTCGTAGGAGTCCGCTTTGGTGGCTTCCTACGGGAAGGGAAGACCCAAGTCACAAGCGAGGACAGGGGAGAGTTCTAGGGATCTTGCGACTGTGGATCGCAAGGAAGACTGTTATCACTGTGGCAAAAGGGATCATATCAAGAGAAATTGCATGAAGCTCAAAGCTGAGAAAGCCAAAGGCAAGGATGATCAGGAGGATCTCACGGCTATGGGAGATCTCAACATCGCAGCAATCGATGCAAAGGAACCTTGTGGCATGTATTATGATGGCGATTGGGTCATGGACACGGGGCGTCATATTATGCCACTCTATATAGAAGGATCTTTACATCATACCTAGGCAGCAGGTTTGGACGTGTGAAGATGGGAAACAAGGGGACAACTTGTAGCACCCCGTTCCCCCGGTGCGGGGAGCGCGGCTAAGAAACACAAGATGGTATCGTTCGATCGGGATAAATTGAAACAAGAACTCGTCCTCGTTAGGGATTTGTTTCTTCGGAATCGATTCCCATATTCAGTGGACCGTGCCCCCGGAATCGACTTAGCGGCAGAAGTCAGGAGGGACCTCTCAGCTGTTATCTTTTATTGCCTCGGATTTCGATGTCGCTTGTTGCTTTCGTGCTTTGAGTTGGTTTTGGATTTGCTTGGGTTTTCTTGAACGGTTTTGATGATTTTATTGTTTTCGTTCATTGTACTGTATTTCAATTCCGAGTATAGAAAGAGAGGAAGAGGTATTGATCGAGCTGTTCGTGATGCAGGTGAACGAGCAGTAGGCGGCTTACGAGCGGAGTCTTGAAGCGCCTCTTTCATTCTCCCTTCCAAACAACTAAGTGAGTGGCTACCATCCCGATTAGCTAGCCCTGCTTCCAAGTCTTCACACCTAAAACTCTTGCATTCTTGTTGCCCCGATCAGACGATACCAAATAATAATAAAAGATACCAAGATAAAAAGGGAATAGACTTGGATTGTATTGCTTGTCATTCAACTTAGGAACGGTTACTCATGTGCATGCTTGTTCGTTGGAATGTTCATCATATGCATAAATACAAGTTAGAATGTATACTCTTCTATTGTTCTATGAATAGAGCTTATCCTGAATGCAATACACTGAACTGGGAGGCTATGCAACTGAATCATGAAATACTGCTTGTCTTGTACTCGTGTTGCCTCAACTGCATGAACTGTTAACTTAATAAACATACCGTTCGATCACGGACAACTTGTGCACAAGGTCACTGGTTCTTGCGGACGGTCGCTGGGGCACTGGCACCGATCCAATCCGGACGGAACTTCACTGTAGTCTACTGCATCTGGACGGGTTGGTTGTAGCCACTACTGAATCTTTGCTGCATTCCATCCTTATTCAAGACTAATACGTCCATTGTGGCATACGCCAGTGATCTCCTTGTATATTTAAACCTGTTGCAAACTAACTTGTGTTTTCGTGGCAGGGAAGGCATGGTAAGTATTGTGCAGGTCGTTCAAACGGACAGGTAAAAGTCACCAAACGGTGGCAAGTTCATTTCAGTAAATTCTATATGCTGCTTACTTGTAAATGAACTAAGGCAAGATAGAAACCCACAAAAATATGTATGCTTCATTAAAACAACGTGTTGATTGGTATAGTTCGGTTAGCTCGCCTTCACCAATATGTTTCGACATACTGACCCTCGTTGAAACAGGTTCCCCGCACCAAGGTGAACCGAGCGAGGAGCCGAAGTCGTCTTCCTGAATCCAGTCCAGCTGTAGGCGCATCCTGATCATGCCGCATTTTGAAGCATTTTGAAGCATTTTGAAGCATTTTGAAGAGAGGAACTTGCAACTCAGTACACAATGCAGCTTCGTGGCAAAGCCGTCCTCCAGCCCGGAGGTCTATATCGTTTTGAAGTTTAGTAAAGGGATGTAATGTACATGACTGCTATCTCATTTTGAGTCAACACTTTTGTAAGCCCATGCGGCAAATTAGTGACTTGTTCAAGAGTTTGTAATAGATGTTCATTATCAATAAAGAGAACTTTTCCATATTTCAAATCTGTGTTTCAATTTATCTGCGTACTCTGAATATGTGCTCGTTATGCAAAATACTTTAGCCTTGTGCGGGCGCAACCCCAGGCCCGCACGGCATCACGATTCGGGGGACGCCCCAACGATTCCACCGAATCGGGTCGAGACACAACTGTAGTTGTAGGCATCAATAATAGATAATATATTTTTGGTGGAACGAAATGTCACCATAATAGCAAAGTACCTTCTCTATGAAGGATTTGGGTGCATCAAAGATTATTCTTGGGAAGGAGATCAATCGTGAGAGAGAGAGGGTCCACGTTACTTTTGTTGTCCCAGAGAAGTATATTAACCCGGTACTTCAACTTTAGAGATGGACGGATCGAAGAAAGTGAGCACCTCCTTGCTGCTCACTTCATGCTTACTAATGTAGTGTCCATCGATCGAGGAGGTAACAGAAGATATGGAGCGAGTTCCATTTGCTTCAGTTGTTGAAAGTCTTATGTATGCTACTGTGCGTACGAGGCAAGATATTTCCCATACAATTGGTATGGTTAGTAGGTATCTCTCCAATCCAAAAGGATACATTAGATGGCGGTCAAGTAAATCCTTTATTTCTTCAGGACACTTTTGATTGAAATCTTTCATTCGACAATGATGGGCTAAAGATGTTTTGGTATACATATGCCGATATTGCTAGGGATGTGGATACCAGGAGATCAACTTTAGGCTATGTGATAATGTTTGCTGGTGGGACAATATCTTAGCCGTCATAGTTGCAAAAGTATATGGCCTTGTCTATGACAAGGAATAATTCATTATTGAGATGGAGACTTGCAAGGAGTTGTTTTGGATAAAGAAGTACATGCAGGAGATAGGGCTAAAGTAAGGGCAGTAACAGTGATTTGCGATAGCCAAAGTACTATTCACCTTGTGAAGAACCCAACATTTCATAGTCGGTCCAAGGAAATTGTAACTCAGTATTATCGGATACGAGTTGTCTTAGAGGCGAATAAATGACACTTGAGAAGGGCATACATAAAAAAATGAGCGAATATGCTCACGAAGGTTTTGCCAATAGAGTAAATTTGAGTTTGAGTTTTTGAGGTGGATCGTCGGAATGGCGAGCTCCTCTACCTAGTTGGAAAGAAGAATATTTGTTGGTGTTGATTGGGGTTTCCAACCTACATGGAGAACACCCGAAGTAAGACAAACGACATCCATGTCTTCAAAAAGTTCAGGGAGTCAATAGTGGATTGATTCAACTTCTTATCAGAGTCTGTGCAAAGAAGTATCAGAGGGGACGGTACACCTCCAGTATACAGCTAACAATATTTTTTTGTTCTAGAATAAACTGTTGTATATCTCTGTTGCGGCTGCTATTCCAGAATAATTTAGAGGTATACATCCATTTTACTGGAGGTATACCGGCAACAAACCATCGCGGGGCTGAAGGACTAATTTGGGTGTTTAATTAAAACCGTAGGATCGTAATCAATGGTCCAGGTTATCCCATGATTAGGGCTACTTATATAATTTTTTTAACCCTAATCCATATCACGTAATAAAAAAAGAGAGAGTATCTCAATGGTGCAACTTTCAAGGAGAGGAAGAATGATTTCGAAGTTCTAGGGTTGTTTTGGAGAGAGATCGAGATCATTTCAATTAGATCTGTACTAGTTCGTAGTACGTCCTCGTCCTCTTGTCTCCAATAACTCTTTATTCTCATTATAATCTATTTACATTCATAATTGAAGTGTTGTGGTGATTCATATTGGATCGGAGGAGAAGTTTGTAAAGGAGTCCATGTTCTTTCTTTAATCTTTAGTAGAGGAGGCTTTTCCAAATTGGACTCCGATTGCCTGAAAAATATCTTTTATAACGCTTCAAAAAAATTTATTATAACTTTTTATACATATGTGTTATAAAATTTTAGAACCCACTCTTAATACGATGGAGTGAACTACTTTTTGACCTATTATAACATTTTGTACATATAAACGTTATATATAGTTTGTCGATCCTCATCTAAAAGCCCGACGTCGATGGATCCTCACCGGAAAGTTCGACGCCGATGGATCCCCACAAGAAATGTTCCTTGTGCTCCTCAATTTCCTTTGTAAAAAATTTAGGGTTAGGGTTTCTTGCCCTTCCTCTTCCCTTCCAAGTCCAAATCCAAATCAGCCCCTCCTCCATCGGATCCCTCCTCTACGACGCCAAATCCAAACCTGGTTCGTCGATACCCTCAACGGAGCCATCATCAACGGCCTCCCCAGGGGCATGTCCGTCGACTCTGCCTTCGACAACTGTCTTCTCGGCCTCGAGTAAGACTCCTCCTCCATCAGGGTGTAGAGATCTGGAGTACCACCAGCAGCAATAGCAGCAGTAGGCGGCGATCCTCCGTCCGGATTCATCCGAGAACCTAGCCCAGCAGCAGGGCGTCCACTCCATGCCCGATTCTCCCTTTGGATCCACTTTGTGGGTTCCGGATAACACAGTCGACATCTCACCAAGCATGGTCGATGGCTCTGCGTCGGGTTCAGCCGAGTTCGTGGACGTCGGGACGACTCGGGAGGTCAGCTTCTATCATAAATTCTTGATCTAATGATTTATCGACATAAGTTGTTCTCCAAGCCTTGTCGAACTCGATGAGTACGAAGCTCGAGCTCTGGTCATCCTCTTCGGTGGCAGGACACGAACTGAGGTGAGTCCTCCATTACTAAGCACTGATTTCTTGCTTCGTTCCTTGATCAATTCGAGTTGATCCGTCTCAGAACGACGCAACGACTGTTATCGACGGATCGATCGATCCTTGGCGCCTACGAGCAACTACAAACCATTGATTGGTGAGTCACCTCTATTTCTTAAATTGATTCCGCTTTCTTCTGTTTTCAATCAAAGAAGAATTCAAATCGAACAAATTAATCTAGAACTTGTTCATGCACCATAGGTGTTTGATACAACAACTCTGAGAAGCCTGTGAGTTATATTATTCTAGTTTTAGCTAGATAATTATAATTTACGTTATCATTATTGAATCATGGGGAAACACTACACTGCAGATGGCTCTCCATTCGTGTCGAAGTAGGACTAGTACGAAAATGTTTGGAAGTTTCTGCCATTGACGAGCAAAAGAAGTAACCAAACACGATTCAAATATGAATCCATGTATCTGGTTAACGTTCATATAATTTTAAAATTGGTCTCTGTTACAAAGAGATTAGAATATAAGTTTACACATTTTTTCATACTTAGTAGTATCTGGTTAACTTGGGATAAATATCCTCATCTATCCAATTTGAGTTATAATTTGGTATCTTCATATATGAAATAATGTATCTAGTATTCTGGAGAATAAATGTATTTGATTTGGCTTAGAGATTTCAAAACAGATATGGTAAAATCTATCTATGTTCCATATCCATTCCTTTTGCATCAGAAAATGCCACCATACTATTCATGCCTAATGATGTTAGATCAACATATCATCCAGTTAACAAATTTGTATAGTATTGGTAACCCTCTTACATAACAACATAAGCTGTGAAGTCAAATTTGATCTAACTTAGGCTCTTAGTAGAGGTAATTTTTTCTTTAAGCAATTTCCATTGAATCTAATAGCTGTTTATGATATTCCTCATGATCTGTATGTTATTCAGTGATAAGAAGAATTTATTCTTAAATTCAAATTTCTAATGTCTTGTTCCAGCACTTGTCCCATTAGAGAACAAAAAAGTTGACCATGGGAAGGAAGATGGACTACCTGTAGAAATCTTGCTTCCTGTCAAACATGTGTTATCTAGAGAACTGAAGGTACTGATTCCATCTTCTAAAAAATATGTTCTAATCTAGTGGTTATTTATTTTGACAACTCAATTAGAGCTGGTGCTAGATTTGTCTTGTTTGTCAATATTGCTCTGGAAAGACAACTGAGCTCACTGAAAGCAGGTTTGAGTCTTTCCTTTTCAAAAAAACATTAGTGAGCTTAGCTACAGATTCAGGGCTTCATCCATTAATTCCTTATTTTACATATTTCAGCTGATGAGTTCGAATTCAGTTAGTGTCCGGTTTGGTAAATTTATTTGGCATTTACTTTGACTAGTTTTTTATGCTTCCTTTTATTCACAAGTCCCTCAAAGTCTGAGCGATCTTCCAATCCTCTTTGATTTTGGATCTATACTAGGTTATATCTAGATATTTCTAGTTCATATTAAGGTATACTAGTTAATACTATATATATATATATATATCGGAAAATTTCGTTCATAAAAGTTTTAAAATTTTCAAAAAGAGCATCATAACGCCCATCGGAAGGACGTTTACGATTTCCAAATTTTTTTTATCGGTTGTCGTTAAAAAAAAAACAGGAAAACGCCCTTTGGAATGGCGTTTTTCCTAGGAAAAACGCCATTCTAAAGGGCGTTTTCCTTTTTTTTTTTACCCGTTAACCCGTTAACTCTCTCTCTCACTCACTCACACTCCCTCTCTTCTCTCTCCGCTCACTCTCTTACTCACTCACTCTCACTCACCCGCTAACTCTCTCTCTCTTCTCTCACTCTCTCTCTCTTCTCTCACTCTCTTCTCTTTCTCTCTCGCTCTCTCTCTCTCACCCTCGCTCTCTCTTTACTCTCTGTGTGCTCTCTCTCTCTCTCTCACTCTCGTTCCCGCTCATCTCTCTCTCTCTACTCTCTGTCTCTATGTGCTATCTCTCTCTCACTCTCTCGTTCCCGCTCTCTCTCCCACTCACTCTCTGCTCTCTCTCTCTCACTTACGTTCGCGCTCTCTCTCTCTCTCCCTAACACTCTCTCTCACGTTTCGTTCTCTCACTCTCTCTCTATCACCCTTGCTCTCTCTCTCCCTCTCTCACCCTTGCTACCTCTTCCCGCAACGATCCCGTCAAAAAGTGGGACCCATTGCTTCAGAGTTGTCTTTTTTACTCCCACTCTCTCTCTTTCCCTAACATTCTCTCTCTCTTTCTCTCACGTTCGCTTTCTCGCTCCCTAACACCCCTAACAGACTCTCTCTCTCTCTCTCTCTTTACTCTTGTATCACTCTCATGCCTCTCTTTTCTTTCTCCTTCAATTTTTCTTCTGTTATCCATTTTTTCTTTATGCTAGTATACTAGGTAGTACTAGTCTATGTATAATAGGTAACGTTAAATTTATAACGTTCAATTTGTAACGTTTATATTTTAAGGGTTAAATTTAGCTTATATATATATATATGACTCATGCGTATTTTTGTATATCTCATTCACTCTTACTCTATTTACCATATTTATCTCATACAGAAAATAGCTTACAATCGGTGAATTAAGAAGTCAAATTGAAGTCAGAAGATACTTTCATCCATTATCTTCTACCATTTTCGCCTAAGCTATTTTCTGACATACTTCTGTAAGTCTCAATTCAGATGACAGTTTGTAACTATGGATCAAAATTTAGTAATAATTTGCTACCATGGAGGTATACTAGATGGATTATCTTACCATGGGGGTAATACTCATCTTATAACCATTTATCAAAACATCACTTTAGCTAGTTTGCGTAGTATTATTTCTGATCGTTTTTGCATAAGTTATGAATTTACAATAAGGTGATTTTATGAAGATGCGTTGATAATAGTAGATTGTGAAGAAACATGTAATTTTATTGTTCAAAGTCATTTAGTTTCAGCTTGTATTAAAATTTACATCATCCCATCACAAGCAAATATCGACACAACTATCATTTCAAGTAGTGAACATTTTAATGATAACCAAGAGATCAATGTTGGTCATAGTTGTATAAATCACACTGAAAGTAACTCTGATACAAAAAACAATGATGTTGACGATGAAAACAGTGATGATTTAGTTGAAAATTTAGATTACTACTTAGATGATAATGATGCTAATGTAGCTGGTTGCATTCCCGGGTTATTTGTTGGCAGATATTTTGATTCTCCTAACGATTTTCGTAATTTTATTAGCGACCTAGCAATTACATATAAATTTAGTTGTTCATCTAAACATAACAATCATCAAAGAATATTGTATACTTGTAATTCTTCAAATTGTTGTTGGAGAGTATACTCTAAAGCTAATGGTGATGGCAGTACATTTGAAATTCGTACATTTGAATGTAGACATTCATGTTTAGGTGGATTTACAGGAGGGCATCATCCACTAGCCACCACTGCATGGGTAAGAAATAAAATAATTGATAAAATTAGAGATAACAACTCGTATAGTCCGGCACACATTGTACATGATATACTTAGAGAACATCAGATACATATTACATATTCCAAAGCTTGGAGAGCTAGGAAACTTGCATTATCTGATTATAACAGCAGTTACGTTGATGCATATGGTAGTCTTGAGAAATATTGTTTTACAATTATGGAAACAAATTCCGGTAGCAAATGTTTTTTAAAAACAGTAGAAAATAATGTCTTCCTAAGAATATTTATTTGTTTCAAGGCTTGTATGGATGGTTTCTTAAGTGGTTGTTTACCTATTATTAGTATTGATGCTACTTTTCTTACATCTAGATTCCAAGATAATTTATTTGTTTCTTGTGCTCACGATCCAAACTATCAACTATATCCTATTGCTTATTGTGTTGCTGAGAATGAAAACACTGAGTCGTGGACATGGTTTTTAAACTGTTTGAAAATGTCTTTCGAAACTTATTTTGAACGTTGGGATAGTATTTCATTTATATCTGATAAACAAAAATGATTAATTTGTGGATTGCGAACAGTTTTTCCAAACTCTTTCCACTTTTTTTGTATTCAACATTTTAAACAAAATTTAAAAAATCAGGGTCCTCGTACACCGACATATCTACAATGGTTAGAAAAATTTGCCCGGTCTTATAATGATGTTGATGCGAATGGTTGGTTGGAAACAATAAAATCTGCTGATGTAAATGTTTTCAATTGGATTGTAGGGTCAAGCGATGAAAATCGTAATTTTTCTCACTGGATAACAGCTTATGCACCGTGCCCACGATTAGATATTAATACTTCGAACATTGTTGAATGTTTTAACAATTGGATTAAAATTTTACGTGACAAACCTATATCAACATTGCTTGATGGTATTCGAGCAAAAATAATAACACTTCACGACAAGCATCGAACAAATGCTGAAAAGATGGAAACAGAGTTTTGTCCAAGGATGATGAACACTAAAGCACGTATTAGGCGAGAGTCACACCATTTTCAGTTATTACGTTTTAATAACAATAAATTTGAAATATGGGATCATGAAACAAGTAGATGTTATGTGGTTGAACTAGACCGTAAATGTTGTACATGTGGTCAGTGACAACATACTCTATTACCATGTGAACATGCTTGCTTTACATGTCATTCTTCTAACATACCAGTTGAAAGTTATTATCCTGTTGAATTTTCTGTTGCAGCACTTAGAGCTGTATACATGCTATGTATGGAACCGATTCCAGTCCCCTATACTCCTTAAAGTGAACCGATAAGAGGTCAAATTGGAGTACCATTTCTTGGGCGTAGAGCTGACAGACCGAAGAAGAATCGTACAATGACAAGAGAACCGTTGACAAGAGATCTTCGTTGCAGTAATTGTGGCGGACTGGGACACAACAAAAGGAGTTGTAGAAACCAACTGAGGCAGTGAATATTATTATTGTATCTTTTTAGAGTAATTATGATTTTGATTTTACGTTATTATAATGTTGTAATTGAAGTTGCTGAACTTTCGAATAAAATAAACATCATATTAATGAAATTTAAAGACCAACAAAATATTGTCATACATTTATTTATGGAGACCAACAAAATTACTAGCCCCCTCTGTCATCCCTTCTATAATCTCTATGATCAACTCGCCTAAGACCTAGCCTATCTCTTATTTTCTCTGTACCTTCCGGTGGTGGCAAATATAAATGGGAGTCTGGATCAAGGCTGGCTGAGCCAAACAACGAAGTGCCAGTCTCCTGCAGATAATAATTCCAATCCCATTCTTGAGAAGCACCCTGTGGTGTGGCATCGTTGCTCTGGGATGTGGTCTCGTAACTCTGGGATGTATCATTGTCATGCTGTGGCCTACCCTCGTAAGGTTGTGACATGCTAGCGTAAGGCTGAAAATATCCCTCGTAATATTGTGGCATGCCAACATAAGGCTGTGACATGCCAGTGTAAGGCTGCGAAGTGCCCTTGTAAGCTTGAGATATTCACTCACCAACCTGTAAAATTCGTGCCTCTGTATTGCTCAATGGATGTCTGGTATATCGAGAACACAGCAATACAGAGGCACGAATTTTACAGGTTGGTGAGGGAACATCCCAAGCTTACAAGGGCACTTCGCAGCCTTACGCTGGCATGTCACATCCTTATGTTGGCCTTACGCTAGCATGTCACAACCTTACGAGGGTAGGCCACAGCATGACAATGATACATCCCAGAGTTACGAGACCACATCCCAGAGCAACGACACGCCACAGGGTGTTTCTCAAGAATAGGATTGAAATTATTACCTGCAGGAGACTGACACTTCGTTGTTTGGCTCAGCTTGCCTTGATCCAGACTCCCATTTATATTTTCCACCACCGGAGGGTGCAGAGGAAAGGAGAGATAGGCTAGGTCTTAGGCGAGTTGATCGTAGAGATTATAGAAGGAATGACAAAGGGGGCTAGTAATTTTATTGGTCTCCATAAATAAATGTATGACAATATTTTGTTGGTCTTTAAATTTTAGTAATATGATGTTTATTTTATTCGAAAGTTCAACAACTTCAATTACAACATTATAACAACGTAAAATCAAAATCATAATTACTCTAAAAAGATACAATAATAATATTCATTGCCTTAGTTAGTTTCTACAACTCCTTTTGTTGTGTCCCAGTCTGCCACAATTACTGCAACGAAGATCTCTTGTCGACGGTTCTCTTGTCATTATACGATTCTTCTTCGGTCTGCCAGCTCTACGTCCAAGAAGTGGTACTCCAATTTGACCTCTTATCGGTTCACTTTGAGGAGTATAGGGGACTGGAATTGGTTCCATACATGGCATGTATACAACTCTAAGTGTTGCAACAGAAAATTCAACAGGATAATAACTTTCAACTGGTATGTTAGAAGAATGACATGTAAAGCAAGTATGTTCACATGGTAATAGAGTATGTTGCCACCGACCACATGTACAACATTTACGGTCTAGTTCAACCACATAACATCTACTTGTTTCATGATCCCATATTTCAAATTTATTGTTATTAAAACGCAATAACTGAAAATGGTGTGACTCTCGCCTAATACGTGCTATAGTGTTCATCATCCTTGGACAAAACTCTGTTTCCATCTTTTCAGCTTTTGTTCGATGCTTGTCGTGAAGTGTTATTATTTTTGCTCTAATACCATCAAGCAATGTTGATATAGGTTTGTCACGCAAACTTTTAATCCAATTGTTAAAACATTCAGCAATGTTCGAAGTATTAATATCTAATCGTGGGCACGGTGAATAAGCTGTTATCTAGTGAGAAAAATCACGATTTTTATCGCTTGACCCTACAATCCAATTGAAAATATTTACATCAGCAGATTTTATTGTTTCCAACCAACCATTCGCATCAACCTCATTATAAGACCGGACAAGTTTGTCTAACCATTGTAGATATGTCGGTGTACGAGGACACTAATTTTTTAAATTTTGTTTAAAATGTTGAATACAAAAAAAATGGGAAGAGTTTGGAAAAACTGTTCACATTCCATGAATTAATCCTTTCTGTTTATCAGATATAAATGAAATACTATCCCAACGTTCAAAATAAGTTTCGAAAGACATTTTCTAACAGTTTAAAAACCATGTCCACAACTCAGTGTTTTCATTCTCAGCAACACAATAAGCAATAGGATATAGTTGATAGTTTGGATCGTGAGCATAAGCAACAAATAAATTATCTTGGAATCTAGATGTAAGAAAAGTAGCATCAATACTAATAACAGGTAAACAACCAATTAAGAAACCATCCATACAAGCCTTAAAACAAATAAATATTCTTTGGAAGACATTATTTTCTACTGTTTTTAAAAAATATTTGCTACCGGAATTTGTTTCCATAATTGTAAAACAATATTTCTCAAGACTACCATATGCATCAACGTAACTGCCGTTAATATCGGATAATGCAAGTTCCCTAGCTCTCTAAGCTTTGGAATATGTAATATGTATCCGATGTTCTCTAAGTATATCGTGTACAATGTGTGTCGGACTATACGAGTTGGTATCTCTAATTTTACCAATTATTTTATTTCTTATCCATGCAGTGGTGACTAGTGGATGATGCCCTCCGGTAAATCCATCTAAACATGAATGTCTTCCTTAAAATGTACGAATTTCAAATGTACTACCATCACCATTAGCTTTAGCGTATACTCTCCAACGACAGTTTGGAGAATTACAAGTATACACTATTCTTTGATGATTGTTATGTTTAGATGAACAACTAAATTTATATGTAATTGCTAGGTCGCTAATAAAATTACGAAAATCCTTAGGAGAATCAAAATGTCTACCAACAAATAATCCGGGAATGCAACCAGTTACATTAGCATCATTATCATCTAAATAGTAATCTAAATTTTCAACCAAATCATCACTGTTTTCATCGTCAACATCATTGTTTTCTGTATTAGAGTTACTTTCAGTGTGATTTATACAACTATGACCAACATTGATCTCTTGGTTATCATTAAAATGTTCACTACTTGAAATGATAGTTGTGTCGATATTTGCTTGTGATGGAATGATGTAAATTTTAATACAAGCTGAAACTAAATTACTTTGAACAATAAAATTTCATGTTTCTTCACAATCTACTATTATCAACGCATCTTCATAAAACCATCTTATTGTAAATTCATAACTTATGCAAAAAGGATCAGAAATAATACTACGCAAACTAGCTAAAGTGATTTTGATAAGTGGTTATAAGATGAGTATTACCCCCATGGTAAGATAATCCATCTAGTATACCTCCATGGTAGCAAATTATTACTAAATTTTGATCCATAGTTACAAACAATCGTCTGAATTGAGACTTACAGAAGTATGTCAGGAAATAGCTTAGGCGAAAATGGTAGAAGATAATGGATGAAAGTATCTTCTGACTTCAATTTGACTTCTTAATTCACCGATTGTAAGCTATTTTCTGTATGAGATAAATATGGTAAAGAGAGTAAGAGTGAATGAGATATACAAAAATACGCATGAGTCATATGTATATATATATATATATATATATATATATATAAGCTAAATTTAACCGTTAAAATATAAACGTTACAAATTGAACGTTATTAATTTAACGTTACCTATTATACATAGACTAGTACTACCTAGTATACTAGCATAAAGAAAAAATGGATAACAGATGAAAAAGTGAAGGAGAGAGAAAAGAGAGGCATGAGAGTGATACAAGAGTAAAGATAGAGAGAGAGAGAGAGAGAGAGAGAGAGAGAGAGTCTGTTAGGGGTGCTAGGGAGCGAGAAAGCGAACGTGAGAGAGAGAGAGAGAGAGAATGTTAGGGAAAAGAGAGAGAGAGTGGGAATAAAAAAATACAACTCTGAAGCAATGGGTCCCACTTTTTGACGGGATCGTTACGGGAAGAGGTAGCAAGGGTGAGAGAGGGAGAGAGAGAGCAAGGGTGATAGAGAGAGAGAGTGAGAGAACGAAACATGAGAGAGTGTTAGGGGGAGAGAGAGAGAGCGCAAACGTGAGTGAGAGAGAGAGCAGAGAGTGAGTGGGAGAGAGAGCGGGAACGAGAGAGTGAGAGAGAGATAGCACACAGAGAGTAGAGGGAGAGAGATAGAGAGATGAGCGGGAACGAGAGAGAGAGAGAGAGAGCACACAGAGAGAGCGAGGGTGAGCGAGAATGAGAGAGTAAGAGAAAAGAGTGTGAGAGAGTGAGAGAAGAGAGAGAAAGTGAGTGGGTGAGTGAGAGTGAGTGAGTGAGAGAGTGAGCAGAGAAAGAGTGTGAGTGAGAGAGAAGAGAGAGAGTTAACGGGTAAAAAAATAAAATAGGAAAACGCCCTTTTTCCTAGGAAAACGTCCTTAAAGGGCAACCGACGGAAATTTTTTGGAAATCGTAAAACGTCATTCCGATGGGCGTTATGATTCTCTTTTTGAAAATTTTAAAACTTTTATGCTCTGAGTGGGATTTGTTTTATTTCGTTGCTCTGAACGAAATTTTCCATATATATATATAGTATTAACTAGGGTATATATATATATATATATATACCCCAACTTATTTACCCAATATCCTATAATACCCTTGTATCACAACTACCTATTACCTTGGTATCTTGAATACCTCAATACCTTAGCTACGAACTTGCTGCTAACTGATACACTTGTATTCCAAATCACCTGTATCCTAATGATATCTATCTTAGCTTAATACCGTAACACCAATGCTTAATCCCCCATATCCAATACTCTAGCATTACCTTAAATACCTTAGTATTTGACCACAAACAAACCCCAACTCACTAACTTACCTAATGCACAATCCACATGTGTATTCAGTTGCACATTGCAGACCTTCCCAAGTTGTTGTGCTGTCCATAACTACAACCAAGCCACTGTCCACCTACAGATATTATAATGTGCACTGCAGTATCCAAACTACAGGGAACAAGACTCCCTCACTCAGGTTTCAGACCAACACCCACTGGCCTGGCACCTCACTGTTGCTGCTGCCTTAGCAACCTACTGCTGCTGCATATGTTGTTGTATGCTAATGCTCCTGCTGCTGCTATTGCTATCCCCTAATGTCTCTGCTACTGCTGCTAATTTTGCTGCTAATTCTAAAACCCAGTGCACAGTGCACTGCAGTGCACTAGTGCACTACTTCTGCTGTTATATGTACAGACCCCTCCCCCAATGCACTGATGTGCACTAACACTCCCATAAAATCTGATATAGACTTGGTACCCTGCTGATACATCACTTGGACACACAAATCACACTCACTATTTCATTTGATGCGCAAACTCCTCATGACCACAACCACACAACACTAATACTAACAACCATCCAAATATCATAGAGCACAAGCGTATATATAATATAGCATGGAAATAAATAGAAGTAGCTATTCCTATACAATTAAAGAGGAATAACTCAATGGGACACCAACCGAATCACCCAACGCCATGAACAAACACCTAGAGTGCAACAGCTTAGTATTCTAATTCCAAGTTTCAAGATACACTATGATACATCAACATAACTCCACACTATCATGATACTAACCCCAAATTACATGGCACATAATATAAACTATAGATTATGACAAATAATAAATAGAATAACTAATTACAATGCAATGAAAGAGGAATTATCATCAATTGGGCAAAACCCCCCCAAAATGACCAAACTACCAATATGTATCTAGTGTATCATGATACGGGCACTCCGTATCCAATTACGGAAAAGCACTCGGTGACTACCAGGTGATTTAATATAATTCACTATTTGTTTTCATCTGTAACTATGGAAAAACATGAATACCTTTTTTTGTTGTCATTCCATTTTTGATCTAAGTATTGTTTGCAATGTTTTCTATTGCAGAAATTAAGGCTATTTACTTAGATCCTGGATAGGGAGAAGTTATTTTCTATCAAAAGGTAATAAAAATGGGACAAGGAGTTAAAAATCTTTTCAAGTACTTTTTCAAAGGTATGAGCAAATTCAGTATTTATTATATGAACTTCTTGCATATTATCATTTAAACCAAAGACTTCTTTCTAAGGTCTTCTTGATAAATGATGTCGATCCCTTGTCTAGCATGACATTAGTATGGGAAGGGGAGCCTCATTCCCATTGCATTGTTGAGGATCCTCAAAGATATTTATATTTATTTTTAGATGCTACAAAAGGAGGTGTACGTTCGGATTCACATTATCTACTACGATGTTCTGCTAAAGGCTCTTGTTTGAGAAATTAGGAGGTTTGGAAATAGAACCTTTCATCTACCTTACAGACATTTTAGCAATGGGCATATATCATGTAGTTTCATTTGTGTTGCTATATTAGAGTAAAAAAATAGTATATTGGTTGTTGGTTATATTTAACGTGAGCCAGGGTGCTATAACCATAAACATGTAGCTCTGTGTCCTTAAACATCTAGATCTGCATTTTAAATTCTTTTTCTTCATTTGTTATTCTTTACTCTTTAGAAAGCACCATCTTTTGCCACAACAAGCTTTTTGGAACTTTTTACGACTTGGAATTAATTTAACATAATCCTCTATTGACTTGTCAATATATACTTGATACGTTTCTTTTTCAGACCTCAAAGTTCTTTGTTGTATATGCTCAGATCTTCGTCATTGGTTTGACAGCCTTTTCCTCAATGGTTTGACAGCCTTTTTCTCAAATGATGATACCTACCTTTAGTATTAACCCTTTGCCACACTAATTTGTCACTTTTTACTTCTCTCAAGAACTTTCAAGAATTCAACATGTTGGTTTTGGACCATCTTCTAAACCACACAATTCTTACTTTTAAATGTCTACTATATACAAGATATATTTATTTTGTTTTCCATAAATAAGAAATTTATGTTCTCTGTCTACCAAGGTTTCTACCTTTTGTTGGTAAAAAATTAATTTGATGGACTCCAGAACAACTGCTCATTCTTTTTCAGCTTTCATATATGGATCAATTTGAGGTACCTTTTGTTCGTAGAAATTTATTTTTCAGGTACCCCATATTTCCAGGGTTCTCTTCCCTTGCCTAAAAGCTATCTATTAAAATGACAACCTTATCATCAGTGTAGCCAACATCTTTTTCATTTTATTCTCTAGTACTATTAAATTTTATAAACTTGATCTAAAATATCAACTGAATTTATTCTGCAGGGAGTGGACTCATGGCATTTCCCCGATGTTTTGAAGATTGTTAATGACAACTATTAGTATTAAACTTTCAAAGTTTGTAAAGAGTAAATCAAGTTTTCTATGAACATATTCCACATTTATCAACAAAGCAAAAAGAGATTGTTGAAGCAGCCAAAGCATATCATTGGTGTTCGCCATTAAATTCGAAAGTCTAAAAGAGCTTGATTTAATAAACAAACAAAAGAAAGTACAAAGAGGTCATAGACATAAACTCTAAGTACACTGTTTTGATCTGGGTGGTGACGATGGATAAAGAGCGTTGTGGCGGCTCCTTTACTCCGTTGATGGTCCGATAAGGGAGTGAGGATGCTCTCATTTCTTCTCCCCTAAGCTTGTGTGCACGTATGTAGCTGACCGGACGGTTTGTAGGGTATGCTACCCTCGCTATTTATAGTCATCGTGTTGACGGACTATCGATGCCGCATATGGCTCTGTTTGGTGGCCGCATAAGACTCCTTCAACAGAATGCGGTTGTAACTGCAGTCGTATGTTGCGGACAGGCTGTCATGTGGTCTTGGTTAGGATATGTTGTTGAAGAAATCTCGAGACTGTTGTGTGCGTGACTCGGTCAACTAGACACTTAGTCAGCACTGACTGTACGAGAAATCGTCTTCGGTTGTAACAGAAAATCTTGCGAGTCGAGAGCCACATTACATCTTAGCCGCATATTGTCGCGGTTGCATACGAGCTCTCATATGGCCTTTGGTCGTCTAGACGCTCTGGTCGCCTGTTGGCGAGGCTGTACGTAAATTCTCGTATGGCCTTGGTCGATAGACACTTTGGTCGCATGTTGGTGAGGCTGCATGCAAACTCTCGTTTGCCTAGGTCGATGGACACTTTGGCCGCATGTTGGCGAGTCCGCATGCAAACTCTCGCCTAGCCATTGGTCGATGGACACTTCGGCCGCATGGCGTTGTGGCTGCATGCAAACTCTCGTCTGGCCTTTAGTCAATGGATACTTTGGCTGCATGGCGTTGTGGCCGCATGCAAACTCTCGTCTGGCCTTTGGTCGATGAACACTTTGGCCGCATGGTGTTGTGGCTGTATAGGGCGTGGCCGCATACGAGGGAACACGTGGCATGGCACATCTGACAAGGTTATTAGTGCATTAATGCCACTTTCTATCTTTTCTTGAGCCGTCGTCTTTCACGAATCTCGAAGCGTCGGCGTGAAGAGCGATGTGTCAGAGTTCGATAGTCATTGACTGCTGTGTCAGGGGGTTTTATGCGGCCCTACTGCTCTGCGGTCGTTCAGGCCGCATAGAGTATACTATGGGACTTCTTGGTCTTTGGTTTGATCAGGCCGCATGTAGATTCTCTGTGGCTTGGTTATTTTAGGCCGCATATGGCTTCTCTGCGGCTCGTTCTGTTCGGACCGCATGTGGCTTCTCTGCAGCTTGGTTGTTCCTTTGAGGGGGCATGGCCTTTATGCGGCTTGCATGATATTTTCATGCTTCTACAAGACCCCTTTCAATGTTTCCAAAATGACAAGTTTGGAATACTTTGAAAGAAGCATGATTTGGCCGCATATACATGACATGCTGCATATTCTCATGGCCACATAATTGTTTCTGATTGGCTGCCCGTTCATTAAATGAGGAGATTTGCTTCGATTCTCGCGAGGGTCTCTTGGGATTCTGTGCCGTCTCCTGACACGTGGCTCGAGGTGTCAGTTTTCGAGAAGATTAAAGAGAATCACGTGGATCGAACGTCAGGTTCATCCCATTAAATGCTAGGTTCGCAGTCTTGATCCTTTCACGCGATTTTGGAGCCTATAAATAGGCAGTCAGGGGAGAGAGAACTTTTTCTCTCTTGCCTTCAACCGTTTTCCGCAAAGGACGCCGTAGGCTGCCTTCCTTCTCATCGAGGAATTTGTCAGGGCCGGCCTTGATCCGTAGCCCCCCGACTTTGCTGTTTTGCCCGGAGGTAGGGGAGCACTCTGCTTTTCGTGTTGGGCTGCTAAGGACACAGAGACACTAGTACACAGTCTTGCTGAGTGGATGAGAAATCATCTAGAACACACGCAGACTCTTTGCACAACCTTGTCGCATGGATGAGATATCATCACGAATATGCGCGGGCTTCGCCTATGAATCAATCGCATGAAAGGGTGACCATTCTGCGACAGTTAAGGCTACCGCATGGATGAGGACTTGACCTGGACATGCGACGGCTATGACTCGGACATGCGGCCACTATGGCTCTGCCGCATGGATGGAGGCTCGACTCGACATGCGGCCACCATGGCAAGCACGTCATGCGTCGGCCAGGCTCTGCCGCATGTACTTCATATTGTCTTTGTTTACTAATGCCTTATGTTCTCCTTGTGCAGGCTTTGTTCTCCCTTGTGCGGCTCATGATGGATCATGAAAGGATATCATAACACCCGTTTTTTGGGGTGAAGACTGACTTTATGCGGCGGTTCGCCAAGAAATGATCCAGGAGACGAGGATGAACATCCCGCGTTCTGTGCTGAGCTATCCTTGTTCATGCAGCGTGTCAGCTGCGTTTCTCCCCTTTATGTTGTTTTCTACCGTCCAGGAGACTGCGGGATTGATGACATAATTTGGATTAATTGTCATTCCTGTCGTCGGTCTTCTCACATGTTTATAGAGCACATGCTCCTGCTCCTCCCTTGCTATCCGTTGGTATAGATTCTTGTCTATATACTGAGGTTTGCACTGTGGAGGGATGACCCAGAAAGCATTGAGTTCCGCTGTGGGCTTTGCTGGTGTCAGTAGCTGCAACCGCTCAGAGAGGCGCCTGGATGGAGAAAGTTCTGATTGTATAATTTTCTATCACCTGTACTCATGATCTTGAATATTAATGAAAATCCTTAAAATGTAATGGATTTTCATTGTGTGTACTCATAATTTTGAATATTAATGAAAAGTTTATATTTTTCCAGAACTTCTCTGTCGTGTTAAATATTGTGGACTTTGGGTATTTGTACTAGTGGTAATGTGGACGTAGTACAATACCGTAGCCTTTTAAGGACATCCTGCTGGAGGATCATTGGTGGACCTATTACTTATTATGCACTGTAATGCAAGTAATAAGCTCGAAACAGGCATTGCCGCCAGTAGTGATATGGACGTGGCAAGTTTGGTGGACTTAACATCATTGGCGTACTTAAATTTAAGTACAAGTGATAAATTTAGACGACGATCGATATCAGAGGTACTGTGGACATGATGATCGATAGCCAAACCCGGAAGGTTTGCTCAGAGGTACGAAGGACATGGCAAACCCTACTGGAGAGGAGGTAAGAACGATAGCTCAGAGGTGACGTAGACGTGAGCCGATCGATAGTCGTACCGAGAGGTTATGCATGTTCCCGGTATTTTTGGTGGAAGGAAAAAAGGAAACGAGCCAGAGAACATGGGCAATTCATAGTTCAGAGGTGATATGGACGTGAACTGTTTGCTTCCATTGAGGACATCCCACTGGGGGACTTTTGGTGGACCAATTACTTCTTGCGCACGAGAGTGCAAGTAATAAGTTCGAGATGAAACCCTATCAGAGGTAATATGGACATGATAGGTTTTGTGGACTTAGCACCGCTGACGTACTTAGGGTTAAGTACGGGTGCTAAGTTGAGATGACAACCAATATTAGAGGTAATATGGACGTGATGATCGATAGCCAAATCCGGGAGGTTTGCTCAGAGGTAATACGGACATGAAAAATACGGCCGGGGAGAAATGTTAGGGAACTTTTGAGGATCCATTATCTGTTGCATATCCAGGATTCCTGAACACAGATAATGGCTTCTACAATAATTTGTATAGGAAGGGCAAGGCTGTACATAGGCACTTGCTGGAGAAAAAGAACCAAGAGTGTAAACACTGTACATCTTGGTTGTCTTTGATGAGGATAGGGAAGTACTGGCGTAACCTTAGACGTAGTACTTTTTCAGGAACTTGTCGTCGATGGGCATCATGAGCAAGTCACCATTGGACTTCGCCAGTCGGTAGGCGCCGTTAGAGAATACTGATTCTACGACAAACGGGTCCTCCTATTTGGGTTGGAACTTGCCGGCCATCTTGTGGGTCATAACCATCGGCCTTCTTACTGTCAGGATGAGGTCACCCTTTTGGTAAGTCCTCTTCTTCACCCGTTTATTGAAGGCTCCCGAGAGACGTGCTTGGTACAGCTCAATGCACTGTTGAGCTAAGAGACATTTTTTGTCGAGTGCTTCTAACTCTTGTAGCCGCCGACGGTGATTGTTCTTCGACGGTTAATCGGTTGGAGAGGGCCACTCGGAGTGAGAGAATTTGGACCTTGAGGGGGAGGACTGCTTCGCTCCCGTAGACCAAAGAGAATGACGTATTGCCAGTAGGTGTCCGTACCGTTGTGTGGTATGCCCAAAGACATTCACCTAGCTTCTCATTCCAGTCGCGTTTGTTGGATGACATAAACTTTTTAAGAAGCTTTATAATGGTCTTGTTGAAGGCTTCTGCCAGACCATTTGCTGCTGGGTTGTAGACATTATGCATCCGATTTTTGTCGCAAAATCGGTTGAACGCTTGGCTTGCAAACTGTAGACCATTGTCATGGATGATCCTTTGTGGCAAGCCGAAACGGTATATGATGTGATGTTTGACGAAGCTAATCACGTTTAATGTCTTGACTTCAGCGAGTGGTATAACTTTCGCCCACTTGGAGTAGTAGTTGGTAATGACGAAGATAAACCGATGTCCCTTAGATGAAGGCGGGTTAATCGGCCCTATGATATCCATGCCCCAGGCTTTAAACGGCCAGGATGCAACAGTCGGGTGTAAAAACTTCGAGGGTTAGTGGATGAAGTCCACGTGGATTTGGCATGCTTGGCACTTCCTTGCGTAGTCAACGACGTCTGCTACCATTGTCGGCCAATAGTAACCCATTCTCCGAAGGCGGTCCTGTAGCTTGGGCCCTGGCTGATGGGCACCGCAAACCCCGTCGTGGGCCTCGCGGAGATCCTGATTCGCTTCTACATAGTCATCGTAGTAGAAGATCGTCATAGGAGCGATGATACAACATTTTGGTAGCCGTATCGTAATAGAACCGGAGGGAAAGTCTTCTGATAGAAGTTGCTTCCTTCGGGTTCTCGGGAAGAATTTCATAGACTGCGTAGTCGATGAATGAGAGTCTCCAGTCTTGGGAGTCGGTGCTTGTCTCTACTGAGTAGCTTAGGCACATACAAAGGTTCTTCGGGCAGACCAGCTCCTGACCGATCACGGTGATCAGTTCATGAGTATTGACCAGAACATTTAGAGAGGCTGCGAGATCGGTCAGGACGTCAGCCTCAATATTTTGCAACCGAGGGACGTGCTCTATGAAAAACCCCTCGAAGGTGGAGATAATACCGAGCGGGGCTTGGTGGTAGGGAATCAAGTCTTCAATTCAGACCTCGTACTCGCCTCAGACTTGATTGACTATCAGCTTGGAATCGCCGTAGGCTTTCAGGTAGTCAACTCCCACTTGTTTAGCGAGTTGGAGACCAATGACAAAAGCGTTGTACTCTTCCATATTTGTTGGAGCATGGCTCTATGAGGGAGTAAGCGCGGTTGATAACCAGATCATCTGGGGAGATCAACCCTATCCCGACGCCAGCGATAATATCACCTTTGGACCCTGTTCTTGAAGTACCATCAAAGAACATTCACCAAACGGCTTCTGCGCTCGTGGTCATGTTTGAGTCTGCGACCTCGTCTGGGATCTCGTCGTACAGTTTCGAAGTTTCCGGTATCGGGTGGGCTGCCAGAAAATTTGCCAACGCTTGGCCTTTGACAGCTTTCTGTGGTACAAATACCATGTCGTATGGCGACATCAGTATTACCCATATAGCTAGGCGAGAGTTGATTACTCCAGGTTTCGTCATGAGGACCCTGAGAGGATTAACTCGCGAGATCATGTAGATGGTTTGTCCTGCCACGTAATGTCGGATCTTCTGGATGGCAAAGACTAGAGCAAGGCACTCTTTCTCGATGGGGTTGTACCTGTGCTCTGCGCCGGCCATCATCCTACTGAGATAGTAGATGGCATGCTCGTGACCTGCGTCGCTTGTCTGGGCTAGCAGAGCGTCGAGGGAGTGATCCATTGTCCGCATATAGAGCAGGAAGGGTTTTCCCATAACTGGGGCTACCAATATTGGGGCTACCAAAACTGTAGGGCTCATGAGGTATTCCTTGATGTCGTCGAGGCGCGTTGGCATTATTCGTTCCAGACAAAGGAGACTCCCTTCTTCATGAGCTGAGTGAACGGTTGGCAATGTCCAAAAATGTTTGATATGAACCTCCTGACGTAGGCCAGTCTTCCTTGAAGGCCACAAAGTTCTCTGAGATTTTTCGGTGGGCACATTTCAAGGATTGCTTTAGTCTTGTCAAGGTCCACGTGGATACCCTTCGAAGTTATGACAAAATCCAGGAATTTGCCGCTGGAGACTCCTAGGAAAGATTTGGTGGGATTCATCTTGAGCTAGTGTGTACGCATGAGGTCGAACACAGTCTTCAAATCCCGGAGGTGATCATCTTTGGAGCGACTCTTGACGGCGATGTCATCAACGTAACACTCGATCGTCTTGCGTAGATGCTCACGGAAGATGACACTCGTCGCTCGCTGGTATGTAGCACCGGCGTTCTTCAGACCGGAGGGCATGACTATGTAGCAGTATACTCCTATCGGCGTTTGGAACGATATATGCTTCTCGTCGTTAGGAGACATCTTGATTTGATTATAGCCTGAGAATCCATCTATGAAGGACATGCGCTCGAAGCCACAAGTGTTGTCGATCATTATATCTGTGATCGGAAGGGGGAACTCATCCTTAGGGCAGACCACATTCAGATCAAGGGAGTCAATGCAGATCCGGATTTTCCTGTTCATTTTTACAACGGGCACGATGTTGGCTACCAAATTTGGATGTTGTTCTTCATAGACGAAGCCACTAGCTATCAATTTGTTGACTTCAGCTTCGATGGCGTTCATAATGTCCGGCTGGAACCGCCATTGCTGCTGCTTGACAGGCTTGACGTTCGGCAAGATGTTGATTTTGTGGACCGCGGTTTGGGGGTCCAGTCCCGGCATGTATTCGTAACTCCAGGAAAAGACATCGATGTATTCTCTGACGAACTGTAGCAGGGATTCCCGATCCTCATCCGTCAGACTCTTGCTGATGAAGATAGGTTTAGGGGAGGATTCGTCGCCCAGATTGACTTGTACGACTTCATTCTCGGTAGGAGGTTCTCGTTGTTCGAACCATGTCTCCCATTGTACGTCTAGGCGTTGGGCCCACGGTTCTGCTTCAAAGAGTTCCGATGGATTCTCGTTGTCTTCCTCAGGGTCAGCTGAAACCATGTTGGCAGATAATGTTTGCTTGAGCATCTTTCCGACACTGACGTCGGAGTCCCAAAAGGAAGACTCTGAAGTGTGAGAGTGTAACTCATCTTCTTCATCCGAGCCTTCGGGGGTTGTGGGAGGCGTAACGTAGCCTAAGCCATGCTTGGTCTTATGGTAGTAGTCCTCGGATTTGCTTGTCGGAGTGGCGAGGCGTAAGGGCAGATGTCAGCCGTAATTTAGACCTCATTTGCTTTTAAGATCATAATCCATCTTCTGGATGAGGTGTTTTGCTTTTAAGATCATAATCCATCTTCTGGATGAGGTGTTTGGCTTGACCACCGAACCGGTAGAGTTGCATTTTGTCGGTATCAGATTTTGTCTCTTGTTCTTCCGGACTGAAGGACCGGGGGCATTCAACCCTGCCGAAGATGATGGGTTTGTCTCCCCTCCACCTTGCTGGAACCGTGAAGTAGGAACCTTGGCTAGGGAGGATCTGGTTTATTACATAGGTAGTAGTTACCTGTGTATGCAGTTGCAGGCCTATACCATGTTCTAGGGAGTACAATATGCTCAAGTGAGCGACATCGGAGTAGTTCAATGATAACCCGTTTTTCATAAAGTAGGGGATCTTATCCAGGGGAATTACATCGTCTATGGACGGAGCCATAGCGTCAGCCGCTACGTAATCTTCTAGTTCGTCTTCTAAGAGATTTGTCTCCGATGCGGGCAAGGGCTTTGGAGGCCTCCTGCGAAGCTTGACTACCAAGGGTTCAGAGGCAGAAGCTGGCACTGGGTTTTTCTTCCGACTTGGCAGTCGTACCGTTAGAGGTTGTGGTGCCTTCCTCTATATCTTCGCAACGAGGGAAGGGGTTGTGTCAAGAGCACGTCCCTTGAGGTGGACAGTCAAATGTTTGCCTGATGTTATGTCGATTTCTGCTTCGTCGGCGGCATCATTCCCTCGTTCGTCCTAGCGGACTTGCTTGTACAGGAGTGAATCAGAGTAGTAAGCCTTTACCCCTTTGAAATGATCCACGTCTGCGAATTCAATCTTGACTATGCGGTGATCGTCCACGTACTTCAAGCACTGGTACAAGGTTGAAGGTACGATCATGTATTAATGTATCTATGGACGTCCCAGGAGAACGTTGTAGGATACGTCTACGTCTATGACGTAGCAAGTGACCTCTGTTTTTAGATCGTCGATTTGATACTTCAAGCGAATCTTGCCCAGAGGGTAGCTTCTTCCCACGTTGAAGCCACTGATGGCAGTGTTGGTCGCTACTAGGTGATGCATCGGGATACCCTTGGTCTGAAGCAGACTCTGCGGAATGATGCTGATTGACGAACCTGGTTCGATACGCATCCATTCCACCTTGATGGCGCCAATGTATCATGTGTAGTACAGAGGACGATCATGTCGATTGTTCTTCAGCAACATGTCTTATTGCGAGAACGTAATGTTGGGTATCTCCTCCATCACATTGTTGCAGTGGGACATGCGACGTGATCCTCAGCTGACGGCTTGACCTGCGCCAGGTAGGTATCGGCATTTTGCAATGCCTCGCTAAGAGTAGCCCGAGTGTCTTTGGAGAGTCGAAGAATCTCGAATAAAGACAACTTCGCTGGAGTATTGGCCAGTTGCGCCAAGATGTCAAAGCTGTAGGGCTTCTTCAGCCCTTGGGTTGTATCTTTGCGCAGCGGTTTGTCGAAGCGAGTATCTTTCTGCTTGGACTTATCCGCTGGTAGAGGCTGGGATGGACCCGGATCAGATGCTGCTGGTGCGACTATTGGAAGTGCACCATCGTCAGGAATGTCGTACTCTTGCTGGTATACTAGGCCTGATCTTGTTGCTCTTGCTATAGCTTCTTCGGGAGGGAGAGAGAGACTGTGTGGCAGGACTTGGACTTGGACTTTTTGCCATAAGTCTTGGTGGCAGAAGGTGTTGTTTGCTGCATCAATTCTGGAACAAGATCGGGGTGAACCCACATTACCTTCCCACGTGGCGTAGTGAGAGGTATCAGCCAGGCCGTTTGGTCACGAGCTGGCGGAAGATTGACGACCTCCATCATTGCCCAGGGAATTGGAATTACTCCGTCCTGGGCTTCTATCGCCGGAAAGTTACCGAACTGGAGCGATACCATGTTAGCGGCAACCGTCTTGTCATCGATGTCCAAGGTGAGGGCCTTGGTGTCGACCAGATGCTGGATGTATCGCTTCAGTGTGTAGTAGCCTGCGTCGAATGATGGACATAACGATTGTAATGGCAGTATTTTGGATTATTTACCTCGGTTGCCTCAACAGGACGTTTGACGTCGGGAAGCCGAAGCTTATTTCCCTGCATAAGCACATCAAAGATTGCCATGACGTCATCGTCTTCGAAAGATTAAGTCTCTTTCGGCTTTGGAGGTTCTGCTGGCTTCTGCTCGGGCTTCTTAGTCAAGTTAGTGACAAGGGCCTGCTTTCCTTTGTCGTCACGACTATTGTTGCCGCTGTTGTTATTGTTGTTGTAGGGGCATTTTCTCCTATCCTCAGCGACAGGGATCTGTATTCCCAAGAGACAGACGTCATTTACTTTCTTCTCAGCGCCGACGGCATTTATGATGAACGTCGTCCAGTCTTTGAAGTGGGTGTCACCCATCCAGAGCCTGACTGCTGGAAGTAGGTTCTTCCGGCATATGTACATCAGAGTGGATTCAGGATTATCCGGGGGTAGCTTCAGCGCAGCTTGCCTATAGCATTCGACGTATTCCCGTACAGACTCATTTTCTTTCTGCATGATCTCCAGCAAGGAGGACATCGTCATGTCACATCCCCCGTCATAGAATCGGGCGAGGAAGAAACTTTTAAGATCGTCGAATGACGATATGCAGTTGTCTTGGAGGCTGCAGAACCAATCGAAGGCGACCCCCGATAATACCCAGACAAAGAGCTTGGTGAGGAGAGCATCACTGCGGGGCAGATGCCCGGTAGCTGTCTCAAAGTAGCTCATGTAGTGACGAGGAGACGTCTTCCCTTCAAATGGATTTAAGTTGAAGGGCTTGTATTTAGGTGGATAGGGCACATCTCTCCACTCAAGGGGATATGGTTGTCGAATTCCGAGCTCGTCCAGTGAGTCTCGGTTCCCCATTGAGTCCAAGCGGGCTGGCAGTTCTCGTAACTCCCGCATTGCTTCCCGAGCCTCATCTACTGTGGAAGGAGTAGATGATCCAGACCTAATGTGATTGCCATTGATGGACGGAGCGGTGGCGTTTGAGCCTCCATTTGCCCCATAATATTGGCTAACTTATCTCGAGGTTCTTGGAGGCTGTGGGGCTATATTTGATTTGATCTCCAGCATCGTCTGGGTCAAGGCTTGCATCGGCGCACTCATGGTGTGCATCATAGCCTCGAGGGTTTTGAGGTGCTGTCAATCGCTGAGGCCCTCGTGATCATCTCCTGCCATGTATATTGTTCTTACATGGGAGAAAGTCGATGGAACAGTGGACGTCGTACTTTTCGCCTCAGACTTTTGCAGCGAATAGTCCTCGGAGAAGGTTATTAACGTCGCATCCTCTTCGGACTCCGAGAGAATACTACCCCCAGCGTAGGAAGATGCGTCTTCCTGGTGAGGGTGACTACCCCCAGGGATCTCGACATCTGTTTCTTGGAAATCGCTGTCCCTTCGGAATGTCAGATTGTTGTGGAGTTCTAGGGGATTGCTACCCTTAGCTTGCAGAATCTCTAGGGGTCCTGAGGAAGGATCACCCCCAGCAGCTGACAGTTTCTTCTTGGAGCGGGTGCCCTGAAAACCCCCTATGTGGGTACCATTGCCTGTCCTCCTTAGGCCCACCTTCTCGACATGCTTGCCAAGAGCGAAGGGTTTGAGGCGCTAGCCTTCCGACCTCCCTCAGTGGAGGGGGACTTCCAAGCGGAGTAGCACAAGGCGAAGGGCACCTCCTCCTCCTCTGGTAATTGCACCTGTTTTCCGGAACGCTGTCGGGTAGGTGCCTTTGGTTGCAGCCGTTGGAACGCCGACTTCCTGTTTGTTGGCACTGCTGCTTTAGCACAACAACAGTTGATGATGATGTTGGCATAGAGGTATCCTGGAGGGGACACCTCACATGCTGTGGTTGCTTCCCTCGCTTTGCGCTTGTGGTTGATCACGTTGCGCAATTCAAGCGAGGGCTGATCCACCTTTGCACCCTTGTTATGAGTCCGGGTAGGCCGAGCAAATGGGTGTGTAAGTGTTGTCTTTGCTCCCGGTCCTGGGGTTCGTACAAGAACTCTTCCCAAGTCGTTAATGAAAGACTTTCGAGACTGATCTTGTCTGTTTGCCATTACGGGCCGGACACATAGGTCTGTCTTGTACAACTTTCCATCAGGGGCTCCCGTAACAATTAGCACAGCCTACTGACGACCGGCCGTATGAGCAGTTGCTTGAGCTTGGTGAGCTCGCACTGCCCTGGACTCCTTCGATCTAGCACGCACTGGTGCGTAGTATGAAGAGTCCAAGTTCACATCCTCCCCTTTCTCAGCAAGGCGCATGGATTCAGCGCTGCGTGAGATTCGGTCGAAGACGAAGGTTTTGCTACTATGATGGCCGCATGTGGACTTTTGGCTGTGGCCTCCGATAGGTGCCGCGTATGGACTTTTTCCTGCAGCTGTAGACTTATGCGGCTTCTACTGTTGTCACATTAAGCTTGTCTCAGCCACCAAACTTCTGGCATCAAAGTGTTTTCCTCTGCCAGAGTTTGGTCGCTGAGCGCCTTTCCCGAGTGTCGCATGAACAGGGTCAGTTTGGGTAGACGCATAATGTGCGTCTGTGGCAACATAGAGAGAGGTGGGGAGCGCATGCTCCGCAATTGGGTGAGGCACAGTGGCCTTTTCTACCTAAGTTATGCGGATCTTCTTAGGCTTTGCTTGTCTTGGAGAACTCGCGCTGTCCCCGGAGAGCATTTTCTCGAATGCTTGCTGGTCGAAGCGCACCACCAGCATCCTTTGGGTTGAGCCCAGCTTGGCCGCATCGGACTGCGTCACCGTCTTCTCATCAGAGGAGAAGTTTGTCCCAAGCAGAGTCACCATCTTGTTCGCTATTAAATTCGAAAGTCTAAAAGAGCTTGATTTAATCAACAAACTAAAGAAAGTATAAAGAGGTCCTAGACAAAAACTCGAGTACAATGTTTTGATCTGGGTGGTGACGATGGACAAAGAGCGTTGTGGAAGCTCTTTTACTCTGTTGACGGTCCGATGAGGGAGTGATGATGCTCTCCTTTCTTCTCTCTCCTGAGCTTGTGTGCACGTATGTAGCTGGCTGAGGGGTTTGTAGGGTATGCTACCCTCCCTATTTATAGTCGTCATGTTGACGGACTATCGATGCCGCATATGGCTCTGTTTGGTGGCCGCATAGGACTCCTTCAACAGAATGCGGTTGTAACCGCAGTTGTATGCTGCGGACAGGCTGCCATGTGGTCTCGGTTAGGATATGTTGTTGAAGAGATCTCGGGGCTGTTGTGTGCGTGACTCGGTCAACTGGACACTTAGTCAGTACTGACTGTGCGAGAAATCGTCTTCGGTTGTAACAGAAAATCCTATGAGTCAAGAGCCGCATAACATCTTAGGCCGGATATTATCACGGTCGCATACGAGCTCTCATTTGGCCTTTGGTCGTCTGGACGCTCTGGCCGCCTGTTGGCGAGGCCGTATGCAAACTCTCGTCTGGCCTTGGTCGATGGACACTTTGGCCGCATGTTGGCGAGGCCGCATGCAAACTCTCGCCTGGCCTTTGGTCGATGGACACTTTGGCCGCATGACGTTGTGGCCTGGCGTTGTGGGCCCATAGGGCGTAGCCGCATACGAGAAAACACGTGACATGACACATCTGACGAGGTCATTAGTGCATTGATGTCACTTTCTGTCTTTTCTTGAGCCGTCGTCTTTCACGAATCTCGAAGCATCGGCGTGAAGAGCGATATGTCAGAGTCCGACAGTCATCGACCGCTGTGTCAGGGGATTTTATGCGCCCCCTCTCCTCTGCGGTCGTTCCGGCCGCATTCTTGGTCTTTGGTTTGATCAGGCCGCATGTAGCTTCTTTGTGGCTTGCTTATTTTAGGCCGCATGTGGCTTCTCTGACCGGATGTGACTTCTCTGCGGCTTAGTTGTTCTTTTGAGGGGGCATGGCCTTTGTACGACCTGCATGATTTTTTAATGCTTCTACAATTGGATGAGCAAAAAACTGCATCCCTTAAGAGTATCCATATATCAAGACATGCTGTTATTATGTCATTTGCATCGTTGTTAGAATTTTTTTTGTTGAAATTAGTTGATTATTTTATTGATTGTCTCATTGGCATTATATAGCCTTACAGTCATTAATACAATGATTTCAATCATTATGACAATAATCTCATAATAGAATATCCTGTGACATATTCTGGCATCCCAAATATGTCCTCAGGATATTCCCATGTGCTTATACTATACTTAAATATGACACCCAACATACCATATCAACACTCCCCCTCAAGATGGGTGAAAGATATTCACTAAGCCCATCTTGTCACATCCTCTAATCATGCTCACTAAGGCGAGTCCCTTGGTTAGTCCATCTGCTACTTGATCCCTGGTTGGAACATGGCCAAGCTCCAGTAATCCTCTATCCAACTTCTCTTTGATGAAGAATCTATCAATCTCGATGTGTTTGGTCCTGTCATGCTGTACTGGATTGTTGGCGATACTAATAGCTGACTGATTGTCACACCACAGCTTCATCTTGGCTCCTTGATCCAGCTTCAGCTCCACCAGCATATTCTTCAACCATAGCAGCTCTGCAACTCCCAAGGCCATAGCTCTGTACTCTGCTTCAGCTGTCGATCTGGCCACCACAGACTGCTTCTTACTCCTCCAGGAGACCAAGTTACCTCCTACAAATATGCAATATCCCGAGGTAGACCTCCTGTCATCAGCACAACTAGCCCAGTCAGAATCACAGTAGCCCTCGATGCTCACGTGATTGTTCTTCCTGAATATTAGTCCCTTCCCGGGAGCACCTTTCAAGTACCTCAGAATCTGGTACACTGCATCCATATGACCCTTCCGTGGGTCATGCATGTAGCGGCTCACCACACTTACTGCAAAGCAGATATCAGGACGTGTGTGGCTCAAATAGATCAACTTGCCAACCAGTCTCTGGTATCTGTCCCGATCAACTGGTTCTCCAGCCTCAGCATCAATCTTGAACCTCTGATCTATTGGTGTCGCTGCAGGTTTGCACCCCAACATCCCAGTTTCTGTGAGAAGGTCCAGTGCATACTTCCTTTGAGAGAGAACAATCCCCTCTGCTTCTCGAGCAATCTCAATCCCAAGGAAGTACCGAAGAAGGCCGAGATCCTTTACCTCGAATTCCTTGCCAAGCTTTCCTTTGAGTTGGACGATCTCCTGCTCATCATCTCCTGTGATAATCATATCATCCACATACACCGCAAGCATGGTGATGTGGCCTCCACTCCGACGGAAGAACACAGTATGATCAGCATTGATCTGCTGATATCCCATCCCTATCATCGCCCTTCTGAATCTGTCAAACCAAGCTCGAGGAGACTGCTTCAGTCCATAGAGGGACTTCTTCAACCTGCAGACCTTGCCTACTGTCTGATTGGTGCCAAATCCTGGTGGTATCTCCATGTACACCTCCTCCACTAGATCTCCGTGAAGAAACGCATTCTTCACATCCAGTTGGTGTAGCTTCCATCCACCATTCGCTGCCAGAGAAATCAGAGTCCTGACAGTGCTCATCTTTGCAACTGGTGCAAAGGTCTCGTCATAGTCGATGCCGTACGTCTGACTGTATCCTTTGGCTACTAGTCGAGCTTTGTAGCGATCAACCTGTCCATCTGGGTTCTGCTTCACGGTAAAGACCCACTTGCATCCAACTGCTCTCTTCCCCTCTGGCAGTCTCACAAGCTCCCAAGTGTGGTTCTTCTCCAGAGCTCCCAACTCCTCGTGCATTGCCGCTTTCCACTTTGGATCGTTCTTGGCAACCTGCCAATTGTTAGGTACAGTAATACTATCCAAAGATGCTATAAATGCTCCATGAGAAGAAGGGATATGGTCATAAGAAACAAACTGAGCAATATCCCAACCATATCTGTTTGGAGGATTTCCTGCATTGCTGCGAGTGGTCCTCCGTACAGATAGTGGTGTGGGAGAAGTAGTAGTAGGAGGAATGATATCTTGTGAAGGAGGGGGTATCACCTGAAGGGGGGTTGGTGTCGGTGCCTCAGGAGTTGGGACGAACGCAGGCAAGGGACTTGGCACTGGCACTGTCGGTACTGGTCCTGCAGTTTGCTTCTCTCTCCTGCTGTAGGTAAGTAACTCTCCCTGAGCCGTAGGCCTAACACCTTCACCTTCTTGTCCCTTCTCCGTGCCTCCATGCCAAACTTCTAAATCGGTTACCACCAAGTTCTCCATCTCCCCCTCTCGCCTAATACTGGCAGTATTAGGCGTGTTGTGTGAAGTTCCGTCCTGGCGGTAGTATAGCTCATGCTCCCGAAGGTGGACATCCATACTGACAAACTTCTTCTTCTCTACTGGACTCCAGCACACATACCCCTTTTGGGTCGCCGTGTAGCCTACGAAGATGCATTTGACCGCTCTAGGGTCAAGTTTCCCAACTGATGGCCTGTTGTCCTTCACAAAACACACACACCCAAACACCTTCAGTGGGAGTATCCCACTATTATTGCCTTGCAATACCTCACATGGGGACTTCCATCCGAGGACCTTCGAGGGCATCCTGTTGATGAGTTGAGCTGCTGTCAACACTGCATGCCCCCACAGACTCCGTGGGACATTCATGTCGATCATCATACTTCTTGCGACCTCCAGAAGGTGTCTGTTTTTCCTTTCTGCAACTCCATTTTGTGCTGGTGTGTATGCATAGGTGGTCTGATGCTGTATTCCGTGTGCTGACAAGTATTCTGCAAGCGTCCTGTTGGTATACTCTGTTCTATTGTCAGACCTCAGTACCTTCACAACTGCTTTGTACTGAGTCTGGACATGCTTATGGAAATCCCGAAAACAAGCAGGTACATCACTCTTATTTTTCATCAAATATAACCAGGTAACACGAGAGGCACACTCAATGAAAGAAACAAAGTACTTATAACCATTCATAGTGTTAGTAGCACATGGACCCCAGACATCAGAATGTACTATCTCAAAAGCAAAAGTGCTCCTATGACCCGTGCCAACATATGAGCTCCTAGTAAGTTTTCCTAACTCGCACGCATCACATACTAATTTCTCTTTATTTGTTTTTGCATAAATCTCTTGATACAACTTACTTAGAGTATCAAAGGAAGAATGTCCCATCCTCCGATGATGGAGTATCAAGGTATCCTCAGTCCTCTGCTGCAGTCCTTCCATGCCAGCCTTCTCTGCCATAGATACCAATACTGAGTCCAGTCCTTCTCGATCTAGGTACCACAGTCCCTCATGCCAAGTGCCAGTCCCAAGTCTTCGTCCTATCCCTTTCTCCTGGAAGGTCACCTTAGGAATATCAAAAGAAACAATGCATTTAAGTTGGAGGATTATAGAACTAATGGACAAGAGACTGACTGGAAAGGATGGAGCATGTAAAACATTGGATAATCTTACTGAACCTGTACAATTAATAGTACCCTTACCGACCACTGGCTGGAAAGTGCCATCAGCTGTCTGAATGCTGTCTGCTGATGCTAGGTGAGTGTAGGAAGAAAACTCACTAGCATTCCCCGTCACATGCCGAGATACTCCCGAGTCGATAATCCAGTCTGATGATTTAAGGGAAGAGATAGACGCAAGGGCAAGTGATTCGTCAGTACCTTCTGATGGATGGGCATACATGGTAGCGTTGCCCCTAACAAAGAATGAGGTGGACGCCTCCTCTGTTCTACTCCTCATGTCTCCCAGTGCCTGGTCTTCCACAGTAAAGGTGCCATCAGCTTCTCCGTTCCCTTCTGATATCAGGAGGTTTGCCCGATAACCTCCTCGGCCGCCTCATCTATCCCCTCGACCACGACCACGTCCTCCATTATATCCTCGTCCGCCGAATGGTCCTCGTCCACCACCTGAATCTCCCTCCCTAGGTGGTTTCGTACAAGCATACCGATGATGACCCATCTTTCCACAGTTGTAGCACTGCCGGTTATGCTGCCAGGGCTCTCCCTTAGATCTTGTATTACCTGAGCTGGTGATCGCTAGTGCTGACTTTGCTTCAGGGGGACCACCTGTCCCGGCTTGCAGCCTGATGCGTGTCTCCTCCTGGATCATGGCTGAGATAGCCTCCTCAAGGCTAGGGATCTTTGGTTGGGCTAGAAGTAGGGCCGTCCTCTGTGCGAAAGCTGCAGTCAGACCTTTGAGGAACTTCATCGTCCTCTCCTGCAGACACACCTGTCTCTCCTTACACTTAGGGTCCCCGCAGCTCACCCGATCTGAGGAGTGATCATAATCCAACCACAGACGCTCCAACTCCGTGGCATACTCCTGCACCGTCTTCTCTCCCTGTACGGTGTCATCAATCTTCCCCTTTATCTGGAAGACCCGTAAGTTGTTTCCCACACCATCATAGGTCCTTCTCAACTTCTCCCACACATCTTTCACCATCTCAATACCGTCTACTGTGGCGGCAATAGACTGGACTAAGGAGTTGAGAAGCTAGATGTAGATCACCATATGAGTGGACTTTCACTCATCGCGTCCTGTCGAGCCCTCGTCCGGCTCTGTCGTCTCGCCCGTCAGGAACCCCTCCATGTTTTTTCCTACGAGGGTTCTTCTCACCCGTCGTGACCAACTCAGATAGGTGGCTGGTCCATCTAATTTCAGATCGATGGAGGGAAGCTTCAACTCCGGCGACGTTCGTGTCGTGTTCTCACCAGCCGACATCGTCAACAACTTCATCAACGTTGCCACCTCTGCAGAATCTAGCTTCTTGATGATCTCCTCTATCGATGCGTCGTCTATCCAGTCACGTCACGTCCGCTCCACGACTCACGCTTGTCCTCGTCGTCCGCTCCTAGATCCGAACATGTCCCCCCCTTTTTCAGATCTAGGCATCCCTATTAGGCGCTGCCTCGTGCTGGTGCGGAGGAAGCGGCAGCACGCATGTCACAACCGCCGTCGCAGCAGCAGCAGTCGCAGCAGCCGCAGCAGCAGTAGTAGCCGCAGCAGTAGCGGAACGAGGCAGCAACAGCGAAGGGCGGAGAAGAGGAGAGGAGGGAAAAAAAGGAGGGAGGGGCGTGAAAGAGTTCGGTGGAGGAGATCTAGGAAATCCTCCTGTGGGTTTGTGGAAGCTTGGTGACAGGTAGGGTTTGTGGAAACTTGGCTCTGATACCATGTTGAAATTAGTTGATTATTTTATTGATTGTCTCATTGGCATTATATAGCCTTACAGTCATTAATACAATGATTTCAATCATTATGACAATAATCTCATAATAGAATATCCTGTGACATATTCTGGCATCCCAAATATGTCCTCAGGATATTCCCATGTGCTTATACTATACTTAAATATGACACCCAACATACCATATCAACATTTTTACTTTGCACTAGGAAGTAAATTGGCTGAAGGGGGTTACAAATTCCAACCTGTGATCAAATTTGACTTTGTTTTGAAAGATTTCAAGGGTTTTGTCTGTTCACAGATTACAGGGTTCTGCTTGCAGCACTTCCCTTATATGCTTTTTTTTTTGTATGCAGGGATAAAGTTGTGGATTGCTACTGGAATGCAAGTGTTCCATGGACTATTGTTAGTGTATCTGATGATTGTGGCTGTACTGGTGGTGGTGGGACTTTGCAGGTAATGGTGTAAGCTTGTAGTTTCCAAGTTGTGCTCCATTCCATGGTTGCTAATCAAATATATTGTTAATAATCCAAGCATCAATATAACCCACATGACACTCATAGCACTAACTGATGCACCCTAAACTAGACACTAGCACTACCAGGTTCCTACACACCTGACTGCACACCTTATGCAGCCTGCACATACACACAACACATGACACTAAAACACCCCCACTGATACTTATATGCATAAGACAGTTCAAATGCTATGGATAGACACGGGAATCACATGGATACACTACTTCACTCACTAACACATATCCCTCATTGGGTTTGAATATATATATATATATATATATATATATATAACATAATCTATATGATTTCCATTATATCTATTTTAGATTTGAAGCATAACAACCTATTAGGAATAAAAATTCCTATTGAAACATAAACACTTGTTTTTGTGACAACCTATTAGGCCATCGGTGCTGGCAAGGATCAGGCCAACATCGGCCTCGCCAAGGTCAGCAACAATGCATCCATCTCCGACCTCTGCTAGTGTCTTGGCATATGCTCTAGTGTTATAAAATTAGATCCACCCTAACATCTAGCTTCTAGCAGTTTGACAGTCTTGATTCATTTTTAAAAATCCGACACACACACACACAAAGGAAAACAGGGGAAAGTATGCATTTGTTCTGCAACTAGAAGAATGAACAGGTGACTTGTGTTTATTTAGTATGGTCGGCATGTGTGTATCAGTATACGATATTGACATGGTTCTAGTTCATCTTTGGTGCAATAAATTATATTATTTTTGCTATAAATAGTCATATCTCATGGTGGTTTGATGTTTTCTTTATCAGGATTTTGCTTGACAATGTTTGAAGTTGATATCGGCAGTTTTGATGGTGCTCTTGTTGAAAGTTGAAGCTTAAGTATCAGTTACTAATAGTTTTGAGGGTGCCACTTACTAGTGGCTGTAAATATATGTATTTTTGGATATTTATTTTGGAAAAATGTAATTAAGATGGTAGTATATATATATATTATGTACTTTTGGAACTGGATTAAATGGTACTTTTAATTTGAAAATAATGTTTTATGTGTTTGTATCTAGCTCAAAATGAATGTTTTGAAATTGAATTTAGTATTTTATAATGTTTTGGAAAGTGATATATTAATGTGCATTACATTTATAGTAGTTTGATCTAATAGTATACATATTACCTATTCATAACACTTTGTAAAATAAGTGTGGCATATAAGAAATTTATTTATAATACTTTAGAAAATAAGTATTATATAAGTTTGTCTTATTCATAACGATTTTAGGAAAAAAATGTTATATATGTTGAAAACTTTTATAACATTTTTTAAAAACATTTATAACTATAATGTCTGAGGGATTACAAAAAAACGTTATAAAATGTCAATTATGACGCTTTTTAGCTGTCATTAAAAGGTATTTTTGTAGTAGTGCAGCTAACAACAATTTTTTGTTCTAGAATAAACTGTTGTATATCTCTGTTGCTGCTGCTGCTATTCTAGAATAATTTAGAGGTATACATCTGTTTTACTGCCAGTATACCAGCGACAAACCATCGCGGAGCTGAAGGACTAATTTGGATGTTTAATTAACATCGTAGTATCGTAATCATTAGTCCAGGTTATCCCGTGATAATGGTTACTTATATAAATTTTTTTAACCCTAATCCATATCACGTAATAAAAAAGGAGAGAGGTTTCTCAATGGTGCAACTTTCAAGAAGAGGAAAAATGGTTTCGAAGTTCTGGAATTGTTTTGGAGAGAGATCGAGATCGTTTCAATTAGATCTATACTTGTTCGTCATCATCCTCTCGTCCCCAATAACTCTTTATTCTCGTTATAATCTATTTACATTCATAACTGAAGTGTTATGGTGATCCATATTGGATCGGTGGAGAAGTTTGTAAAGAAGTCCATGTTCTTTCTTTAATCATTTGTGGATGAGGCTTTTTCCGGTTGGACTCCGATTGTCTGTGGTTATCTTCATTAGAGCTTTTCAAGTAGATATCTTGTGTTTGCATTGTGTGCTTGGTGTAATTTTTTTTTTTTTAGCATCGTGTCTGAATTATGTCTTCTTTCAGTCCTTGACAAGTTTCTTCCTATTTAGGATACGATATTTTTTTATAAATATCGTGTCCATTCCCCCCACAAAAGGCTCATGTTCGTACTCTTGAGAGGGTGAATTTCTGTGCAAGTCTTGTTCAGAAAGGAATTAAAAACCTTTTCCTCTATTTCATTCACAAGTTTGGATTTTTGTCTTTACCAGAGCTGATAAACAATTCTAGAGAAGCTAGAAAGAATATTTCTTAAAAAATACATGATAAGTTAAAAACAACTTATGAAAACAATTCGTTTCCATGTTTTCAAAGTAGTGCACAGGACCAGAATTAGTTAAAATTTTAAGCAGAAATAACTTTCAGGAAACATAATTATTTATAAAGTTGTTCTAACCAAATGTAACCCTTTGTTGAGTGAGAGAATGAGATCTATATTTACTAGGAGAAAGGATAAAATATCAAAATTCACTCGGTTTTGTTAATTTAAAGAGCTATCTTACGAAAATACAGAAAATATTCCGTAGAGAATTAAATTATTATTATATTAGTTTTAGAGAAATATTTTGGTAAAATTTTGAGGAAAGAAAAAAAACGTCCTTAGTAAGGACATTTTCGTTGGAAAAGAATTTTAAATTACATCTAGGATTGAAAACGTTCTTACTAAGGACCCTTTTTTTTTTTTTCCCACAATTTTACCAAACATATTATTTCTCTAAAACTAATATAATAATAATAATATAATTCTCTAGTTCTCTAAAAAAAATGAAAATATTTTGTACAAAGTGAGCCACGACTAGATCAATGATACGCCAAAAATTTTAAAAGAATATTGGATGCACTTCATCATGACCTAAGGTTTTTAGTAGTTGCATTTAAAAATTTGTTGTGCGAATTTCTATGTTCGGATACTACAGAGAAAGATTTTTAATAGGCCAATATGAAAAAACCTAAGGGTTGGATAACTGCACACAGCATCTTGACTATTATTATGGTATGAGTTTTGTACTTATTGGTTTCTCGGTTTTGTACTTATTGGTATTCCATTAGGGATACCAACTAGTTAAAATATTTGGAGACGTGTGAACTTGATACATTCAGGCTTCTCGGTTTGGTACTTATTGGAATTTCATTAGGGATAGCAACTAGTTATAAGATTGGGAGACATGTGAACTTGATACACTCTTGCTTATCAATAAACTATTACGATGCTATTAGGCATGTATTATCTGATCGATTCTCGTGTACTCAAGCCAACAGGTTTTATTATATACAAAACCACCACCACCACAGAGAGGAGATGCTGAATACAGCTAAGCTCAACACTGAGACATGTGAGAGCATTCATTTCTATTACTCCGACAGACGAACGAATCTATGCAACCAGTCCGTGTGCAATGCTCTGTTCGGAAATTTTCATTCAGAGTATCTAAATTTCAAAAAAAAATATCAAAGTTCTAAAATTTACGAAAAAAGCATCAAAACGCTATCCAAATGACGTTTTATATTAAAAAAACTAAAAAAAATATAAAACGTCATTTGGATCGGCGTTTTTAAACTTTACATTTAACTCCGTTACCCTCTCTTTCATTCTCCGTCAATTTTCTATATTAAATTTTTTTTTTTTTACTCTCCTCTCTCTCTCTCACTTCACTCTCTTTACTCTCTCCTCTCTCTCTCTCTCAATTTTCTATATTTTTTACTATCTTTCTCTCACTTCACTCTTTTTTCTATATTTTAATATAAAAAAATAGAATGAGAGACCAAGGAGAGAGAGGGGGGGGGGGAGGGGAGAAAGAGAGAGAGAGAGAGGGTAGAGGAGAGGAGAGAGTGAGAGAGAGAGAGAGAGAGAGGGAGGAGAGTGAGAGGAGGGGGAGGAGAGTGAGAGAGAGGAAAGAAAATGAAATGAGAGAGAGAGAAGATTAAAAAAAATATTAAAATATAGAAAATTGACGTAGAATGAGAAAGAGGATAAAGGAGTTAAAAGTAAAGTTTAAAAATGCCGATCCGAAAGACGTTTTATATTTTTTCTAATTTTTTAATATAAAATGTCCTTTGGATAGACATTCTGATGCTTTGTTCGTAAATTTTAAAATTCTGATATTCTTTTTGAAATTTAGTAAAATTTTGATACTCTAAATAAAAATTTCCGTTTATTTATTTATTGCTTCTCGATCGATTCTCCTTTCATCATCTCTACAATATTAGCAAGATATGTTTGCGTCATGTACTACTCTACTTACGACCATCAAGACAAAATTAAGCGTCACCACTGAGTTGTTGTTTTCTACCTACAATTATATTGGATACATCATACATGACCTTGTTGTGGTTATAGAATCCATGGAGGACGTCGGAAAAAACAACAAACTTGTCCCTATTTTGAAATATCTGTGAACTTGTCCAGAACTGGCACACGATGCCCAGTGAACAAGAGCTTGTCTGCCCTCATGAACAAGTTTCACTAGTGTAGTGATTTAATGTGATTGAAGGCAGGCAGGAACGTACTAATCCAGCTGCAGACAGTCCTAAAAGTCTCGTCCTTCTACTTATTGCGTCCCAAAACATGCATGCATGATTGAATTGATTTTGTCAGGCCCACTAGCTAGCTGCACTTATTGTTCCATGAGTGGTCGACTATGGATGACACAAACGGGTCCTACTTGCAAACTACTGCTTAACTTCTCATAATTGAGGAAGAGAAGAGAAGAGAAGAGAAGAGAAGAGGAGAAGAGAAGAGATGTAGATGTTACCGGAACTGCTTGGTGTGAGCAAGCCTCTGCTTGCCATCCCACTTCTCAGTACTACACTCCTTCTCCTCATTGCCACCATCGTAAAGAAAGGTTGGATCCGATGGCATCTCGATCTCCCTCTTCCGCCAAGCTGCCACCACCACCGCAGCAATCTGCGTCAGCGGACTCCCGATCAGCTTCTTGAACCGGTACCGTTTCGTCCCCCAGACGAAGAGAGCCAGACCGATGACGATAGCAACAGCACAGATCCCGTAGCCCCACTTCCTCCCAGCGTTGTCCTGGATGTAGACGAGCACCGTCACCGCCAGCAGCGAGCCGAGGCTGATGAAGAAGAAGAACCAGCTGAAGAACCTCACCATCTGCTTCTTCTCGGCCGGGTCCGATTCGTCGAACTGGTCCGAACCCAAACCGGACACGCTCGACTTCAGGCCTCCCGTGCCTAGCGCAGTCAGGTACAGTGCCAGGTACAGCACGCCCACCTGGGCTCCCGTGGCCGCAACGCACGTCTCCTTCCCCGCCGCACACGCGGGTGGCCGAAGCCCCGGCGCCGCACTCGATATAGTCAAGATCGTAACCCCCTTTTCACACAACAAATTAATTAATTAACATACAAGCTTAGTTTGATGAGCCATAGTTAAATAGTACCGAGAAGGTTTCTTACCGAGGCTTGGACAGCACTGAATATTGCTATTGTGAGGTACCTGCAGTAATACGCAGATAAAACTAACTAAGGTATGTTTTATGCAACAAAGAACATAGAAAATTAAAACAAAAAATATATATTATAAGATGGAGCTAGAGTCACCTGCCGAGATAGGTATCTGCGATGAAGCCGCCGAGGAGACAGAGCATGAAGGAGGTGCCAAGGAAGTTGGTGACGGTGTTGGCGGCGGAGGCATTGCCAAGATGCATAGTGTTGGTTAGGTAGGTAACGAGGTTCACCGCGATCCCAAGCGTCGTCAGCCTCTCGCATAGCTCCACCCCTGCAAGTTTATATATGTTACAAATACATGATATATGTATGTATATACCAACCCTTTCTATGAGAAGAAAGGAGGGTGTGAGAATTAGACAGAATGAATCGGCCCGGATGGATCAGTTGACGGACCTAGGATCACGGCTGCGCTTGCCCAGCCACCGTGTCGGGATCTGACGGCTGGACGGCCCTGGAAATCCCAGGCGTCGGATAGGACTGTCCCGGCCGGTTCTGAAGCCTCCAAGCCATCCATTTCCGAGAAACAAATAAAAGAAGGTGGCAGTAAACTGAGAGTAAGGAGGAGGAGGAGGAGGAGGAGGAGGAGGAACAGAGAGTTAATAAAGCTCAGCGTCCGATGAGGGGCTGATTTATATCAAAAATCCTAAGAGGAACCTAGTTCCTAATTTTAAAAACCAAGTCCATCAAGACAAAAAGATATTGGATGGGCTGAATTCATCACTTGACTATGGTCAATGGTGAGTCCAACAAATATTCTTTTGACATTGGCATAAAATTTTTTTTACTTCAGGTCTAATAAAAAACAACTGTTCTTTATAAAGATTTTGAAAAAAAAAACCTAATAATTTTATTGTATTTTATGCCATATATATATATATATATATATATATATATATATATATATATATATATATATATATATATATATATATATATAATTTTTTTTTAAAAGTTATGCAAAGTGTCAATAGATTTTATTCCAAGTGTCAAAAGAACATTGGCTTGGCTCACCATTCACCATAGCCTGGTGGTGAGCTCCGACCATCCAATAATTTTTCCATGATGAGTGGTTTTTTTTTTTTTAATTCACGGATAACCATGGTGGCTGAATAAATATTAATATTAGTGTGCTATAAATATTTAATTGATGCTTGTATTAATTATTTATTAGTATGTTATATATTTATTTGTGTCTTGTATTATTTATTTATTAATTAGTTGGCTAGCTTATTAGTTAGACTTGACACTTGTGAGCCAATTAGACTTGTCATGACAACTAGTGAGCCCAACATAGACCCAAGTCCAATAGCCCATTCCCACTAATTCATTAGGAGAATTAGACTTAATTAGAGACCTTCCAAAATTGTCCATTCTTATTCATATTCATAATTGGATGGAGAGGGGTGATTTGGACATTCAATGAGACTTGGAGGGGAAGGAATAGGGCCGGCCACAATAAGAGGGGGCTCTCCTTCTCTCTCCTCCTTCATTTGCATTCATTGGATCTAAAATTTTAGATCCCCAATTTTCCTTCATTTTCTCCAATTAATTTCTCACTCAATTCACTTCTATTCCCTCACATTTTATTCCTCAAGGAGTTTTGGAGCTTGGAGAAACATGGAGCACAAGGAGGAGGAGCATTGGTGAAGAGATCGTGTCCAGAGTGTGTCCATTTGAGCATTTCATTGGAAATCCATCTTCCAATTGGTAAATTCTAAATTTATTTTTATTATAGCTTCTAAATCATGCATTTGACTATTAGGAACACCCAATGACATAGGGCTACCTATAGGAATAAGTTCTAGGCTAATTGGATGTGTATTGTAATGTTACATAGTAATTTGTGTATAATTGGGAAAATTTCAGGATTGACACATCAAGTGTGTGTCATAAGCCTAATTTCGTCAAATTGGACTTAGATCGGGGTTGTGATGCTAGATACGTGTCCATAATTGGACACGAGTAGGCAGTATCATTATACGGTACGATACCGTGTGATACAGAGCTCTATTTTGGATGTTTTGCACAATTACTCTTTAATTCTCTTCTAGCAAGTTATAATTGTTATATAATAGTTTAATTGATTAGTAGGAATGAGCATTATAGTAGAAATTGGGTTTTGGCTCTTCACTTGGACACTATCATGAGTATCCTATAGTTGCATACCAAGTTATTGATGAAATACCTAGTTAATTACTCTAGAGATTATATTTAGAATTCTCTTATATATATGTATATTTAATATATGTATTAGTATCTATGTTTTGGCAACACAGTAAATGTGTGGATGTTAATTGCATATATCTGTTGTATTAGAGACTTGGGAGTTCAGGTTGCAGATGTTGCATCTGTTGTACAACAACTTAGGATTTGTGGCCAGTGGTTGCAGGGACTGAGGTAATGTGCATTGTGTTCTCAGTACATATTCAATGGTATTATATGGGCGGGCTGCATTCAGTGTGGTTCATGTGTGTGATTACTTGATGTCTGAATACACAGTATTGGGTAGCCTGATTTCTCGAGCTGTGAAGGGGATGATTAGTTACTGTAGTAGATTGATAGTTAAGGAAGGGGATCGGGTTGGACCATGTATCAGTCACCTGGAGATGGCATCAGGTAACACATGACTGCAAGTGTTAAGATGGGTATTTCGATGGTAAGAAGGACGTGTACTGTAATATATTGCAATACAAGTCTTGGGTACCTACTGTTGTTGCTGCTAGTGTGGGTGTATCGGGTACAACAGACATGGGTTGGATGATGAGGTGCAGGCTGTGTTAATCTTATAATGAACACAAGAAAGGATAATTGCACAACAACTATAAGCTCTTACAGTAGGAAAGATGAGTGATTGTCTGGAGTTAGGAGGGGGTGTGTGTGCTCCTAAACTAGAATGTGACTGTGTGTATGTGTGTGATACCAACTGAGTACCAGTTATCATATTCCAAGGTATATATTTTAATAGCAGTTGGTATAACTGAGAGGGTCAGGTATTAGTTAGTCATACCAAGGGGAGGTATTGACAGTTAGTTGTAAGCTGAGTTAACAGTTAGCATTATGTACAGTAGATAGTAGGGTAGATAATATATTATTAGATGTCAGTATTGCTATGATAGTTAAGTTGCACATATGAGGAAATATGGGTAAGTGAGTATATACTAGTATCAGTTGCATGGGTATTAGTTAGTAGTACTAGTTATTAATTAGAGACACAGTAGGATCACTTAGAATTAGTTAGTATAGCCTCGTATTGAGCTTAGAAGCTAGGTTCGACCCTGGAATTATGGTTTTAACCTAGTGTGGACCTTTGTATAGCTTAGTTGAGCTATAATGAATTAGAAATTGGCCTATAAACATGCATTAGTATATTTTTAACCCATTTCTCATTTATTACACCAATTAACTTGATGTTTTCTAATAGGATTGTGTGACACCAGCTTGGGCATCGAGAGACCCTTTGCTCAGGACCAGAGGCGAGTACATCTCTCTATTAGTTTTTATTTCATGATAGTATATATATTACATGTTCTAGAATTGTATACTTAATTCCGACACAGTGGCTACACAGACTGGTACTATATGGATCATGTCAGGAGATGTTATCCCTTACCTTGTTCAGTGGGTACTCCTTTACATGTATTTCATCGTGTGTATCGGGTATTGATTTTATTGTACTTCGTGTACTTAGTGTTCACACACTGCTCTTGTTTAGTATGCCCATATTAGTGTTCGTAATGTGTCATGATTGGATCCATAAGTATTGGTTGGGGATGGGGGAGTAGGAGTTGGTTATGTGATCAAGCCCCAGTGTATTAGTATAGGGGTGAGCAACGGTTCGGTTCGGTCCAAACCGGACCGAAATATTAAAAATCGAACATAAACCGAACCGACATAGTGAAGAACCGAACCGAACCGCAATATTTCAAAACCGAAATTAACCGAACCGAAAAATTACGGTTCGGTTATTCCGGTTATTCGGTTCATGGGCCTTTGTGTAATGGGCCGGGAAGGTTCATTTTACAACGAACAAAATGGCCGAATTGAACGGCCCAACAAATAAAATTATCCTTGGCCCATCCAATATATTGTTGAAAGGCCCATTTTACAACAAATAACTTTAAACCCAACCTGGGCAATCAAATATACAAACCAAATTTCAATTAAAAAAAAATTTGAAGCAAAGAAATTATAACAAAACAAAGTGTAGACAGTAGACTACACAGCACAGTGCCAGACTGCCAGTTATGACATTGTACAAAAAAAATTAAAAATGTACACACAAAACAAATGAAATCTTGTTTCCAGATATCAAACTGTATCAGTTCTCCTATTCTCAAGCCATCAAACTGTATCAGTTTCCAGATATCAAACTGTATCAGTTCTCCTAGATAAAAAAATTACAACAATGAAATGCATCTGAGATTTAATTCCTAAGTCCTACAATTTCAAACTGGTGCTCATCTCAGTGAATCTCATATCTTCCCCTGAAGAACAACAACACAATGAAATAAAGATACAAAACATATATGCAGCCTACAGATATCAAACTGTATTTAGAAAGTGTATTTATAAGTTTATAACTACCTTGCCAGTTGCTAGTAACATGAGTTCCCAGGTTAAACCGTTCAAATGCATAGTTCTCTTCATAAACAAGTTGTCATATCCTGGAGGACCTGGACAACACAATCAAAAGAAGAAAACTAAATTGTGGCTCAGATAAGGCTCATTTTTGCATCATTGTTTGATGCCATGTAGTATCAGTTCTCCTATTCTCAAGCCATCATCATCATTGCCACTTTATCATGTAATATGTTAGTAAATTTCTCAAGAAAAGACTAAATAAACTAGCATCATAGATTTACCAAATGGCTGCATTTTATGCCACGCCATTGTAAATAAACTAGCATCATAGATTTACCAAATGGCTGTATTTTATGCCACGCCATTGTCTGTCGCCAATGGCTGGATTTTATGCCTCGCCAGTGGCTTCATTTTATGACTGCTGTTATGGCTGTATTTTATACCTACAACAAGAAGAAATAACAACAGAAATAACAACAGAAGCTCCCAGCAATAAAGCTATAAAGCTCCCAGAAATAACTAGAGAGGCAGAAATAACAGCAGAGTGCAGTAACTAACAGCAAGTCAGCAGAGTGCAGTAACTAACAGCAAGTCAGCAAGTAACAGGTAGTAGATATTATATAACAAGCAATAACAGCAGTCAGCAGCAGCAGACAGCAGTAACTAACAGCAAGTCAGCAAGTAACATGTAGTATATATTATATAACAAGCAATAACAGCAGTCAGCAGAAGCAGCAACTAACAGCAAGTCAGCAAAGTAACAGCCAACAGGTAGTATATATTATATAACAAGCAATAACAGCAGTGAGCAGTGAGCAGAAGCAGCAACTAACAGCAAGTCAGCAAGGATGAGAACAACAAGAAAATAGCAGCAGTAACCAATAAGCCAGTAACAGCCTAACAGGTATCGAAAAATATTACACATTGTCTTCCAAGTTTCCAACTAAAAGTTTGTGTTCCCAAATATCCCTCCAAAAGTCCAAATTTAAAGACCAGAATTAATCAAACCTCGCTTGTTGACGTTGATATTGATTCCACCGTCAACTTACCCAAATCTAAATGAAAAAGTTAAAACAATTAAGAAGTTAAAACACACAATAATATATACACTAGAAAAAAATTCATGCTAAATAATAAAAAAATTACCCATTTCAACTTTATACACGTCTTCAAACTCCTCTTCAACAATAGATACTATAGGTCGATCAGAAGGCCTACATAACCAATCTTGACAACAAATAAGAGCTTGAACTATTTTTGGAGTCAAGGAGCTCCTATATGAATCAAGCACACGACCACCCGTACTAAAAGCGGACTCGGACGCCACGGTAGATATGAGAACGGCCAACACATCCTGAGACATCTTCGAAAGGATCGAAAAACGGGGAGAATTAAGCTTCCACCATCCCAAAATATTAAACTCATCACTCTCATCATCATCATCATCTACCGTGCTCTCATCTAAATATCGATCAAACTCCGATTTAGTATCACCACCACCCAATTCCATCTTATGTTTCTTGAATTGAGCTTTCATAAACTTCTTCAATTGTAAGTTGTGCACCGGTTGATTTGCACAAGAAGGTTCAACTCTTTCACTATTAGTAGCAACACCACCACTTTGAGAAGAGCTTATGTTTTTGTACTCATTGAACATGGAGTACGCAACACTTTTTACTTTCTTTTTCATGGAATCGCTCTTCTCCGGTCCATAGAGATGATCAAGAGCATATTCCACGTATTCCAACTTATGTCGAGGATCTAGAATTGGTGCAATAAATATCACCATATTCATTTTCTCAATGTCCCCCCAATACTTTTGATATTTTTCTCTCATTTTGTCGGCCATGAGAGATAAGTCAAAGTCCTCACTCTCCCTTGAAGTACGCAAAAGAATATCAATGGATGTGATTTCGTCAAAAAAATTATTGCAAGTGACATATAAGGATCCCGAGATACGCAAAGTTAGTTCATAAAAGTGTTCTAAGAAAGTGCACATTCTTCTTACATTAGCCCAATCGTCCTCGGTAGGAAACCCACCATTCTCTGCTAGTTCTAGTTTGAACCATGGATCTTGTCCGGCGAATCTCTCAAAAGCACTTTCAAACTTTTGCGCCGTGTTCAACATCAAAAATGTAGAGTTCCAACGGGTGCTCACATCAAGACACAACATTTTTTTGCTTTGTATCTTTTCGGCTTCAACACACTCCTTGAACTTTTAAAATTGACTAGGAGAATGTCTCACATATCTCACCGCATTTCGAACACGAGCAACCGATGGTGACATCAATTTTAAGCCGTCAACCACAACTAGATTAATTATATGTGCAATGCATCGCATGTGTAAATATTTGCATTGTAGAATGCCATTTCCCCAATTCTGAATTTTCTTACTTAAATAAGAAATAGCAACATCATTGAAACTCGCATTGTCTACCGTGATAGTGAATATTCTATCAATACCCCACTCTAGCAAGCACTTCTCTACCGCTTTCCCGATGGCCTCACCTTTATGACTTGAAATTGGACAAAAGTTTATAATTTTTTTCTTCAACTCCCAATCATCGTTTATATAATGTGCCGTAAGACACATATAATTGATTTTTTGTAACGATGTCCAAGTATCCGTTGTAAGACAAATCATTTGCTTGGACTCTTTCAAATATGTTTTGAACTTACTCTTTTTAATAGAGTAAATATCATAAGAATCCCGAGCCACTGTCCATCTTGACGGAATACGAAAGCTAGGACACGCCACATTAATAAAGTTTTTAAAGCCCTCACACTCCACAAATCGAAAAGGAAGCTCATCAACGATAATCATATGTGTCAAGGCCTTTCTCACCTCGTTTTGATTAAATTTCCAACTAGTTAGTATTTGCTTGCCCTTTGCAATTGATTGCAAGTTGAGTATTGTTTGACTAGGATCATGATTCTTTGGATTCAATGGACATGCATTCCAGTGGGTTTTCACACTAGTACTCCCATTTAGCTTACTATGGCAATGGTATTCTTTTCCGCAATGGTTACAACTTGCTTTTGGACGACCATCCGGGTCAAGAAATTTTTTAAAATCTTTCCAATGCGAAGCTCTTTCCTTCGAAGGCTTTCTTGTAACCGAAAGCTTCAAATTTAGATTAGATACATGAAGAGGCTCATTTGTGGCTTGAGAACTAGTTGGTGGTTGATGATCACCTTCTTGCGACATCTAAAACAATAAATTTTTACTTTGAATATATGAAATATAAATAACAAAATTGAGTCCAAAAATTAAGAAATACGCACATTGCATGAATATGGAGTTGTTGCCATTGATTGGGTTAGTGCTACACCTATTGAACATCACACATTTATGAGTAACCTAAGTTACCTATAGCTATGCTACCTAACCCTTACCCAATTCCAACCTACATAAATAGACCTTAGTCACTACTAGTCCTAAATGCAGTGTCTCAATGTGCCAGGACAGAATACAGAATCAGATTGCAGATAGGGATAGTCCCATTACAGAGTCACAGAATGCAGAAACAGACTCACAGAATTAAGTCAAAATGCAGAATACAGTATTGCAGTATTGCAGTATTGCAGTGTGCAGTATTGCAGTGTCTTAGAATTGCAGTGTACCAAAAATAATTGTCAGACACTAACAGATACACTATGCAGTCTTGCAGTATTGCAGTGTGCAGTATTACAGTGTCTTTGTATTGTAGTGTAGTATTGCAGATGCATTATGCAGTATTGCAGTATTGCAGTGTGCAGTATTGAACATGCACACAATTCAACAATATACAAACAGTTCAAGAAAACACTTCAGAACCAGTACACTATAATTATTAAAATGCATATATAATTTACAAAATATTTAGATGCATATATAATTCACAAAAAAATTACAAGAACATGCATGAAGCATATCTAATTACTAAATTACAAGAACATGTACATGCATATCTAATTTGCATATTTTATCAAAATAACTCTACTAATGTAACTGATCTACTCATCTGACAAATAAAATATTGCTAACAAGATAAATAATAAATAAAGGAAATATATTGCTATAATCAGATTCCAGACTTTAAATATATTTTCATAAATAATAAATGAGAGAAATATATTGCCAGAAATAATAAGATATAAGAAATGTATTACAAGTTACTGATCTACACATTTAATCTAAACATGAAACATTTGATCTAAACATGCATAATAAGAAACAAAAATAAAATATGTATAATTATGCTAAATATAATAAGAAACAGAAATAAAATATGTATAATTATGCTAAACATTTGATCTAAACATGCTGCATGCATAAGAAACAGAAACAGAAATACATTAACTAACATTTGTTATTTTTTACACATTTGATCTAAACATGCTGCATGCTAAAAATTTGTTATTTTTTACACATTTGATCTACACAATGTAAAAAATAACATATACTGCTAGAGGAATACATATTTTTATATACTGCTGTAAAAAATAACATATACTGCTAGAAAAATAACATATACTGCTGTAAAAATTATCATATACTGCTAGAAAAATAACATATACTGCTGTAAAAAATAACATATAACAAGCACACATTTGATCTGCCACAGAAGTTCAGATCCCAACTATATTGCTAGATAAATACATATTTTTAAATGAAAGGTAGAGTTCAGATCCGTAGATCTCGACTCCAGAAAGGTAGAGAAGTTTAGATCCAATGTAAGAAATAAATAAAATATGACATATACTGCTAGAGAAAAATATTACCTAGCTATATTGCTAGATCCCGACTCCAGAAGTTCAGATCCGTAGATCTGAAAAACAAATTTGAACAAGTTAGGAGAAACAAATAATAAACAAAAAATATATGACAAATATTTTTAAAAATGGTAGAGAAGTTCAGATCCAGACCTTAGAAGTTCAGATCCAGCCTTCAGAACTTCAGATCCAGCCTTCAGAAGTCGGAACTTCAGATCCAGAGAAGAGAGGCGGTGAGAAGAGGCAGGACTATCAGATCCAGCCAGCCGACGGCGGTGAGAAGTCAGAACTTCAGATCCAGCTCAGATCCAGCCAGCCGACGGCGACTAACGAGGTCCGGAGATGAGAGGTGAACTGGTGTAGTTAGGCTGTTAGGGTTTTGGGGGAGGGGGAAGGGAAGACCGGTCACCGGAAGAGAAAAGAGAGCGGCAGCAGGGATCTGAGTGAGGACTGAGGGAAAGGGAAGGGAAGGAAAGGAGCGGAGAGAAAGGAAATGAGCGGAGAGAGAGAGAGAGAAACGATATTATATACCTAGGGTTAGGACTGAGGGTATTTTGGTATTTACACTGTGTAATTCGATTTTCGATTTTAACCCGAAACCGAATTCAAAATCCGAACCCAAAACCGATAACCGATATTATTATTTTCTAAACCCGAATCCGACCCGAAACTGTTTTGAACCGAACCGAATAGCCTTTTCGGTTCGGTCCGGTTCGGTTTAATGTTTAAAACTGATTAATGCTCAGTCCTATATTAGTATACATGTCGATTACATATCACATGTGTAATCGAGTTACCATTTTATATTAGTATTCAACCCAAGCTGATCACATAACAAACTTGTATTCCAAAGCACATTAGTTAGTGTTATCTATTTTATTACTTACAGTCATTCCATATTGCCTGTTCTTTATTTTCCAGTTCATTACCTGTTTGCTCTAGTTTATTTCCATTTTCTATTGTAGTTATCTTGTATTCTTTTCTATTATCTGTCATATATGCTCTACCATATTTTGGAACTGCTTTCAAAATTTTGTACTTCGCTCCTTTCCTGATTGGATATATTTTTCAGATGACTGGCTAATGGAGCAGTGCCACACTTACTACGGACCGCAGGACGGTATACCATTAGAGGATACTCCCTTAGAGTAGGAGGACCTAGTACCAGATACTGAGGAGGATTAGACTTATTATTTAGTCTTGTATTAGACTTTTATTGGGACATTTGGCATGTATATTATTTTGGAGTTGTATTGTGCCTAGACTCATATTGTGGACTTGTGATTGTATGGTGATTCCTATTTCATCTTTCTTATTCCATATCGTGCTTTATCTTTATTAGTTTGATATTATGATTGAGTATAGATATTATTATCATGTTATTATATTTGTTCCTCCGTTTGGAGTTGAGTGACATTGACATGTACCTTATATATTTTATGAAATATTAGATAGTATCGAGTACCTAGACAGCGTTCTATGTCGTTCTTACGACGTAGGCTGGACGTTGTTCATCACTCGTGCCCTTATTCTAGGTGTGGGTCATGACAGGTCTGGCCGCAGAGCTTGAAGGAAAGACATGGCTGGAAGAGAGGTAGAAGGGAGAGCTGGCATACCATCTGGAGAAGGGGAGTTGACAAAGTGGATATTATTCCTCGAAGAAGGAGGAGTTGAGGGAGTGATGGTTGGAGGGACGGTGGGGAGGGCAGTTGGCTTATGTCTTCCTGCAGGTTGACAAAAAGAAAGGACGGATAATTGTCCATCTGTTGAGGCATGCTTAATAGGTGCGGGTGATTGTTTCCCATGGACTGGACTGGTGTCAACAGAGGGATCTGCTGAAATGAGGTGTTGCTTTCCTGTAGAGACAAGATTAGGTGAACCAACAAAAACTGTGGCAAACTATTTATGCAAACCTTGACCTTTGACCGGAGGAATTTAAAATTCCTTAGCAGTAGTCACCTCAGAAGGATCAACGATTGTAGATTTGATTAGAGAGGAAGGCTGCTAGGGACCGGTGGGATTTGAATTCCCTCTCTGGTATTAGGACAAACATGTGCCACCACGTGATTATATTGCACAGTGGACACGATATTTGTCCCTGAAGAAGTTGACTGAAGGACATGAAAGTTGGAGGTTTGACCATCAGTCCCAGCTGCAGAGTGATCAACGGTTAATAGGGCACCAACTGATGTTGACCACAACTATTTTTGTCCTGTGGATATTGAACATGAGGGACCACAGGCGGAGGACCAACGACTGCTTCCATGAACGGAGAGGCCTCTGAAACTGTCGTTGGGGGGACCAGAGATAGGGAAGAAGATGTAGCTATAGGAGGGAGCCCATCCAAAGTCACCGGAGTAGCAAGCTCCGACGGGGGGAGGGGGGGGGGGGGGGGGGGCAGAGGGGAACATAACATCGTCTGGAAGGGCCACGAGAGCAGACCTGTCCCTGGAGTAGTATACATCGTTGAAGAATTCTTCTATCTGAAGTTCTCTGCCAATGGAAATCTGGATGGAGAAGGAACGACTTTCTTCAGGGCCAGAGTGCCAAGGTTCACCCTCAGGGTCATCTGGAAATGGGGATATAGGGATTTTCGGGGAGGAGGACGAGTCTGAGTCTGAGGAGAAGATGAGTCCTCCACTAGGGGAGAAATAACGGGCGTCGGAGGGGGGGGCGACCATCATCGGAGGACAAATCCCCCTAGAGGAACATCTGGCTGCTCCTAGACAAACTGGAGACCACTGCAGAGAGGGCGAGATGGAGGAGTAGAGGAAGAAGACAGTACCTGGATGGAGAGAGAAAGAGGGGAGGGAGGAGCTGAGAACCTCTCCAGGCTGCTCCATCACAGGAGGCGGCCGAAAGAGTGGCCGGAGGCAACCAGATCAGCCAAGCACCAGAAATTGCCTGTTAGAGAGCTTCTCTCTCCACTTTACATGATTCAATCAACATAAAAGGTTGGATTATATGCATCTCATATTTTTCTTTTTTAAAGGTTCTAAATAGAAAAGGTCAAGGACCTACATAAAAAATGAAAATAATATTTGACAGCGCACGTGCACACATATTTGGCAGCACGCATGCACAACATAGTGTACGCGCGCAACCAAGGAAGGCGGAGTCACCGCCACCATCTCCCCCTTCTGCACTGCCGCCACCTTCCTCCCCCCCTCCTGTTTTGCCTCCTTATCCTCCTCTGCCGTAGACGTCTCCCCCTCCCCCCTTTACTACTCCCTTCCTTCCATCGGGTACGATACACGTGAACGTGCCCTTGCACGTGCCAAATAACACGATTGATAAACAAATATGTCCATGTGTCATCAAAATATTGGAAGGTTCCTATTTGGTTTTTTGTAGTCGAACTCAATTTATATAGGCAAAATAGAAGGTTATTTCACTTTTCAAACCTATAATATTTTGCCACGTGGACATGTGGAATTACATGGAAACTAATTATAAGCTCTAGGGTTATGTGTGTGTGAATAATGCTATTCATCTCTCCAAACTATCCCTCCAAACCATCCCTCCTTATGTGACAACTAACATGGCAATTAATATGGTAGCTGACATGACAATTTTTAAAATTTAAAATTAATATTAACATTAAAATTTAAATTTAAATAATTGGGTAATTAAATTTTTTTGTTAAAATTTGAATGTCAGTTGCCATGTTAGATGCCATATAATGCTATATTGCTATTTAACATGTTATGTCAGCTGCCATATAAGGAGGGATGGTTTGAAGGGATGATTTGGATGGATAGTTTGGAGGTACGAATAACACTATTCTTATGTATATATCTTATGCATATACCATCTGTACAGAGTAGAATACCTAATCTAGCAGAAAAAACAACAACATGAATATATATACTGAGCTGTTGTCATGCTAGGTAAAATATCGATAGTATACCACTAGAGTACCAAAGTCATACCATCAATATACCAGAGGTATATATACCGTCTAGACATAAAACAACCAAAATACAAAAGTATGTTGGGCTGCTCGTGTTTAATTTCTCATCGATTTTGATCGCTTTCCTCTTGATCATCAAGTATATATATCATGTGCACGTAGTCATACTTTATGGATTTTTTGCTTTCATGATTTAGATGTTGTGTTAGTTTGTTTTCATTTCCTTTGGTTTGTGACACGAATATAAATTCATAATTTTTGCATTCATGATCGGTTAGCTTGAAATCGTACCATCGACACATGGACTTTATTACACTTAGTATATAAGCGTTCTGATACGCGAACTCGTACCATGAATGTCCAACGACCTAGAATGTAACTCCTTGAACCATAATTGTAAAGTTGCCATTTTTTCAAAAATTTTCTAAACATTTTTCTACATTTATCTCAATTATTAAAACACAAAAAATATTTAGTTCATAGTTTTAAGAAATAATTAAAACCCTAAAATTATTTTCCTAACAATAAATTCTACTTTCTAAATACTTGTTAAATCTCCTAAATACTAAACATGATTAAAAGTTCCTAACTGAAACTAATTAAGCTTCTAGAAGGAGGATTTGGATTTCAAAATTAATTTTTTTTTAAAAGGAGAATTTTTATTAACTCTCAGCGATAATGTAAGCCGTTAATAGGTTCAACACACCATCAGGCAGCTGCCCATTACTACACCCATCCCTAAATTCATGCAACACTAAATTTGCTAGAAGATGTGGTACACAATTCCCTTTACGAGGGACAAACACGAAACTACAAAAATCAAAATAAGAGCATAAGTGCATAATATCCTTAAAGATCTTATGTAGAGGATTAAGACCCAACTCCTTCCTGTTTAATGCCTGAATCACCAATAGAGCATCAGTTTTGAATATGATCCTCTTTTGTTGATATTCTATTTCCAGTTTGCCCCCCTCCAATAGTGCAAGAGCTTCTGCGTAGACTGGAGTCCACCCTATATCCACCCTCCAAGCCTTCCACTTCACCACCGAGCCCGTTGAGTCTCGTATAATTACTCCCAGACCTATTCCTAGAGCTTCAGTCTTCGTAGCCGCGTAAATATTGATTTTTACCACCCCATCCGGCGATTTGATCCAGCTACTAGTGGGGGTTTGATCAGGAGAACTGTCAGGTTTATTATATTTGAAATATGAGGCAAAAGAGAGAGCTATGTTTATAGCAACACTAGGATCCACCATTCTCCTTTCAACAATATTTTCATTACGAATGTTCCAAGAAGCTCATACCAGAGTGAGGAAATGCTCTAGTGTGAGACTCGTCTCACAGTATTTATATTTTATGCGGATACGTATTTTATGTTAGTTATTGCATTTTATTGGATCTCGAGGAAGCTCAAAAAATTTCAAAATTAAAATTTTACTACCTGACCGGTATACCGATGGTATACTACTGTATACCGACGATATACTATCCGACATATTTGTTTCACTTTTCGAGATATTTCTTTATAAATAGTACTTGAGATATTTTATTTATTTCTTTCTCTTTCTCTCTCCTCTCTTCTTTATTTCTCTCTCGATCTTGGAGCATGGTCTAGAGACCTAGAGTATGGTTTCTAACTCCATCGTGATGGTGGACTAGAAGGTTTAGGCTGGGAACTCGCTTTAGGCAAGTACACCTTGCCGATTTCGTGAACTTCTTTTAATTTTTATCATTTTACTTTCCTGGAGCTTTGGTTATTGCTTTTTAGCTTAGACTTTCTTTACGATTATTGTTCATCTCGTGTTTTCTATCCTTTTGACCATCTCAATTTTAATTTCTGGTAGAATCTTGTTCTGTCCCTTTTTGTTAACTCGGTAACGAAAGTGGTACCGGAGTTGCAACCGTGAGATTTAGTCCATATTAGGACATGAGACTTACCCTAGACTTGATTTCTTGTTAGACTTGGTTCTGGTAATTTTTAGGGTTTGATTTGGATCCCAAAAATTAGACTTGACTTTAACCATGTTTATCCTTGAAAACCAGCATACTGACGGTATACTACAGTATACCGACGGTATACTGATTTCGATCGACTTGATTTCTAGATCTTTTTCTGTGAACCCTATCGGCATACCGACGATGTACTACAGTGTACCGACGATATACCGATCTTGCCGATATTTGTTGATCGACTTCAGGATATTTGGTTTGGCCGGCATACCGATGGTGTACTGGGCTGTGCCGACGGTATACCGATTTGTAGAACTTTATTTTCCAGTAACTTTCTTGTCTACTTAGAACGACATACCAACGATATACTACAGTATACCGACAGTATACTGATTTGTTAGAATCCAGAGCTTGCTATTTTTTTTTTTATCTCTGGCCCAGTATACCGACGGTGTATTGGACTATACCGACGGTATACCGATCGTGCTCTTCCTTTAGGAATTTTTGGTTTTTCGTGATTTTGTTATGTTACTTCTGAATTTTGTTTGGACACACGATGATTTGAACTGACTAGACATGAACTTACGTGGCTTCAGATGACTTGACTTGACTTGGTTTTATTGGATTTTCATCCGGCTTTGCCCGGCTACACGTAAACATGATTGATTGGACTTGAGTTGGCATGACTTTACATGGCTTCATCGGACATGGCTTGACTTGGTTTCACTTGGCTTTATCTGGATTGACATAGCATCACATGATTGTACATATTTTTACTTGGCTTTATCTGGATTAACATGGCTTCACATGGTTGTATATGATTTCACTTGGCTTCACCTAGATTGACATAACTTCACTTGGCTTTACCTGAATTCACATGGCTTTACCTGGCTTCACTTGGTTTCACGTGGCTTGGTTGTTGTCATGGTTTATATGAGTTCGTATGTGCACTGTATATTAAACCTATTTATACTATTATTAGAACTTGTTTTGTTGCATCATGTCTAGGATGAATTCTATGGAATGCCACACCCGAATTTATATAAGAAACTGCTAGGGGTTAATAACTAGAGATTCACTTAGTACATGGCTAGGAATTTTTTTAGATTGTATGTAATCCCAGTTATTCATACAGTTATCTTGTAGAGTATCCAGTGGTTTATATTGTGGAGTATCTTGAGGAGTATTCGGTGATGGTTTGTGCGTATGGATATCCCGGACAGACTGCAAGGGCATGCAATCCGAAGAAACTCTAATATCGCGTTGCATTATAGATGTTAGTAATTTGGATTGTGATGCCCTAGTTAGTTAAAGTATCAAGCCGTACTTATATGATTTATCATGATTTATGGATGATGGTTAGTCCATGCTTTACATGATCACACCTTTATTTTCAGCACTTGTTACTCTATCGCTTATAAGTTCAGGATATATCTCATTGCAGGTTTACATTATTTCTTTTACAATCCTGAGATTATTTACATTCAGTCTTTACTTTCAGTATTTGTATTGCTTGTATTGTTGGTTTAAGTTCCTAGATTGACTTTCTTTGTGGTACTTGTTATTTGGGGTCTAACCCCACTGGTTTTGCATGGCCAGATCCAGCAGCACCGGAGGATCTTTCGTACTTTCCTTAGGATGGTGACCATCAGGAGCACCAGACTGCTTGAGTGGGTTCTCTTACTTCTCCACTCTGATGTACATTCTACTTTTGTTGGCGTTTATCCACCGAGCACGTGTTTAGCTCATATTTTGGTTTGATCAGTTAGCCTACAGATAATAGCATAATTGGCATATCCTTGGGTTGATCATGTATGACTCAGATTCTGGCTAGTTTATTTATTGTGTCTACTAGCATCATAATCATTTGTATATTATAGTTTGGGGCACTTTACTATTATATTTTAGCTGATCGTACATCTTGTTATTATTCATGTTGTTCTTGTGATTGAGACACTAGGATTTGTTGGACCTAGGCTTGACTGATGGTTTGAAGTAGTGACCCTTCATGTCTTACTGATTTACCGTATATGCAGAGTATTAGAGTGCTCTAAGTATATGTAGCTGGTATTGTCAGTCCCGCTTTCCAATATTCTAGTTTTGGGGTGTGACACGGTTTTAGTGGTGGCCTATGCAGGTCTGTCTGAGCAGATTATGTCTGTTTGAGAAGATTTGATCTGATTTTACAGATATGTGGGGGTTGTTGTTGTTGTTAGATTTCTCAATCCTAAAATTGTTCCCCTTGATCCCTAGTTATTTATCTCCATCTCTGATTCTTGATCTGATATATGTTAGTTCGATGATTTATCTTGTTCTTCGATTGACTTTTGTGTCCTTAACTTTCAGGGGCATAGTTCCTGTTACTATCGGCCAGATGGATCGAGTGCAGCTTGAGGAGGGTCAGCAATTAGGAGCCAAGCGTATTCCTGGAGGTCGGCATCAACATTCAGGGGCAGAGTTTAGAGTAGATCCTGAGACAGATCGGCCGACACTATCGGACCAACAGGCAGTACTTGTGCATCAAGTTCAGCCCGAGCAGCCAGAAGGTATTTCTCGAGCATTGATGGATGTCCTTCGAGTTTTCATGACGACCCAGCAATACCAGCGTGATGTACTCATTCAGTCGGTCCAGACATAATTTGAGCGAGGTGGTTCTCATATCCATAATTCTGCGACCAGCTTCAGGCGTTTCAGTCCTCCGTACTTCTTGGTCACAGAGGATGCAATTTCGTTCGATGCTTGGCTGCAGGACACTGAGGCCATCTTGGAGGCATCTGGCACTCCGGCTAGAGAACGTGTAAGAGTAGCGAGGCTACAGTTGTTGGACTTTGCTCGTGACTAGTGGGCAGCACAGGAGGTTTCTCTCATTGCACCAATTCTATGGGCGGTTTTTTTTTAGAGGTTCCAGGCGAGATATTTTGACGCGGTGGCGGATTACGAGCTTCAGAAGAGGTTTAACAACCTCAGGCAGGAGGGCAGGACCGTCGACGGTTATACGATGGAGTTTGCGAGACTTAGTCGTTTTGCTTCCACTTTGGTTGCGACCGAGTTGGAGAGGGCGAGGGAGGTCCAGCAGGGACTCCATTTAGAGATTATCTTGGCGGTGGAGCAGCATGAGTTTCATACCTTTGATACAGAGATGCGGGCATCCATGAGGTATGAGTACACATCGCAGAGGATTACAGATTGAGTTGGGAGCCAAACAAGGACCAACTTTTCAGGAGGATTACTATCCCAGTCATCAGCACCAGCCTCAGCAGTTAGAGCCCTGATAATTTGATCCTCTGGGATGACACCCTCACTTTTTCAGCTAGGGATAGTTTGGTAAATTATCATGCGTAAATAATTTTAGGAATAAATATTTATATTGGTGTATTATAGAAATTATTTAATGATTGTATTAATTATTTAATTATTAGTGAGTTATAGATTAAGTGTGACTTGTATTAATAATTTGGTTAGAGGCTAGTCCAATAATTAGACTTGTCATGACAACTAGTGAGCCTAGCTTGGATCCAAACTCATTAGACACATTCTCATTAATTAATTAGAGAGCATTAGATTAATTAGAATTAGTTAGAAGTTTTCCAAAATAGCTCTTCCCTAATCCTATTCATAATTGGATGAAGAGGGGAAATTTGGACCATGCACATGTCTTGAGAAAGGGGGAAGGGGGCCGACCACTATTAGAGGGGGCTCTCCTCTCTCTCTCTCTCTCTCCTCTCATTTGCATTCATTTAGATCTAGAAATTAGATCTCTAATTTCCATTATTTTCTCCCTTGAATTCCTACTCAATTCACCTCTATTTTCTTCTCAAATTCATCACTCTTAGAGCTTTGGAGCTTAGAGAAGAAAGGAACACAAGGAGAAGGAGCTTTGGAGCTAGAGATCGTGTTCGGAGAATGTCCAATTTTTTTTTTTATTAGGAATCCATCTTTCAATTAGTAATTCTTGAATTTTTTCCTTTATATTAGCTTCTTAATCATGCATTTGACCCTTAGGAATCACCCTATGGCATAGGACTATCTATAGGAACAAGTTCTAGGCTAATTGGTTAGGTATTGTGAGTTATATGTGGTGATTTTTGTGTGGGTTAAGGGAATTACGAGTTTGACACACAAATTGTGTGTCATGAGATCAATTGGATCTAATTAGACTTAGATCGGGGTTGTGGAACTAGGTACTTGTTCACAAATGGATACGTATAGGCCGTATCATGGTATTTTGCGATACAGAGTGATACGGAGCCTATTTTGGGTATTTTGTGTGAATACTCTTGAACACCTATTGTAATTAGTTATAATAGATGTATTATTATGTAATTAGTATGTGGGAAGAATTATGATAAAGAATTGGAGTTTTTGGCTCGTTGTTTGGATGCGTATCATAGGTATCCTAAGCTTGCACTCTAGGTGTTCGGTTAAATATACTACTCGTGTCCCTATTCCAGGTGCGGATCGTGACACATTTTTAGTGGTGGCCCATGCAGGTCCTGAGTCGCAACTAGAGTGATATCGTAGTAGTGCTCACCTAGAGTACTGCTATGAGCCTGCTTTAAGATATATGATATAGGCTGAGAGTGTACTCAATCACAACTAGGGAACATTTCCAAATATCGATTTTGTTATCCTTATCTATTGAATGTTTGCTTTACTTTGAATAAATATGTCATTCTTTGATGATATCGTATCTTACTCAATATTGATTCCTTTTTTAATCTATCTTCAGGATACAACCAAAGACGCGTTCCCAGCGCTCAGGCACAATATCAGCGAGGTCGGTCACTTCATCGCCTCTGAGGGCAGCACCAGCAGACAATGTTCCAGTAGCTATATTCCAGAGGTCCGCTTTACCGATCCAGGTGGTCATTTTTGCAGCAGCTTTCGGGGGTGCTCCACCTCCTGTACAGAAGACAACACTGACAGTTTTAGGGGATCTTCCACCCCCACCACCCGTAGTAGATCGGACATAGATGTTTGCTCTCTTTCAGCAGATGATGGAGGTGCAGTAGCGCCAGTTAGAGGTTATGAGGCAGGGCATTGAGAATGCCCACCATATTATGCTCGTCGCATACGAGAGAGTCGCCTTAGTCCAGCCACAGACGATACCACCTCAGTTCACCCCGTAGCAGCCGAGGCCGGGGACAATCACAGACTTCAAGAGGATAGGGCCGACGGACTTTAAAGGCACTGAAGGGATTATTTATGCTGATGATTGGATAGAAGATATTGAGAGGAACCTGCGACTGGCACAGATTCTAGAGAGGTTGTCGGTAGAGGCTACAGGAAGCATGATGTTTAAAATTGCGTTGACTTGGTTTAGGACGGACCCCAGGATCTCAGCACCGGGACTTAATTGGGAAGCTTTTAAGGAGCTCTTCAAGGAAAAATTCTTTCCAGATGTGGCTCTGACATCTTTAGAGAGCCAGTTTTAGTACTTCGTTCAGGGAGGTATGATAGTGGATGAGTATGTGACAGAGTATTGCAGATTAGGCTGCTTTGTGGAGGGGCAGAACCCTAGAGGAATGGCCAAAAAGTTCAGTAAGGACCTGAATAAGGAGATCAAATCACATACGAATGGAGATCCCATCGCTACTTTTGAGGAGATTCTGAGGTAGGCACTGTAACGCCCCGTTCCGCTCAAGTGGACTGCCGTTTGAAACGGCAATAGTGCAACTGTTTCGACCCGCTTTGCCTCAAAAGAGAAGCAAAGGATATCCAGACTTGTCCCTACAGGAATCCGGCTTAGGCTTTCAGAGGCTCGCTTGACGTATCGCTCTACCGAGGCGAATCATCGGTAAGGTGGGTGGCTACGGTGAACTTGTCTTTGCTTAGCCAGCAAACATAAAATCTGGAATATTTATGCTAGTCGCTAGGTGAATCACCCCCGCATGCTAATGAATCCAACGCACCTAGCTAAGGGAATAATCCCAACTTGTATCGCTTATGCTAGAACATGGAAATTGAAATACTGCTTATATTCGGACCCTCGCATGCTAAGTCCCCTAACGGCTTCATCTCTCGGCTTACCTTCGGGTCCGAGCCAACGTGTTTGCTTATGTTCCTTAGAAACGCATGCTTGTCTGCTTGAATGTTGCCATGTTTTCATCCAAACCCCGGGAGACTACTACGTAGTCGTTCCGTGCCTGAATGAACCTGCAAGTATCCGGGACCGTTAGGTCACCCAAGGCAAATCCCCGAACCAGTGGAATGCATCAAGGCAAGTTAAATCACCATACAGAATCATGATTCAAGCATCTCCTGTACTCGTGCACTACTGTACTACTGTTCTACTGTACTACTGTACTCCTGTTCTACAGTACTCGTGTATCTCGTGAAATTGGAAAAGACCCTGACCTGCATGTCGCGGGTAACTCGGAAATGAGACATAGTTCCACGGACGGTCTCCGGGGCACTGGGGCCACTCCGATCCGGATGGAACTCCATTGTTTCAGCCAACTGTACTAGACGAGATAGTGTGCAGCGCCCACCGTTCTTTTGCTGCATACCATCCGCTCCATGGCTGAACTCTACTGTATAGTCTACTGTACTAAACGAGATGGCTTGTAGCGCCCACTGTACTTTTGTTGCAAACCATTCTCGTTTAAGACTAGTGTCCTTAATGGCTATGCCAGCGACTCATGTTCATATAGATAAGTCATCCTCGCTTAGCGGCTATCCGCGTGTGAGTCACTGCATCGCATCAAGAAACAACTGAACACCTGAACGATCATGTTAAAATGACCCTCATGTTTGCATATGCTATGCCCCTGAATGTTTATACTTGCCCGTGTTTAAATTAACAATGTTTGCCTCGGACAGGGAAGGAGATGGTAAGTTGGTAAGTCTCGCCGTGTTTCATCTCATGTTGCACGGCGCACTGCCCGACACGTTAGGCTATTCAATATTTGCATGAAACTGATCCTAAGGTAACTAGAAAGACAACTTAATAGTTGGTATACGGAACTTATATTATGTGTTTGGATTTGTCGAGCGGGCGAGTAGCTTCCCCACCAGTGCATTCAATGTACTGATAATCCACCAGTTTGTATGCAGGGTGCGGGAGAACCTCGTTCGGTACGAACGCCTCCTTCTCGCGTGCTAATGCGTGGAGATCACTCCGAAGCAGCGGCGCGTCCGGAAAGAAAGCACATATACAAGACATAATGTTGTGAACATAGCCCGAACCGCCAGAACATCGCCTGTACAATCATTTCACAGTTGTAGCCACTTGGTACGCTTTTACTGTTTTAGAGAGAGAGGCTTGAGCGACTTGTAATCTCGGCTATACGCCGCCTGTAACACTTGTTCATATTAATAAAAAGAGCTTGCTTTACTTCAACTTGTGTTTCAATGCTTCCGCTATATTTGTCAACTCAGAGAACTTATTACCGAATCACTATACGTTTAAGACTCCGCTGCACTCGGACAATCTGTGCGACTCTGTGGCTTAGAACTCTTACTGCCAGCCAATGAATCATGGCCTTGCACGGGCGCGGTTCAAGCTTGTGCGGCATCACGCCCGGATGGGTCAAGCGATCGTTCCGCGGAAGCGCTGGCGAGGGTGATTCCCGCCTAGCGGGAACGGCCGATTTGCCTGCGGGAGATCGGGGCGTGACATAGTGGTATCAGAGCCTGGCTTCTACGCCTTTGGACTTCGATTCGATATCTCAGTTTCGAAAGCTCGTTCGTGGGTTATGTGCACGCTCTCTCTCAATGCCTCGGTGGGATGTTCCAACAATAAGTCTAAATACTTTCAAAATACGTTTTGAATGATATGCTTGCTTGTATGATGTTGTGCTGCGAGTGGCCTTTGTGCTAACCTGTGCGAACCCTTGAGAGTATCACTAGTAGCTTGTCCGATTTTACTAACTCTAGGTTTGGTTGAATGCATCTATTCGAGGGACGCCTTGAACTAGTGCACCATCCAAGACTTAAAAAAAGGTGAAACTCGAGTGCTAAGACTTCGCTATCACTAAGCTGGTTGACGTGTTCATGCTAGAGGGGCCCTTCGAAAGTGCGCACGATCCAGTCTAAGCGATATGCTGATTTCGACGCTTGTGCAAGTGAAGATCCAAATAAACAAGTACAACGACTTGTCTAGGATTGCCTCAATCCTAGATTACTGCTTGTCCTTAGTAAGTCTCGAGGATGAGAATTTTTTCTAAGTTGGGTAGGATGTAACGCCCCGTTCCGCTCAAGAGGACTGCCATTTGAAACGGCAATAGTGCAACTGTCCCGACCCGCTTTGCCTCAAAAGAGAAGCAAAGGATATCCAGACTTGTCCCTACAGGAATCCGGCTTAGGCTTTCAGAGGCTCGCTTGACGTATCGCTCTACCGAGGCGAATCATCGCTAAGGTGGGTGGCTACGGTGAACTTGTCTTTGCTTAGCCAGCACACATAAAATCTGGAATATTTATGCTAGTCACTAGGTGAATCACCCCCGCATGCTAATGAATCCAACGCACCTAGCTAAGGGAATAATCCTAACTTGTATCGCTTATGCTAGAACATGGAAATTGAAATACAGCTTATATTCGGACCCTCGCATGCTAAGTCCCCTAATGGCTTCATCTCTCGGCTTACCTTCGGGTCCGAGCCAACGTGTTTGCTTATGTTCCTTAGAAACGCATGCTTGTCTGCTTGAATGTTGCCATGTTTTCATTCAAACCCCGGGAGACTACTACGTAGTCGTTTCGTGCTTGAATGAACCTGCAAGTATCCGGGACCGTCAGGTCACCCAAGGCAAATCCCCGAACCAGGGGAATGCATCAAGGAAAATTAAATCACCGTACAGAATCATGATTCAAGCATCTCCTGTACTCGTGCACTACTATACTACTGTTCTACTGTTCTACTGTTCTACTGTACTCCTGTTCTACAGTACTCGTATATCTCATAAAATTGGAAAAGACCCTGACCTGCATGTCGCGGACAACTCGGAAACGAGGCATAGTTTCACGGACGGTCTCCGGGGCACTGGGGCCACTCCGATCCGGATGGAACTCCATTATTTCAGCCAACTGTACTAGACGAGATAGTGTGCGGCGCCCACCGTTCTTTCGATGCATACCACCCGCTCCATGGCTGAACTCTACTATATAGTCTACTGTACTAAACAAGATGGCTTGTAGCGCCCACTGTACTTTTGTTGCAAACCATTCTCGTTTAAGACTAGTGTCCTTAATGGCTATGCCAGCGACTCATGTTCATATAGATAAGTCATCCTCGCTTAGCGGCTATCCGCGTGCGAGTCACTGCATCGCATCAAGAAACAACTGAACACCTGAACGATCATGTTAAAACGGCCCTCGTGTTTGCATATGCTATGCCCCTGAATGTTTATACTTGCCCGTGTTTAAATTAACAATATTTACCTCGGACAGGGAAGGAGATGGTAAGTTGGTAAGTCTCGCCGTGTTTTCTCTCATGTTGTACGGCGCACTGCCCGACACGTTAGGCTATTCAATATTTGCATGAAATTGATCCTAAGGCAACTATAAAGACAACTTAATAGTTGGTACACGGAACTTATATTACGTGTTTGGATTTGTCGAGCGGGCGAGTAGCTTCCCCACCAGTGCATTCAATGTACTAATAATCCACCAGTTTGTATGCAGGGTGCTGGAGAACCTCGTTCGGTGCGGATGCCTCCTTCGCACGTGCTAATGCGTGGAGATCACTCCGAAGCAGTGGCGCGTCCGGAACGAAAGCACATATACAAGACATAATATTGTGAACATAGCCCGAACCGCCTGAACATCGCCTGTACAATCATTCCACAGTTGTAGCCACTTGGCACGCTTTTACTGTTTTAGAGAGAGAGGCTTGAGCGACTTGTAATCTCGGCTATACGCCGCCTGTAACACTTGTTCATATTAATAAAAAGAGCTTGCTTTACTTCAACTTGTGTTCCAATGCTTCCGCTATATTTGTCAACTCAGAGAACTTGTTATCGAATCACTATGCGTTTAAGACTCCGCTGCACTCGGACAATCTGTGCGACTCTGTGGCTTAGAACTCTTACCGCCAGCCAATAAATCACGGCCTTGCACGGGCGCGGTTCACGCTCGTGCGGCATCACGTCCGGATGGGTCAAGCGATCGTTCCGCGGGAGCGCTGGCGAGGGTGATTCCCGCCTAGCGGGAACGACCGATTTGCCTGTTGGAGATCGGGGCGTGACAGGCACAGCGGATAGAGGATGATCTAGAGCTTGGCTCCAAGAGGCCGAGGGACATAGGAGGATCCAGTAGTATCACATGTCCAACGAAGCGGCCACACTTTTAGCAGCATCATCAGAGACACTTCCAGCAGCCGAGGTAGCAGTATCCTGGACCAGCTAGAGCGCCAGTACAGCAGACGCACCATATCCAGAGGCCAGCTATTCCTTGCCCATTCTACAAGAAGCATGGACATGGATGTTATGCATGTAGGATAAGATTGGGCGAGTATTTATTCTGCGGATCAGGAGACCATCAGTTGAGGGCTTATCCTAGAGCTCCAGCTCGTCCAGCTCAGGGTGGGGCCTAGGCACAGAGGGCACCCGCGAGACCACCAGCGGGACAGCAGAGAGGACCTCCTTACCACCATAACAGAAATAGTTTGCCCAGCACCAAAAGCAGCAGAGAGGTGCCCAGCTACAGGGGCGAGCTTTCGCTTTGATCGTCAAGGAGGAGAAGCCAGTCGGTGATATTATTTCAGGTTCAGTTTATCGTGATTCTTTTTCAGCTCATGCTTTATTTGATTCCGGTGCTTCATATAGTTTCATATCTGTATCTTTTTCTCTGAAATATCACATTGAGACTAAGCCATTGGAGAGGACTTATAATATTATGACTAGGGTGGCATTATCCTGGTCAGTGATGTTTGCAAGGATCAGAGAGTTTCTTTGGGAGGCCAAGAGTTGAGTGCGTGTCTACTTATAATACCACTTTCCAGCTATGATATAATACTCGGGATGGATTGGTTGAGTAGGCATCATGCTAGTATTGATTATCGTGGAGGCTGAGTTTTGTTTCAGGGACTATGAGAGCCAGAGTTTGAGTTCATCAGAGGAGAAGCAGAGTAGAGCGAGGAAGATATCTATAAAACTATGGTGGAAGAGCAGAAGACGCCGCATTCATTGATTGCTGAGTATATGGACGTCTTTTCAGAGGAGTTATTGGGCTTGCCATCAGACAGAGATATGGAGTTATCTATAGACTTATTGCCAGGCACAGAGCCGATATCACAGTATGTCTATTGGGTGAACAACAATGAACTGGCAGAGTTGAAGAAGCAAGTGGATGAGTTATAGGACAAAGGCTTCATCCACTCTAGTTCATCACCGTGGGGTTCTCCGGTATTATTTGTACCAAAAAAGGATGGATCAGTACATATGTCTATCGACTACAGGACACTCAACAACCTCACTATTAAGAACAAATCCCCGTTATCGCGGATTGGCGATTTATTTGATCAGCTGAGCGGAGCGCAAGTATTTTCGAAGATAGACTTGAGGTCGGGTCGGGGTACCACCAGGTGAAAGTTAAGAAGGAGGACATTTCGAAGTTAACTTTGAGGAATCGGTATGGGTAGTTTGAGTTCTTAGTGATGCCGTTTGGGTTGACCAATGCCCCAGCGGTATTCATGAACCTGGTGTTTCATCAGTACTTGGAACAGTTTGTGGTGGTATTCATTGATTATATATTAATTTATTTGAAGACCCCGGAGGAGCATAAGAAACACCTGAGGATAGTTCTGGAGACCCTCAGGAAGGAGAAGCTTTATGGCAAGATTTTTAAGTATGAGTTCTTTCTTGATAAGGTTTAATTCCTCGGACATGTGATTATAGGAGACGAGATCTCAGTAGACCAAAAAAATTTCAGCAGTTGAGTCATGGTCTACCCCGAGTTCAGTGGCAGAGATCCGGAGTTTTCTTGGATTGGCAGGCTATTATCGAAGATTTATTCAGGATTTTTCCAGGATTGCAGAGATGATGAATAGACTAACCAGGAAGGACGTGAAGTTCATCTAGAGTGAGGATTGTCAACCTGCTTTTGAGGAGCTAAAGAAGAGGTTGACTACAGCTCCAGTGTTGACATTGCCGTCAAGGACAGAAGGATTTTCTATATATAGAGATGCATCGGGTAAGGGCTTGGGATGTGTGTTACATCAGAATGGGAAGATGATTGCCAATGCTTCCAGGCAATTACGTCCATATGAGAAGAATTATCCTGCCCATGACTTGGAGTTGCAACAGTTATTTTTGCTCTTAAACTGTGGAAACACTACTTGTATAGAGAGAAGGTAGATATCTTTAAAGATCAACATAAGGCAGAGACGGTGGTTGGAGTTGATGAAGGACTTTGACATTTCATTGCAATCCCATCCAGGGAAGGCCAACGTAGTCTCTGATGCCTTGAGCAGGTATCCAGTGGCTATGTACTTGATGAGGGACAGACATTTATTGGCCGATCTTGATAGCTTGGGTATTAAGGTGTTAGTTCTTGGAGTTATAACACAGATGTGGAAACTTTTGGTACAGTCAGAGTTGATGGACCAGATCAGATCCGCACAGTTTAAGGATGAGTCTCTGAGGAGTATCAGAGCGCAGGTCCAGATGGGATTGGCAGAGGACTTCAGTATTGCAGATGATGGATCATTACGGCACGGTACCAGATTGTGTGTGCCGAGTGAAGCGTTGCGCGAATAGGTTCTTCAGGAGGTGCATCGATCTCAATACTCTATGCATCCAGGTGCCAACAAGATGTATAGGGACATGAAAGAGCATGTTTAGTGGTATGGTATAAAGTGGGAGGTGGCTAGCTTCGTATCCAGATGTTTGGTATGTCAGCAAATAAATGTAGAGAGACATAGGCCAGGTGAATTGCTTCAGCCTTTATCCATTCTAGAGTGGAAGTGGGAGCATGTAACGATGGACTTTGTTTCAGGACTTCTGCGTTCTCCATGAGGAAAAGATACGATTTGGGTTATCGTAGACATGTGGACCAAATTAACCCACTTTATGCCATTCAAAGTTGGTACGTTTACAGAGAATCTCACGGAGATGTATGTACGTCAGATAGTCAGATTACATGGAGTTTCCATGAGCATAGTTTCAGATCGGGATAGTCGCTTCATATCCTATTTCTGGAGGAGTTTGCATACTAGCTTGGGCACCCAGCTCAAGTTCAATACCGTATATCACCCTCAAATAGATGGACAGTCGGAGAGGACTATCCAGACTCTCGAGAATTTGCTATGCACTTGTATTTTGGATTTTAGAGGCTCTTGGGGGGATCATCATCACTTAGTAGAGTTTTCTTACAACAATAGCTACCAGGCCAGTATCGAGATATCACCATTTGTGGCGTTGTATGGACGAAGATGTCGTACTCCATTATCATAGGATAATATTGGTGAGAGAGACTTATTGGGACCCTAGATGATCATGGATGCAGCTGAGAAGGTGAAGCTTATTAGAGATAGGCTTCGGGTGGCGCAGGACAGACAGCGATATTGGATCGATAGCCACCGGAGACCATTAGAGTTTGAGGTATAAATTTTGTTTTGTATTGCTTATGATTGCTTGTTAGTTAGAGTGGTAAGGCTGTGTTTTGTGTTAGGTTGGTGATCTAGTGATCTTGAGGATTTCTTTGACACGGAACACAAATCGCTTTGGTGGAGGCGGAAAGCTTAGTCCACGGTACATCAGCCCTTCGGTGTTCTTGAGAGAGTCGGTGCAGTAGCCTAAAGACTAGATTTTTCGTCTGCATTAGAGAGAGAGTGCATAACGTGTTCCATGTGTCACAACTGAGATGGTACATGGCAGATCCTAGCCATATACTCAATCACTCGGAGATCGAGGTTGGTCCGACTTTCAACTACCCAGAGCAGCCCGTGGAGATTCTGGATCGCAGGGAGAAGGTACTGTGAAATCAGACGATTCCTTTGGTACACATCACGTGGAGACATCACTCGCCAGGAGAGAGTACCTGGGAGAGAGGCTGAGATGCGCGAGTGATATCCTTATCTGTTTGAGCCGTGAGGTATAATTCTTTCTTGCTTGTATTGATTGCTATTGGTAGTTAGTTTCTTCCTGAATTTTGAGGACGACAATTTTCTAAGGTGGGTAGGATTGTCACCCTCACTTTTCCAGCTAGGGGTAGTTTGGTAAATTGGCAAGGATAAATAATTTTAGGAATAAATATTATATTGTGTGCTATAGAATTTTTTTAATGATTGTATTAATTATTTAATTATTAGTGAGTTATAGATTAAGGGTGACTTGTATTAATTATTTTGTTATAGGCTAGTCTAATAATTAGACTTGTCATGACAACTAGTGAGCCTAGCTTGGATCCAAACTCATTGGACCCATTCCCATTAATTAATTAGAGAGCATTAGCTTAATTAGAAGCTTTCCAAAATAGCCCTTCCTTAATCCTATTCTTAATTGGATGGAGAGGGACAATTTGGACCATGCATATGAATTGAGAAAGGGGAAGGAGGCCGGCCATTATTAGAGGAGGCTCTCCTATCTCTCTCCTCTCATTTGCATTCATTTAGATATAGAAATTAGATCCCCAATTTCTATCATTTTTTCCATTGAATTCCTACTCAATTTACCTCAATTTCCTTCTCAAATTCACCACTCTTGGAGCTTTGAAGCTTGGAGAAGCAAGGAGCATAAGGAGGAGGAGCTTTGGAGCTAGAGATAGTGTACGAAACATGCCCAAATTTATTTTTATTGGAAATCCATCTCCCAACTGGTAATTCCTGAATTTTCCCTTTATTGTAGCTTCTTAATCATGCATATGACCCCTAGGAATCACCCCATGGAATATGACTACCTATAGGAACAAGTTCTAGGCTAATTGGTTTGGTATTGTGAGTTCTATGTGGTAATTTGTGTGTAGGTTAAGGGAATTATGAGTTTAACACACAAATTGTGTGTCATGGGACCAATTGGATCTAATTAAACTTAGATCCGGGTTGTGGGACTAGGTATGTGTCCACAAATGGATAGATGTAGGCCGTATCATGATATTTTGCTATACAGAGTGATATAGAGCCTATTTTGGGTATTTTGTGTGAATACTCTTCAACACCTATTGTAATTAGTTATAATAGATGTACTATTATGTAATTGGTATATGGGAAAAATTATTGTGGAGAATTAGAGTTTTTGGCTCGTTGTTTGGATGCGTATCATAGGTATCGTAAGCTTGCACTCTAGGTGTTCGGTTAAATGTACTAGTGTGCGTGTGTTGTATACGTATACATATACATATACATATACATATACATATATATATATATATATATATATATATATATATATATATATATATATATATATATATATATATATATATATATATATATATATATTGCTAGTTATATAGATATTCCTATTGTATTGGTGTGTATATTTGATTAGTATTGTGTCATGTGTATGGAGGGGTATCTCTGAAGTCAGTAGGTAGTGGAATATTCAGGGTGTTTGGGGGTGTGCAGATAGTTGAGCATTCTCGAGAGCATCTCGGCGCAATTGGGGAGTATCGAGTTAGGAAGCAAAATGCAGTTGAGGACTGCACTTGGATGATGTGTTTGGGGGACACTTAAGCTCGGTTAAATGTGTGATATTGGGAAGCTTTTAGTGTACTTGAGGTTGCCTTGAGAAATATGTGTTATTGTATGAGGGTAATGAGTGTGCAGCAATGCACATGCAGCAGACTTAGGAGGGGCTTGTTTGTGCAGGGAAGAGAGAAGGGTGATGCTGCACTCGAGCAACATGCTAGGCCAAGCAGATGCAACAACAACATTAGAGTTAAGGTAGAGTGTCCTAGGTTCAGTTCTGCATTGATGTTAAGATATGGGATTAGGAAGCAGCAGCAAGGAATATTGAACACAGGCAATGTGGGGAGTGTTTGAAAGTGTTGTTAGTGTTGTGTGCACACGTGCTTGTGTGTGTGTGTGTGTATAAGTGCCTACTTGTGCATGATGTGTGAGTGAGAAATGAGGGCTGGAATATCATGGAGTTTGGTCTGAGTTTTGGTATCATGGAGAGTGTTTAAGGTCTGATTGGTATCTTGAAGTAGCTAAGGTAACTATCAGTGTTAGTTAAGTTATGGAGTATTAGTCATTGGTGATACTAGTATCCAATAGAGAAGAGAATTAATTTTGGCTAATTAGTTAGAATATCAGTTGATAAGAACATATAGATATTAGTAAGTTTTGTTAACAGTTAGTTATTAGTATCAGTAGAGGTAGTATCAATTAGACTTAACAGTCAGATAATATATAGTGTAAGTTAGTTAGATATCAGTTAGCTTAGTTAGTGTTTTAATATTTAAGTTATCAGTTATATTAGAATGATAATTATATATTAGCATAGTTAGTTTATATATATATGTTACCAGTCAGTGTAATTAGTAATATCTAGTATAGCTTAATACCTTTAGGTAATAACTTAGAAACCTAAGTGTGACCTAGTACTCACTAGAATACCCTTGTAATCAACTTAGAAGCTAGGTGTGGACCAGGAATCAAGGTATTAACCTAGAAATAGCCTAAAAAGCATGTACAAATGCATTTTTACTCATTTATCCCTTATTACACCAAATTGATATGATATTTCCTATTTAGGATTGTTTGACACCAGCTCGGACATTGAGTTACCATTTTTGCTCCGGACCAGAGGCTAGTACATTTCTCTGTTAGTTTTTATTTTATGATAGTGTATATATTGCATATTCTAGAACTGTATACTTGATTCTGACACAGTGTTTACATGGACTGGTACTATATGGATCCTGTCAGGAGATGTTATCCCTTACCGTGTTCAGCGGGTACTCTTTTACGTGTATTTTATTGTGTGTATCAGGTATTGATTTTAGTATACTTCAGGTTCACACACTGCTCGTGTTCAATGTGCCCATATTCGTGTTCGTAACGTGTCATGATTGGATTCATTGGTATTGGTTAGGATGGGGGAGTAGGAGTTGGTTATGTGATCAAGCCCAAGTGTATTCGTGTACACGTCGATTACATATCACACGTGTAATCGAGTTACCCTATTGTATTCATGTTCAACCTAAACCGATCACATAATGAACTTATACTCTATGGCACATTAGCTAGTTTTATCTATTTCTATTTATTTGAAGTTATTCTATTGTCTGTTCTTCATTCCACTATTTTACCTGTTCACTCTAGTTTACTCTATTTCGTATGGCTAGTTATCCTGTATTCTTTTATATTATATGTTATATATGCTCAATTATGTATTTGAAACTGCTTTCAGAGGTATGTACTTTGCTCCAATCCTGACTGGATATTTTTTTTATATGATTGGTTTATGGACCGGTATCCCACCTACTACGGGCGGCAGGACGGCGTACCATTAGAGGATACTCCTTTAGAATAGGAGAACCTAGTACCAGAGGCTGATGAGGCTTAGACTTGTTGTTTAAACTTGTATTAGACTCTATTGAGGTTATTAACATGTATATATATTATTTCGGACTGGTGGATTGCATTGTGACTCTTTTCTTCATTATTCCATATCGTGCTTTATCTTCCTTAGTTTGTTTTGTGGTTGAGTATTATTTACTATTATCATATATCATATTGCTACTCCATTTGGAGTTGAGTAGACATTGACAGGTATTATATATATATTGTGTGAGAAGTTTAGGTAGTATGGTTGACCCCGACAGCGTTCTACCGCCGATGTTGTACCGTAGTCTGGGCAATGTTCACTACTAGTGCCCCTATTCCGGGTGTGGGTTATGACAGAACAGGACATCAACATCTCATCAGTCTTCCCAGACGCGTCCTCAGCAGAGGCAGTCATCTTCTTTTTCTTCTTCCGGTAGTTGTTTCCATTGCGGAAAACTATGGCATATAGTATCAGAGTGCCGTAGGGCACAGGAATTATGCTTGGTGTATGGGGAATAAGACCACATGGTCGGATCATGTCCTCGGAGGGACTAGACTGGATCATCATCAGCCCAATCAGCAGTTCGGCCAGCAACACCGCAATATAGGGCACCAACACCAGTACAACAGCAGATTCAGAGGTATTTGCCTCCACAGGCTCAGGCATTCCAGTAGAGGCCGCAGTAGTATGCGCAGGCCCAGGCAGAGGTGAGACCTAGAGGTCAGTAACAGGGGAGACTAGCACCTAGAGGGCAGGGTCGAGCCTTCTTGCTATCGATGGAGGAGGCTTTGGCAGTAGGGGATGTGGTAGCAAGTACCATTCTCGTCCACTTTTATTCAGCTTAAGCTTTATTTGATTCTGGTGTATCGCATTCATTTATATCTACTCGATTTACGATACGAGTTGGATTAGAGTCTGAATCCTTACTTGTAAGGTTGAATATACTTACTGGTAATGGTCTCGTGGGAGTAGATAGAGTATATCCCTCGTGTAGAGTTATAGTATAAGGGAGAGAATTTCTTGCGAGGCTGATAGAGTTTCCTATGGACGATTATGATATCGTCCTTGGGATGGATTGGTTGAGTGCGAGCCACGCGACGATAGATTGCTATAGTGCAAGGTTATCTTTAGCGTACCAGGAGGGGAGGAGTTCTAATTCTTGAGCGGTGCAGTAGAGTCACCAGAGTTTACATTGATGATGACTGAGGCCAAGGAGGCACAGTTTCCTAGGATAGTTTGTGAGTTTCCTGACGTATTTTTCAAAAAGTTACCAGGTGTACCACTAGTTAGAGATATGGAGTTCTACATTGATTTGATCATAGGAGCAGAGTCAGTTTCAGAGAGAGTTCACAAGATATCACCATCTGAGTTGGAGATCTTGTACAGGATGATTGAGGATTTGAGAGACAAGAGATTCATTAGACCTAGTACATCGCCTTGGGGAGCCTGGTTACTTTTTGTTAAAAAGAAGGATGTTTCATCGCATTTAGTTATTGATTATAGAACACTAAATGCGGCAACCATTAAGGAAAAGTATCCCTTATCCAGGATAGATGACTTGTTTGATCAGCTTAGTGGGATAACTATATTTTCTAAGATCGATTTACGATCTGGGTATTATCAGATCAGAGTCAGAGAGCAGGATATACCCAAGATGGTATTCAAATCTAGATATGGTCATTGGGAGTTCCTAGTTATGACATTTGGAGCGACCAATGCACCAACTATATTAATGTTTCTCATGAATAGCATTTTTATGCCTTGCCTAGACCAGTTTATGATAGTATTTATTCACTACTAGAATAAGCGGGATTAGCGACGTTTTATTAGCGACTCCATGTAAAAACATCGCTAATTTAGCGACTCCATGTAAAAACGTCGCTAGACATCGCTAATTGGCGATATTTATCGACCTTTAGCGACTTTTATTCAGCTTTTAAAAGATTAGTCGCTATAAGTTCAATTTTGGTCGCTGCACGTTGCTAATATATCTTAGTTAGCGACGTTTAGCGACGTATATAGCAATGTTTATACTAAAAATATTTAGCAACGTGTTTAGCGACGTCATTAACGTCGCTAAAGTTTAATTTAGCGACGTATTTTTTTGCCGTCTCTAAACATCGCTAAAATTTGGTTAATTAGGGGCTCGGTTTCGTTTTTTCCCATCTGTCGAAAATTCAAAAACTAAAAATTTCCCCCGCCCCCCCCGCTCCATCGACCGCCTACTCCGTCGACCGCCTCTCCACCGCGGCTACTCCGACATCCCCCTCCTCCTCCTCCTCGAGCTCTAGGTACCCTAACTCTCTCTCTCTCTCTCTCTCACAGAACACATGTGACACTGACACAAGCATGACACACACACACAGACAGTGACACAGACATGACACACACACACACACTGACACAGACACAGACACGATAAGGACCTAGGGTTAGGGTTAGGTTTTTTGACATGGGGTTATGGTTAGGGTTAGGGTTAGGGTTAGGTTTTTCCACATGGGGTTAGGGTTTGGTTCGAGAGCAAATTGAACTCTATAGCGCAGTATACATGCATCCAAACTAAGTTGAAAAAGATCCCGCCGACTCCAAAACACTAGGGAAGGAAGCAGATTGGTAACCTCCAGGAAGAGATTAAGAAGGGGAGAACAAATTACTCAATCTTCAAAAGCTTCCACATACTGATGCTACTCAATCTTCAAAAGCTTCCACATACTGAATTTTGACCAATTTCACTTTGCAATGTCATCTACCAGACTATTACCAAAATCTTGGCTAATCGGATTTGATCCATCCTCCACAAATTGATATCTCCATTCCAAAATGCCTTTGTCCCTGGAAGGCAAATATGTGACAATGTGATAATAGCCCAGGAATTATTTCACACTATATCCAAAAAAAGCTCTTAGAATAGCTCCTTTGCTCTGAAAATATATATGTCTAAGGCTTATGACAAACTCAGTTGGGAAATTATTAGTCACTCTTTTTTGCTTTGAATTTCGAGAAAAAACTCATACTTTAATCATGCAATGTATAACCACAGTATCAGGTAGGTGTTCACCGGTCACTTGTTGCATGCCAATACAACCCTTAACTTATACTGTGGTATTTGGGATTTAATTGGCAAGAGTGATCAGTGCAGTGCAGTTCAATTAGAGTGAAAATATGTATTATATCAGTTATGAAATGAAAGTATTACTTATTTTAGACTTTGATAAATGGTCAGTTGTTTTGAATATTGCTTATTTTAGACTTTGATAAATAAAAGTATGTATTATATCAGTTATGATTTTTATAGTACGGTTAAGTTATGAAGTTAGGTGATAAACCATTGTATGTAATGATTTATATGATACATACTGTCAATTTTGCAAAAGTATCTAGAAATGGATATGAATTACTATCTGCGTCATCGTTTGTAGATGTACAACCGTCATCCTGATGACATGTGTGGTGTACGGGATAAATTCATTGAGGGTGTACAACAGTTCCTGTAGTTCGCCAAGGCGTTCCCTCAGTACATGGACGGTACCAAAATTAATTGTCCGTGTGTGAGATGTCGCAACAGGAAATATCATCCAGAAGTGGAAGTTATATATCATTTATACTCGAAGGGCTTCACACCGAATTACTATCAGTGGACTGCGCACGGAGAACTTGTATCTCTAGCATCGGAGTCTGAACCCTATGTGGAGCCGTATATGGATGTCCACGACCACGATGCTTACGACGACGGGTTGGTGAACATGGTTTATGATGCGGCGGGGCCTAGTTTCAATATGGACAATTATGATGCGGCGGGACCTAGTTTCAATCCGGACAATTATGATACAGCTGAGGAGGCACCGAATGTCGATGCTGCAAAGTTTATGGAGTTAATGGAGAATGCAAGGACTCCACTATATCCTGGTTGTGAGGATCATTCACCGTTGGAGGTGGTTACAAGATTATTGAGCATCAAGTCCGATTTTAATATGTCGCAAGAATGCTATAATCGACTGCTCGATTTGATTATAGAGATCTTGCCCGAGGGTGCAAAGTTGCCTAAAGACTTCTATCGATCTAAGAGGATGGTGAGATCGCTTTGGATGGGATACGAGAAAATCGATGCATGTCGCAACGGGTGCATGTTGTACTACAAAGACGACAAGGATGAAGATGCGTGCAGATTCTGTGGTGCTGATCGCTACAAGGCCACTGTTAGAGGAAAGTCTGTTGGTGCAAGGAAGCCTACCGATTCGATTCACTACTTGCCTTTGACACCGCGGTTGCAGCGGTTGTTTATGGTTAAGGAGACTGCAGAAAACATGAGTTGGCACAGGCAAAAACAGATCGAAGAAGTATTGGATCATCCATCCGATGGAGAAGCATGGAAGCACTTTGATCGAGAGTATCCACATTTTGCCGAGGAAGCGCGTAATGTCAGATTGGGGCTCTCCTCAGACTGTTTTACCCCATTCAGACTTTCGGACTTCCAGTATTCGTGTTGGCCTGTAATCGTCACTCCGTACAATCTACCGCCTTGGATGTGCATGAAGACTCCGAATATGTTCGTAACCGTTATTATCCCGGGTCCGAATAATCCGAAGAGGAACATCGATGTGTATTTACAGCCTTTGATAGATGAGTTGAATCAGCTGTGGGAAGTAGGTGCCAACACGTACGATATTTCTAGAAAGCAGAATTTTCAGATGAGGGCAGCACTTATGTGGACCATCAACGACTTTCCGACCTATGGAATGTTATCGGGATAGAGCACCCATTGTCGTCTCTCATGTCCGTATTGCATGGACCGTACTCAGGCTTTCCGTTTGAAACACGGAGGCAAACCGTGCTTCTTCGATTGTCATCGACAATTTTTGCCGAAGGATCATCCGTACCGGAGGAACCAGAATGCTTTTCGTGCGGGAGTTGTGGAGAAGGCCAATCCACAGCCAAGGTGGCCCGGATGCACGATATGGGAAGAGGTAAAAGTTTTACCAAGTGCCATCGAAGAGCCTGCTAAGGGGTACAAGTGTGACGGATTTGGTCGCACCCATAACTGGACGAAGAGGAGTATATTCTGGGATCTGCCATATTGGAGCACCAATCTGATCAGACATAACCTTGATGTCATGCATACCGAGAAGAATATGTTTGATAACATAATTAATACTGTAATGGAGGTAAAGGGGAAGACGAAAGATAATCCGAAGGCCAGGTTGGACTTAGAAGAAATATGTAGACGTCCTGCATTGCATTTGATAGAGGAGGGGAATGGAAAGTTAAAGCAACCTAAGTCAGTTTTCTCACTGGAGAAAGAGGATAAAGGTAGACTTTGTAGGTGGATTTAGGGTCTAAAGTTTCAGACGGGTACGTGTCAAACTTGAGAAGATGCGTCGACCTCAAGGAGATCAAACTGGTGGGTATGAAGAGCCACGATTGTCACGTATTCATGGAGAGGTTAATTCTGATTGCATTTCGGAAATTCTTACCGCAGGTCATTTGGGACCCATTGACAGAGCTGAGCATATTCTTCAGAGATCTTTGTTATACTAAGTTTCTCGTCGATCGTCTAGAAAAACAAGAGAAGGACATTGCGGTAACACTATGTAAGCTCGAGAAGGTGTTTCCTCCTGGATTCTTCGACTCTATGGAGCATTTGCCAATTCATCTTTCCTATGAGGCACGTGTTGGTGGTCCTGTCGGTTATTGGTGGATGTACCCCTTCGAGTGGCATCTGAATCACCTAAAGAGAAATATGAAAAACAAGGCACGGGTTGAGGGCTCTATTTGTGAAGCTTATATTCTCGAGAAGATTACAAACTTTTGCTCGACGTATTTCAAACTGCATGATGCTACTAATAGGACGAAAGCTCCGAGAAACGACGATACATATCAAGAATCTAATGATGCAATACTCAAAGTATTCAATGCGTCCGGAAAGCCTTCAGAAAAATAAAGAAGAGATATTTGAATGACGATGAGCTAAGGGCTGCTCAATTGTATATATTACTCAATTACGATGAGGATGAAGTGGAGAAGCTAGAGGGGTAAGTAATTAATACGTCCATGTTTATATCATATCAATGTAATAGTATAAGATACTATTATGCTACTAATCAGCAGTTGCTTCATTTTTTTTCAGCACATATAATGATGAGTTGAGGTCGGTTAGACCCTACATAACAAACGAAAAAGTAGAACAAGATATGAGATGCCATTTTCCTTCTTGGTTGAGCGCATATGTAAGATGCTTGGTAATTACTTTTTATTTCTGTACTTGTAAAACAAATAACTTACTATCGCTACTTTGGTATTTAGGTCGATCGTCTAATAACACCCGAGATTGAATCTATTAGAACTCTATCCAAGGGACCAATTACTGCCGTAAAAATATGGCCAAGTTTCTGTGTGAATGGGTTCAGGTTCAAGTCAACAAATGCTCCTATCAGAGACAGCTTTCTGGATCTTGATTCCACGAAAAATAGTTGTTTGTGTATCAAATTTTTGAACTACAAAGACGTTAATCCAGGCAATAATTTTTTTGGCATCTTACGAGAGATTGTGAAGTTGACATATAATTATGGCATAGAACCTGCTAATATCGTGCTATTCAGGTGTGAATGGTTCGATCCGATTCAAGATCAAGGTTGGAAAATTGACAAGCATGGCCTTGTGGATATAAACTACAAGCGTAGATATCAAGGCTACGAACCATTTGTCCTATCAAGTCAGGCTTAGCTCGTGTACTTCATAACTTATCCTAGACAGGGGACAACGAGGTCGGATTGGTGGGCAGTATGCAAGACTAAAGCTAAAAATACCTTTGACATTGACGAAATAGCTTATCAGGAGGACAATCTACCTCTTGTAACAAATATTGAAGATGTGGACTCAACGGAAGTTACTCATTACACGAGTAATAATGTAGAAGATGTAGAATTATCCGAAGAGGAAGACTAACTAGATGAAAGTGAAGACGAGGAAGAGGAAGAGGAGGACGAGGAAGGCGAACAAGATGAATTTTCTGAAGATGATTGAAAATAAAATATATTGCATATAGAATGTAACTATATTTTGACCGTAGAATGTAGATCAAGGTTGGAAAATTGACGAAGTAGAATGTAACTATATTTTGACTGTAAAATATATTCCATTAACGAATATATGTATTATATTTTGACTGTAGAATACTTTGAGATATGCATCACATTTCGACTGTAGAATATACTATATATTTGTGTTTCTCTATATTCATCATATGTTGTTATCAGATATGACAGGACGATGCGGAGGATTCGGCAGGTCCCGAGGTAGACAGAATGCTCCTCCGGTACTGCCTACTGTGGGTTTCGGATCATCGTCGCCCAATACTCTAGTATATCGATCACTCACATCTCTGACTGTTGGGATGAGTAGTTCCAGGCATGATAGTACACCCTCGTCCAGCGTTCCTCCTGCTGACAGAACAATGGGGACAGATGAGCATGTCGAGGAGGTCATGCCCACGTTGTCCCAGCATCAGCAAGATCCTCCATGCGCACCTCCGGAGGAGACGAGGACAGAGATCTGGGCCGACGGTACAAGGTAAGTCAATTAGATAGTTTAGTATAATATATATCGTGTATTTCTTTATTCATCATATATTGACTTTTTTAGTATTCTAAATTATTATCTCTGTATACTTATCGTCCATCGTCGGTTCAGAGACGCCTGGGCCAATTTCTGAGGAACAACTACGGTGGCCCTTGGATCAATTACTCTGAGGCTCCGGAGGAGAGGAAGGCATTCTGGTTTGCGCACTTCCAGGTAAAAGTATATTAAATAAATCCTCTAATTTATGCATATTATATAACTTATCCGTGATGCTCACTTACTAAATTATTTATTGTAGCAAACATATTTTTATCCTCCGCACCGGGCCGAGTTGATCGAGCGGCTCTTTCTGATCGTTGCCGCCAAGCTTATCCGAGATGCTCTGGATGACCAGAAGGCTCGTGATTGTGCTGGAAAATCGATCCAAGGTTGGATCATGCCTGAGCAGTGGACTGCGATGAGGGCTAGATTCGACGATCTGAGCTACAAGGAAAGGTCTGAGAAGGCCAAGGCGGCTAGGCGGAATGCTGCCAAGTGGTGTGGTGGCTCGATTCCGATGACGGAATATTTTTGTCGTTTGGTATATTTTTTCTTTTAAATTATATTATTTTAATATAAGTACCATAAAATTATAGTAGGAAATTTTTTTTAAGTTTAGTACTAAATAATATATTTTTAACAGGTACAGAGGGGTGAGGATGCCAACATGGTGACCGTCTTCTTGGCCACCCATCGCAAGGATGGAAATCTCATTGATGAGAGGGCCTCGCAGACCTAAGTAAGTATTACTTTACTTTGTATTAATTTTAATATAACTTAGACAATTATCGAGTTTCCAAACCTTTCTAGGCCGAGTATCTTAGGCTGCGTGAGCGGGCGACTGCTAGTGCACCTACACCTGGAGAGGCTGGTACTTTGTCGCAGCCCGCTCCAGCTCCGTCGGCGGACGACCTGTGGGTGACCGCAGCTGGTGGTCTCCAAAAGGGTACGTACTACGATATGGGCTCCTATGGCACCCTGGTTGTGACGCAGTCATCTAGGGCCTCCCCGACAGCTGGGTATTCCACACAGCCCTCGCAGTCGCAGCCCTCGCAGTCATCGGCCAGAGTCTAGGAGGCCGTCCAGGAGGCCGTTGACCGTCAGATTGCGTCTTTTCGTGACGAGTTGTTACAAAGGATGGAGGAGCAGCCCCGGTCCCAGCAGCAGGCGGACGATTCGATGCTCATCGCACGATTCGATATGCTCGACCGTAGCATGACGGGGCTCCGGGAATTGACAAATGATATTAGATCCTCCAATGACCGCAACATCATGGAGCTGCAGGCGTCACAGGTATCAATGGGCGAGAGGCTGACGATGATGCAGGATTCAATGGTTCATAGCTGTACGAGACTGTTATCTACCCTGGATTCTTACAACCAGCAACTCGCAGACTTGGAGCGGACACAGCCTCCTGGTGCACCTACATCGACACAGACTCCACCGACGTCACTGCCTTCTCCATCGACATCGGTGTCGATTCCACGGGACGAGTATGAGGAGTTCTTATCCTTCAAGTGCGCCGGTGTTCAGCCTCCTGCAGATCCGTAGTAGTATAGTTAATTACTGGATATTTATATTTTTTTTTTTATTTAGGATGCGATTGTATGGATATAAATTTTCCATATTCTTTACGTTTACGATAAGATTTGCTGGATGCTTTCTTTTCTTCAAATTTTATTATATTATTCATATTTTGGTTTACAACTGATGACTGATACTTGGCCTGTATTTACCCAGTACGCTAGAAATTTTCCCCTTGGTGCTGCTACTGTGTTCTTATTCAATTTTTTCTACTACCATCATATACCTGATAATGAACCCAAGGGGGTTGGTAAACCCAGAAATACAAAAAAAATTTATTTTTTTTGAAAATTAGCGACGTTTTTAGCGATATTTAGCGACGTTAGCTTAAGTCGCTAAATACTTCACAAATTAGCGATGCTATAACAAGTCGCTAAATACGTCGCTGATGACGTCGCTAAAATCGTTGCTGTACGTCGCAAACTGCTGACATGGCAGTATTGCCAGGTCATTAAAGACGTCGGTGTAACGTCGCTATATAAGTCGCTAATTAGCGACGTTTAGCGACTTCAATAAACGTCGCTATGTAGTGACGCGGCATCGCTAAACGTCGCTAAATTTAGCGACACATTAAAGTCGCTAAAATATATCGGTATAGCGACGTTTAGCAACGTTTTTTGTTTTAGCGACTTAGTTTTTTTTGACTGCTTTAAAACGTCGCTAATTACGTCGCTAAACCAAATTAGCGACAATTTTTGTTTATTTAGCGATATTTTTAGACGTCGCTAATTTGACTTTTTCTGGTAGTGATTGATGATATCTTAGTCTATAGTCAGAGTGAGGAAGAGCATGAGCAGCACTCTTCGAGGGCAGTAGTTGTACGCGAAGTTTAGCAAGTGTGAGTTCTAGCTTGATCGTATCTTATTCTTGGGACATATCATTTCTGGTGGAGGAGTCGAGGTGGATCCCAAGAAGGTGGAGGCTATTGAGAGTTGGCCAGTACCCCGTACAGCTTCAGATGTACGCAATTTTTTTGGTCTAGCAGGCTACTACAGACGGTTTATGATAGACTTTGCTAGGATATCCGCACCCTTGACATGGCTGACGTATAAGGATATGCACTTTGAGTGGTCAAATGCTTGTTAAACTTCTTTCGAGAAGCTCAAGTGGAGTTTAATTTTGGCTCATATTCTGACACTTCCAGTAGGGCAAGGTGGGTTCTCAGTATATTGTGATGTTTAAGGAGTAGGACTAGGCTGTGTCCTTATGCAGCATGGCAGGGTGATAGCTTATGCATCTCGACATCTTTGAGACCATGAGAAGAGTTATCCGACACATGATCTTGAGTTGGCAGCAGTAGTATTTGCATTTAAGCTCTGGAGGCTATTATGACAGATACCCGTTGTAGGGGCACAAGTATGTGGGTACATACATCCTACGCCGCAGCATCGACGGTAGAACGATGTTTGGGTAAATTATCTATCTAGCAATCAAGATATAATAATGATACCCAAGAAATATAAGAATACTCAATCATAGATCTATAAGATGGAACAATCGCACAAATATGATAAAAGAACTGAAAAGACAATACAACTCACAAGACAAGATAATATCCAATGAGTCAATAGAAGAAATACTAATAACAATGCTGGAGACGAATCCAAAACAAAAGATCTATCTACTGAGTTACGAGTCCTGGGTCGTCTGTCTCAATCGGGATGAGACCCTCCTGAGCCAAAGTCTCTGGATCTAAGCTAACTACATCCTGAGGCCCATAGTGAGTGGGATACCACTCCTCAGTGTCATCTGAGAAAAATATACTTAGTCAGAAAAGGAGCAAAGTACATCTCTAACAGCAGTTCTAACAAATGATATAAACTATGTAACAGTAAATAGAGCGAATATAAAATATGCAATAAAAAGGTACAAGAGATATACATAATAGGAATACTGGAAATAAATACAAGAATGAGCATCATAGGAATGAACAAGAAATACTACTACTAAGTGAGTGAGTACCAGCTTTAACATGTGATCGGCTTGGGAACTTGCACAAGGATTATGATCTGGTTAATCATACGTGCGGTGTATGATTAACACTATTCAAGGAACAAGACATGCATAAGGATGGTATGATCACATATCTATACTAATACTCCCCGTCCCCGACTGGTATAGTGGATCCAACCATGATATATTATGACACGAGATTCTCTGGGTAGGTAGCAAGTCTCCCCAAGAATCAATGTCTGTACATATACAAGAAGAACAAAGAACAAGGCTTGCACAAGGTACACCTAAATACCAAGAAATAACTTTTCATGACGATATTCGGATATACCAATCCGTGTAACCATCGTGTCAAGAAATCAATAATATCTACACTAAATACAAGAGACATAGAGGATATCATGAATGAGAAACTATCAGAGAATATACCTGCCTAAAATCTAGTAAACAATATCAAAGATGTACGATACAGTGCCTCGGAGACATAAATATGGAATATTACTTCTATACAAAATTTTGAAATAAAAATAAGTTAAACTAGTCAAATTCTAGGCCAAAAAGCCATTTCTAAGTCAAAACAGTCAAACTAGGTCAACTCTAGGTCAAACTAGTCAAACTTGGTCAAACTAGCTATTTCTAGGTTGTATGAGTCTATCTCTAGGATATTGGGCCCATACACTATGTAACTAGGCTATACTAGGATACTAGGATACCAACTAAATACTGTAACATAAGATACGTAAGTTATTAGATATAAAAATACTATAATATATATATACAAGACAAAATATATAGCACTTCTAGCTAAACTAATGCTAAGTGGATACCTTGGCTTTGAACCAAAAGCGGTATCACACCACCTACACACCCATTTTGATACACAAATCCCATACCTTAGTATAAACCAATACCTTGACATTACCTTGGTATCACAAAGTAATCCAATATCTAACATATAACTAACTACCCATATTCTTCACTATACACTAATATGCATTTAAACTTATAATAATATTAAACTAAACTAACATACTAATATACCTGTAAACACCCTAAATTTTCAGAGATTTTTTAAAATCAATTTTTGGAATTAATATGCAATTTTTCAGGAATTTACATAGGCCCTGTAGTGAGTTTGTAATTTTTAATTGCCAATAAATAACATTAAAATGAAATGAAAATATGATTTTATGGTGTAAAATAGAAAACCGGACTTAGGGTAAATTTCTGGGATTTTATTGGGCCTCAGACCTATTTTTAAAAGCCTAAAAACTATTTTTCTAAATTAAATTAATTATTATTATTATTATTATTATTATTATTATTATTATTATTATTATTGTTATATTTAATATTTTTCTGTTTTTGGGCCCGGCCCGGCCGAGTGGGCCGAGCCCGTTAGCACCCAGCCCAGCCCCCTTGGCTTAGCGGGTCGGGCGGGTCCGCTCACCCGGAGCCCGCCGCCCGACCCGACCCGCATACCCTTTCTCCCCCACGCCTCAGCCCGCGTCCCCTCCGCGTTTTCCGGCGACGGATCCGGCCACGTCGTCGGCGAACCCCGCGGCCCTCGCGCCATGACCCCCCTCGTCCCCGCGTTCTCCGGCCACGCCCCGGCGCCTCCCCCGCCTCTTTCCCCCTATATATACCGCCTCCTCCATCCTCCTCTCCCCTAACCCTAACCCTAACCCACCACCCGACTCCGACGACCCCGAGACCCGCCGACCTCCTCCCTGACCCGCCATCCACCTCGCTTCCAGCGCCGCCCAGCTCCTCCAGCGCAGCCGGCTGCCCTCTCCCCTTCCTCTTCTTTCTCCGCCTCCCTCAGACGCTCGACGCCGTCCAGCTCGCCGAGAGCCGCAGCCACCGCCCGAGACCTTGCCGGCCCCTCACCGCCCTGAGTCGCCTCCGCCGTGTCCGCCAACAGGAGACACGCGGACACAGCCCTAAACCCTAGCTCTAGCAGAGGACACAGTGTCCAGGACACGAGACGGACACGGAAAACCTCGGTTTCTCGGGTCCCCTTCAGGTACTCGTATCTTGCACCTCGGATCTCTGATTTCGATTCTGTAAATTTCTACGCGAAGCCTGTATGACCCTCTCGGTGCCCGGACAAACCGCTCGGGGCATCGCGTCCTGTGGTGATCGCACACCGCGATCCAAAAACAAGAAAAACTAGACCCTGTTTCACCCCGGAACTGAGTACGCCCCGCCAAACGGGATGACTTGGTCGCGCACGGTCTTCACAGATACGTGCGCGTCGTTGATACGGACGTGTGGGATTTTGAGGAAGCTGATTCGGGTGTACGTGCACACCGGAATCAACGCGTATCCGCGGACATCGCCCCGTATCCGCCTTTTCTGCAATTCACCCTAACTTCGTGCACACACGTCAGATCGAGACAAAACTTGTGCCATCGGGCTCGTAGCGATACGCTGGTCCTGTGGGTCAAGTTTGGTCCGATTCTGAGAACGTTGACGAAATCGCCTGTCGTGGGCCCCACAGGCCCCGCTCGACGGGCGATTTCGTGATCGGCTCATCGGAATTCAAATCTGAAAGTTTCTTTGGGTTCGTATCAGCGTTCCTGACCTATTGACACTAAGTTTGATAAATTTGGAGACCATTGACCCTGACACATTTTTTGGTGCAAAGCGGGCCCACCGGTGGACCCCGTTTTGGCCCGAAATTGCCGTTTTTGCCCTTGTCTCCAAATTGGACCCAAGAATAGGCGTTCCTAGCTGTTTGACACCTTCTGAGCGTGATGGTACTATTTATTTCAGCTTTCGGGGATATCTCTGGAAATTTTCGAAACCAGGACCTTAGTGGAAACCAAACCTCAGGCAAGTGCACCTTGCCAAACATGCAGTCATTATTTTTATATTTCCTGTAAAAATACTCTGCTGGATTTCTTGTGCAAATTCATATAAACTGATTTAAACTGCTTAACCTAGGGAACGTATGACGTACCCAGTGTCCGATCATAGTCGGATACCGACACCGTACGCGGTGTTGGGTTCGTCATTTAGAGATGGATTTACGATCCCCTTATTTTGTACTTGACCTATCAAGTACCCTACAACCCAGGACACTTGACACTATCATGGACAGAATCTTTCGGAGATATTCGTGGGGATTCTGAATAGGATACAGGACTTGACAGAGTTATTTATTTATAGACAGTATGACTTGTTGCTTTAGTTATAATCCCGCTAACATGGACATGAGACGTTATGGTCATGGCTTGCGTGATTACATTGGGTGGGGAGAGACACACAGGCTACAGGCTGTTCTATTTATATATCTACTATTATTGTGAGGTTGTAGACTCTCCAGCAGAGCTAGACCCTTTACGTGTTATTACTGCTACCGGCTCCTCGACACAGAGCTTGTAGCGGTCTCAGCCTGAGTACTAGTGTTGCTCTCATTTGCATATCACATAGATGGTTACTTAGCTTACCCTGCTGTTCATTTATTTATTGCACTGCTTATTCAGTTGGCTTGTTTTATCTTGTGCCTTGCTATGTCCACTGAGGACCTGGAATGGATTATGTCCCCAGGTTTAGCAGAGGAGCAGTACCCCGAGGTATACGGGACCGGAGCTGAAGCTATTGCTGGAGCTGAACCAAACACTGAAGACGAGGTGACTGCCGAGGACTTCTCCTGAGTGCCTGTCCCAGTACTCTTTTATTTATTTCATGTTTATCTCTTTTGTTCCTAGCCTATAGAGCCAGTTTATTCAGACTTAAGTCGGATCGTTTCTCCGACTGACTTGCTATGATGATGTTGATACTTATTTCCATTTGATTATGCAGTTTATTTCTTTATCTTTATGGATGAGATTAGTGTGGCTTGTTGTAGTAGACCTTTTTACAGCTAAAGTACGCCCTGATGGTTCCATTAAATTGGGTTATCCATCGGTGCGTGCTGCTGGCCATTGCCACGCATCTCCAGTCCCTCGGCATTTTGGGACTGGGGCGTGACATGGTTTTTGTGGTGGCCCATGCAGGTCCAACTAAATTGTTCGGTTTCAACTTAGGGACCGAACAGGCCTTCAATAGGATAGGTTATAGGATCTCATCCATTTATTGAATCATTTTTTGAACTCTATGTCGAATTCAATTTAATTGCTTGAACTGCATCCTGTTTGATTCCTCTGTGCGTTCTCATTGTTTCCTTTTGATGCAGAGAAATGGATCCCAGAAGTGGTGACGAGACCCCCTTGGGTACACCGCCTGAAGCGGGGTTTACCTGTGAAGCTGGAACGACGCCAGATACCAGAGGACAATCCTCTCAGAGCAATCAAACTGGCCAGCCAAGTTCCAGGTTCAGGCGTGATGACATCCCGCCTCCTCCCCAGTTCCCCCCTATGATGCCTGTCTTTCCCCCAGGACAGGCAATGGACGGCCAGCAAATATTTCAGATGTTCTACGCCATGATGTAGGCACAACAACAGATCCAACAGGAGACCCAACGCCGAGAGGCCGAGAACCTAAGGAACAGCCTAGTCGCAGCATTGGAACATGCAAACCCACCAAATAGGCGGCCAGCGATGGGATCCATCACGGATTTCTGCCAACTTAAGCCCCATACCTTCTCGGGCAAGGAAGGACCAACTGAAGTACATGAATGGCTTACAAACACACAGCATCAGTTGGAGGCCGCCGGACTACCAAGGGATAAATGGATGACTGCCGTCAGGATGCAACTGACGGACAACGCACATCATTGGTGGCTGTCCGAAGAAAGAAGGCTCGGACATGATCAGGTTACCTGAGAGGAGTTCTCCAGACTCTTCCAGGAAATGTACATCCCCGCTGTGGCTCGGTCAGAACTCCGAGACAGATTCAATCGCCTGATCCAGGGCAACATGACGGTGGAGGAATATAACGCCGAATTCATTCGCCTGAGCCGCTTCGCCCCTTCGCTAATTCCTACCGAAGAGGAGAAGGCGGAGAAGTTCTTTGATGGGCTCAGGTTCGAGCTTTAGAAGTTAATTGGATTGGTCGCGCCCACCTCTTACCCTGGTGATGACTTGGGTGCTGAGGAGAAGGGACGTTTCAGGCAGGAATGGCAAGTAGGCAGGTTTGCGGATCTGGACAACACTTCTCAAAGGACTGCTCGGAACGTCGAGAGGGAGTTCCGAATCGACCAGCTCCACCTGCAGCTCTTCCAGCTGGGGGAGCAACTCAGACAGGGCCTGGAGGAGCCAGGCCACCTCTACCACCTCAGGCAGCATTGTTCCAATAAGCTCGTCAGCAAAGGGGTCCCACTCAGGGACGAGGTCAGGCATATGCACTAGTAGTCACTGAGGAAGCTATTGCAGGCGAAGTAATAGCAGGTACCATATTAGTAGCTTCAATTCCTGCTGTAGCATTATTTGATTCTGGAGCTTCGCATTCATTTATTGCTGCTAGCTTCGTAGCCACCCATAGAATAGCTACCGCACCTCTCTTGAAGATGAAGAGAATCCTAACGGGAGGTGGAATTATCCCGGTTAGTGATACTTGTAGATCATGTTCGGTAGTAGTCTGTGGCCGAGAGATGCGAGCCCAATTCCTGATCTTTTCTATGCCTGATTACGATGTTGTACTTGGTATGGACTGGTTAAGTCAGTACCATGCGACACTGGATTGCCGGCTTGGAAAAGTGATATTTAGACCCCCTAGCCTTCCTGAGTTTGAATTTCTTCGAGGAGCTGTAGAACAAGGGGTCCAGCCAACTCTTAGGGTATTGACTGTAGAAGAAGATTCAAGTTACCCAAGAGTCATAATAGAATTTGTGGATGTGTTTCCCGACGATCTTCCAGGTTTACCACCTGATCGGGAGATAGAATTCACAATAGACCTAACTCCAGGAGCCGAACCTATCACTTCATCGGTATATCGGCTAGCACCTAAGGAGTTAGTGGAGCTGAAAACACAAGTTGACGACCTTCTGGAGAAAGGATTTATCCGGCCCAGTGTTTCACCTTGGGGAGCACCTATACTTTTCGTACCCAAGAAGGACGGATCTGTACGGCTGTGCATTGATTACAGAGCCCTTAATGCTGTAACTATTAAGAACCGGTACCCATTACCACGCATTGATGATTTGTTTGACCAATTGAGTGGTGCTAAGGTATTCTCAAAGATTGACCTTAGATCCGGTTATCACCAGATTAGGGTGAAGAAGGAAGATATCCCAAAGACGGCCTTCAGAACTAAGTATGGACATTATGAGTTCCTAGTTATGCCGTTTGGTTTAACCAACGCACCCGCCGTATTTATGAGTTTGATGAACGGGGTCTTCCATCAGTACTTGGATAAGTTCGTGGTGGTGTTCATTGATGATATCCTAGTCTACTCCAAGAACCACGAAGAGCACGAGGAACACCTCCGGATTGTGCTAGAAACTTTGAGAAGGGAGAAGCTATATGCCAAACTCAGCAAATGTGAGTTCTGTATGGACAAGGTGCCATTCTTAGGGTATATTATCTCGGGTGAAGGACTGTCTATGGACCCAGAGAAAGTCACTGCTATAGAAACCTGGCCTACCCCTACCTCTGTTGCGGAAGTGAGAAGTTTTCTTGGACTTGCTGGGTATTACCGGCGGTTCGTAGAAAAAATTTCAAGGATCGCAGAGCCGATGACTAAGCTGACACGGAAGGACCAGGAGTTCATATGGACGGAAGAAGGCCAGATTGCCTTCGAAGAATTGAAGAGGCGTCTAACAACAGCACCAGTCTTGACTCTTCCCTCAGGGTCAGGAGGTTTTGTTGTATACAGTGATGCGTCCGGTAGTGGACTAGGTTGTGTCTTGATGCAACATGGCAAGGTTATCGCCTATGCATCGAGGCAGCTGAAGGTCCACGAGAAGAACTACCCAACACACGACCTGGAGCTAGCTGCAGTGATTTTTGCATTGAAGATCTGGAGACATTATCTGTATGGAGAGAAGGTCGAGATATTCACTGATCATAAGAGCTTGAAGTATGTTTATACACAGAAGGAGCTCAATATGAGGCAAAGGCATTGGCTTGAGTTGATGGTGGACTTTGACATCGATCTGCAGTACCACCCGGGGAAAGCAAATGTTGTAGCCGACGCCCTCAGCAGAAAACCCTCGGCTTATTTCTTGACGGAGCAGCCCCAGCTATTACACGACTTGCAAGATCTTCAGATAGAGTTTGTTCTACCTGGACAAAATGGTTTGCTGGCTAACCTCGAATTGAATTCATCGCTGGTGGAGAGAATCAAGGAAGCTTTGCCTAATGATGCCAGATTCCGAAGGCTGAGAGAAAGAACAGAAGCAGGCCTGCAGACGGGACTTCGCATCCACGAGGACGGAACATTAAGGTGCGGAAATCGCCTATGTGTTCCAAATGGAGAATTAAGGCAGAAATTGATGACAGAAGCCCATAGCTCCATATACTCGGTTAATCCAGGAGGAACCAAGATGTACCGGGACTTAAGACAATATTACTGGTGGCATGGAATGAAAAGGGAGATTGCCCAATTTGTGGCAAAATGCTTAGTCTGCCAGCAGGTGAAGGCCGAACACCAAAGGACTGCAGGTATGTTGCAGCCACTTCTCATCCCTGAATGGAAGTGGGAGCATATTACCATGGACTTCGTCACTGGATTTCCAAGAAGCCCTAGTGGAAAGGATGCAGTATGGGTCATCGTGGATCGGCTCACTAAGTCGGCTCACTTCTTGCCGTTCAGAGTCGGACAATCCACGGAAGTACTAGCCGACATGTATATGCGTCAGATCATAAAATTACATGGAGTGTCGGTTAGTATTGTATCAGATCGAGACTCAAGATTTACATCTCACTTCTGGCGAAGCATGCAAGAGAGTCTCGGCACCAGGCTCAAATTCAGTACTGCCAATCATCCTCAGACAGATGGCCAATCAGAGCGCACAATTCAGATCTTGGAAGATATGCTGCGATCTTGTATACTGGACTTTGGAGGATCTTGGGAAGATCATCTGCACTTAGTGGAGTTCTCCTACAACAACAGCTATCAGGCAAGCATTCAGATGGCACCTTTCGAGGCGTTGTACGGAAGGAAGTGCAGATCGCCAATATGCTGGAGCGACGTTGGTGAACGTCAAATACTGGGTCCAGAGTTGGTAACCGAGACAGTAGAGAAAGTAAAACAGATTCAGAACCATCTCCGTGCAGCCCAGGATAGACAGAAGCACTGGGCCGATGCACACCGACAACCCCTGGAGTTCAAGGAAGGAGAGCATGTATTTTTGAGGATCTCGCCCACTAGAGGTACTATCAGATTTGGCAGCAGAGGCAAGTTAAGCCCAAGGTATATTGGGCCATTTGATATCTTGGAGCGCATTGGTGAGGTGGCTTACCGTCTTGCATTACCTCCATCCTTAGAGGGAGTGCATGACGTATTCCACGTCTCACAACTGAGGAGGTATGTGACGGACCCAAGTCATATAGTTGATCATTCCGAGATTTCGGTGGGACCTAGCCTGAGATACGAGGAGCAGCCAGTGGGTATACTCGACACCAGCGAGAAGACACTGCGAGGGCAGACAATCAGGCTGGTTCGAGTAGCTTGGAAACAGCACTCTCCTGGCGAATCGACCTGGGAGCGAGAAGATGTTATGCGGCAGCGTTATCCACACCTATTTGCAGAATCAGGTAGAACCTAAGCATTCTTTAATTCTGTAAATCTTGCCTTTATAGTTTACCATTCGATTGCGAGGACGCAATCCTCTTAAGGGGGGTAGATTGTAAACACCCTAAATTTTCAGAGATTTTTTAAAATCAATTTTTGGAATTAATATGCAATTTTTCAGGAATTTACATAGGCCCTGTAGTGAGTTTGTAATTTTTAATTGCCAATAAATAAAATTAAAATGAAATAAAAATATGATTTTATGGTGTAAAATAGAAAATCGGACTGAGGATAATTTTCTGGGATTTTATTGGGCCTCAGACCTATTTTTAAAAGCCTAAAAACTATTTTTCTAAATTAAATTAATTATTATTATTATTATTATTATTGTTATATTTAATATTTTTCTGTTTTTGGGCCCGGCCCGGCCCAGTGGGCTGAGCCCGTTAGCACCCAGCCCAGCCCCCTTGGCTTAGCGGGTCGGGCGGGTCCGCTCACCGGGAGCCCGCCGCCCGACCCGACCCGCATACCCTTTCTTCCCCACACCTCAGCCTGCGTCCACTCCGCGTTTTCCGGCGACGGATCCGGCCACGTCGTCGGCGACCCCCGCGGCCCTCGCGCCACGACCCCCCTCGTCCCCGCGTTCTCCGGCCACGCCCCGGCGCCTCCCCCGCCTCTTTTCCCCTATATATACCGCCTCCTCCATCCTCCTCTCCCCTAACCCTAACCCTAACCCACCGCCCGACTCCGACGACCCCGAGACCCGCCGACCTCCTCCCTGACCCGCCATCCACCTCCCTTCCAGCGCCGCCCAGCTCCTCCAGCGCAGCCGGCTGCCCTCTCCCCTTCCTCTTCTTTCTCCGCCTCCCTCAGACGCTCGACGCCGTCCAGCTCGCCGAGAGCCGCAGCCACCGCCCGAGACCTCGCCGGCCCCTCACCGCCCTGAGTCACCTCCGCCGTGTCCGCCAACAGGAGACACGCGGACACAGTCCTAAACCCTAGCCCTAGCAGAGGACACAGTGTCCAGGACACGAGACGGACACGGAAAACCCCGGTTTCTCGGGTCCCCTTCAGGTACTCGTATCTTGCACCTCGGATCTCTGATTTCGATTCTGTAAATTTCTACGCGAAGCCTGTATGACCCTCTCGGTGCCCGGACAAACCGCTCGGGGCATCGCGTCCTGTGGTGATCGTACACCGCGATCCAAAAACAGGAAAAACTAGACCCTGTTTCACCCCAGAACTGAGTACGCCCCGCCAAACGGGACGACTTGGTCGCGCACGGTCTTCACAGATACGTGCGCGTCGTTGATACGGATGTGTGGGATTTCGCGGAAGCTGATTCGGGTGTGCGTGCACACCGAAATTAATGCGTATCCGCGGACATCGCCCTGTATCCGCCTTTTCTGCAATTCACCTTAACTTCGTGCACACACGTCAGATCGAGACGAAACTTGCGCCATCGGGCTCGTAGCGATACTCTGGTCCTGTGGGTCAAGTTTGGTCCGATTCTGATAACGTTGACGAAATCGCGTGTCGTGGGCCCCACAGGCCCCGCTCGACGGGCGATTTCGTGATCGGCTCATCGGAATTCAAATCTGAAAGTTCCTTTGGGTTCGTATCAGCATTCCTGACCTGTTGACACTAAGTTTGGTGAATTTGGAGACCATTGACCCTGACACGTTTTTCGGTGCAAAGCGGGCCCACCGGTGGACCCCGTTTTGGCCCGAAATTGCCGTTTTTGCCCTTGTCTCCAAATTAGACCCAAGGACAGGCGTTCCTAGCTGTTTGATACCTTCTGAGCGTGATGGTACTGTTTATTTCAGCTTTCGGGGATATCTCTGGAAATTTCCGAAACCAGGACCTAAGTGGAAACCAAACCTCAGGCAAGTGCACCTTGCCAAACATGCAGTCATTATTTTCATATTTCCTGTAAAAATACTCTGCTGGATTTCTTGTGCAAATTTATATAAACTGATTTAAACTGCTTATCCTAGGGAACGTATGACGTACCCAGTGTCCGATCATAGTCGGATACCGACACCGTACGCGGTGTTGGGTTCGTCATTTAGAGATGGATTTACGATCCCCTTATTTTGTACTTGACCTATCAAGTACCCTACAACCCAGGACAATTGACACTATCATGGACAGAATCTTCCGGAGATATTCGTGGGGATTCTGAATAGGATACAGGACTTGACAGAGTTATTTATTTATAGACAGTATGACTTGTTGCATTAGTTATAATCCCGCTAACATGGACATGAGACGTTATGATCATGGCTTGCGTGATTACATTAGGTGGGGAGAGACACACAGGCTACAGGCTGTTATATATATATATATATCTACTATTATTGTGAGGTTGTAGACTCTCCAGCAGAGCTAGACCCTTTACGTGTTATTACTGCTACCGGCTCCCCGACACAGAGCTTGTAGCGGTCTCAGCCTGAGTACTAGTGTTGCTCTCATTTGCATATCACATAGATGGTTACTTAGCTTACCCTGCTGTTCATTTATTTATTGCACTGCTTATTCAGTTGGCTTGTTTTATCTTATGCCTTGCTATGTCCACTGAGGACCTGGAATGGATTATGTCCCCAGGTTTAGCAGAGGAGCAGTACCCCGAGGTATACGGGACCGGAGCTGAAGCTATTGCTGGAGCGAAACCAAACACTGAAGATGAGGTGACTGCCGAGGACTTCTCCTGAGTGCCTGTCCCAGTACTCTTTTATTTATTTCATGTTTATCTCTTTTGTTCCTGGCCTATAGAGCCAGTTTATTCAGACTTAAGTCGGATCGTTTCTCCGACTGACTTGCTGTGATGATGTTGATACTTATTTCCATTTGATTATGCAGTTTATTTCTTTATCTTTATGGATGAGATTAGTGTGGCTTATTGTAGTAGACCTTTTTACAGCTTAAGTACGCCCTGATGGTTCCATTAAATTGGGTTATCCATCGGTGCGTGCTGCTGGTCATTGCCACGCATCTCCAGTCCCTCGGCATTTTGGGACTGGGGCGTGACAATACCCCTTGATATTTAATACCCGTACCCAAGATACCTAAACTCTCATTACCTTGGTGTAACTCAAGGTAATCTTGAAATAATTACTAACTAATATTAACTAATATATATATATATATATATATATATATATATATATATACTTAACTTACTAACTATCAATATAAACTAACTAGCTTACTAACTAGCTTATCTTAGCTTATCAATAACTTAATCTATAATCACTCAAACTACTACAGCTTATCGCTGTTATTGCTTATCGTTGTTGCTGCTGCAGCTTAACGCTTCTACTTCTGCTGCGGCTTGCTACTTCTACTGCTGCTTCTGCTTCTGGTACGGCTTGCTGCTTCTGCTTCTGCTGCTGCATCTGCTTTTGCTTACTGCTTCTGCAGCTTGCTATTTCTGTTGCTTTTGCTGCTGCTTTTCACTGCTGCTTTCTGCTGCTTATTGGCCTGCTTATCACTGCTTATGCTTCTTCCCTCTAGCTCACATACACATACACACACATCTAATACACACATACACTCACTCACACACACACACACACACACACACACACACACACACACACACACACACACATATATATATATATATATATATATATATATATATATATATATATATATATATATATATATATATATGCTACCACATACCCACACTAATGAAGCACAAGCATTCCCCTATTCTCTCATGACCACCAACACATCAAAATAAATATAGAACATACATATTATCATATATATATATATACATACATATATATATATATATATATATATATATATATATATATATATATATATATATATATATATATATATATATATAATAATTATAATTATAATATTATAATAGCTATAACCAAGTTAATTTGAATTGAAAAGCAATGAAACAAATACGTGGAGTGCACCGCACCCGTATCACACTAAATCTATGATACGCTTGCGATACGGCTCCACCACATCACCAAACATACCCCGAAGGACACGACCAATTCTAGAATCATAATTATGAACAATACGAAGATCTAGCTACTCAACTACGTGCCCGTGTCAAAATATGACATGCTCAAACCCCCGTGTCGAAAGAAAACCCCCAAATCAATCCATATTTCCAAATTGTAGGGATACAGCCTACATGTATCTAATTGTGGATACGACAATAGTCACACACAACCAAACACATGTCAATTTGGTCTAATTAACCTATTGACAAACGCAATATGTGCCAATCTCAGAATTCTTCCAAAAATTGACACAAAATACTACATAACTTTTTCCATAGGCCTCCTATGAACCTTTCAATTCCTATGGGTAGCCTTTGTATGTGGGAGGGTTCCTAATGATTAAATTACAGATTTAGAGTCTAATTAGAGAGAAAAAACTAAATTATTCCTATTGGGAGATAGATTCCCAATAAAAATCCTAAATTGGGTGTCCAGAGCCTTCAACTTGTAGATCCTTGCTCCTTCTTGTAGATCCTTACTTCCTCCTTATAGATTCTTGCTTTCTCCTTATTCTAATAGCCTCTAATGATGATTAAGGAAGGAATTGGAAAGAAATTTGGGTAAAAATTGGTGTAGGAATGAAAAAATTTGGAAGAGGGAAATTCTAGATCAAGATTTGAAATAAAAAATAAAGAGAAAATTTTTCTCCATTCCACCTGTGGTCGGCCACTAACCCCTCCTCCAAGTCACTAGAAAATGTCCATATTACCCCTTGGTGCTTGTCATGAAGGAATTAATTAATATGGGAAGGTTCTAGTCTAATTGGTTTAACTAATTAATCCTCCTCCTAATGATTAGGCTTATTATTAGGCTCAATTCTAACTAAAATTAAATGTTGGTCCATGGATCTAATCTAAACTAGTTAGGTCCAATAACACAAGTCCAAAATCATATACTAACATCTAACAATAAGTAAATAATACAATAAATAAATTTACAACATGCACAATATTTAATTAATTATGAAATGACCAAAATATATTTTTCTAGAAAATATGGTAGTGACAGAGGCATTACCTATATGGTGATCGAGTGAAGATATTCACAGACCACAAGAGCTTGAGGTATGTGTTCACACAGAAGGAACTCAACTTGCGTCAGAGGAGGTATCTCGAGTTATTGTCGGACTATGATCTTGACCTTCAGTATCATCCACGGAAGGCCAATGTCGTAGCAGACGCCTTGAGCAGGAGAGAAGGAGCTTACTTCTTGACACAACATCACCATATTTTGGAGGATCTGCAGGAGATGTGTATCGAAGTAGTATTATCTGGTGATATCGGTTTGATGGCGAATCTGCAGGTTCAGTCTTTTATAGTTTAGAGGATCAGAGCAGAGCAGACTGGTGATGTCAGGCTTCAGCAGCTTATAGCAGAGTGTGAGTCAGGATGCAGACCAGAGTTGAGCATTCATGAGGATGGGACTCTCCAGTTTAGGAGTCGACTTTTTGTACCGAGAGGAGATATCCGGTAGGAGATTATGTCAGAGGCCCACAATTTTCAGTACCCAGTGCATCCAAGAGGGACGAAGATGTATCAGGATATTTGTTAACACTTCTGGTGGAATGGTATGAAGAGGGAGATAGTTTGGTTCATTTTTCGGTGTTTAGTCTATCCGCAGGTCAAGGCTGAGCATCAGAGATCGGCCGGACTACTTTAGCCTTTATCAATTCTGGAGTGGAAGTGGGACCATATTACTATGGACTTTGTGGCCGGTCTTCCTAGATCCCCATCTGGTAGAGATGCTATATGGGTTATAATGGATTGACTCACGAAGGTTACTCTTTTTTTTCTTTCAGAGTGGGCCAGTCTATAGAGCAGCTAGCCGAGATGTACATGAGAAGATATATTTTATGGCGTACCAGTTAGCATAGTCTTAGATAGAGATTTATGGTTCACGTCTCACTTTTGGCAGAGCCTACAGCAGAGTCTGGGTAATATGTTGAAGTTCAGTTCAGCCTACCATCCGCAGACAGACAGGCAGTCGGAGCGAACTATTCAGACTTTAGGCGATATACTTCGAGCTTGTACACTTGACTTCGGTGGATCTTGGGAGTATCACTTAGATTTAGTAGAGTTCTCCTATAACAATATCTTCTAGGCAAGAATTTAGATGGTACCCTTTGAGACTTTGTATGATAGAAGATGCAGATTACCGTTAGCTTAGGATAAAATTAGAGAGAGGAAGATGCTTGGTCCAATAATGATTGGTCAGTCAGTTGGAGTGATCATGCAGATCAGAGAGCATCTCAGAGTGGCTCAAGATTTCTAGCATTATTGGGCAGATCAATACCGTCGTTATCTTGAGTTCTCTGTCGATGACCATATATTTCTGAGAATTTTGCCTACCGTGGAGTTATCAGTTTGGTGTATGGAAAAACCTTAGTCCCAAATATGTAGGCCATTCGGTATTTTCGAGCGAGTTGGAGACATATCTTATCACCTAGCTCTTTCAATATCGCTTCATGAGGTACTTGACGTCTTTTACGTATCTCAGTTGCGCCGGTATAATCCAGACCTGAGCCATATACTGGATCATTCAGAGTTGGTCGTTGGTACCGACCTATCGTATGAGGAGAGGCCCATGTCTATTTTGGACTAGAGGGAGAAGGTTTCAAGAACCGGACTATCAGATTATTTCGTGTTGCTTGGGGGCATCACTCACTGGACGAGTCGACGTTAGAGCGTAAGGATAATACGAGTACTCGTTATCCATTTCTCTTTGACTTGGGAGGTATACTTATTCGTATAACTATGTCCTATCTTATCCTATGCATATGATTATTTATTAGCTTATATGTTATATGTGTTATTGTTTCTTTTCGAATTTCTTGTTGTTACCTAGGAATTTTCATGCTCACATGAGTTTTCTACTTATTTTGTTTTCGTGCTTGCTTTCTTGGATTTTTTTGTTAGTTGATTTTGGATCCTTATAAAATTTTGAGGACAAAATTTTTCTAAGGAGAGAAGAATTGTGAGGCTTGTCTCACAGTATTCGTATTTTATGCGGATACGTATTTTGTGCTAGTTATTATATTTTATTGGATATCGAGGAAGCTCAAAAATCCTCAAAATTGAAACTTTACTACCTGACTGGTATACCGACGGTATACTTACAGTATACCGACGATATACTGTCCGACAGATATTTGTTTCACTTTTCGAGATATTTTTTTATAAATAGTACTTGAGATATTTTATTTATTTATTTCTCTTTCTCTTTCCTATCTTCTTTATTTCTCTCTCGAGCTTGCAGCGTGGTCTTGAGACCTGGAGTGTGGTTTCTGAACCCCTTCGTGGTGATGGACTAGAAGTTTTAGGCTGGGAGTTCGCTTTAGGCAATTACACCTTATCGATTTTGTGAACTTCTTTTACTTTCTGTCATTTTACTTTCCTGGAGCTTTGGTTATTGCTTTTTAGCTTAGACTTGCTTTACGATTATCGTCTATCTCGTATTTTCTATCCTTTTGATCGTCTCAATTTTAATTTTTGGTAGAATCTTGTTCCATCCCTTTTTGGTAACTCGGTAAAGAAAATGGTGCCGGAGTTGTGATAGTAAGATTTAGTCCATATTGGGATATAAGACTTACCCTAGACTTTACTTCTTGTTAGACTTGGTTCTGGTAGTTTTTAGGGTTTGATTTGGGTCCTAGAAATTATACTTGACTTTAACCATGTTTATCCTTGAAAACCAACATACCGGCGGTATACTACAATATATCGACGGTATACCAATTTCGACAGACTTAATTTCTAGATATTTTTCTGTGAACCCTATCGGCATACCGACGGTGTACTATAGTGTACCGATGGTATACCAACTCTGCCAATATTTGTTGACCGACTTCAGAATATTTGTCTTGGCCGACATACCGATGGTGTACTAGGCTGTGCCGACGGAATACCGATTTATGGAACTTTATTTTCCAGTAACTTTTTTGCTTACTTGGAACGGCGTACCGACGATATATTACAGTATATATCATGATCCGCACCAGGAATTTAGGCATGAGCTATGGGTACGTCCATCCTACGCCACAGCATCGACGGAAGAACGCTATCTAGGTCTCAATACTAGTAACACAACTCACATAACCTGTCAATGATCTCAACTCCATAAGGAGGACAATGAATATGCATATGATCATCAAATCACAAGGTACTCAATCACAATAACTATAAGAAGGTAAATAGCACGATGAGATATGAAAGATATAAGTACCAACATAAGTCTAGAACACAACTCAAATACCAATGAAAGTCTAGAGTCTAGCTATTTCAACTAAAAGTCTTAATATAATACAACCCAAGTCTAAAAGTTGGAATAATCCAAAACATAAATAAACTAGACTAAGTGTTGTCTAAACAACTATGGGTGGTATCTCCTCTAAGGAGAGTGGCTCCTTTGGAATCTCCGGGATGTAATCTTCATCTACTTCTGGACTATAATGGGTAGGACATAATTCCTCGAGATCCTCTAATTTTTTTATCTAGTCAGGATTGGAGCGAAGCACAAATACTAACAGCAATTTCAGTTATATTGACAAAAACTATAAAATAGTGCAAGAAAATACATGATGAAAAAAATACTGAAAAGTAAGGAATGCTGGGAGACATGTAAACAATATATAGAACTAACTAACAATGAACAGATATATGTGAATGCTAGAAATGAATGTACTGAAATAAAAGAATATGAATTCTAGCTAAGTGTTGTAAAATATCAGTTTTCTATGTGATCGACTTGGGACTAGATTAGGCTTATTATATATGATTGGCTATGATACATGTGAGGTCCGGCTAACAATCTGGTTAGCTATGCTGCGAGCAATAGTTAGGCTAATCATATATAACAGGATATGAGGCATGTCAATGGTCAGGCTACACCCTACCTAATATGTGGTTTGAGCTATGATGCATGTAAAGTGGGATATGATCACATAATCTTGCTAATATTTCTCCGTCTCCAACTAGTACGATGTATTCCAATTATGACTCTTCATGACAAGTATCTATGATACTAGCCCGTATTTCTTTTGTGTCAGAATCAAGTATACACTACAACTAGAAGCATAGTAATAATCAAAATAATAAAAACTATCAGAGAATGCACTCGTTTGTGGTCCTAAGCAAAGAGTATCTCTCGGTATCCGAGCTGGTATCACACAGACCTATATATAAAATATTAATGTCATTTGGGTGTAATGAGTGGTAAACATGCTAAAATATGCTAAAATATGCTTTTTAGGCTATTTCTAGGTTACACTAGTCAAACTAGGTCCAACTAGACCAATACCTTGAAATCAGGTCCATACCTATCTCCTAGATCGATTCTAAGTCTAAACTAATGAATGCTAGGTTGTATTTAGGTTCCTAAGTTCATAACTAAACTAGCTAATACCTTGAGTTAGAACAGCTAATATTAACTATCACTATGCTAATACCATATATTATATACACCTATATATATACTTACTTTATAAGCTATATATATATATATATATATATATATATATATATATATATATATATATATATATATATATATATATATATATAAGGTATCTATAATACTTAGTTAATAACTAATGTGTCACCATCAATCACCCAAATAACTTAGCCTCTGATACCCATCTAGTAATATTATAATTCAGTTTTACACGAATACAATGTCAGTGATTTGTCCAAGGGTCTGACACTAACTTCTAAGGCTCAGTGTCAGTGCATACTGCTATATTTGATAAAATCCATAAGCACTAATGTGGACTCATATGACCCTCACTGAATTAATTTTATCTCCACACATACCTGAACTGAGCAGGTGGACTCCCAATTGGCTTACCCTGAATTGAACCTTGCCGGCAACTGAGGGAACAATTCCCCCATACTGTACCTGACCTGTACCAAGTCTCCTCTAACTGTACTTGCGTCTGATGGTCACAGTTCATTTGAACTGCTGCAGTTGCTTTGGATGGTATCAGGTTCCCTCTCTAACCTACCTACTCTACATTACCCTCACAACCTGTACTGCACTTAGTATCACATACCCACACAATTAAGTGTGTGAGTGCCACTCTAATTGTTTGGCATTGGTACGGATACACAAATACACTACATACGTATTCTCACTAGGATTCACATTGCTCACAGACTAGTGCAAGGGCATGTGCATACCTGCACAACTTATCTTCTAACCACCTGAATTCTATGATCCCCAACTGATACATGCGCTGACCTTACACTGATGTTTTCCCTTGCCGACTTGCTATTACTACTGTTGTTTTTGGTCAAAACCCGATCCCCCTTTGCTCCAATTTCCTTATTCACAAGCTAGCTTATAACCCCCAATACCTTACTGACTGCACAGTCCAACCCCAAATGGAGTACACACACACACACACAAACACACACACACACACACACACACAAGCTAGCTTACACTGCATATCCACCCTAGAGGATACTCATTTGAGTATCACACTCTATCACCAATCACCCGAGTTTAATACTCCACTAGTTCACTGATACACACAGGGTACTAGTATTCAAGTTCTTCCCACGACTGATACCCAATACCCCAATGTTACACATGTACAGACTCCCACTGTAATATGCAGTGCACTTGGCACTTGACACACAGGTTGCTGCCTGTGTATGCCCGAGCTTCTGTTGCTTGTGTATCTAGTGCACACCCTACAAATAACCTGGCACCACACACCTTTCCACCTGAAATGACATAGCAACAAAACAACTCAAACCTCCAAGCTCACCTTGGCACCCTACTGTTACAACCATTTTCCCCTTCCTCCACACTGCTGTGCTCACTCTGACCAACACATTCAAACAATATATATACCTTAGTGTGTGTGTATATATATATATATATATATATATATATATATATATATATATATATATATATGAGGCATTATAAGTAGATTACTTCTCTTAACCATATCATCATATACCTAGTGTGCGCAAGCAAGATACCCATGATACTCAACCATTCCTCTTGCCAAAACCCTCAATCACACTAATAACATATATATATATATATATATATATATATATATATATATATATATATATATATATATGTAATATGATTAGTTGTTATGAAAGATAGGAGAAAATACCCATAAACACCAAAACCCCTAAACTATGAGCAAAATCTCATGAGAAAAACATTATGGAACCAACAGAGACAAATTTTCTCTCCTTGAGGGTGTTCCTAAACCATGGGTAATGGCCAAACAAATAAGAAAAACAGAATTTAAAGGAGATATTTCATATTTTTATCTATTAGTAGATGGATTTCCAATGTAAACTTCTTCTTCTCCCAAGCTCCTTAAAACCTAAGCTTCTAGACTTCTTAGATGAGGAAAATAAGAGGGATTGGATTTTAAATTTCTGAAATTTGTTGGGAAAAAGAAGGGGTTTGGGGAAGAACTACTTCTAGGATTTTTTATGAGCCATGAATGAACTAGAGGGAGGCTCCCACTCTCTATATAGGCCGGCCACAGTGAGAACCTAGGGCTTGGAATGCATAAAGTCCTCAATGCCCCTATGGTTAGTTATGAAGTGTTATTCAAATAAGTGGAGTTTAATCCTAAGTGAGGGTTTAACAAATTTCTAATTTAAATGCATAGGGATTAACTAGTGGGTTCAAAATATCTAGTCTAAGGTTGAGTCTAATGGTCACATCAAGTCTAGTCTACCAACCCATTATCATTAATACTAACAATATAATATATAATACATATTATGTAACTACAACATAATATATATAGTATTGCAAATGACAACAATGCCCCTACTCTAGAAATGTGGTAGTGACAAGTGTACCCTCCTAAAAAAAATTTCGTCCTCGAAATTGAACTATACTATCAAAAAAACACAATAAGAACAATAAGAACTATACCTCAAGGCTCGAAGAGATACGGGTATTGCTCTCGCATTTTTTTCTCCCTCTCCTAGGTTGACTCTCCTGGAGAGTGAAGTCTCCATGCATCACAAACCAAAGGAATAGTCTGGTTCCGCAATACCTTCTTTCTGCGATCCAAAATCTCTACGGGCTGCTCAGGATAGATGAGAGTCAGACCAACCTCGATCTCCGAGTGATCTAGTATGTGACTAGGATCTGCCATGTACCATCTCATCTATGACACATGGAACACGTCATGTACTCCCTCTTGTACAGGCGACAAGTCTAGTCTGTTGGCCACTGCACCGATCCTTGCAAGAATATTGAAAGGTTCGATGTATCGAGGACTAAGCTTTCCGCCTCCACCAAAGCGAATAGTGTCCCATGTCGGAGAAATCTACAAGAACACCAAATCTCCAACCTATAATAATACAGCCTTAACACGCAATCTAAAATAAAGCAATCATAAGAAATTATAACAAAACCTATACCTCAAACTCCAAGGGTCTACGGTGGTTGTCGGCCCAATGCCGCTGTCTGTCCTACACCATCCAAAGTCTATCTCTGATGAGTTTCACCTTCTCTGCTGCATCCACAACCATTTTTGGTCCCAACGAGGCTCTCTCTCCGACATCATCCCAAGATAACTGTGTACGGCACCTCCGTCCATATAGAGCCTCAAATGGTGATATCTCAATACTGGCCTGGTAGCTGTTGTTGTAAGCAAACTCTACCAGGTGTAGATGATCCTCCCAAGAACCTCCAAGATCTAGAACACAAGTGCGTAGCATATCCTCGTGAGTCTGAATAGTTCTCTCCGACTGCCCGTCTGTCTGGGGGTAATATGCTTTACTGAACTTAAGCTGGGTGCCTAAGCTAGCCAGCAAACTCCTCCAGAAGTAGGAAGTAAAACGACTATCCTAATCAGAGATGATGCTCACAAGAACCCCATATAATCTGACAATCTTTCACACATACATCTCTGCTAGCTTCTCCTTCGACGAACCCACTTTGAATGGTAAGAAGTGGACTGATTTGGTCAACCTGTCTACGATGACCCAAATCGTATCTTTTTCTCCTGGAGAATGCGGAAGCCCCGAAACAAAACTCATAGTTACATGCTCCCACTTCACTCTGGGATGGGTAAAGGCTGAAGCAATCCACCTGGCCTCTGACTATCCGCCTTTACCTGCTGGCACACTAAACACCGGAATACAAAGTGTGCTACCTCGTGCTTTATACGATACCACCATACGTGCTCCCTCAGGTCTCGATACATCTTGTTGGCACCTGGATGCATCGAGTACTGAGAGCAATGTGCCTCCTGCAAAATCTTCTCACCCATCTTTTCGCTCGGCACACATATCCTAGTACCATACCACAATGACCCATCATCAAAAATAGTGAAGTCCTCTGATAATCCTGTCCGAACCTGCGCCCTGATACTCCTCAGAGCCTCATCATCATACTGCATAACTCTGATTCTATCCATCAGCTCGGACTGTATCTGCAATCCTCATATCTGAATTTCGATACCAGGAACTAGCACCTCAATTCCTAAGCTCTCAAGATCGGCCAACAAGTGTCTGTCTGTCGTCAAGTACATAGCCATCAGATACCTGCTCAAGGCATCGGAGACTACGTTAACCTTTCCTGGGTGGTATTATAATAAAATGTCGAATTCATTCATCAACTCCAACCATCTTCTCTGCCTCATGTTCATCTTTTTTTGTATAAACACGTACTTCAAGCTTTTATGGTTGGTGAAAATCTCTACACGCTCTCCGTACAAATAGTATTTTCATAGCTTTAGAGCAAAGATAACCGTTGCCAACTCCAAATCGTGGGTGGGGTAGTTCTTCTCATGATGACATAATTACCTGGAATCATAAGCAATCACCTTCCCGTGCTGCTAAAGAACATAACCCAAACCCTTCCCTGAAGCATCACTATTAATAGTAAATCCACCTGTCCCCGATGGCAACGTCAATACTAGAGCCGTCATCAATCTCATCTTCAGCTCGTCAAATACGGCCTGAAAAATCCTCCTTCCAAACAAAATTTATATTTTTCTGGTCAGCCTAGTCATTGGCTCTGCAATCCTGGAGAAGTCTTGTAAAAATCTCCTATAATAACCTGCTAGTTTGAAAAAACTCCTGATCTCATCCATTGAACTAGCAGTAGCCCACGACTCCACAGACTCGATCTTCTTCGGGTTAACTGAGATCCCGTCACCCGTCACTACATGCCCAAGGAATTCAACCTTGTCAAGGATGAACTCGCACTTCAAAAGCTTCTCGTAAAGTTCCTCTTTCATGAGAGTCTCCAAAACCATCCTCAGGTACTCCTCATGCTCTTTCGTAGTCTTTGAATACACAAGAATGTCGTCGATGAATACCACCATGAACTTGTCAAGGTACTGATGGAACACCTTGTTCATCAGGTTCATGAATAATGTCGGTGCATTAGTCAACCCAAACGGCATCACCATGAACTTATAGTGGCCATATCGAGTCTGAAAAGATGTATTCGGAATGTCTTCTTTCTTCACTTTTACCTGGTGGTAGCTTAACCTCAAGTCTATCTTTGAGAATACCTTCGCTCTGCTCAACGAATCGAAAAGATCATCTATCCCTGGCATTGGGTATTTATTCTTGATAGTGAGGTTGTTCAGAGCTCTGTAGTTGATGCACATGCGTACCGACCCATCTTTCAACGGTACGAACAATATCGGAGCACCCCACGGTGATGAACTGGATTTAATGAAGCCCTTTTCCTGTAACTCGTCAACCTGCTTCTTCAACTCTGCCAGTTCACTGTTATTGACCCTATAGACGTACTGTGATATTAGCTCTGCGCCTGGCACTAAGTCTATAGAGAACTCGATATCTCTGTCTTGGTAGTAAACCTGGGTATTCCTCTGGAAAGATATCCAGGAACTCTGCTATCAAAGGATGTGGCAACTCCTTCTCTTACATCCTGGCTCCACAAAAGGTGCCCCTGCTCTGCTCCGCTGCTTCTCTGGCGACCTCAAACTCTGGCTCTCCTAGCGGTTGAAATATCACTCTGTCTCCACGATAATCTATAGTAGCATGGTGCCTACTCAACTAGTCCTTTTCGAGTATAATATCATATCCGGGAAGTGGCATTACGAGTAAGCACACACTAAACTCTCGACCTTCTAACAAAACTCTCCGGCCCTTGTAAAAATTTACTGACTAGGATAATGCCTACGCCAGTCGTGATCTTGCAAGTCCTATCTAATGGTTCTGCCTCCAAACGATGCTAAAGAGCATAAGATACAGATACAAAACTATAGAAAGTGCCAGAATCGAATAATGCAAGTGCTGTAATAGAATCGAGAATAACTAAACCTGATATCATGTCTCCTGCTGGCTCGGTCTCCTCGACCGTCATGGCTTATACTCGTCCCTGGGGTGCACTTCTCTGCTGCTGGTGGTGCTGTGGCAAACCTTTGCTGCTGTGGTGAAAGTGGTGGTCCCCTCTGCTAGCCTCCTGGTGCATTAGGTACTCTAGCAGGTCCCCTCTGAGTGGCTACTCCACCCTGACCTAGACGAGTCTGAATAGACGGAAAATCTCTCAACTGGTGCGCTGACGATCCATAAGACAAACATGTACCCAACCTTTTTATGGAGATGTCTCTCGTATGTTCAGCCTTCACGCAGTACGCACACTGGATAGCAGGCTGGGTCTGCCTCTGCGGATGCTGTTGGATATGTCCTCAAGCTGGTGTCTGGTGATGCTGGTGCTGATACGGCCTCTGTTGCTGCTGAAAGTGGGGGTGCTTGGTCGGTCCCGTGCTACCACTCGCTCCAAAAGAAATATCGCATCCTCTCTTGGGCCTGAGGTCCAAATTATCCTCAACAATCTGGGCATCCATCAGAATGCCCACAAAGGTAGCAGTGCGACGTCCAAAAGTATGAGACTTGATCTCTCTCATTAGCCCCTTCCTGAACTTCCAGGCTAGGTCTCCTGGGTCCCGAATCATCGATGGTACGAAACGACTCAAGAGGCAAAACTCTATGGTGTACTCTTTGACCGACATGTTCCCTTGGATTAAGTCATGGAACTGACTCTCCAAGGCTCCCAAGGCCACGTCGGGAAAGAACTTCTCCTTGAAAAGCTCATTAAAAGTCTCCCAAGTAAGTCCTATAGCAATAACTCTCGGCTCCGTAAGATACCAAGTCAACGCAATATCGACCATATGGCTGCCGGCGGCCTCGATCTGCAGACTCTCTAGAATCTGAGCCAAGCGCAAGTTCTTTTCTATGTCATCCAGCCAAACTCCAGCGTAGAGTATCCCCTCAACGCCCTTGAATTCTCGAGGCATCATCCTCTTGAAGTCCACTATAGTGCCTGGCCTCAATTGCTGCTATTGCTGGCCAGGATGCTGCTGTGCCACTCTTTCCACGACTTGGAGAGCCACCCGTTGAGAATTCTCCATACCCTCCCTCATCAACTCAGTCTGCGCTTGGTGTGCCTCTGTCTGCACCCTCTGTACCTCATCTTGAACTTGCTGAGCCTCTGCTGACGTCTTCTGAGCATTCACTATGCCCTGGATCAATGCGAACATCTGTGCTCCGTCAGCGGGCACACCTCCTGGAAACGAAATCGGTGGTGGTGGAATATCCTCCGTAACAGTCGGGATGACCCTCTGGACAGGTGGGGGAGGAGGACCCCCAAAATACGAAAACTCCTACACGAACAGGTAAAGTAGGAGGAGCAACTCCAGCTGCCTGGGTAGCAGGTCGAGAGGTGGCAGACCTCTCGGAAGCTGCGGGTCCCAATCTCAGCGACCTAGTCTTCGGTGGCATCCTGAAGACAGATGGGAAGAAGAAATCAATTAAGGAAAAAGATATGATACCATCAAAGAAGGACAGTAAATTTAAAAGAAGCAATTATTCAGAATAGCAAAATAAAATTTAAAATTTTCTAGTTGTGATTGAGCATACTCTTATCTATACCCTATCTCATGCTCGTAATATTACTCTAAGTTAGAGCACTACTACGATACTGCTCTAGTTGTGATCTAATCTTACTCTTCTAGATTCTGGGCCTGCATGGGCCACCACTAAAACGTGTCATAACCCGCACCCAGAATTTGGGCATGAGCTATGGGTTCGTCCAGCCTACGTCGCAGCATCGGCGATAGAACACTATCTAGGTCTCAATACTACTAACACAACTCACATAACATGGTAATGATCTCAACTCCATAAGGAGGACAATGAATATGCATATGATCATTAAATCACAAGGTACTCAATCCCATAACTATAAGAAGGTAAATGGCACGATGAGATATGAAAGATGTAAGAAGTACCGACATAAGTCTAGAACATAACTCAAATAACAATAAAAGTCTAGAGTCTAACTATCTCAACATAAAAGTCTCAACCTAATACAACCCAAGCCTCAAAGTTAGAACAATCCAAAACATAAATAAACTAGACTAAGTGCTGTCTAAACAACTACGGGTGGTATCTCCTCTAAGGAGAGTGGCTCCTCTGGAATCTCCAGGATGTAATCTCCATCTACTCCTGGACCATAATGGGTAGGAAAAAATTTCTCGAGATTCTTTGAAAGATGTTATCCAGTCAGGATTGGAGCAAAGCACAAACACTAACAGCAATTTCAATTATATTGAGAAAAACTATAAAACTGTGCAAGGAAATACATGAGGAAAGAAATACTGGAAGTAAGGAATGCTGGAAGACATGTAAACAACATATAGAACTAACTAGCAATGAATAGATATATGTGAATGCTAGAAATGAATGTACTAAAATAAAAGAATAGGAATTCTAGCTATGTATTATAAAATATCAGTTTACTATGTGATTGGCTTGGGAGTAGATCAGGCTTGTTATATATGATTGGCTATGATACATGTGAGGTCAGGCTAACCACCTGATTAGCTATGCTACAAGCAATAATTAGGCTAATCATATATAACAGGCTATGAGGCATGTAAATGGTCAGGCTACATCCTACGTGATATGTGGGTTGAGCTTTAATGCATGTAAAGTGGGATATGATCACATAATATTGCTAATATTTCTCCGTCCTCAGCTATTATGATAGATTTCAATCATGACTACTCATGACATGTATCTATGATACTAGCCCATGTATCCGCTGTGTCGGAATCAAGTATACACTACAACTAGAATTATAGTAATAATCAAAATAATAAGAACTGTCAGAGAATTTACTCGCCTGTGGTCCTGAGCAAAGGGTATCTTTCGGTATCCGAGCTGGTGTCACACAGACCTATATGTAAAATATCAATGTCATTTGGGTGTAATGAGTGGTAAACATGCTAAAATATGCTTTCTAGGCCATTTCTAGATTACACTAGTCAAACTAGGTCCAACTATACCAATACCTTGATATCAGGTCCATACCTATCACCTAGATTGATTCCGAGTCTAAACTAATGAATGCAAGGTTGTATCTAGGTTCCTATGTTTACAACTAAAGTAGCTAATACCTTGAGTTAGAATAGCTAATATTAACTATTACTATACTAATACCATATATTATATACACCTATATATACTTACTTTATATATATATATATATATATATATATATATATATATATATATATATATATATATATATATATATATATATATATATATAATACTTAGTTTATAACTAATGTGTCACCATCAATCACCCAAATACCTTAGCCTCTGATACCCGTCTAGTAACATTACAATTCAGTTTTACACTGATACGGTGTCAGTGATTTGTCCAAGGGTCTGACACTAACTTTTAAGGCTCAGTGTCAGTGCACACTGCTATATTTGATAAAACCCATAAGCAATATTGTGGACTCACATGACCCTCACTGAATTAACATCATCTTCACACATACCTGAACTGAGCAGGTGGACTCCCCATTGACTTACCCTGAACTGAACCTTGCCTGTAACTGAGGGAACAATTCCCCCACACTGCACCTGACCTGTACCAAGTCTCGTCTAACTGTCCTTGCTGCTGATGGTCACAGTTCATTTGGATTTCTACTGTTGCTTTGGCTGATTTCAGGTTCCCTCTCTAACCTACCTACTCTACACTACCCTCATAACCTGTACTGCACTTCGTATCACATACCCACACAATTAAGTGTGTGAGTGCTACTCTAATTGTCTGGCATTTGTACTGATACATAGATACACCACATATGCATTCTCACTAGGATTCACATTGCTGACACACTAATACAAGGGCATGTGCATACCTGCACAACCTATCCTCTAACCACCTGAATTCTAAGATCCCCAACTGATACGTGCACTGACCTTATACTACTGTTTCCCCTTCCTGACTTGCTGTTACTACTGTTATTTTTGGTTAAAACCCGATTCCCTTTTGCTCCAATTTCCTTATTAACAAGCTAGCTTATAACCCCCAATACCCTACTGACTGCACAGTCCAACCCCAAATGGAGCACACACACACACACACACACACACACACATACACACACACATACACACACACACACAGAGTATCTCACTGTCACTTATACTGCATATCCACTATGGAGGATACTCATTTGAGTATCATATTCTATCACTAATTACCAGAGATTAATACTCCACTAGTTCACTGATACACACATGGTACTAGTATTCAAGTTCTTTCCACGATCGATACCCAACACCCTAGTGTTATACCTGTCCAGACTCCCACTGAAATCTGTAGTGCTCTTGGCACTTGACACACAGGTTGCTGCCTGTGTGTTCTCGAGCTTCTGTTGCTTGTGCATATAGTGTACACCCTACAAATAACCTTGCACCACACAGCTTTTCACCTAAAATGACTCAGCAACAAAATACCAACTCAAACCTCTAAGCTTACCTTGGCACCCCACTGTTACAACCATTTCCCCCTTCCTCCACACTGCTGTGCTCACTCTGACCAACATCTTCAAACAATATATATAGCTTAGTGTGTGTGTGTGTGCGTGTGTATATATATATATATATATATATATATATATATATATATATATATATATATATATATATATATATATATATATAACATATGAATTAGGCATTATAAATAGGTATACTTCTATTAATCATATCATCATACACCTAGTGTGCACAAGCAAGATACCCATGATACTCAACCAATCCTCTTGCCAAAACCCCAATCACACTAATAACATCTATATATATATATATATATATATATATATATATATATATATATATATATATATATATATATATATATATATAAAATTATAAATATGTAATATGAATAGTTGTAATAAAATATAGGAGAAAACACCCAAAAACACCAAAACCCCTAAACTATAAGCAAAATCTCATGAGGAAAATATTATGGAACCAATAGAGGCAAATGTTTTCTCCTTGAGGGTGTTCCTAAACCATGGGTGGTATCCTAATGGCTAAATAAATAAGTAAAACAGAATTTAAAGGAGAGATTTCATATTTTTACCTATTGGGAGATGGATTCCCAATGCAAACTTTTTTTCTCCCAAGATCCTTGAAATCTAAGCTTCAAGGCTACTTAGATGAGGGAAATGAGAGGGATTGGGTTTTAAATTTCTGAAATTTGGTGGGGAAAAGAAGGAATTTGGGGAAGAACTGCTACTATGGTTTTTTATGAGCCATGAATAAACTAGAGGGAGGCTCCCTCTCTCTATATAGGCCGACCATAATTAGAACCTAGGGCTTGTAATGCATAAAGTCCTAAATGTTCCTATGGTTAGTCATGAAGAGTTATTCAAATAAGTGAAGTTTAATCCTAAGTGAGGGTTTAACAAATTTCTAATTAAAATAGATAGGGATTAACTAATTGGTTCAAAATATCGTCTAAGGTTGAGTCTAATGGTCACATCAAGTCTAGTCCACTAACCCATTATTATTAATACTAATAATACAATATATAATAAATATTATGTAACTACAACACAATATATATATAGTATTACAAATGACAATAATGCTCCTACTCTAGAAATATGGTAGTGACAGTATACCGATTTGTTGGAATCCAGAACTGGCTATTTTTTCTATCTTTGGACCAGTATACTGACAGTGTACTGGACTGTACCTACGGTATACCGATCGTGCTATTTCTTTTGGAATTCTTGGTTTTTCGTGATTCCGTTATGTTACTTCTGGCTTTTGTTTGGACACGCGATGAATTGACCTGACTAGACATGAACTTACATGAATTCATATGACTTGACTTGACTTGACTTGGCTTTACTCGATTTTTACCCGGCTTTGCCCGTCTACACGTGATGACATGATTGACTGGACTTGAGTTGTCATGACTTTACATGGCTTCATTGGACATGGCTTGACTTGGTTTCACTTGGCTTCATCTAGATTGATATGTCTTCACATGGTTGTACATAGTTTTACTTGGCTTTATCTGGATTGACATGGCTTCACATGATTGTACATAGTTTCACTTGGCTTCATCTGGATTAATAAGACTTCACTTGGCTTTACCTATCTTCACATGGCTTTACCTAGCTTTACTTGGTTTCACGTGGCTTAGTTATTGTCGTAGTTTACATGAGTCCATATGTGCAATATATATTAAACCTATTTATATTATTATTAGAACTTATTTTCTTGTATCATGTCTAGGATAGTTTCTACGGAATGCCACATACGGATTCATACAAGAAACTGCTAGGGATTAATAACTAGAGATTCACTTAGTACATCGCTAGAATTTTTTCTTGATTGCATGCAGTCCCGGTTATTCATGCAGTTATCTTGTGGAGTATCCAGTAGTATATGTAAAACTCCTCGACCAAATTTAGGATTATTTTAATTTAGATTGAGAGATTATTATTAATTTGGATACAATTAGAATTAATGTGCAACAATTATGTGACTTAATATACCTTACCGTTGCTTCGATGCTTGGAGCGCTACACTACTAGTTACATTCAAACAAATTTCATACACATCTCCTAGACATGCCAGACTACCCATCTGACCCTTGTGTAATTCTTAAATACTCAATATTGTGCTTCATTTTAGCTGTGCAATATTCGTTGCAAACGTCCATGTATAATCCTAATAAAATCCCACCTTGCATAATTGCCGTTCCAATCAAAATTGGAGGCACAACCTCAACCCAATTCCATATAACCCAAATTATGGCATTTACCTATTCAGAGCCTGCTACTCCCATGACTCTTGTGTCCCACTCAAATTTAATCCCATGCATTTTTAATTGGCAAAAGAACGCCTTGTGCAATTATTTTTAATTGAATTAAATTGGTGACCAAACCTCACCCAAATCTAGACCCAACCAAGCCCATGATCCCCTACACCCTTTCATGTAGACAAGCTCCCCACCCCAAGGAGCCCAGGCCGGCCCAAATCCCGAGGTCAGCCCATATTTTTCCTCTCCTATATAAATACACATTCTCTCCCTTGAAACCCAAGAATACATAAACCATCTCACCATCACATACCTAGCCGAACTCCCCTAGACAACACGAGCATCCCTTCCCCGACTTCCCCAACACCACCACCACCTCAAGCCGCCACCACCACAGCCCCCTCTTTCGCCTGCACTCCCCCTCGACGCAGGACCACCACCCCAGCCGCCTGTAACCGCCTCCACCTTCACCATCATCCACATCAACATTCCGATCACCAACCCGACCCCGATCAACCCTAACCCGCCGGAACAACACAACTCCACCAGCAACACCACCATAACACCACCATCCACCTTCCCCCCGACCAGCATCGTTCCTCCACCGACCAAGCCGCCGCTGCCGCCGCTGCCAAGGCTGCTGCTGCTGCCGCTGCTGCAACTGCTGTAGTTACTGCCGCTGCTGCCGTTGGTTGTTGCACGACGTTGAAGCTCTACCAATCGCCGGAGTACGTACACGTCGACGAGACAGAACCCCCCTCTCGACCACGACTAGGTAAACATTGTATTACCTCTTTTCTTTATTATGGCATTATGTCGTTGTGTCGTGTGTCGTAGATTTGGACACAAACTATGTAATGAGAAACCCTATATGTGTATGTGTGTATGCTTAATTAGATTAGATAATAATTAATAAGTTAGTAATTACCCTAATGTTATGACTTGTTATTAAGGACTTGTATTTCACTTAAAAATCCAGACATTGACAAGTACACTTAACAAGAGAAATAAGGACAGGTAATTTTACAAAACATAAGTAGCTTCGTAAAACCATAACTTTAGTAATTTATTGTCGTGAGGTATACGGTAACTGAGGACAGGCCACTTGTGCATCTTAGCTACGTGCACACGCGACTCTGTAGTCGACCAGCCGTGACCCCTGCGTCAGTACCTAAGAGCAGTATCGTAGTTTTGTGTATATTACTTTAGTGTCTGATGATAGAATTTGCTATATTATATTGTATGTTTAGGGTCACTGGACTAGCCAGAAGATACTTCAGGAGCAGGCTATTGGCATTCACAGCTTGAGGACCCAGGCAAGATACCTTGCCATATTTACTGTTTAATTTAAAATATGCAAATATTGTATGATATCTGGTTGCTTTCTTTTATACAACTGTGCGCTTTCGAGATTAACTCGGGTTCAGTCGACGGATGCGTCGATGAGTAGTGTACTTGACCTAGTCATTAGTAGATTGACCCCATTGGGAGGATACTCTGATATCTTCCGAGACATGACACTCTTACACGTTTTACGGTAACAAATTCATATTGGGATGCGGGTTCGCGTACTCGACTAGATATCGGTGCGTTTGACATGCATCACGGTTTAGTACGTAATTCAAGATTTTATATTAGTAGAGACTTGGCATATAGATACGTGGTATGCACGTCGAGTATTCGGCTTGTATATCTATATTGTGCAGGGAGAACAACTAGTAGGCGTATATGATACACACATTAGAATTCGTAGTATCCGGAGGAGCCACGGATCCAATGACTTCCTTTACACTGATGCCACGTTCTTCAGAGCGATATGGACGATATTTATACTGATGCCACGTTCTTCGGAGCGATATGGATGATATACTGTACAGATGCCACTCTCTTCGGAGTGAGGACATTATGCCTACGCCTACCCATACGTACCAAAGTTATCCTCACATTGCATTCACATAGATGGTTAGCACACCATTTATTTATTTTATTCAGTATTTATATATGGCATGCTTCTATGTATCTTGTTACGTCCCTCTGAGGACCCGGTTCTTTCCCAGATTTGGACAAGGCATATTACCCCACAGTGTATGGACCAGGACAGGAGACTAGGTATGCAACCGCGGAAGAGCTAGAGGTGTTATCGTCAGAGTTTCCGTGATCAGTTGGTAGACCTTCTGCCTAGGATTGGAGCATCATTATCTAGTCAGCCGATGCCCTAGTCACTACTCTTTTTATCTATCATTCAGTACTTTTTATTTCGTCATAGTAGTGGGTTCGTCCCCACCAGACATTCTTGGTTGTACTATGATATTTCAGACTGGCATTTATTTTCCAGTATTTATTCTAGTACTTTTTGGTTATATTTATGGTTGAGATTAGATTACCTGCTTGATGTTGATATTGGACTTGTTAGTAATTTAGGACAGCGTAGCACTCTTTGTTAGGATCCATTAAATTGGGATATCCTCGGAGACGTGACAGCTGGCTATTGCCACGTGGCCTAGTCCCGTATATTTTTGGGACTGGGGTGTGACATAGTTTTAGTGGTGGCCCATGCAGGTCGACTTTATCGCTTGTGGTATGGTAACATGCCCAGCGAGCCTGCAATAGAATAGAAATTACTAGGTCTCATCCACTTTGATTACGTCTTTGAACTTCCTTCGTATTACTTCTAAATATCTGCATCATGTTTGCTTGATTCTGTACTCTTTTAATGAAGCTCTATCTCTTGCAGCAAGATGAACTTGCGCAGTGGACGAGGAGCACCAAGTGCCGTGGTGCTAACCGACACCACCCAGAGAGTAGAGATATCCTAGGGACCACCTGGAGCGCAACCACCACCACAGGCCCCGGTCAATCTACATGCCCCGCTGATACATTGGCACGAGACTTCTCAGGGCGATCCTACACAGCAGTACGAGGGACAGACTTCCCAGACGATCCTCACTCAGCATTTAGAGGGCCAAACTTTGGGGGCTACACCGATGCCGCAAACCGAGAGGCTGACATCTGAGGAGACACCTACCGCACAGCCAGAGGTTCTATTACCACCACCTCCACCCTATCCACCCCGGATGCCACAATCAGATGGACAGCCACAGATGCTTCAGTTCTTCCAGACTATGATGTAAGCACAGTGGCATCAGACCGAGACGTTGAGACAGAGTTTGATGGCAGTTCTGGAGAGGACACCTGTCATAGCACCCGTACCAGCACCTCCACCAGCCCAGACAGGTGGTACTGTACGATGGTTCCGCCAGATGGAGCCAGATACTTTTTTGGGCAACGAGACTGTAGAGGAGATCTCCGATTGGGTCGCCAATACGGAGATGCTACTAGAGGCTTCTCAGCTACATCTAGACCTTTGGATGACCGCAGTGAGGGCCCAACTGAAAGGCAACGCCCATCACTGGTGGGATTCTATTGAGCATAGTGTAGGCAAGACCCAGACTTGGGAACAGTTCTTAGAATACTTCAATGCAAAATATTTCCCGACTACAGTCAGAAATGCCATGTACTCCCAGTTCCTACATCTAGAACAAAAGAATATGACTGTAGACGCATACGATACGGAGTTTAGCCGTCTTAGCAGATTTGGTGCCGTCTTGATACCCAACGATCTAGAGAAGGCCCAGAAATTTCATCATGGCCTCACTTTCGAGCTGTAGAGGTATACCACCACCCAGGCGAGGATTTCTTATGAGGAGGTTCTTGCAGAGGCGAGGATCCAGGAGGCTATCGACAGAGAAGCAAGACATTCCAGTACGACCACACCAGCCAGAGCCCAGCTCGGATCAGGAGGACCGATCCGTCGTCCCGGAGCGTAGACACAGCAGAGGATAGCACCATACCAGCAAAAAGAGCTTCCGACTTGCTACTACTATGGTAGGAGAGGACACTTCGAGAAGGACTGCAGAAAGAGACTGGGAACATGCATGATTTGTAGAGCAAGCCAGCACCTTATCAGAGATTGCCCACAGCGCAGAGACGTAGCACTGCAAACAGGACAGAGGCCAGCAGTACCAGTTCCGAGGAGACTACCCCTGCTAGGAGGTCAACGTCAACCAGTACCCGAAGGATTTCAGAGGGGACCACCCTGGGCCCCACAACAGGCATAGTTTGATCGAGCCAGACAGCAGGCCGGAGGGCAGAGGCACGAACAGGCCTTTGCACTAGCAGCAACTGAGAAGAAAACAGAAGGGAAAGTTATTGCAGGTACCATTTTAGTTGCATCATTACCTGCGACTGCATTGTTTGATTCTGGAGCTACACTATCGTTCATATCTAGTAGATTCGTAGCAATGCATAGAGTAGCTACTTTCCCCTTACCTAAGAGTTGGAAGATTCTTACCGGAGGAGGCATCGTGCCGGTTACCAGCACTATTAGAAGTGTTCGGTAGTCGTGTGTGGTAGAGAGATGAGAGCACGATTTTTGGTATTACCCATGCCATACTTTGACGTTGTGCTAGGCATGGACTGGTTAAGCCAGTATAATGCCGTACTGGACTGCCGGAAGGGTAGTGTCACTTTTAGACCGCCAGATCAACCGGAGTTTGAGTACATGCGAGGGACCGTCGAGCAGGGAGTAGGACAGACAGCTGGAGCTTACATGGCTATGGAGATGGTATCCCCACCGATAGTTGCAGAATTCGAGGATGTTTTCCCGGAGGAGTTACTAGGCTTACCGCTAGATAGAGACATGGAGTTCACTATTGAGCTAGTACCCGAAGCAGCACCGGTATCTTCTAATGTATACCGATTGGCGAAGAAGGAACTAGATGAGCTGAAGCTACAATTAGAGGAGTTGCAGAACATGGGATTTATCCGTCCTAGAGCATCACCCTGGGGAGCACCAGTGTTGTTTGTACCTAAGAAAGATGGGGCCGTATGTATGTGCATTGACTACAGAGCCCTTAATGCTTTGACTATCAAGAACAAGTACCCCCTGCCACAAATTGATGATTTGTTCGACCAACTGACAGGAGCAGTGGTTCACAAAGATCGACTTGAGATCGGGTTATCATCAGGTAAAGGTGCGAAGAGAAGACATTCCAATGACATCATTCAGGACTCGTTATGGTCACTACGAGTTCTTGGTGATGCATTTCGGATTGACGAATGCGCCCGCAGTATTTATGAACTTGATGAACAGAGTCTTCCACCAATACCTAGACCAGTTCGTGGTAGTCTTCATCGATGACATCTTAGTGTATTCGAAGAGCCAAGCGGAGCACGAAGAGCACTTGAGACTAGTGTTAGAGACGCTGAGGAGAGAGAGGCTTTATGCCAAGCTGAGCAAGTGTGAGTTTCTTCTAGATCGTGTCACTTTTCTTGGACACGTTATCTCAGGAGATGGTATTTCAGTAGATTCGGCGAAGATTTCATCAGTAGAGACATGGCCAACCCCTACCAATGTCTCAGAGGTGAGGAGTTTCCTAGGACTTGCCGGGTATTACCGGAGGTTCGTAGAGAACTTCACAAGGATCACATAACCGATGACCCGCTTGACCCGTAAGGAGCAGGAGTTCACCTGGGCAGAGGAGTGTCAGACAACATTCGATGAGCTGAAGAAGCGTCTGACTACGACACCTATCCTGACTATACCTTCTGGACCCGAAGGATTCGTGATCTACAGCGATGCGTCCGAAAAAGGATTAGGATGCGTCTTGATGTAGCATGGAAAGGTTGTGGCCTATGCCTCTAGGCAGTTAAGGACCCATGAAAAGAACTATCCCACTCATGACTTGGAGCTTGCCGCAGTGATCTTTGCTTTGAAGCTTTAGAGGCACTACCTATATGGAGAAAGAGTGGAGATATTCACTGATCACAAGAGCCTGAAGTACTTTTATACCCAGAAGGACTTGAACCAGAGACAAAGACGTTGGCTCAAGGTGATGACAGACTTTGAGATTAAGCTACAGTACTACCCGGGAAAGGCTAAAGTAGTAGCTGACACGTTGAGTAGAAGACCCATGGCATTTTTCTTGACTACCCAACAACATCTGTTGAGAGATCTAGAGCAGATGGGTATAGAGGTCGTTATGCCCGAAGTAGACGGACAGCTGTCGAGTTTCCAGTTACAATCGACACTAGTTGAGAGGATCAAGGCTGCTTTTCTAACATATGCCAGATTTCGGAGGCTTCAACAGAGGAGAGAGGCCGGAATACAGACATGATTGCGTATACATGAAGACGGGACTTTGAGATATGGAGATCGTCTCTATATTCCAAATGGAGAACTTTGTCAGGAGCTGATATCGGAGGCACACAGTTCAACCTACTCTATTTAACCAGGAGGCACGAAGATGTACAGAGACTTAAGACAGTACTACTGGTGGCATGGAATAAAGAGGGAGATAGCTCGCTTTGTGGCGAAGTGCCTGGTGTGTCAGCAAGTCAAGACTGAGCATCAGAGGTCTACAGGTTTACTTCAACCGCTCCCAATACTGTAGTAGAAATGAGAGCACATCACTATGGACTTTGTTACGGGCTTCCCGAGGAGTCCTAGTGGTCGTAATGCAGTATGGGTAATCGTGGATAGACTCACCAAGTCCGCTCACTTTTTGCCCTTCAGACTGGGGCAGTCTACAGAGGTCTTAGCAGATATGTACATGAGAGAGATTGTGCAACTGTATGGAGTGCCAGTCAGTATAGTGTCTGACAGGGATACGAGGTTTACATCTTACTTTTGGTAGAGTATACAAGAGAGTCTCGGTACCCGCCTAAAGTTTAGCACATTGTATCACCCGCAGACAGACGACCAGTCCGAGCACACCATTCAGACATTGGAAGACATGTTAAGAGCATGCATGCTTGATTTCGGAGGATCATGGGAGGACCATTTGTATTTGGTCAAATTTTTCTACAACAACAGCTATCAAGCAAGCATCCAGATGGCTCCCTATGAAGCGTTGTATGGAAGGAAGTGTCATTCCCTACTATATTGGAGCGATATAGGCGAGAGGCAGATTCTAGGGCCAGAGTTGGTTGTTCATACAGTAGAGAAGGTGAAGAAGATCCAAGGGCACCTGCGAGCAGCACAGGACAAACAGAAGCATTGGACAAACGTGCATCGATGATCCCTAGAGTTCTAGGTTGGAGATCATGTATTTCTAAAAATCTTACCTACTCGAGGGACTATCAGATTTGGAGGCAGAGGAAAGCTGAGTCCGAGGTACATCGGACCATTCGATGTGTTAGAATGCATCAGAGAGGTTGCTTACAGGTTAGCCTTGCCGCAGACGTTGGAAGGAGTGCATGACGTCTTCCATATATCTCAACTAAGGAGGTACATGCCAGATCTGAGTCATGTGCTTAATCATTCAGAAATCACAGTCGGCCCGAGTTTATCATACCAAGAGGAGCCTGTAGAGATTCTGGATAGAAGCAAGAAAGTATTACGAGGTCAGACTATCCCTCTAGTTTGTGTCGCATGGAGGCATCATGCACCAGGCGAGTCGACCTGGGAACGCGAGGAGGATATTCGACAGCGTTATCCCTATCTCTTCGAAGGCCTAGGTATGTAGTAGCATTTTAATTTTAGTCAGTAGTTATTACCATACGTATGTTTTAATTTCGAGGACGAAATGCTCTAAGGAGGGTAGATTGTAAAACCTCTCGACCAAATTTAGGATTATTTTAATTTAGATTGAGAGACTAGTATTAATTTGGATACAATTAGAATTAATGTGCAACAATTATGTGACTTAATAAACCTTACCGTTGCTCCGATGCTTGGAGCGCTACACTAGTAGTTACCTTCAAATAAATCTCATACACATCTCCTAGACATGCCAGACTACCCATCTGACCCTTGTGTAACTCTTAAATACTCAATATTGTGCTTCATTTTAGCTGCGCAATATTCGTTGCAAACGTCCATCTATAATCCCAATAAAATCCTACCTTGCACAATTGCCGTTCCAATCGAAATTGGAGGCACAACCTCAACCCAATTCCATATAACCCAAATTATGGCATTTACCTATTCAGAGCCTGCTACTCATATGACTCTTGTGTCCCACCCAAATTTAATCCTATGCATTTTTAATTAGCAAAAGAACGCCTTGTGCAATTATTTTTAATTGAATTAAATTGGTGACCAAACCTCACCCAAAGCTAGACCCAACGAAGCCCGTGATCCCCTATACCCTTTCATGTAGACAAGCTCCCCACCCCAAGGAGCCCAGGTCGGCCCAAATCCCGAGCTCAGCCCATATTTTCCTCCTCCTATATAAATACACATTCTCTCCCTTGAAACCCTAGAATACATAAACTATCTCACCATCACATACCTAGCCGAACTCCCCTAGACAACCCGAGCATCCCTTCCCCGACTTCCCCAACACCACCACCACCTCAGGCCGCCACCACCATAACCCCCTCTTTCGCCTGCACTCCCCCTCGATGCCAGACCACCACCCCAGCCGCCTGCAACCGCCTCCACCTTCACCATCATCCACATCAACATTCCGATCACCAACCCGACCCCGATCAACCCCAACCCGCCGGACCAACACAACTCCACCAGCAACACCACCCTAACACCACCATCCACCTTTCCCCCGACCATCACAGTTCCCCCACCGACCAAGTCGTCGCTGCCGCCGCTGCCAAGGCTGCTGCTGCCGCCGCTGCCAAGGCTGTTGCCGCCGCTGCCAAGGCTGTTGCTGCCGCTGTTGCCGTTGGTTGCTACACGATGTCGGAGCTCTGCAAATCGCCGGAGTACGTACAAGTCGACGAGACAGAACCCCCCCTCTCGACCACGACTAGGTAAACATTGTATTACCTCTTTTCTTTATACGGCATTGTGTCGTTGTGTCGTGTTTCGTAGATTTGGACACAAACTATGTAATGAGAAACCCTATATGTGTATGTGTGTATTCTTAATTAGATTAGATAATAATTAATAAGTTAGTAATTACCCTAATGTTATGACTTGTTATTAAGGACTTGTATTTCACTTAAAAATCCAGACATTGACAAGTACACTTAACAAGAGAAATAAGGACAGGTAATTTTACAAAACATAAGTAGCTTCGTAAAACCATAACTTTAGTAATTTATTGTCGTGAGGTATACGGTAACTGAGGACACGCCACATGTGCATCTTAGCTACGTGCACACGCGACTCTGTAGTCGACCAGCCGTGACCCCTACGTCAGTACCTAAGAGCAGCATCGTAGTTTCGTGTATATTACTTTACAGTCTGATGATAGAATTTGCTATATTATATTGTATGTTTAGGGTTACTGGACTATCCAGGAGATACTTCAGGAGCAGGCTATTGGCATTCACAGCTTGAGGACCCAGGCAAGATACCTTGCCATATTTACTGTTTAATTTAAAATATGCAAATGTTGTATGATATCTGGTTGCTTTCTTTTATACAACTGTGCACGTCCGAGATTAACTCGGGTGCAGTCGACGGATGCATCGATGATTAGTGTACTTGACCTAGTCATTAGTAGATTGACCCCATTGGGAGGATCCTCTGATATCTTCCGAGACCTGACACTCTTACACGTTTCACGGTGACAAATTCATATTGGGATACGGGTTCGCGTACTCGACTAGTATCAGTGCGTGTGACATGCATCACGGTTTAGTACGTAATTCAGGATTTTATATTAGTAGAGACTTGGCATATAGATACGTGGTATGCACGTCGAGTATTTGGCTTGTATATCTACATTGGGCGGGGAGGACAACTAGTAGGCGTATGGGATACACACATTGGAATCCGTAGTATCCGGAAGAGCCACGGATCCAATGAATTCCTTTACACTAATGCTATATTCTTCGGAGTGATATGGATGATATACTATATTGATGCCATGTTCTTCGGAGCGATATGGACGATATACTGTACAGATGCCACTCTCTTCGGAGTGTGGATGTTATGCCTACGCCTACCCATACGTACAAAAATTGTCCTCATATTGCATTCACTTAGATGGTTAGCACATCTTTTATTTATTTTATTCAGTATTTATATATGGAATGCTTCTATGTATCTTGTTACGTCCCTCTGAGGACCTGGTTCCTTTCCAGATTTGGATGAGGCATATTACCCTACAGTGTACGGACCAGGATAGGAGACTAGGTACTCAACTACGGAGGAGCTAGAGGTGTTACCGTCAGAGTTTCCGTGATCAGTTGGTGGGCCTTCTGCCTAAGATTGGAGCATCATTATCTAGTCAGCCGATGCCCTAGTCACTACTCTTTTTATCTGTCATTCAGTACTTTTTATTTCATCATAGTAGTGGGTTTGTCCCCACCAGACATTCTTGGTTGTACTATGATATTTCAGACTGGCATTTATTTTCTAGTATTTATTCTAGTACTTTTTGGTTATATTTGTGGATGAGATTAGATTACCTGTTTGATGTTGATATTGGACTTGTTAGTAATTTAGGACAGCGTAGCACTCTTCGTTAGAATCCATTAAATTAGGATATCCTCGGAGACTTGACATCTGGCTATTGCCACGTGGCCTGGTCCCGTATATTTTTGGGACTGGGGCATGACATGGTTTTAGTGGTGGCCTATGCAGGTCGACTTTATCGCTTGTGGTATGGTAACATGCCTAGCGAGCCTGCAATAGGATAGAAATTACTAGGTCTCATCCCCTTTGATTACGTCTTTGAACTTCCTTTGTATTAATTCTAAATATTTGCATCCTGTTTGCTTGATTCCGTACTCTTTTAATGAAGCTCTATCTCTTGCAGCAAGATAAACTTGTACAGTGGACGAGGAGGACCCAGTGCCATGGTGCCAACCGACACCACCTAGATAGAAGAGATATCCCAAGGACCACCTGGAGCGCAACCACCACCACAGGCCCCGGTCAATATACAGGCCCCGCTGATACATTAGCGCGAGACTTCTCAGGGCGATCCTACACAGCAGCACGAGGGACATACTTCCCAGACGATCCCACTCAATATTTCGAGGGCCAAACTTCGGGGGCTATACCGATGCCGCAAACCGAGAGGCCGACATCTGAGGAGACACCTACCGCACAGCCAGAGGTTCCATTACCACCACCTCCACCATATCCACCCCAGATGCCACAATCAGATGGACAGCCACAGATGCTTCATTTCTTCCAGACTATGATGCAAGCACAGTGGCATCAGACCGAGACGTTGAGACAGAGTTTGATGGCAGTTCTGGAGAGGACACCTGTCACAGCACCCGTACCAGCACCTCCACCAGCCCAGACAGGTGGTACTGTACGATGGTTCCGCCAGATGGGGCCAGATACTTTTTCGGGCAACGAGACTGTAGAGGAGATCTTCGATTGGGTCGCCAACACGGAGATGCTACTAGAGGCTTCTCAGCTACATCCGGACCTTTGGATGACCGCAGTGAGGGCCCAACTGAAAGGCAACGCCCATCACTGGTGGAATTCTATTGAGCGCAGTATAAGCAAGACCCAGAATTGGGAACAGTTCTTAGAATACTTCAATACGAAGTATTTCTCGGCTATCGTCAGAAATGTCCTATACTCCCAGTTCCTACATCTAGAACAAGGGAATATAACTGTAGACGCATACGACGCGGAGTTTAGCCGTCTTAGCAGATTTGGTGCTGTCCTGATACCCAAGGATGTAAAGAAGGCCCAGAGATTTCATCACGGCCTCACTTTCGAGCGGCAGAGGTATACCACCACCCAGGCGAGGATTTCTTATGAGGAGGTTCTTGCAGAGGCGAGGATCCAGGAGGCCATCGGCAGAGGAGCAAGACGTTCCAGTACGACTAAACCAGCCACAGCCCATCCCGGGGCAGGAGGACCGATCCGCCATCCCGGAGTGCAGACACAGCAGAGGATAGCACTATACCAGCAAAAAGAGCTTCCAACTAGCCACTACTATGGTAGGAGAGGACACTTCGAGAAGGACTGCCGAAAGAGACTGGGAACATGCATGATTTGTGGAGCGAGCCAGCACCTTGTCAGAGATTGCCTACAGTGCAGAGACGTAGCACTACAGACAGGACAGAGGCCAACAGTACCAGTTCCGAGGATACTACCCCTGCCAGGAGGTCAATGTCCACCAACACCCGGAGGATTTCAGAGGGGACCACCCTGGGCCCCACAGCAGGCACAGTTTGATCGATCCAGACAGCAGGCCGGAGGGCAGAGGCACGGACAGGCCTTTGCACTAGCAGTTACTGAGGAGAAAACAGAAGGAAAAGCTATCGCAGTTACCATTTTAGTTGCATCATTTCCTATGACTGCATTGTTTAATTCTGGAGCTACACTATCGTTCATATCTAGTAGATTCGTAGCAATGCATAGAGTAGCTACTTCCCCCTTACCTAAGAGTTGGAAGATTCTTACCGGAGAAGGCATCGTGCCGGTTACCAGCACTATTAGAACGTACTCGGTAGTCGTGTGTGGTAGAGAGATGAGAGCGTAATTTTTGGTATTACCCATGCCATACTTTGACGTTGTGCTAGGCATGGACTGGTTAAGTAGTATAATGCCGTACTGGACAGCCGAAAGGGTAGCGTCACTTTTAGACCGCCTGGTCAACCGGAGATCGAGTACATGCGAGGGACCGTCGAGCAGGGAGTAGGACAGACAGTTGGAGCTTACATGGCTATGGAGATGGTATCCCCGCCGATAGTTGCAGAATTCGAGGATGTTTTCCCGGAGGAGTTACCAGGCTTACCGCCAGATAGAGACATGGAGTTCACTATTGAGCTAGTACCCGGAGCAACACCGATTTCTTCTAATGTATACCCATTGGCAAAGAAGGAACTAGATAAGCTGAAGCTACAATTAGAGGAGTTGCAGAACAAGGGATTTATCCGTCCTAGTGCATCACCCTGGGGAGCACCAGTGTTGTTTGTAAATAAGAAAGATGGGACCATACGTATGTGTATTGACTACAGAGCCCTCAATGCTTTGACTATCAAGAATAAGTACCCCCTGCCGCGAATTGATAATTTGTTCGACCAGCTGACAGGAGCAGTGGTGTTCACAAAGATCGACTTGAGATCGGGTTATCATCAGGTAAAGGTGCGAAGAGAAGACATTCCAAAGACAACATTCAGGACTCGTTATGGTCACTACTAGTTCTTGGTGATGCCTTTCGGATTGACGAATACGCTCACAGTATTTATGAACTTGATGAACAGAGTCTTCCACCACTACCTAGACCAGTTCGTGGTAGTCTTCATCGATGACATCTTAGTGTATTCGAAGAGCCACGAGGAGCACGAAGAGCACTTGAGACTAGTGTTAGAGACGCTGAGGAGAGAGAGTCTTTATGCCAAGCTGAGCAAGTATGAGTTTCTCTTAGATCGTGTCACTTTTGTTGGACACTTTATCTCAGGAGATGGTATTTTAGTAGATACGGTAAAGATTTCATCAGTAGAGACATGGCCAACTCCTACCAATGTCTCAGAGGAGAGGAGTTTCTTAGGACTTGTTGGATATTATCGGAGGTTCGTAGAGAACTTCGCAAGGATCGTAGAACCAATGACCCACTTGACCCGTAAGGAGCAGGAGTTCACCTAGACAGAAGAGTGTCAAACAACGTTCGATGAGCTGAAGAAGCGTATGACACTAATCTAACACACGAACACACTAACCCTAACCCCAAATCGGACACACACACGCATAGACACACTAACACACGCAAACACACACGTGGACACACGCGCGCACACACACACACACATACGCGGACACACACACACACACGGACACACTAAAATATGCATACACTAACCTAATATGGATACGGACATATTAACACACGCGAACACACACACGCGGACACACGCAGACACACACACATGTGGACACACGCGGACACACACAAACTAACACACGGGACACTAACCCTAATACGAACATGGGCACACTAACATACGCAGACACATGCGTACACACACAGGCGGACACACGCAGACTCATACATACGCAGGTACACTAACACACAAACAATAACCCTAATACGAACACAGACACTAACCCTAGTAGTAGTGTCCTTGTGTCCATAATTGGATACTTAGTGTTCGTATCATGATACGCCATGATACCTATGGCTAGATTTGATAATTTGGATATTTTGGTGTCTCATTGTGTCAATTACCTATATATTGCATTAGATATATTATTTTATAGGTTTATATCAATTCTATCTATATTTTGGTGTTCCAATTGATATTGGTGTTGTTTATTTGGTATCATGGTGTATTTGTGTTGATACTTGATTGTATCATGAGATTTGGGTATGTATTTATGTGCATATAGTTAGGTGTATCATGGGGAATTAGATATGTGGCTATATATATATATATATATATATATATATAAGTGTGTGCATTTGTGTCTAAGTGTAGAATGTACCACTTGAGCACATGAGTATTAGTAAGTGGTGTTGTAGATGAGTGTGTTGATGAGTAGGTGTTCCTGTGAAGAGTGGGTATCAAATTGGGATGTGTATGTTGCATTATATTTGGAGAGTGGTGTTGAGTTAGATGTGAAGGACTGTGTGGTTCATGGTTACAATTTTGGTGGCAAGGAGGAGTGTTTAGACTGTAGCAAGTAGTAGAATCAGCTACAATTACAGCTGTATCTTCTTTAAACTGTAGAAGATTGCAGTGGTTGGGGTACCATTGTAATAGCAGCAGATACAGCTACAAGGTATTGCAGTGGGGGGAGGATGTATTCAGTATGGGGAGAGCTCAGAGTCCCTGCAGTAAGGACTGCAATATGGGGCAGTTCGTGCAGCTATGTCCAGCAGCTGTAAGTGTGAGTGGCAGCAGCAGCCTGGGGCAACCTGAGCAGCAGGTTGCATACTACAGCAGGTAGCAACAACAAATGCTGTGGGCAACAACCCCATCTTACAATACAGAGCTAGTAACAACATATTTCAGCAACTAGGTTAGGCAGAGAATAGTGAGGGTAAGGAAAAGGTACCAAGTATCAAGATACTTGGGCTATGTTTCTATATATGTACCAAGGTATTTGGATATATAGGATATCGAGGATGTATATGTGAGGATAAATATATAGGTACCTAGATACAAGTGAGTATCGAGGGGAGTTGTGTTTTGTTATGGGTAATATACTAGTTAATGGGTTAAAGTACTAGGTAAATAGCTAAGGTACTTTACGGATACTCATGAGTCACAATATTGATACTCACGCATCACAACTCGAATTCTAACGATATGACCTAAATACTCACTTTGATGAACATTTGGATAATATACTTGAACGATGTCTATTCTTCTTTGCAGAAGTATCTAGAAATGGATCTTAATTACTACCTGCATCATCGTTCATTGATGTACAACCATCATCCTGATAACATGTGCGGTGTGTGGGATGAATACATAAAGGGAGTAGAGCAGTTCCTGCAGTTCGCCAAGGCGTTCCCTGAGTACATGGACGGCACAAAAATTAAGTGTCCGTGTGTGAAATATCGTAACTTGAAATAACATCCAGAAGTGGATGTGACATATCATTTGTACTCGAGGGGTTTTACCCTGAATTACTAACAGTGGACCTCACACGGAGAGCTTATGCCTTTAGCATCGGAGTGGGAGCCTTATGTGGAGCCATATATGAATGTCCACGAGCATGCTGATTTCGACGACGAGTACATGAACATTTTCTGAGGAAAAATTATGCTGGGCCATGGATAAACTACTCGGATGCCTCGGAAGAGAGAAAGACGTTCTGGTTTGGGAACTTCAAGGTAAAAGTATATTTAATTTTAACATCATTAATATTTTTATTTTAATATTTTATAACTAACTATTGTACTTCTTATAGAGAACATATTTCTATCCACCAATCGGGCTGCACAAATCAAGCAGCAGTTTCCTTTCATCGCCGCCAAGCTCATCCGTGATGTTATGAATGATCACAATGCTCGTGATCGCGAAGGAAAATCGATCCAAGGTTGGATCACGCCTGAACAGTAGACTACAATGAGGGCTAGATTCAACGATGATAGGTATAAGGAAATGTCAGAGAAGGCCAAGGCGGCTCGATAAAGGGTGGAAAAGTGGTGTGGTGGGTCAATTTCGATGACGGAATATTTTTGTCGCTTGGTACCTCTTTCATTGTATACGTACAATTTTTAATTATCGTGGCCTAATTTTTTTACTTTAATAACAAATATTATATTTTTTAACAGGTCCAGAGGGGTGAGGACGCAAACATGGTGACAGTGTTCCTCGCCACTCATAGGAAGGGGGATAACTTATCGATGATAGGGCGACGCAGAACTACGTAAGTATTACTCTTATGTTATGTTAATTTTGATATAAATTAGCAAAAATATATGTAATAAGTAATAAGTACATAAGATATATAGTAAGTAGTACGTTTCTCGATAGATACATATTTTTCTAGGATGAGTATAGGAGGCTCCGCGAAGAGTCGATCCAGCCCACACCTAGAAAGGGGGGTAGTTCCTCGAAACCCCCGGCCCACCCAGCTCCGTCGGATGACGAGCTATGGATGAGAGCCGTTGGTGGTCTACATATGAGTACGTACTATGGTACAGGATCCTATGGCATCTATATTGTATCACAGTCCTCTAGGACACCCTCTGTCGATGTGCATACCCCACAGCCCTCCCAGAAGTCACATCGAGACTAGGAGAGATATGACCTTCAGATCGAATCTCTGCGTGAAGAGTTGATGTAGAGGATTACGGTACAGCCGCAGTCGCAGACGGACGATGCGACGCTCATAGCATATTTCGAATCGCTGGAGCGGAGCATCATGGAGCTGAGAGATCTGGCCATATCGACAAAGCACAATGCGACGTCGCTGCAGGAGTCGCAGTTGACCGTGGGCTCCACACTATCGAAGATGCATGAGTCACATATTGAGATAAGTGAGCGAGTGGAGACCGTGGGCGCTTCACTATCGAGGATGCAGGCATCATATCTTCAGATGGGCGAGCGAGTGAAGGATAATATTAGGAGGTTATTATCTGTCATGGATACTTGTGACGCTTAACTGACAGAGTTGGAGCAACGATGTCGTCCTAGTTCGCCTGCATCATCATCTATATCAACTATGGTATCGGGTTCCGTAACACTTACACAGGAGCAGTTTGACGAGCTATTAACACAGATTCGACCTGGCTCCTCCTCCTGATCAGTCAAAGTTTTTTCGACATATGTGTATTAGCCCATTCATGGGAGTTTATACTAATTATTTGTATACTTTTATTGTGTGACTTATTTGTATATTTTTATTATAACTGGATATTATGTGACTACATTCGGCCCTTAGAGCTTTTTATTGATTTATTTTATCATTGTTGTTGTGTGATTGTATCGGTGTTGAGTGTTCCAAAGAAGGGGTCGGCAAACCCAATGAATTCAACGGAGGGTTGCTACGGGTCTGTCTATTTATTTGAAATGTGATTATACTACAGGCATGTTATACTGTGATATTGCAGGCATTCATTTATTTTTATTTTTAATTTTCAATCTTAGCGACGTTCAGCGACGTTTAGTGACGTTCAGTGACGTCAATAGGAGTCACTAATAACGTCGCTAAACTGTCAAATAATTTATTTTACGTCGCTGATCATCACTAAACATCGCTAAATATTGTTGACATATCAGCTTTTCGTCACTGATTATGTCATAAGTTGTCGCTAAATTTAACGACAATTACCGACTAAAACAAAAAGTCACAAATTTGGCGACCTAAGACGCTAAGAGCAGCTATTCTTACGACTTTTAACGTCAATAAATTACGTCACTACGGCGACATTTTTCGACGTTGTTTTGATCAGCGACTAGCTTTTTGGCGACTAAATCAAAATGTCGCTAAATACGTCGTTGCTTAGTATTAGTGACATAATTTAGCGATTTGGCGACTCTTTTCTGTGTCGATAATCTGCCTTATTCTGGTAGTGATTTGCCGTAATTTATGGATGATGGTTAGTCCAGGCTTTACATGATCACACCTTTATTTTTAGCACTTGTTACTCTATCGTTTATCAGTTCAGGATGTCTCATTGCAGGTTTACAGTATTTATTTTTACTATCCTGAGATCATTTACATTAAGTCTTTACTTTCAGTATTTGCATTGCTTGTATTATTTGTTTAAGTTCCTAGATTGGCTTCCTTTGTGGTACTTACTATTTGGGTTCTGATTCCATTAGTTTTGCATGGCCAGATCCAGTAGCAGTACCGGAGGATCTTTCATACTTTTCTGAGGATGGTGACCACCAGGGGCACCAAACTGATTGAGTGTGTTCTCTTAGTTTCCCACTCTGATGTACATTCTAATTTTGTTGGAATTTAGCCACCGAGCACGTATTTAGCTCATATTTTGGTTTGATTGTTTAGCCTACGAAAAATATCATGATTGACATATCCTAGGGTTGATCATATATGACTCAAATTCTGGCTAGTTTGTTCATTTTGTGTCTACTAGTATCATGATCATCTGTATATTATAGTTTGGGACGCTTTACTCTTATATTTCAACTAATCTTACATCTTGTTATTATTCTTGTTGTTCTTGTGATTGAGACACTAGGGTTTGTTAGACCTAGGCTTGACTGATGGTTTGTAGTAGTGACCCCTCATGTTTTACAGCTTTACCGTATATGTAGAGTACCAGAGTGCTCTATGTATACGTAGCTGGGATTATCAATCCTACTTTTCAGTATTCTGGTTTTGGGATGTGACATCCAGTCCCTCGCCATCCATTACCTGGGCAGCCTCCTCTAACCATTCCATCACATTATTATAATGTCGTTGATGTGTTCTGAATCAGAAGGGAGACACAAGCCAAAACCTTCGACTCACCTCACATTCCTTTATGGCGTGTAGCGTCGACTCTTCGACCAGATTGTACCTCACACATATCGGATCACAATCCACCCCGTGCCTCCTAAGATTTTGAGCAAATGGAATTAAATTTCGATGAAGTCACGATATAAAATGCTTAATACGAGGTGGGATATTGAGGAGCTAACACTTCTTAACGATAGGATGAGGGCCATTTGATGGAGAAGGAGCTGCCAGATCCAGCAATTCATCTCGGGCCAGATTGTACCTCAGACATATAGGATCATAATCCACCACGTGCCTCCTAAGATTTTGAGTACATGGAATTAAATTTTGATGAAGTCGCAATATAAAATGCTTAATATGAGGCGGGATATTAAGGAGCCAACACTTCTTAATGATAGGATGAGGGCCATTTGATTAAGAAGGAGCTACCAGATCCAACAATTCATCTTGGGCCACATAGTATGCAGATTTAATTGTGAACAATCCTGTCGCAGATTTATACCAATACTGGAAATCTTGTGACACACAACGACTCAATCTAATACTTAGAATTGCTCTGGCTTCATGTGGTGGAAAGCAAGCCATAATCTGGTCCCCCCTCCAAGTATTCGACTCAAAATTGATGAGTTCACTGACCTTCCCATTCCTTATAGAAGTAGGGTATGTACAACTCGTTGGATGACCGATAATTAGCTCTAGCACCCATACATCAGATATTATCTCAATCTTTGTTCCTCTGCCAGCCCGCCACTTTAGCCCCCGCTCAAGGATCATTCTCGCCTGCTGCATACTTCTCTAGAAGTACGATTGGTTATACCCCTTCTTGATCTTCATGAACTCATCCTTTGGAAAATACCTTGCTTTCAACACTCTGTTCACAAGAGCTGATGGATAATGAAGGATCCTCCACCCTTGCTTAGCAAGAAATGTATGATTAACAACTAGGAGGTATCGAATCCCCAGATGGCCTTCCTCCTTTGACAAACAAAGTCTCTTTCAATGAATTCCTTTCTCCTTCTGGCCAACTGCCCATATAAAACGAGTAATTATGGCCTGAATTTTATTGTATAATGAAACGGGCAGTAGGAAATAGCTCATAACATATATTGGGATTTCCTGAGCTACCGCCTTAGTTAGCACAACCTTTCCTGCACTAGAAAGAACTCTCTCCTTCCAACCCTTAAGCTTTTTCTACACCCTCTCCTTCACATAGTTGAAAATTTTGCATTTAGATCTGCTAATCCATATTGGAAGGCCAAGATACTTGCCTCTTCCCATTGTCGCCATAATACCCAGCACCTTAACCACATCGTTCCTGACAGATTGATTCATATTGCTGCTGAAATCCACCTCAGATTTCTCCATATTGACTTGCTGTCCTGATGCCTTTTCATACACTTGGAGGATTTGCTTCAATTTGACAAAATAACATGCTATCATCCGCAAAAAAAATGTATGAAATCTTTTGTGCTGTCCTGGCTATAGAGATACCATGAATAGTACTATTATTCACTACTTTGCTAAGCATAGATTAAAGTCCTTCTGCACACAAGAGAAAACTTGTCAGAGTCCCGTCTTTGGCTTAACATAGCCTTTTGGGTGCCTATTAATAAGGAATGAATATGTAGCTGGAGAAATACAAGTCATAATAAGGGATCAGAAGTGGAATGGAAACTAAAATTTTGACATCATAACATTAAGGAAATGCCATTCAGCCCTATCATAGGCTTTATTCATATCAAGTTTCAAAGCAAGCCAACCTTTCTTGCCTTTGTTTTTTTTGAGTAGTGGAAAGCTTCAAGAGAAATAATGGCATTATTCATGATCAGTCTATTGGGAACAAAAGCGCTTTGAGATTCATGAATAAGGACCGGGAGGACCTGCTTAATCCTATTAGCTAGCACTTTGGAGATTAGTTTGTAAAGAACATTGCACAAGCTAGTAGATCTCAGGTCTTTAACAAATTTGGGGTCTTTAACTTTAGGAATCAAGGTGACTAGGGTATGATTGACATTCTGAGGCATAAACCCAGTAGAGAGAAAATCCAATATGGTATCATTCACATCATGCCAAAAAATATGCTAATGCATTTGGTAAAAGAGTGCAGACATACCGTCAGGTCCGGGAGCCTTACTAGGGTGCATTTTCTTGAGGGCCTCTATGATCTCCAGGGTGTCATAAGGTCGGTCAATCATGTCCCTCCACTCCTGTGGTAGCTCATTAGCAATAGTATCTATGACAGGGCCAGGATCAAGGTCTGTATTTAATTCGAAAAGAGTCATATAGTAGTTCACCACAAGCATCACCACTGCCTCATCTCCACTGTTCCACTCCCCCTTATCCCCATACAACCCTTTTAGGTGATTCCGTTTCTGTTTCTATGAGGCTTTCTTGTGAAAATAAGTGGTATTATTATCCCCTTCCTCCAGCCAGACCGCTCGTGATTGAGCTCTCCAGTATGTTTCCAGTCTGATCTCCACCTCATCAATTTGCCTTTGAATAGTAGTTTCCTTCTCAAGATTGGATGATGATGGAAACAACGTCTGAATATGGAATAATTCATCCCTTAGACACTTTGTTTCATTATTAAGATTACCAAACATGGAATAATTCATCTCAAGACTGCCAATTTTGTATTGAACTGAAGAATCCCCACCATACAATACCCCGTTCTCCCAAGAACACTTTATCACATCACCACAATCAGCCTCTCTCGCCCATAACAGCCCAAAATTAAAATATTTGTATCTCCTCTTACTATCTAACTACACAGGCACCATACTCATCAAAATTGGGTGGTGATTAGAGTGTTCCTTAGTTAGATGCTTGATAGCAAGATGAGGCCACGCTGAGAAGCAAACTTGAGTGACTAAGAACCGATCCAGACGTTGACGGACATTATCCCCTCCAGCTCTGCTATTGCACCATGTGAACGGTACACCATCGAATCCAGCATCACTAAGACCCGCCTCCTCTATCGCCTCTCTGAACCCCATCATCTTTCTATTTATTTTCTGTATGCCTCCTTCCTTCTCCTGATCCTGTAATACCTCATTAAAATCACCAAAATAGATCCATGGAACTTCAAAGTTTGAGTACAATAACGTGATGAGTTTCTATGTATGGTCTTTGTCCTGCCTTCTTGGCCATCCATAAACTCCTGACCCACACCATTATATCCCTCCACACTCTTTCCCTTTAATATTAAAATATATATGATTTATACTAGAGGAAATAATTTCAAATTCTACCACATCCCTCCACATCAAGCAGAGACCCCCTGCTCTACCGGTCAGATTAACAATGAAGAACTTAAAAGAGTGCAAACTATTCTTAAAGAATTGGAATACACTATCCATAAGTTGCATTTCCATCAGGAATACGATACTTGGACAATAATCATTAATGTACTTCTTTAATGCCCTAACTGTCCAAGGATTGCCCAGCCATTCCAACTGAAATAACTCATGGATTTAGGCGGAGCTGCTTCACAGTCTCCACCTCTGTATCTGCATATTTTGCACACTTATGAAGTTTTGAATCCTGGACATCCATAGAAACCACACTTTCATCCCCAATGGCCCTCTTCCTTCCCACCTAGCTAGTGCCTCTATCGTCACTTACGATATTTTTTTCTTCCACCCTCTTCCACCTCCCTCTCCGACTCACATCCGTTATTTTGCCCCTATTCCCATTCCCCTTCTTCCAACTACTATTTTTTGGAAGATGCATACCCTTCTTGCCTATTTTTTTTCTTGTGGTATTGTCCCATCCTTCCTGAAATATCATAGGCCGCGACTTCTCCTGATGTATCAGAACATCAAACAAGGTAAGTCCTCCTCTTTTTTCCTGTCTCACATCTGCCCTCCGATTCTCTCCACCCACGAGTGTAGTTTTACCATCCCCCAGGTCTTTATCCATGATACTCATCTCCCTTGATGTAGGACCCCCCAACTCCCCACTCGACAATTCTGGCCCTACACCCCTGACTTTGCCCCCTTCCCCCAGTTATGATTCGTATCGGTGCTATTCAGGGAGGGTGCGTCGAAACCCCCTGGCTTAATGGTGAAGAACCTAGTATGCCCTCCCCCTTCCCAACCTTCTTCGTGTGTCGGTAATGAATCTGATTCCTCGCTGGAGATGCTTTCAATGAGGGGTCATATGACCACTCTTTAACCCATTTCCCTTCTCCTAACTCCTCGCAGTCTTCGTAGTTGTGTGTAAAATGATCACACTGAAAATAATTGTCACCCTCACTTTTCCAAATAGGGTAATTTAGTAATTTGGCATAGTTATTTTATTTTTGAGATTATAATAATTAGAGTGATGCATATATTTATTTATGTTTTGTATTATTTATTTATAGTAGTGGGCTAGCCTACTAATTAGACTTATCACCAGTGAACCCAATTTGACTTGTCATGACAACTTATTGAGCGCAACACTGGACTAGGTCCAATTAGACTTATCCCTTAGTTAATTAAAGAGATTAGCTTAATTTGTATTAGTTTATAGACTTCCTAAAATAGCCCTTCCCAATTATTCTTCTTAACTATCAAGTAGGGGCATGGTGGACATTAGTTGTTGCTTGGAGGAGGGGAAAGGAGAGGGTCGACCATATGAAGAGACTTTCTCTCTCCTTTTCTCTTTCTCTCCATTCATTTTTGATCCCCAATTTTCTAAATCCCTCAATTTTATTTATCCCTCCATCAATCCCTCTCAATTTATTTAGTTTCCTCTTATTCTCATCACTCAAGGAGCATTGGAGCTTGGATTTGTAAGAAGCACTTGGAGGAGGAGCTTTGGCAAAGAGATCATGTCCGTAGGAATAATTTATTAGAAATATATCTCCCAATAGGTACAATTCTGATTTTACCTTCATTGTAGGTTCCAAATTATGCATTTAACCATTTGAAATTATCTGTTGGCTTAGGGCTACCAATAGGATCAAGAATTAGATCCATATGACTTGTATTATAGAAGTTACATGGTAATTTATGTCCAAATAGGAGAAATTATGAGATTGACACATCAATTGTGTATTATGAGACCAATTAGATCTAATTAGACTTAGATCGGGATTGTAGGACTAGGTACATGCCCACAAATGGATACGAGTTGGCCGTATCATGGTATTTTATGATACCGTGTGATACGGAGCTCTACTTTGGGTGTTTTATGCAATTACTTCTCAATTCTTAGTGTAGCAAGTTCTAATAGCTATTATTATGAATATTTGATTTGCAGAAATATTTATTTATTGTGAATCCTTGGTTTGGACCTCTCTATTTGATGAGTATCATAGTATCCTATTAGTATACTCTAAGTGTTTGATGAATAGCCATTAGGGTGTATTGTGCACCTTTAAGTCTTAATTGTGTTATGTATTTATTATATATATATATATATATATATATATATATATATATATATATATATATATATATATATATATATATATATATATATATATATATATATATATAAGTATATGTATATAGATATGATGGAAGTATATTTGTATATGTATGGTGAGTGTGTGTGTGAACTGTGCAAGTGCAGAGAGGTGAGTGTGTACTGTGTCAGTAGAATATTGGTGACTGTGGTATGTATCTGCATTGTATGAGAATATCAGTGTCTGTGTGTGTATATGTGTTGATTAATGGGTCATGTGTTCATTAGTATGTGTGGGTAATGAGGAGAAGAGGCCGAAGTGAGTGCTATGATCAAGTTGGGTATCCTCAGTAATGCAACTAAAAGATTGCAACAGGTAATTTGTGTAGGCTGATGCACACTGGTGCATCAGTATAGGCTTGGTTACGAGGACTTAGGTGTATCAGTGAATTTAGACAGTGCATCCATATGTCATTGAGTATAATGCTCAACTATTGAACATATGAATGTGTGAGGCCAATGTGATAGGTATTCCTTATAAGCAGTGGGGAATATAACTGTATTGTAGTGCTGTGATGCTGGAGTATACTGCATGGGGTATCAGTTTTGATACCAAGGTCGGTGAGGGGAAGAAATAACCAGGCTTCAAACTCTGGGGATTAAGTAGATCAGCAGCAACAGTGTATCAATGCATAATATGCACTGATACACATTATATCAGCAGCAACTGCAAGCAGTTACTAGGCCGTGGGAAATTTAGTTGTTGTGCAGCAAGTTGAAATGTATGCACAAGCTTGATGATTAGGAGATTGAAGTATCAGTTGTCTCAGGTAAGTTAGTTTGACATGTTATGATAGTTATTAATAATAGGTGTTAGTTTCAGTCATTATATATGTTAGATGTTAGTTAGTTAAGTTGTATTAAGTTATGTATGTTAGTTAGTGTTATGTTATTAGTTAGTAACAGTTAGTTGGTTGATACAAGTTGGTGTTAATATTAGTGTATAGATGTTAGTTGTATGTATTTATGTGTGCGTAAGGTGTGATATTGCAAAGGAGTTGGGGGTCGAGTTTATGAAGAAATCACTACAGCAACTGTGAAGTTCACATAGGTATTAGGTGTATCTCAGACCAGTAAAGGGGGTAACTGGCTAGGGATATCAGGTTTAGAATGGGGGGTTCAGTGCACTATCATGAGGTAGGACAATGCAGGGATGGACTGGGAGGGAACCAAGAAGCAGCAACAATATTGCTGTTGCATCTACCAATAAGAGGAAGAAGTCTGCAGTCCAGTTGGGGCTTGGCAACAGGTTTATTGGAGTACGTATTTAGTGGTTTTAGATCAATTAGTTTATATATAAGCTAGTATTAGTTAATAGCTATTATAAGTTAGTGATATCAGTTGTTAGTTAGTATTAGGATAGCAGTTAATTATGTTATTGATATCAATTGTGTTGGTTAGTTTACAGTTAGTGTAAGTTAGGATGACTGTTAGTGGCCAGCTTGATTGGTTATGTGTATGTAGTTAGCATTTGTATTATATTAACTAGTATAAGGTATTATGTATATGAGTGAATATATATAGTACTTAGTATTTAATGACTAGTATAGCTAATACCAAAGTTATGGACTAATTAACTAGTATTGGACTTAGAAACATAGGTATGACTTGTGTATGACTTAAGTTAACTAGTTTGACTGAGGTTGACCTAGTTTGACTAGTGTGACCTAAAAATGGACTAGAACCTCATATCTAATGCATTTTAGCATGTTTATCACTTTATTACACTCAAGTGACATGTTATTCATCTATAGGGTTGTGTGACACCAGCTTGGACACCGAGTTACCTCTTTTTCTCTGGACCAAAGATGAGTACATCTCTCTGTTAGTTTTCAGTCATGGTAGTGTATATATCATATATTCTAGAACCGTTTACTTGATTCTGACACAGTGGCTACACGGACTGGTATTAAATGGATCCTGTCATGGGATGTTATCCCCTACCGTGTTCAGCGGGTACTCCTTCACATATATCTATCGTGTGTATTGGGTATTGATTATCATATACTTCGTATTCTTACACTGATCATTTTCAGTGTGCTTATATTTTTGTCCGTAATGTGTCGTGATTGGATCCATAAGTATTGGTTGGGGATGGAGGAGTAGGAGTTGGTTATGTAATCTAGACCAGTGTATTCGTGTACATGTCGATTATATATCATACGTATAATCGAGTTACCATATTGTATTCGTGTTCAACGTAACCCGATCACATAACAAACTTGTACTCTAAGAAACATTAGCTATTATTATCTATTTCCATTACGTGCAGTTATTTTTTATTGCCTGTTCTTCCTTTCTAGTATATTATCTGTTTACTCTAGTTCATTTTATTTCCTGTTGCTAGTTATCTTGTATTCTTTTCTATTATTGGTCATATATGGTCTACCATATATTTGGAACTATTTTCAGAGTTTTGTACTTCGCTCCAATCCTGATTGGATAAATTTTTTAGATGATTGGCTTGAGGAGCAGTATCCCACTTACTACAGGCCGCAGGACGACGAGCCATTAGAGGATATTTTTCTAGAGCAGGAGAACCTAGTACCAGTGACTAAGGAGGCTTAGACTTTTATTGTTAGACATTATATTAGTCTTATTTTTGATTTTTGGCATGTATGTATTATTTTGGGAGTTATTTGTGCCTAGACTCATAGTGTAGACATGTGGATATATTATTATTTTTATTTTATCTCTTCTATTCCATATATCGTGCCATATCTTCCTCTAGTTTTATATTGCGATTGAGTATTGATTTTATTATCATATATCATATTGTTCCTCCAATTAGAGTTGAGATGACATGACATGTACCTTATATATATTGTACGAGATGTTAGATAGTATTGTTGACCCAAACATCGTTCTACCATCGATGTTGCGGCGTAGGCTGGACGTTGTTCACGTACTCGTATCCCTATTTCGGGTGCGGGTCATGACAACAATAATCTGGCATCCTATCATACCTGAAGTAGACGCAAGATCTCTCTCTCTCTCTCTCTCCTGTCATTGATGATATATGTTCCCCGTACTATCGGATGTTCGACATTGACTAATACTAGAACCCTCGCAAAAGACTGTAAAGATACACTCATTGCCCTATCAACGTCAAGGACTCTAGCTACCTTGCCGACCACTTTGCGTACTACTTACATGGAATGCCTATTCAGTAGCAGATTATGAATTTGAACCCAAAATAGGACCGTGTTAAGAGCAACTTTGCAAGGTTGATCATCACCGCTGATCTCCTTTACCACTATCAGTCGTTTATCAAAATGCCACGGGCCATTGTTCACTACTATTCGCACATTAGATTGAGATCTGAAATGAAAAACCAACCAACCCTCGTTTGCTTCTTCTGATCAATAGATTTTTGAATTAATAGAATTTATAAATTAAATTTGAAATTGTAATTAACTAATTAGTTTCCTCCAAATGTGAAGCCACCTAGAAATTTTCTTGACTTCTATAAACTATTTGAAAATTCCTAATTGATCAATCAAAAGACTAGATGTGGATCTATATTTAATTAATTCAATGAGAATTTAAATAGAAAACCAAAACAAATTTAAAAATAATTGAATTAAACAAATAGGAAATATTTTGCAATCAGTGAAATATTATTTAAACTATAAATAAAAGTTAGAGTAAATTCTAATTTTTATTCTCTCATTCCCACTTACTCTCCAACTCCCGGTCATTGTAATTCTTCCCATACCTAGCCTTTCCTCTCCAACCATAGCCTTCTCCATATTTACCCCTATAATGAGTCCCTCGACGAGCATCACCAAGCCTTTGCCGCATCTTTGCCACATTTTCCAATCGATAACAACTTGGACTAGTACTGAACCCATAGACTGATCAAGTGGAGCTCGATCACACATACCGATAACCTCTCCGACTTTGCTAGGCCATTCTCCACCATCCACCATGATTCTCTGGCCACCTCGATGTCAATAGCTCCATCTTTAATCACTAGATCCTGTCTAATCTTGTAGAACATCAAGTTTTATACTGTTTTAGCATATCTTGAGCTTGATTTTGGGGATCTCCTTCTCTCCTTTATCATGACTCTCTCCTACTTTTGAGATATGAGCATATGGCCAAGTATATCCTATATAGAGATATTGGCGACATACGTTGACTATACTATCATTATTCCATAATAAAATAACTATATCATCCACAATAACTAATCTAGGTAAGACAATATGACCTATTAGCATGATTACAACAAAATTTAAGATAAAGAAAGACAATAAAGCATATGAAAGAAATATATACTCTCTAGACTTTAAGATATCAAAAGAAACAACAAGAGCGAAAAGCTCAAAGTAAATCACGAAGCACTAACCAGATAGAGTCGCCTAAGCTGTCAACTTTAAAATAGTTAACATGAATGTGGTGGTGCTAAATAATATCATGACATAAGTGAAACAAAACAATAAAATAAAACATACTACGTGCGTACTCGAAAATGTGTGTTTAGGATCAACACTTTACACGTGGACGACTTGGGATGATTTGAGTATGATACTGGTATATACAAATCATACTCATATGATCATAAGTATATGACTAGATCGTAGTCCATGTACATAATGACTGATTTCCCCATAACCTAGACTACTAGATCATAATATACATGATTTATGAGATTCACGAGCTTCTAGATAAATAAGAGAAACAAGGTATCCATAATAAGAAAGTGACAATATACAAGACACTCATAGTTAGGGATCGACATTGGGCCGGGTCAGGCCGTCCATGCCCATAATGTACGGGCTCGGACCGGGAATGGGTCGGTCTTTTTCGGCCGTAGAGAAATTTTGGGCTGGACCGGACCGGGCTTAATTATTATTTATGAAGGCTAATCCCGCCCACAAGGGTCGAACTTTTCGGGCCAAGTCGGATCGGACCGGGCTAGTTTTATAAAAAAAAAGTCCAAAAGGATCTTCTTGGACCTAATCGTTAAACTCATCTTTGAAAGATTGTTTGAACACTATATTCTTAAATTTTACACTAAATTATTGTCTACCAATGATTGCACCACTAAATTATTGAGTTCCAACTTCCAACTATACTGAAGTCACTAAATTGTATGTTCTTACTTCTTCGGTCCTATAATGCTTTGGACGTTGATTAGAACTTCAAGAGAGGTGAAATACCTGTTCTTTTTCTTTTCTTTTTTCTTGTATGAGTTTTAACCAATTTATTGTAGAAACTATATGATGTCGTTTCCATTTTCATACTCAATCAAACTAAAATCCTGTCATGTGTCATCGGAACATATTACATGCAACATAATGCATTAGTCTATGAAGAAGGGGTGTACCATGTACCATACAATTTATCATGGAAAAGTTGGAAATGCTATTTAAAGTATATTTGTTATGGCTCAAGAGATAAATTTCAGGATAAAACTCATAACCACAGCCACTATCTAGGCGAGTTTATAGATTGCAACTTAGACATATTTCCAACATAATACAGAACAATAAATTGTCATACAAAAGAAAATATTTGAGCATTGGCCCAAGCATTTGACTTCGAATATAGAAATTCACCGTATCAGAAGGTAAATCAACTAAGTTTAAATATATTGTATCATTGTAAGAATCATATTAGCAATAGTTTAACTATAAGATGTATGGTGCAAGAGTTTAACAATTGAAGATTTCTTACTGTTTTTATGTCCGCTGAAAGAGAGCAGTGAGCATCTATTTTAAAGAGAGACTTGGCCTGGGCTTAGATGGACTTTTCGGACCGGGCTCGGACGGACTTGTAATGGGCGGGCCTCGGGCCGGGCTCGGGTAGGCGGATGCTAAGCCCAAGACCTACCATATAGTAATATGGACCGGGCCGGGTTTCCCTAATAACCGGGCTATATCGGGATTTGGCCTATCAGGCCGGACAGGCCTTTTGGGCCCCCATGGGCCTCGGGTCCAATGATGATCCCTACTCGTAGTCTCTGAAGGATGTAACCAACTATGTAACATCTACATCGATAATTCAAGTATTGTATAAGTCATTAGTCTTTCACTCATGCGTGTGTGGAATATTCATTTTGGAAACATGTTAACAATAATATGATAAATATTATAACTAATTATGGCATCATATAGGAATATAAGAAAAATACTACAAAATAAATCCTTATTTGCAACAAAAATTTATAAGGGTTCTCTAAATAAGTAGTAGTTGCGATAAAAAAAAATCCTTTCATCGGAAGTATCTCGTAAAAGTCCATACTATTTTCGTCGCATAACACGCTCTCAGAAATGAGCTATATTTTGTCGAAACACTCAATTATATATTGGCGGGAGCTGTTGGCGCCAATACTATTTCTGACCGGAATGATTCTTTCTAGGAAAAAGGGTATTATTATTTCTGAGAGCGTATTGGACCCGTCAAAAGTAGTATATACTAATTGAGAGGACAATTACAATTAGTCATAAATATTGCTTTATTTGTGAGATCAATTAGATATTGACGAAAATAAATTGCTATTTACGTGGGAACGTAGATATTCTCGGTTAAAGTATAGATTTTTTTTGAGGGATTATATAAGTCATCAGGAGTAGTAGACTGTTTTCGATGGCAATTAGACATTGTCAGTGATAACGTTTGTAATTGTGAGGAAAATTAGTGTTGTTGGAAATATATATTTTTATTTATGAGAAATTATACTCTTATCTTAAAAAATTATATGATATATATATATATATATATATATATATATATATATATATATATATATATTACTAAAAAAATGTACGTATTCATCGTAATGCAAATTTCAACTTTGTTCCGAAAAGGAGATCTCCAAAAACAAGTCATACTTTAACAATTTCGAAAATTCTGACTTTCCTAATTGGTACAATTGGTTACCTACGACAACATATTATTTATGACATTTTTTATAAAGTCCTAAAATATTGGACTTTTTATAATATTTATTTTAAAAACATTGTAAAATATTGGTTATTCCATCGCTAATTCCAAGAATTTATAATATTGGAGGGAAATTTTGAGTTTTTCCTCTTCCAAAATAAATTTCACAACACAAAATAACAACATATACCCAAATGCCCCTTCTTTCTCTCTCTTTCCTCTCTTTATCTCTTACTGCCTTTTTTTTCTTCCAAAACTCCATAGATCTAACCACTTAATTCTGGAAAAAGAATATTTTTGCCATTTTGCTATTGTTGATATTATATGAATAATGTATGGTTATAATTGTATTGGTTATTATGCTAGCTAATTGGAATTGACTAAGTGTTAGTTATGGTCAGTTAGTGCCATTTATACAAGCTCATGACTTAGTTGACTATAATTTATTAAGTGTTAGTTAGTGTTAATTAGTATTAACCATGACTTAGTCATTTAGAATTAATTAAGTTAGCATGGATATAATATTCTCCCTATTGATTAGTAAGATGCCTTCCTTCATTAATTAGATTCCATTCGTGAAAAATGGAGAGGGACAAACTTGACATTGTAGTATGAATCCTAACCCTACTATAAGAGGCATGTTCTAATTAGGGTTAGTTCATCCATTCAATCATATCATTAGCCTCCATCTTTCCCAAAATCCTAAATTTTCAAATTCATTCAATCCCTACCAATTTTTCAACCAAATCCACTCATTCTCATTTATTTCAATTTTTATGGAGATCTAGAAGCCTTGGAGAGCAAGAAGGACATTGGAGAAGAGCTTGGCTAGGAGGAGCATGTGTTCACATCTATTTTATATCCATTGGAGGATTTTTATTGGGATTTCAACTACCAATAGGTATAATCCCTCCCCTACATCAATTTCTATGTTAAATCATAGTAAACCTCTAGGAACCCACACATGGCTAAGGATAACCCAATAGAAGTTGATTTAAGTAGTGTAGCCTCCTAATTTGATAGTTCTAGGTATTTTTGGGGCCAATTTAGGGAAATTCGAAATATGTCCACCAAGTGTTTGTGTCGTGTCCTTAATAGAACACTTAGTGTCTATTTGTGCTTGTGATGGTGTGATAATATCCATAATTGGATATGTAGAGGTGTATCATGATACACATAGCTAAATTGGTATTTTTCTTAGTATTGGTGTCCATTAGTATATATATATATATATATATATATATATATATATATAGTATTTGTGAGGTATCTCTTGGTGTTTGGGAGGTGGTATCATGAGATTGGAGGGTGTATCATGTGTGTATCTTGCTCGGGTGCTTAGGGTTGTTGCAAACATGTCACTGTAGTAACATGTCTGCAATGTAGATTATATGGGCTTGTGCTTTAGTATGGATCGTGGGGTGTGTATCATAGAGGGGGACTTCTAGTGTGACAACTGCAGTATGGGAGAGATTATGTTAGGAGTGTGCCTGTGTGTATAGGTTGTGTTTGACCTAAGACAACAAGAGGGAAATGGGTATCAAGGGAAGAGCAAGGATGTGCACCTAAAGGTGTGCAGGTAGTGGAAACCCATGTGCAGATCGGGTTTGAGTGTTGAAAACTGAATATTGAGTGTAGGTGCATCCAGACAGATTGTATTAGAAAGATGTTAGGTGTTAACATGGGGGAAGAGAGTTCAGGAGTCACAAGTGCTTTTGGTGCACTGCGTTGTGCTTAACAACAGAGATGGAAGGAGCACTTCACAGTTAGCAATAGAGAGTTGAGAAGAGTATGTGCAACCTCAAATTGCAAGTGAGAGTTTAAAGTGTAGAGAGTTAGTGGTGGTATGGGTTTTATGCTAGTGTTTGGGTATTAGTGAGGATACTAACTGGTGTATTTGAGTGTAGAAAAGTGAATATGGAAATTGCATCTTGTGATACTTAAGTTCATGGTGGCATTAGTATCATGTAAAACCCCTAATTTTAAAACCGTAGAAATTATTTAATTAATCATTTAATTGAATTGTTAATTATTTCATAGTATATTACAAAATATAAATTTACTTAATTAATTTCCTAGGTAGCGATTTATCTAGAAATTGTGGAGAAAACTATCATTTTATCTTATTTTATTTTATATAGAAAAGTCGTTGTAGAAAGGGGATAGAATTTTAGAGGTACTAATAATTTTTTCTGAAATTTTGATACCATATATACATGTATAAACAAATAGTAATAAATAATAATTATAATAAATATACTAATGATAATAATAAGTGTTCAAAGTAATAATAATAATAATAATAATAATAATAATAATAATAATAATAGTAGTAGTAGTAGTAGTAGTAGTAGTAGTAATAGTAGTATTAATTATAATGATAATTATAGCATTATTAGTAATAATAAGAATAATAGAAAAGAAAAAGAAAAAAACAGAAAAGAAATTAGAAAAGAATAAGTAAAAAGAAAAGAAAAGGAAAAGGAAAAGGAAAAAGAAAATAAAAAGAAATCTATTAAAATCTAATAACCTAATAAACCCTAACCCAATACCCTACCCGCTAAGCTACAATAAACCCTACCCGCTTTAAACAACAGCAGCAACACCGCCTAAATCCCACCCGCGCACGGGTTCTTCCCCCCCCCCCTTTCATCTCCTATATATATATTTATATATATACATCGAATAACCTTGAAACCCTAAACCTAACTTCGCCAACCCAGCGCCGACCCGCCGCCCGCTTGGACAACCGCGTCGCCGCCGGAGCGCCGCCCGCTTGGACAACCGCGTCGCCGCCGGAGCACCGCCGCATAGATCATCAGGGACGCCTAACTACTTTATCTTACATGCTCATTCTTACTATTTTTCTGTTGATGATTGAGACATAGAGATCCTTGACCCTAAGTGACTTGATTGTAGTATGCACCCCCTTATCTCTAGACAACCTTAGCACATTGCTAGTTACTTCGGTATTCTGTAAGATGTGGTTGGCTGAGTCACTCCCCTGCTCTCCAGTATTCTGGTTCTGGGGCATAATAACATGCTTTTTATTATGTTGCTGGATATTCTGAATACTAAAATAAATCTATTTCATAAATAGAAAGATCACATCTCTAATTATTACATGTCTCACATGATTACTTAGTGTTGGTTTATGTGAGTAGGCTAGTTTCTGCTCACCGATATGCGATATGTGCTGACCTACGTTTGTGGGCATCCTCAGGTACTCAGCCTTGGGGAGTGGCGAGACATGTCCCGAGGCATCGAAGCATTGTTGGGACGCGGAGAAGATCTTCTTACAAAGGACACGTCTTCTGTTATAAAGGACATAATGTGTGTAACATTATAATTCAGTTGTATCAGTGAGCTTGTAAGCCAAGATGGCAAGTATCAATGTAAGCCAAGTAGCCAAGTATTAGTTGTAATTAAGAAGCATTGTAATTTGTTGTAAGCCATGTATTCGAATATAATTATCAATAAAAAGATGATTTTTATTCTATTTCTATTGTGACTTCAATTTGTCTGCGAACTTCTACTTCTATGTCGATGTTTCTGAGATATACCATCACTTTTCTATCTTCTTGCCTTGTATAAGTGCAATCTAGGATTTAATGATATCACGCCCGTGGCTACCTTCAATTCTTCATAATCGGGACGTAACACCTTTCGCCATAGTGATAACAGCCATCCTTGCGGTTCACAGTCGCAAGATCCAGATAACTCCCCTATGTCCTCTCCTGTGAATTGGGTCTTCCTTTCCTATAGGAATCCACCAGAGCGGACTCATGCGATGATTCATCTTGCTTATACCGGACCTCCTTATTCAACAAACTGCTTTTGACTCCTTCCATCGTGACAACTACATCCGGTGTAGAGTTTCTTACCGACACCACCAACATCTCCTAACTTTTTGGCATAGAAATCAAAAGTAGAAGGGCCAGAAGCTCATCTCCATCGCAGACTGCTGATTGATGATACCTTAAACCTCGTTCAGATATTGTTCCAACGGGCCACCCTCCGTGTACTTTGAGTTAACGAGTTGGCAAAAAAAAAATACTTTTTTGCCAGCCGTCTTCCTTTCGTACATCGAATATAGCTTCTCCAACAATACTTTTGCCGATCTCTCCATGGACACGTAGTAAAACACCGAGTCGTCCAGCCATTGGTGGATAAATCCAACGGCCTTCTGATTCAATTATTTTCAATCTTCAACAGCTTTGTCCGATGGTTTTGCGCTATCACCCTCCAACGGACCAGGTAAATTCTTACACCAGAGTAGATCTTCAATCCTTGGCTTCCAAATCATCCATTTTTCTATGAGGGTGATCATACGTGTGTTTGTCTACTCCGTAGACATGGTTGCACCTTCCCTCTCGATAACCTGAGAGCTCTGATACCACTTGTTAGGCGCGCAAAAGTGTTGCCAACCCACCTTAGATAACCAATCAATCTAATGAACACCAAGCACACATAAATACAATATATACGGTGGTGACTACGTCACCTAGACAAATTTTAATCTATATAACTCAGATAAAATTACAAGATTGACAAGAACCAATATTGAACCATTTACCCTAATAGGTTCAACGCCCTCACCACTTAAGAAGAAAAGACATAGATTATATTTAAAATCACTCACCAAACCCCGTAGTAATTTTTCTGATCGAAGGTGACGACTCCTCAATCAGATCTCCTCCTTCTATCTTTGATGGCGAATCCTAAGAGTAAAGTGCGGCTTTCTCTTAGACTTCATGTGGACTAGCATTCTGAATCTTCAACTTGTGCTATTTCTTTATGCCTCCACCCTCACCTCATATAAATAGGATGAGAAATCAAATTTTAGGGTTTAGAAAATCCTAAAAGTAGCTGTCACGCCCCAGTCCCAAAATACGTGGGACCAGACACGTGGCAATGGCCAGCTGGTACGACTCCGTAGGGCTTTCCAATTTAATGGACCCAACGAAATGCGCTTACGTTGTCCATGATTAAGTGATCCAATTAATAATCTAAATTCTAACATGCAACAAGTAAAATAAATCTCAATCCATGGTAAATAATCTCAAAAAAGAATGATACGCATCATCAGTCTGCAGCCCAATAATATATCTGATCGAATAGGCCAAAAGAACAACATAGGCCTATAAATACTAGGCTATAAAAGCAGAATCAAAAAAGGAAAGTAGTACATGACTATAATAGCTAAAGATGTAAAGATACCTGCAACGATGTCCACACTCCCCTAGATCTAGCATCCTGCAAACTGCACAAGTAACCTGGAAGGGAACCAGGTCCTCAGAGGGACATAACAAGATACAAAAATATATGCCATAAAGTAAATACTGTGAAAACTCGAGGGCGAACTAACCAGCTAAGTGAAATGCAATTTGAGGACAACTTAGTGCGTATGGGAAGTGTAGGCTAGACATATACTGACGTAATTTACCAATCATCGTGACTAGCTAGTATATGCCACATATGCCCCCATAGCAAGGGCACTCTGCAATATAATAACATCCAGCTCGGAAGAGCGTGGCATCTGAATAGTATAACGTCTACATCGCTCCATAGAACGTGAAATCTGAATAGTATAACGTCCATATTATTTCGGAGAATGTAGAATCTGAATAGTATAACATCCATATCATTCCGTCGAACGTGGAATCTGAATAAAGGAAGTGGGTGTCCCATACGCCTACTAGTCGTCCTTCCCGCCCAATGCTCTATGCATGTTGTATACACAACACACTTTAGCTACTACGCCGAGATGGAGTGCAAGTATCGGCGTCATAACTTTGGCTCATAGCCTATCGTTAGAACAATAGGCCAACCTTACAACCAAACAAGGACAAGGATTGGACCACCGTACTACCATAGTCTATGTTCCTAAACTACTAATAACTGCTAAGTCTTCTAACATGCATCATTATTAGAAGTTATACCCTATCCGTCGTACGACCTACACTTACAGGTGGCCAACCGAATATGCAAGTCCGTGTCCTATATGAGACTCACAATCAGTGTAAGAAATGTGTCAAGGCCTTGGAAGTCATACTGATAACTCCACGGTTTTAGGTACGTCAACTAGACACTAGGTCAGACACAAGCCCTAACGTCAACGGCATCGTTGACTGCACCCGAGTCTTTTTCGGATGCGCACAGTTATATAGTATTAAAACAATAAAACATGCAACTAAGTAATAACTGAATTTAAACAGTACAACAAGGCAAGGTATACTTTCCTAGGACCTCAAGCAGCGAGTGCTAATAACCTGCTCCCGAAGTCTCGAAGGATGATCCAATGGTCCTGCGCGTTAGCGTTGCACATGGACGAGGGTGACTGTTGCAGGTCATCTTTGACGTGGTGAGACGGGTCGACAATGACGACGACGACGATGATGATGATGATGATGATAATGATGATAAAATTTTGTCGCTGCTGTCGGAGTCCGACGACTCAGGCGAGAAGGGCTGCTGGACGAGGGAAGAACGGGCACGGTGGAGGAGAATGACGGAGGCAAGGTGGCTGTTGTCGAGTTAGAGATCGATGAGGGGGAGGATATGAGGGCCGGGAAGGGATGGTTGTGGTCAGGTGAGGGGATGGAGTTCAGGCGGTCATTCTCGACGGAGGAGGGGTGAATGGTGATGGTTGTGGTTGTTGTCGTGGGTGGAGGAACTCAGGGACGGTCGGGGTTGTTGTCGGTGTAGGCGGAGGAAGAAAGAGAACATAGAGGAGAGGCGGTGGTGCGAGGAGTCTCAGGCGAGGAGGAGTCGACTGGGTGTGGGTTGGTCGCGGGTCGAATATTGTCGGGTCATCGAGGAGGGATGTTGGGTGGAGTTCAGGCGAGGATAACTAAGGAGGGGGCTCAGGGAGGTCTGTTATATAGTCGGGGTCCGGCGGGTCGGTGGGATATGGGAGAGGAGGAGATGGAAGAGGGTGGTACGGCGGACTTGGGTTGAAATTCAGGTGGCGGAGAAGTGAAGGAAGTCGGGATGATCACCGGAGATGGGAGGCCGGGAAAGGTGAAGAACGGGGGTGAGGGACTGTGGTGCTCGGGGACACCGTGGAGTGGAGGATCCGGTGGGGCGTTGGCAGAGATGGTGGCGTGGTGTTAATAATGGTGGTGTAGATGCTGTCGTGGGTGGTCGGGGAAAGGATGGTAGTTTATGTGTGGCAGTGAGGGTGGTCGGCTTACCGGCTCCGGCGGTTGCAGAGGCGGGGACTCGTGTGCTCCGGCGGGAAGGTGGACGGACTGGAAGGGAGGGAAGAGGGTGGCTAGGATTTCGATTTAGTTGGGTGAGTTGTGGTTGATGTTTGATAATGGTGATGAGAAATATAATGGAGGATTTTTGCATATAGGAGAGAGAGGGTTGATGGTGATGCTACCCTAAGGATTAGGGCCGACCATGTGCCTCATTAGGATGGGGTTTGGCATTGGGAAAGGGTTTAGGATGATATATATACATATATATATATATATATATATATATATATATATATATAGGGAAGTGTGTGTGGTGAGGATGTTGCTCCATTTAAATGGAGGGCCATGATTAAACATAAAGGAGAGGGTAGGGGAGAGGAGGAGAGAGTGGACCAGTCAATGAGGGAGGGGGTGATTTCTTTATTTGCCTTGACCAATGGGATAGTGACACCTCATTACATTTTTGTATAAAAGTCCTCAACAATTGGAAAATTGCACAGAAAGTGGAAATTGTGATTTAATGAGGGAAAATACCATGTTTGGTGTGATATAGTGGATGAAAAGGGTGTGTGGTGTTTAGTATGAGTCTTGAGGGTGTGAATAGAATTTTGGTTTGGTGTTGGGTTTAGTTTTGGGTTAAGTTGGGTCCTTACACTAATTTAACTAAAAATAGTGTATTCGGTGTTCTAAAATTAATTGGGAGTACATGGAATTAAAATTGGATAGGACACAAGTATCATGGATGTAGTAGACTCATAATAGAATATTGTCAATAATTTGATTGCACAAAACGGGTCGAGATTGTGTCTCCAATTTTGATTGGAACGAACAAGGATGCAAAGTTGGATTTATTTGAATTTAAGAACGGACGTTTGTAACGAATATTGTGCGACTAAAATGAAGTACAAGGGAGGGTATTTATGAGTTACACAAGGGTTAGAATGGAAGGCTGGCACGTCTAGGAAAGGTGTGTAAAATTTGTTGGAAAACAAATTCTAGTGTAGCGCTCCAAATATCGAAGCAACGGTAAGGTGCACAAAGTATTACGAATATTGCACAATAATCTAAAATACTATGATTTAAATTCCAATTGGCTTTAAAATAACCCTAGTCTCTCGATCCAAGTTAAGTAGACCTAAAATTTAGATGAGGGGGTTTACAGTAGCTCACCATCAGATCTGGCCATCTACCAACAACTAACGGTGTAGATTATATTCCACCACCAATTATGATCATCCAAATATGGTCAAATTAAATATTTGATACAAATTAATTTGAAATCTAATTAAATTAATGTAGATTTTTAAATCATATCAAATTAAATTTTTGACCATATTTGGACTCCAAAATTTACCAAATTTAGACTGAACTCCAACACATTTTTATTGAATTCCAATTATGCAATAAACAAGATATAGCAGGTTATTGCATTCTTATAAAACTATGACAAACTATAGTATATTTCTTTTAGAATGAGGAATTGGGTAGAGAGGAACATACAATTATCCCTAAGGTAAAGTTTGGTTCACGGAAAGAAAAGGAAAAAAAATCAATTTTTTCTTTTTTTTTCTTTCAAAAGTTGTAATTTTTATCTTCTTCTTTTTTTCTGTTGTTTGGAAAGACAATAAAAAATCGAAGGAAAAGTGAATCCCTAGGATGAAAAAGTGAATCCTTAGGTTGGTGGGGGAACCATCCACCCGTATTTTTCTTTCTTTTGGGCCTTTAGCATCCAAACATAGAAAATAAATGACTTTTCTTTCCCAATATCATGATTCCGTGAACCAAACGAGACCTAAGTGCTGGGTTGTTGGGAAATCGACCTCATTGATTAGCCTAACCTTCTTTTTTAAACTTTTGATCTTCCAAAGTTCCCTTGAACGCTAGATGAAGTAAGAACAATATAACTATTTAAGGTATAACACAGGATTCTATATGTGTTTATTAATCAAGTAAAATTACATGGTAAAAAACCATACTGTAACGTAATATGTCATACAAGTCTAACAAATATGTGATCATAATCAATGTAGAGTTAAACATGAAAATATGGTAGCAGCAATAAACAAATGGAACATATGGGTAAAAACAACTGAAACAAGACATTAACTTAAGATTCAAAATACGGTTTAAAACTGATTTAACAGCCATTCAGAACGTAGTCACACAATACTTCAAACCACATTGGTGGTGGTGGTGGTAGTAGTGGTCATATAAAAAAAATTATTAAAATAAAAAATATTTTTCAATATAATTCTCTAATATTTAATCTTTTTTGGTGGTGACGTGAAACTCCTCGAACAATAGTATTAATAATGTGAGAAAAACAAAAAAGAAAGAGAATAATATAGCAGAATATAATAGCACGCGCTTCTCTTTATTAGTAATATATATATATATATATAGAGGAAATAAGATAAAGATTGTTATAGTTAAAAATGGCATCAATCATTTGAATTTATCAACTAATCATAACAGAAACTTGTTATTCCTCTTCTAACATCTTCAAAATTGAAAATCCTGAGCTTAATTTTTTGTTTTTAATTATATCCTTCGTTGGTTTTACTTATTTGCAAATATAATTTATACCATATTGTTAAGAAATATATTAGTACAATATTTCTATCAATATCTAAACAGATTTTTTCGTCTAAAGGGGCAAAATTTTGCCAAATCGCGCCTGAGGGAAAATGTTTAGAAAAATTATAAATGGGAAGACATCTCGCCAACTCAGTTGGCGGGCTAGGGGCGATGGGGGCAGCGCTCACCAACTCAGTTGACGAGTGGAGAGCTGGATGTGGGGGAAGGAATTATAGCCATTAGCTTGTGATGTGTGTGTGGGGGGGGGGGAGAATTATAGCCGTTGCACAATAGCTAATTCAAGCTTCTATATATACCACCCACAACTAATCGAATTTTTATCACACTCTCTCCCTGCCTCAACCAAATCCTCCAACACTCTCGCTCTCTTCCCTCTAGCAAAGCCTCCAATATTCTCTATGTCTCTGTGCCTCTAGCAAAGCTTCCAATAATTAAAAAATATATACCTGTAGCCAAAGTTATCTTAGTTTCTTTTAGCAAAAGTTCTCAACCGTCATAGATCGTAGCGTAAGAATTGTATGCTCGCACGGCGGTAAAGTAAATGGGTTAATTATGAAGGAGAAAAAAGCCAATATTTTTAACTTATCTGAATATTAATTTTGCAAATATACGTAATCATATTATTGAACGTTGTTCTATTCATTACGATTTTAGGTTCTAATTATTTTTTGATAGATAGTGAAGATGCATGGAATTATATTCTTGAGATTAATTCACAATCACGGTATAGATTTCCGGCAATCCATGGATCCCATAACCCATGCAACTGTGTGGATTCGTTCCCGGATCTTCCTCCAGAATATTGATATAAAATATATGTTATTAAAGTAGCAGCAACATTAGATAATAAAAATAGTGAATATTTTGCTGAATACCAGCATGTTAATTCGGGTGCTAGTTCTTCTCAACAAATTATTTTATTTCTTCTAGAAGGTCATTCATCAGATAAATCTAACCATGATGATGATAGTGACAACGACGATGGGAATAGTAATGATTTAGTTGAAAATATAAATTATACGGTAGATAATGATGTTGTAAAAGCTATCACTGATGAAGTATTTAAGGGACAATCATTTTCTAGCCATTCTCACTTTAGAAGCTTTATAAGTAATTTAGCAATTAAATATAACTTTAGTTGTTCAGCTAGTGTTATGAATAATGCTCGTGGAATTATATATAGTTGTGATCAACCAAATTGTAATTGGAGAGTATATGTCAAATCCATTGAAAATGGCGATATAGTTAAAGTTAGTACATTAGAAAATTGTCATTCTTGTTTAGGGAGACTTAGTATAGGACGTTATCGACTAGCTACCGCTGCATGGATTAAGACCATTATAATTGATATTATTAGAGATAACCAGTCATATAGACCATCACAAATTTTCGACAGAGACCTTAAGAAGTGTATACGCACCAAAAATGGAACCAATTACAGTTTCCTACATGATCCAAGATCCTTTGGTTAGAGGAAAAATTGGAGTACCAGATGTAAGACGCAAAGCCGGAAGACCAAAGAAGAACCGCATGAAACCCCAGTATTCATCGACGAGAGATCTTTATTGCAGTAATTGTGGTACGATGGAACACAACCGAAGAAGATGTACTAGTCAACCGAGAGAGTAAAATAGAATTATTCAATACAAACTTAGAAATATTGTATAATGAGTTTGATAATAAAAGTTGGAGATAGGAATAGTTGACAAAGATTTTAATAATAAAAGTTGACAAATATTGTAATCAAACATTGTTACTAATCATACTTCTAAACAAGAATATTGCAATCAAACATTCATCTACTCATCCTCCTCATCGTCTTGCGGAGTCTGGGTAGGCAGCGGTGCTGATGGGGTCAAAAAAACTATGTAAATATCTGAAAGCTTTCATCTCCAGCGTCTTGATGACTAATGTCATCTCCAGCATACTGGTGACTAGGGCCCGCTCCAGCATACAGGTGACTAGGGCCCTCTCCAACATACTGGTGACTAGGGCCTGCTCCAGTATAGTATTGGAAAATGTCTCCAACATATTGGTGAATAGGGCTCGCTCCAGCATAATATTGGAGAATGTCTCCAATATACTGGTGAATAGGGCCCTCTGCACCATCCCTCCTACGACGACGAGAGTGTCTTTATCGTACAATGTCGGTCGGATAGTCTGGTGAAAGACGTGATTGTAATGGAGGCATTTCAGGTTTTTGTCCAATACCGAGATGATCAACACGAGTCACAAGTTCCTCCATAAGCAATCGACTTTGTGGGGGAAGATTTCTCTCAGGTTGTTGCAAATATTGTTGGTATACACCACTCTGAAATATAAAACTTATAAATTAATTTTTTTATGATATCTATGTATATGTAATTTTGAAAGTGTAATAAAGTCATACCAAATCATGCATGCCATCGGCAAAAGCACGCAAAGTAGAATCATCTATGGGTCTACTCTTGAACCTTTGCTCCTTATATTTGTATACTTGGTTGCTCATAAGAGGGCATCCCCACCATTGCCTATAATCCAAGTTACCAATGTCTGCATAATGTAAATAAAATTTTAGCAAACTATTTATACTAAATCAATTCGAATAATGAGTAACCTAGAACTTACATTCATTAACAGATCTTAGTCCGGGAGACGTGTCCCTCATACTATAATTCTTGAACCAATTATTCCAATTAGCAACGAGACCAAGGATTCAGTGTATTGCATTTACTGGCTCATAACCGACAGTCGGTGGATCATCTAGAATTATTTGACTCATCCCGAATTATCGAAGAACACGGTCTACTGGATGATACATGGTGAACCGATCATATATAAAATAAAATATGTGTAAACTAAACGAATAGGATGTCCTCTTAATTTTTGGAGCATCATCTTCACATGTGTAAGGTGTAGTGCCCCACTCCATGTCGGTACTATATATCAAGGTGAGTGGGCAGAACTTCGTTCTCTGATTCTTGCACACCTTAATAATGAATCTGAGTTTTTGAATGCTTGTTTGCTTGAAGATAAGTTTCATAAGAGAATGATAGATACTGCCTTGCATGCTTAATAAGAGAACTCACATAGCGTGTCTTTGAAATGAACATGTCTGCTTAACTAACAGATCCTGAAACGCTTGTCTAAGACTAAGGTTTGCATGGACATGTTCCACTATCACTTGTTCTTTGAGAGAACCATATCGTGTGCTTGAACTTGTTCAGTGAGGGCGGCTAGTCCACAACAAAGATATATGGTCTGATGGTTCATCTCGTCTGCATCCTAGAGTTTATTTGATAGTGTTTTATGCATTCGCATCGGTCAAACAATGGCTATTGGTGGAGAGCTGAATCTTGGTCACGGCTGCTTCAGAGATAGTGGAAATCAACCATGAGTCACAACTGCCAATAGCATCAGATAAATGAGTCATTGGTTAGCTAGATCAACCGCTACCGATCCTGAGTTACTCGGGGACTGCACTACATATAAGATAGTTTATTGTGTTGGCATGATAGAGGATTGCCCCTATATATGCATTTGTCCTTAGATGTGCATTTGTCCCTAGAGTCTTTGAGTATAGCTCACGAGACACGCTGCGCACACCCTGATAACAGAATAATCGGCTTGTCTTGCTTGCTTGCTTAATATCGAATATGAACTCTGCTTTCAAAGATATTTTTATAAAAAAAGTAATATGACTCCGTTCTTATGCTGCATATAACGAACATAGGTAAAACTCGAAAGATCACTAGTAATATAATATTTTATAATATGATTAGTTAGTGTTGGTTTTAGTGAATGTTTGCTTCTGTTCAGTTGTTTATACTTACCAGTACTTATAAAAGTGCTGATCCACCAACAGTTTACTTGCTTGCAGGTACTGGATCGTCTGAGGAAGCGATAGGCGTGCCTCATCTCCAAGACCCAAAAATTCTGGTTTCGATTGCCTCGAGCTGCTTTCGTATAAAGTGGCATAATGTATGGAACGATGTCATTGTATTAAAGAGACCCCAGTCCCTTGATTTGCCCCGAATACTCAAATGGCTAAATGCTTGCAACAATGTCCCTCTGCTGCTTACTCGATTGATGCGATAATAGCCAAAAAAATTAATGATGTTGCCTTGTGCGGGCATAACCCCAGGCTCGCACGGCATTACATTCCGGTATCAAACGGCCATACGTGCCCCGTTGGAGAGCCGAGGCACGGTGATTCGCGTCCCTTCCTGGCGGGGGAACAGTGGTCGGGAGACCTTCAGGACCGGGGTGTGACATAAGGTAACCAGGTAACCTATTTAACGATATTGTATCAAATAGATATAATATTTCTCTACGATCATAACTATAATAATTTAAAGATATTTATCAGATATTTAAATAATTACCTCATGATACTGCAGTGTATCAAATTGGCTACGATAAAATGATACACTCATGTATTGGTAGTATTGATAGTATTGGTAATCCACTACATCTATGGGCCATCGGATAGCAACCGAAAAGACTCCAACATCACTGCAAATGCTAGTAACAGGCCTACCAATGTAGAAGTGCTCGTAGGCCAGAAATATAAAACAAAAATATGACATTAGTACAAACAAAATTTGTATTCTAATCTAACTAATTTAGGTCTTTCATTCATACCGGAATCAGTGAAATACATCCATAAATACTCTTGCGACTGGATCTCACAAATTCTGTCAAATTTGATATAAAAATACTAGATAGAAGCCCCACGTGCATGCTGAGTGGGTTTTGTCCAATCATCCAAGAATGGTAGAAGCTGCACATTTACCATATTTTTTGATGCGTCGGAAAGTAGAATTGTACCACATAAATAGAGCAAATACGCTCTAGTGCAACGAATGACCTGAAAATATTAAATATTATATAAACACTAAATTAAGTCATAAACAAACCTTACTAATTAAAATACATATATGCATTTCATCTACATCAACCACCCCGTCAATAGTGTGATGTAAGTTCATGAAGTTGCCTCAAAGCCTTGTAAACTTCACAAAATGGCCGTCTTTTATACCAGGTGGAGGTGTAACACCGAGATACCTTCTGATCAGATCATATCCCTTTAAGTGTGGAGCAAAATATATAGCATCACCTTTAATATGTAACCTTAATATATTTGCCACATCAAATAGGGTGATCATCATCTTGCCGAATGGGAGTTAAAAAATGTTGCGTTCAGGCCATCAACGCTCCACAAGACTTACAACTAGATGAAGATCATGGATTAAATATCTAACTCGATCTATATAATGGAATCCAAAGGATTCCACTAAAGCCATTTGGGCAGAATTTAGCTCCCACGTACGATAGTTTCTTTCGGTCCCCCACTGTACATGGATCCGGATTCGCAAACCAAGATTATGATCGTATAACTATAAAAAATATATGCATTAATTTTATGTGAAAATTACTTAACTTGCAAACTTATAATTTAAAAAATTACCTTTCCAGTAAATATCCGACTAGATATGTGGTCTTCACGTTGCTTAATAATAAGGTCGGTAGTTGGTCTACCAGGAATACGATCGTCATTTTGGTTAGCGATCTACAAAAAAAAAAAAACTAACTATGATCATTTACGACTAAAATATAATAAGCATGTCAACGATTTAAAAAACTAATTATGATCATTTATGACTAAAATATAATAATTTAACTTACATTAGATTTTTGGGTTCTTTCCTCCCGGTTGATCTTGCTGCTTGCAGGAAAGTGAATATAGAATGATGTATATAGAGAGAAGAGTTTGATATTGTTGTGAGGAGAGGAGAGTGTTGTGAGGAGAGAAGAGTGTTGTGGGGGGCTAATATATAGAGGGAGGGGGGAGGAGGGGTCTTCGAGGTGGAAGGAATTGTCTTCGAGGGGGCAGAGGAGGGGGGTTCTCGGGTCAGCAGTTATGATTCCCCCCTCTCCGCCAACTTAATTGACGAGCGTTGTCCCCCACGTCTATAACCCGCCAACTGAGTTGGCGAGCGCTGTCCCCAACGTCCTATGAGTTGGCGAGATCTTTTCTTTCGTTTGACACCGTCAACTGAGTTGACGAAATGTTCCTCCGTTTACAATTTTTTCAAATATTATTTTTCAGACGTAATTTGGCAAAATTTTGTCCCTTTGTACGGAAAAAAATCGATACCTAAATCCCCTAAACTGTGACCATCCAAAAACCATCGGTCAATCTATTGTTCTGCTGGATAAACATGGAATGTTCATGCCTGGCCTTCAAATTTCCAAGGTGTCAGCGTGAAATTTGCCACAAATCCAGGCACCATGCGTCCCGTGAACTCATATAATCTGATTCGTTTTCATGGGGAGGATATATTTGCACATCATGACCATCTTTTTTCCATTCTTGCACACACACACACACCCCCCCCCCCCCCCCCCCCCCCCCCCCCCCCCCCAACCCCATGATGGTCATCTTTTTCTGACAAAAAACTCTGTTTAGAATTTTCCCTCAGCCCCTCCACCAACTTTTTTTCTTCTCCCCAAGTCCCTCTGCTCGAAAGCTTTCTCCTAAAAAGTAGCAACCCACACTCATTTTTTTATACCATTACTATTTCCATTCCCATGTACCAAAAAAGCAAGCATCCTAGAAAAGTAATCTGAATCCCCATGGGATTTGAACACTTCCTTTTGGTGGGCATGATTGTCTTGGCTTAGTTTATGCTCTTAACACTAATATAAACCACAAGTTGATTCTTGTGATTTGTCACTAGTACTGACATTCATTCACATTTCCCTAAGCTTTGGGTACGTTATGTTGGCATTATATATATATATATATATATATATATATATCCCTTGTCTTATTGTCAAGGGTCTGGGGAATATAAAGTAGGTAATTAGAAGAAACAAAGGCACTTTTATATGAGGTTCCTTTCTTTCCCATGTGAAGAGAAGAGGGTCAAGACTTCTTTTCCTTCTTTTCTTGGTCATGTAGGAGCTGGCAAACGACCACAGACTCATCTGCTCGTCTTCAGTATTTGATGAGTGCCTTTGTTTGTTATCGTTGGTAGGAGTATGATAAAGTACTGTGCGAGTATTTGATGGCCTAGAAAAGGCTATCATGGCGAGTTGATTTAAAAGGCTAGCACGTACAACACTGGTTTCGCTCGTGGGCGCACTGTCAAAAAAAATGGTGGTCATTGTTGGCATGAATACCGAGAGAAATAACAAAGTGGTAGTCTAGAGAACGGAAAAAAAAAAAATAGGGATGATTAGGTGCCAAATTGAGAGATTACTTACTTGTAACGAACCTACTATAGGGCTTGGGGTCTTTGTTGGCATGAATGCCAGGACAAATAATAAGGTGGTAAACAAAAACAAGGGGAGGATCAAGTGGCAAGTGTATGGACGGATTTATTCGAAGTGAAATTGATTCATAAGATTTGTTATTGGACTGGAACTATATATTTTTAAAAAAAAATTATATAAGGCATAAGTTAATCATAATTATCTACATTTTATGATTTTATTTTCAATCTGATATGGGACTAAACTATCAACTTCATTGTCACTAATTTTGAGTGCACAACCGGAAACAAAATAAAAACAATAATCTTCATCTTAGTTCATTTTCGCTAGCTGAGCAATCAAGCACCCCTAACCAACTTTGCTCTTTTCCATAGCCGAGTATCCAGGATATCCAACATATTGTTATCTCAATTAGATCGCCAAAAAAAAAAATGACACGTTCATGATCCACACTACCACCGTTAGTATTTTAGAAAACTAGTGTTCCATGTGGTAGAGAATTCGATTTTAGACGATTTTGGCTTTTGTTTCACTTGATTTGGAGTTAAAATAAAAATTTTATGAAGGAAACAAGTTTTTGAATTTTGGAGCTTTTTTTCATGGCAGACTTGCTGGTTTGAGACGATGGAACTTCATAAGGCCAAGAGCTATGCAGTAGAGAGAGCCATGAGGCACAAACTATTTGCCGCAGACCTTAGCAGCATGTGCCTATTTTGTTAGGTGCATGACTGACTTACACATGTGTTCTGACGACATGGACTTGAAAGGGTCATGAGGCATAACTCTTTGTGTTTTGCTCATTGGGCGCATAAAGGTATTCGTGTGGCCAGCTAGTCAAGCGGCAGAGTGCTAGGCTCATCTCCTTATGCGTGCATAACTCTGCACCGACTTCTGTACATCTTTTCATGCTTGTCTTTTCCTCTGACACGCATTTATGACATGTCACATTTGTTGGCATGTCACATCTGTCACATCTCTAACACATTTATTGTCTTCACTCAGCACTTGTCCCTAGGCGTGGACATTGCCTTGAATATGCGGCTCTGACTTATGCGGCTTTGACTCATGCGGCTCAGTTCCAAATGGCAGCCTCATGCGTGTGGTTTCTCATGCGTGCATGCGATCCCATGCACACGTTTTGTTGATTTACTTGGTTTGAACATTTTATTGGATTTTGTAATTTCATGTATGATCTTGATGACTGTAAGTGTATGTGAACTCAGTGACTATGTGGTAGACCTGACTATGCGTCTGACCCGACTATTTATAGAATTAGACAATGCGCCAAGTTGCTATACTACCTATGTGCATGACTTAAACTATTTGTCGCAATGTGATAGAACTCATTGATTAACTAAAGATTTGTAACTTGACTCGACTATTGGTATCTGTGCTGATACACTTACTACGTGCTATGTGTTCCTACGTGCTATGTGTTCATACATGATTATGTTACATGTCTTATACTAAGGTGTACCTATGTGCAACGCGACATATGATATGATATAATTTTTCTAGCATGGATATGATAGTTAGTCAATAACCAAGCGTGGTGAGAAATTGTTTGATTGTTACATCACGCTGGGAGGAATCCAAATTGAACTACCAAATGACAAAGTGGATTCGTATCTAAAGTGGCTGTATTGTGGTATGATATATAGAAAAAATGAACATGTGACCACGCCATGCGATTTCAGCTAACCATTGGGTTAACTAGGCAACCAAAACTTATAGAGCATTGGAAGGACAAAATTTTGAGGTCATGTATGACAAGCTGCCCTTAGGTATCTAACTAGAGAGTGCAAGGCTGGGCCCCATGAATATTGTCCAAATCTGCATTAGTGGATTGCAATATCGGATTACTATATTGTACTATGTGTTTAATGCGATCTTAGCACGGTAGCCTTATGAGAGATCAGTGCATAATATTACGTGCTACGCGACGATTATCATAGCTCGGCTATCCCCGCTTGAACAAAGAACTATCTGAGGATTCCTATTATATGTATTATAATCTTGGGATAACCCAGACTTCATTTAGAAATATGTAGTATTGATTGGTCGTTTAGCTGATCTTGCCTGTAAGTGTATTTGTCATCTGTTAAATAATCTAGGAACATAGACTAGCGTGGTGCGGTGGTCTAACCATTGTCCTTGTTTGGTTGTGGGGTTAGATTATTGTGCTACGATAGGCTATGGACCGAAACTACAATACAGAATCCTATAGCTTGACCTGAATTAGAGGATGCACGTCATCTCGGTGTAAACCCCCTGATTTTTCAAATTTTAAAACTTGGAATTTTCATAATTTTCTGGAATTTTCTGGAAATTTTCTGTAATTTAAAAACAGGGTTTTAATTATTCAATGATTTTTAATTAACAATAAACAGTATTAAAATATTATGAAAATAATATTTTTGGGTGTAAAATGAAAAACTGGACTTAGGACAATTTTTCTGGAATTTATCGGGCCCCGGACCTATTTTTAAACACATAAATTTATTTATTTAATTAATTATTTATTTATTAAATTAATTACTGATTTTATTTATTATTATTATTATTATTGCCCGTGGCCCAGCCCGGCCCAACCTCTCCCCGGCCCAGCCCAACCGCGGCCCAGCCCACCCCGGCCTAGCGGGTCGGGCGGGTCGGCCAGACCCGAACCCGACCCGACCCGGCGTACCCCCTCACCCCGCACGACCCTCTCTCTCCCGTGCCCGCCGCGTCCGGCGCCGCATCCTCCGGCCACCTCGCCCACGACCCTGGCCGCGCCGACTTCTCCGCAACCGCCTCCGCCCATCTCGGCCCCCCCTCGGCCACGACCCGCCCCCGACAGCCTATTTAAAACCCTCCCCGAGCCTCCGCCCCGACCACCACTCCAGCCACCCAGCGCCACCGCTCCGACCCCTGCTCCGGCCACCGTCCCACCAGCTTCCCTCCCCGCCGACGTCGACCTCTTCCTCCCCTCCTCTTCTCCTCCGGCGAGCGCCGCCGGCAGCCGCAGCGAGCACAGCAGCAGCTCGAGCAGCTCCCCGCGCCGCCTCCGGCCGCCGGCGAGCCCCCAGCCACCGCGTCGCCCGCCGCCGAGCTGCCCCGGCCCCCAACCGCCGCAGCCAGCCCCCCCCCCACGCCGCCGTCTCCGCCGCCCTCGCCGGAATCCCCAGACCCAAACCCTAACCCTAACCCTAGGCGGCTCGACACGTGTCGGACACGTGTCAGACACGATTTGACACTGATTTTCGGGTCCCCTTCAGGTGCGTGTATCTTTTTGTTCGTAGCTCCGTTTTCGATTCCGTAAATTGCGTTACGAAGCCTGTATGACCCTCTCGGTGCCCGGATAAACCGTTCGGGGCATCGCGTCCTGTGGTGATCGCACACCGCGATCCAAAAACAGGAAAAAACCAGACCCTGTTTCACCCCGGAACTGAGTACGTCCCGCCAAACGGGATGACTTGGTCGTGCGCGATCTTCACAGATACGTGCGCCTCGTCGATACGGACGTGTGGAATTTCACGGAAGCTGATTCGGGTGTGCGTGCATACCGGAATCAACGCGTATCCGCGGACATCGTCCCGTATCCGCCTTTTCTGCAATTCACCCTAACTTTGTATACACTCGTCGGATTGAAACGAAACTTGCGCCATCGGACTCGTAGCGATACGCTGGTCCTGTGGGTCAAGTTTGGTTCGATTCTGAGAACGTTGACGAAATCGCGTGTCGTGGGCCCCACAGGCCCTGCTCGACGGGCGATTTTGTGATCGGCTCATCGAAATTCAATTCTGGAAGTTCCGTTGGATTCGTATCAGCGTTCCTGACCTGTTGACACTAAGTTTGGTGAATTTGGAGACCATTGACCCTGACGCATTTTTCGGGGCAAAGCGGGCCTACTTGGGGACCCCGTTTTGACCCGAAACTGCCGTTTCTGTCCTTGTCTCCAAATTGGACCCAAGGACAGGCATTTCTAGCTGATTGATATTTTTTGGATCTGATGGTGATGTTTGTTTCAGCAACCGAAGTACCGCCTGTAAATCCAACGAAAGTCAGAGCTACAATTGGAACCAGAACCACAGGCAAGTGTACCTTGCCAAAACTTGCAGCTTGCTACCTATTTCTTGGACTTGGTTATACATCAGTGGGCAAGTAAAAATTGCCAATTCTCAGATATTTTTGTTCATAGTATTTTACTTGATTTCTTGTGGAATTAAATATAAAATTGTTTAACTGCTTAACCTAGGAACCGTGCGACGTACTTAGCGTCCGATCATAGTCGGGTGCCAACCCCGTACGCGGCGTTGGGTACGTCACTTAGAGTTAGACATTTGATACCCTTACTCTTGGTACTTGTCCTATCAAGTACACCTGAACCCAGGACACTTGACACTATTCATGAGACAGAATCCTCTTGAGATATTCACGATGATTTTGTATAGGATACAGGTTATGACATGGACAGTTATTCCTAGACATTATATGACTGCTGTATTAGTTTTGATCTTGCGTGTTATGGACATGAGACGTGGATTACATTGGGTGGGGAGAGACACACAGGCTACAGGCTGTTTTCATATATATATACTATTAGTGTGAGGTCGTAGACTCTCCAGCAGAGCTAGACCCTTTACGTGTTATTACTGCTACCGGCTCCCCGACACAGAGCTTGTAGCGGTCTCAGCCTGAGTTCTAGTGATGCTCTCGACTTGCATTTATCACTTAGCTGGTTACATAGTTTACCCTGCTGTTTCATTTAATTCTGCTGCACTGCTTATATTTTGGCTTGTATTATCTGTACCTTGTTATGTCCCCTGAGGACCTGGAATGGACTATGTCCCCAAATATAGCTGAAGAGATCCATCCAGAGATACCCCGTACCAGAGCACTTCCAGGAGCTGTACCAGGACCTGAAGACGAGCTCGCACCAGAGGACTTCTCTTGAGCATTGGCTGTATGTAGTCATTTATTTCTCTTTCCAGTTCCTTTATTTCCTGTCTATTGGCATTGATGTATCAGACATATTCTCGGATTGTTTCCCGAGACATTTATTTGAGATTTGATAGTTATTTCTATTTGCATCACTCTGGCATTTAATCTGTGATTATCTGTTGTGGATGCGATTAGAATAATCTGTGACCTGTATCATTGGTTCTATTTACTGTTAGACTACAGCTTAAGCATGCCCTGATGGATCCATTAAATTGGGTTGTCCATCGGTGCGTGCTGCTGGCCATTGCGTACGTGCTCAGTCCCTCGTCATTTTGGGACTGGGGCGTGACATGGTTTTTGTGGTGGCCCATGCAGGTCATCGACTAAATTATTCGGTTTCAACTCAGGGACCGAACAGGCCTGCACTAAAACTAGGATAAGTTTTAGGATCTCATCCACTTGCTTGAATCGTTTTTGATATCTGTATCGTATTCGAACTAATTTGAACTTGCATCTTGCCTTGATTCATGTGCGCCTCTTATCGTTTATTTTGGATACAGGGAAATGAACCCACAAGCCAGCAACGAGGCTCATGAAGAAACACCACAACCCGTTGTGGTTACCCAAGAAGACGATGTGATACCAGTCGGTGAAGGCCAATCGTCACAAGGCAGTCAAGCAAGTCAGCCTGCCTCAATAATCCGTCAAGATGACGTACCACCCTTGACGCAGCCTACTCCACTGATGCCTTCCTTCCCACTGGGACCACCTATGAACGAACAGCAGATGTTCTGCATATTCTAATAATGATACAAGCCTATCAAAGGGTGCAACAAGAAGCTCAACAAAACCAACCGGAGAACTCCATCGGTAGAACTAGCCCGGAGTCACTAAGGCCAAACAGTTCAAATACAACCGCCTTCGACGAGGACGTCCTTACTGCAGCAAGACCCGTGGAGTGCACCACAAGGATCGAGTCCAGCCAAAAGCGGCCATATGCGTCAGCACCGGACCAATCATAACAAGAAAGAGCTGCAAAGCGGCCACAGATACATCCACTACCAAGAACAGCATCAGGAGCCTCATTCCTTCCTACTTGTCACTACTATGGCAAGGTAGGCCACATCGCTAAAGAATGCCGACGCAGACTGGGACAATGTCTATCTTGTGGATCCCAGAAGCATTCGGTAAGGGATTGCCCAGAACGTCGAGAGAAACCAGTGGTGATTCACCAACCAGCCACATCAACACCAGCAGGAACACCACAGGAAGGAACTCCAAAGAAGCCTCAGCTGCACCAGCCACCCGAAGCATCTCCGCAAGTACTGCCCACTTGTCTACATTGTCACAAACAAGGCCACATTGAGAGCGGGTGCAGACGTAAGTTGGGATTATACCTGATTTACGGAACCAATGAACACTTGGCCAAGGATTGTCCCCAGCATCGGGAGAAGGCATTGACAGATCTTCAACCCGCCACATCAGCACCAGCTGGAGCACCGCCGGCAGGAACTGCAAGGGAGTCTCACGTACACCAGCCACCAGAAGCATCTCCATCGGCAATACCTGTCTGTCCATATTGTCGCAAGCGAGGCCACACCGAGGACGAATGCAGATGAAAGAAAAGATTATGCATAGCTTGCGGATCCAGTCAGCATTCATTCAAAGAATGTCCTGAGCGTCGAGACAGAGTACCAACAGGTAACCAGCAAGTGTTACCAGCATCACGGTCAGCCTCTCCAGCATTGCAAGCTTCACCAATACCGAGGCCACCCTTGGTAACCCAGGCAACACTCTTCCAGCAGACTCAACAGCAGTAGAAGAAATAACTGCAAGGACACGGACAAGCTCCAGCGAAGACCGTGGAGAATGCGCCGACTCGTGGAATAGCTGATGCGCGTAAGTGATTTGTAGTTATCCGTTTCTAGTCTTGTTTTAGCTCGTGCCCGTTGGTTCGTGACCTCAGCCCCAACCTAGTAATTTGCAACTTGTTAATAACAATCTGGTTTTTCATAAAAGTTATAATTTTAACTAGATTTTCCTGGAAAGTGTAAACTTTCAATTTTTAGGGAAACGGTACTTCCCTAAGTATCTTGTGATGTATTTTCAAACGATGTTGCGACCGCGTCATCTCTGTTGACCGGTTATTCTTTGATTGCGAGGACGCAATCCTCTTAAGGGGGGTAGATTGTAAACCCCCTGATTTTTCAAAATTTTATAACTTGGAATTTTCACAATTTTCTGGAATTTTCTGAAAATTTTCTGTAATTTAAAAACAGGATTTTAATTATTCAATAATTTTTAATTGATAATAAACAGTATTAAAATATTATGAAAATAATATTTTTGGGTGTAAAATGAAAAACTGGACTTAGGGCAATTTTTCTGGAATTTATCGGGCCCCGGACCTATTTTTAAACACATAAATTTATTTATTTAATTATTTAATTATTTATTAAATTAATTACTGATTTTATTATTTATTATTATTATTTTTGCCCGTGGCCCAGCCCGGCCCAACCTCTCCCCGGGCCAGCCCAACCGTGGCCCAGCCCACCCCGGCCTAGCGGGTCGGGCATGTCGGCCAGACCCGAACCCGACCCGACCCGGCGTACCCCCTCACCCCGCACGACCCTCTCTCTCCCGTGCCCGCCGCGTCCGGCGCCGCATCCTCCGGCCACCTAGCCCACGACCCTGGCCGCGCCGACTTCTTCGCAACCGCCTCCGCCCATCTCGGCCCCCCCTCGGCCACGACCCGCCCCCGACAGCCTATTTAAAACCCTCCCCGAGCCTCCGCCCCGACCACCATTCCAGCCACCCAGCGCCACCGCTCCGACCCCTGCTCCGGCCACCGTCCCACCAGCTCCCCTCCCCGCCGACGTCGACCTCTTCCTTCCCTCCTCTTCTCCTCCGGCGAGCGCCGCCGGCAGTCGCAGCGAGCACAGCAGCAGCTCGAGCAGCTCCCCGCGCCGCCTCCGGCCGCCGGCGAGCCCCCAGCCACCGCGTCGCCCGCCGCCGCGCTGCCCCGGCCCCCAACTGCCGCAGCCAGCCCCCCCACGCCGCCGTCTCCGCCGCCCTCGCCGGAATCCCCAGACCCAAACCCTAACCCTAACCCTAGGCGGCTCGACACGTGTCGGACACGTGTCGGACACGATTTGACACTGATTTTTTGGTCCCCTTCAGGTGCGTGTATCTTTTTGTTCGTAGCTCCGTTTTCGATTTCGCAAATTGCGTTGCGAAGCCTGTATGACCCTCTCGGTGCCCGGACAAACCGTTCGGGGTATCGCGTCCTGTGGTGATCGCACACCGCGATCCAAAAACAGAAAAAAACCAGACCTTGTTTTACCCCGGAACTGAGTACGCCCCGCCAAACGGGACGACTTGGTCGCGCGCGGTCTTCACAGATACGTGCGCCTCGTCGATACGGATGTGTGCGATTTCGCGGAAGCTGATTCGGGTGTGCGTGCACACCGGAATCAACGCGTATCCGCGGACATCGCCCCGTATCCGCATTTTCTGCAATTCACCCTAACTTTGTGTACACTCGTCGGATTGAAACGAAACTTGCGCCATCGGACTCTTAGCGATACGCTGGTCCTGTGGGTCAAGTTTGGTTCGATTCTGAGAACGTTGACGAAATCGCGGGTCGTGGGCCCCACAGGCCCCGCTCGACGGGCGATTTTGTGATCGGCTCAACGAAATTCAATTCTGGAAGTTCCGTTGGGTTCGTATCAGCTTTCCTGACATGTTAACACTAAGTTTAGTGAATTTGGAGACCATTGACCCTGACGCGTTTTTCGGGGCAAAGCGGGCCCACTTGGGGACCCCGTTTTGACCCGAAACTACCGTTTCTGCCCTTGTCTCCAAATTGGACCCAAGGACAGGCGTTTCTAGCTGATTGATATTTTCTAGATCTGATGGTGATATTTGTTTCAGCAACCGAAGTACCGCCTGCAAATCCAACGGAAGTCAGAGCTACAATTGGAACCAGAACCACAGGCAAGTGTACCTTGCCAAAACTTGCAGCTTGCTACCTATTTCCTGGACTTGGTTATACATCAGTGGGCAAGTAAAACTTGCCAATTCTCAGATATTTTTGGTCATAGTATTTTACTTGATTTCTTGTGGAATTAAATATAAAACTGTTTAACTGCTTAACCTAGGAACCGTGCGACGTACTTAGCGTCCGATCATAGTCGGGTGCCAACCCCGTACGCGGCGTTGGGTACATCACTTAGAGTTGGACATTCGATACCCTTACTCTTGGTACTTGTCCTATCAAGTACACCTGAACCCAGGACACTTGACACTATTCATGAGACAGAATCCTCTTGAGATATTCACGATGATTTTGTATAGGATACAGGTTATGACATGGACAGTTATTCCTAGACATTATATGACTGCTGCATTAGTTTTGATCTTGCGTGTCATGGACATGAGACGTGGATTATATTGGGTGGGGAGAGACACACAGGCTACAGGCTGTTTTCATATATATATATTATTAGTATGAGGTCGTAGACTCTCCAGCAGAGCTAGACCCTTTACGTGTTATTACTGCTACCGGCTCCCCGACACAGAGCTTGTAGCGGTCTCAGCCTGAGTTCTAGTGATGCTCTCGACTTGCATTTATCACTTAGCTGGTTACATAGTTTACCCTGCTGTTTCATTTAATTCTGCTGCACTGCTTATATTTTGGCTTGTATTATCTGTACCTTGTTATGTCCCCTGAGGACCTGGAATGGACTATGTCCCCAGGTATAGCTGAAGAGATCCATCCAGAGATATCCCGTACCAGAGCACTTCCAGGAGTTGTACCAGGACCTGAAGACGAGCTCGCACCAGAGGACTTCTCCTGAGCATTGGCCGTATGTAGTCATTTATTTCTCTTTTCAGTTCCTTTATTTCCTGTCTATTGGCATTGATGTATCAGACATATTCTCGGATTATTTCCCGAGACATTTATTTGAGATTTGATAGTTATTTCTATTTGCATTACTCTGGCATTTAATCTGTGACTATCTGTTGTGGATGAGATTAGAATAATCTGTGACCTGTATCATTGGTTCTATTTACTGTTAGACTACAGTTTAAGCATGCCCTGATGGATCCATTAAATTGGGTTGTCCATCGGTGCGTGCTGCTGGCCATTGCGCACGTGCTCAGTCCCTCGTCATTTTGGGACTGGAGCGTGACACTCGGTGTGGTACGATACTTCTTGTCCTTGTTTGATGTAGGAGTATTGTAGTGCCCCGCTTCGCGTGGGCACTATGTACAAGAAATATCGCCTGGCTGGCTCGAGCGAAAGCCTTCTAGAAGAATTTTTCGATCAAAACACAAGATGATTGATCTGGATGAGTGGACAGAACTTCATTCTCTGATTCTTATATGCCTTAATAATTAATCTGAGTTTTATACTTCTTGTTTTAAAAAGATAGTTTTTATAAGAAGAATGATATAACCTGACTCTGCATGCTTAATAAGAGAACTCATATTGCTTGTCTAATGAACGAACATTTGCCATGCTAAGTAAGAGTATAGAATGTTGCATGCTAGGTTACACTGACACGGTTATTGAACAAACTACTGCCATGCTAAAAATAAAGAGTAAAAGATTGCTTGAACTTGCCTTTGTATCATATGCTAAACTAGAGTAGAACTACATGCTTGTCTAAAAGTGATAGAAGAACTGCTTCCATGCTTGCTTTACTAGAAAACTGCATGAACATATTTTATTGATCGCATTGTATAAAAGATAGAACTGTATGAATTACTTGAACTGAAACAAGAGATGTTATAGGCCAGTACTTGATGGTTATGACACCGGTACATCAATAGTTACATGCCCCGTACATCGATGGTTACGTGCCCCATAAATTATGTACTGGGCTAAGTAAGAAGAAGAGAATTGATGGTTACATGCTCCGTACATCAATATAGAAGAGTTTGCTTGATTATTGCTTGCTTGTATTGTATGTTATCTAATAGAAGTACATTCATGCATCGGTTTGGATAAACTTGTGCACAAGGATGTACCATCTCGATCAGTTCCTGGGATACTGGAAATCGTTCGGCCTAGGAGAGGACATGATACCCTATTCATGGATTAAGAAGGGTGTCAGTCTATTGGTAATATGGGCTTGAACGTCCCAACTGCTAATCATGGGTTTCCATGGGCCATTATATAGTTAGGACGCATGCTAGTTAGCCTTCTTGCATACCTAACTGTTTGATGCAAGGACGAACAGGAATAGAACCCTTATGATTATGCAAATTATTGCTATTGTATGTCTGTTGTAGGGATAACCGTTCGACAAAGGGTAAGAATTACTAAATAAGTGATGTACTAATTTTTTATTATGCTTGAATCTCGTATTGCTCCTAGACTTGCATGTTTTACTTAAATATGCTACTATCCATTGAACTGAATAGAATAGTCCACTAGAGTCGACTTTTGTTCCAAGAGTTAATTAATATGGCTCACGATACATGCTGCGTACTGCACGATAGAATATTGTCCCTACTGTATGCTTGAATGTATTGAATGAACAAACTATTTTCAAAGATATATTTTTGAAAGAAGTAATCTGACCCTAATCCTATGCTGCATGAAATAAACCTAGGTAAAAATTTATAACGACCCATTCTGTTCAAGCGGACAACCGATTCAAATGGCACAAGTGCAACGATCCGACCCGCTTTGCTCAGCGAGAATACTCGTTTGAGGCAAATAATTTCCAGACTCGACCCTTCAGGAGTTTAGACTTAGACTTTCAAAGGCTTGCTCAGAGTATCGCTCGACCGAGGCAAATTATTGCTAAGGCTGGTGGCTACGATGAACCTGTATTTGCTTAGCCAGCACACTTAAAATATGGATGATACATGCTAGTCGCTAGGTGAATCACCCTTTGCATGCTAATAAAGAATACAACGCACCTAGCTAAGGGAATAATCCCAAATTGTATTGCTTGTGTTAGAACATGGAAATAAAATTTAGCTTATAACTGGGACCCCCGTATGCTAACTTGCTTCGTGCAAGTAGATCTCGCTATGCCTTGAGTAGATCATTGTATACTCTCCGAAGTATATTGTTTCACTTGTTTACACTATACACCCATAGATTATGTCACTCGATATGTCCCTTTACGGTTTTACTCCTCGCTTTACCCTTAGACCCGTGCCAAACGCAAATGCTAATGTTTTCATATAAATGCATACTTGCCAGCTTACTTGTAGTTTGTACTCATTGCCTCATTTGAATGCTTGTCAAATAATCTATGCCACAGTCAAGTAATACTATCTGTATCGTGCACGTATCTAGTTAGCCAAAAGACTATCAAATATTCCTTTTGTGCAATATGAACCTGCAAGTATTAGGGACCGTTAGGTCGCCAAGGCAGTTCTCGAACCAGGGGAATGCATCAAGTCAAGCTTAACTCTGAACGGGAATCATGTTAAGTAAAGCATAGGAATCACAGCTCATGGAGCAATGCTCGTTCAGAAAAAGAATCAAGAATTATCATATCATGTTGTGAATCTGGAATGACCCAAGACTTGCATGGTCACGGACAACTCGTGCATGCAGTATCTGCTTCCTCGGATGATCACCGAGGTACTGGGATCGTACCGACCTAGGAGGATGAATGGTGTATTGTGTGCCAAATTCGGTTCTGGTATGCGCCACCATCTTTGGGGATGGGCAATACACGGTATTCGGACCTTGGTAAGGCATACTACCTTGGACTAGTCGTCTACCCATGATAGTCACTTGTTTCAGCGGGATGGCGTACAATGGCTCTTCTGTATCACCCGTTTGCCTTGAATTGCTTGTCTTGTAAAAGGCGTTATACCCCATTCCGTTATGAGACTATAAATCGGTCTTTTATGGCTAATCCAGTGACCTCATATTCATATAGATAAGTCATCATCGCTTTGCGGCAATCCGCGTGTGAGTCATTACATCGCATCCAGTAAACTAAAACACCTGAACGATTATTAGTATAAGTCATCTATACAAATCGAGCAACCTGAACAACCCATCGAACACTTGAACACCAAAGGCAACACACTTGAGAAATCCTTATAACTCGTGCACTTGAAACAGTACCTCGCACATGACACTTTGATTGCTTATGCTATTGCCCCTGGATTTTATTATATATGTCTGCGCTTGATTTACCTTGGTTTGCTTTGGACCGGGAAGAACGGATGGTAAGTTGGTTAGTCTCGTCGTGTTTCTTTTTATATCGCACGGTGCACTGCCACACGAGTTAGGCTGTTCATTATTTCCATAAAACTGTTCCAAAGGCAAGACTAGAAAGATAACTTAATAGATGGTGTACAAAACCTATATAATGTGTTTGGATTTGTAGAGGGGGCGAGGAGCCTCCCCACCAGTGCATTCATGTATTAATAACCCACCAGATTGCTTGCAGGGTGAGAGAGAACCTCGTTCAGTACGGATGTTCCTTCGTGCGTGTTAAGGCGTAAAGTTTACTATGGAGCCTTGGAGCGTGCGTCTGGAACTGAAGCACATGTACAAGACATAATGTTAGAACATCGCCTATGTATCATTCCGTAAATGTAGCCACTTGGCATGCTTTTACTATTTCAGAGAGAGAAAGGCTTTAGCGATTTGTAAGAGCTTATTTTATTTCTATACTTGTGTTATTCAATGCTTCCACTATTGACGACTCTGTGAACTGGTTACCAATCGTTTGTGCGTTTCTTATTCCGTTGCACTCGGACTACCTGTGCAACTCTGTGACTTAGACCTCTTATCGCCATTTTGGATCATGGCTTTGCACGGGCGCAGCTTACGCTCGTGCGACATCACGCCCAGATGAAAAAGATCGTCCCTCGGGAGCGCTGGCGCGGTGATTCGCGCCTAGTGGGGACGGCCGATTACCTGCGGGAGATCGGGGCATGACATATCGGTATCAGAGCATAGTTTTACTCCTTTGGACTTCCTATCGATCTTCTCAATTTCGAAAGCTCGTTCGTCGGTTATGTGCATACACTCTCTTGTTGACCCGATGGGATGTTCCAAACAATAAGTCTAAATAATTTCAAAAGTTGCTTATGAATGGTATAATTTCTTGTAAAAAATCGTAATATGAATGCCTTTTGTCACGCCCCAGTCCCAAAATACCGAGGGACTAGCCATGTGGCAATGGCCAGCAGCATAACTCCAATAGAAAAATCCAATTTAATAGACCCGTTATAGTGCACTTAAGCTGTAAAAAATATAAATGCAAGTCTATACCATCTATCATAGTATAATTCTAATCTCATCCACAGAAAAAATATAATACAATATGATAGACCAGTCAAGATAATAGATAAGGAAATATAGTCCATCAAAAAGTCTAAATCAGTAGTATCTCGGGGAACAACCTGACATAATAAAGGAAAGAGAATAACACCAATACATATGTCTATAAGTCAAGTCCAGATATGAAATAACAATAAGAATAGATAAATAAGTAAGTAACTGAATACTCAGGATAAATCCTCGGGCTCACCCTCATCCTCTGGTGTCAGTACTGCTCCAGCGTCAGCTCATGTCCCATATATTTTGGGGTAATCCTCCTCTGCTGTACCTGGGGATATAATTCGGATCCAGATCCTCAGGGGACATAGCAAGGTACAATAAACACTCAAGCCAAATAAAATACAGTAAATAAAAATATATCCTTAGGACAAGCTATGTAACCAGCTATGTGAAATATAAAATGAGAGCATCACTAGTACTCAGGATGAGACCACTACAAGCTCAGTGTCGGGGAGCCCGTAGCAGCAAGTAATATGACGTAATGGGCCAAGCTCTAATACAGAGACTAAAGCACCTCTAGTAGTAAAGTATATATATATATATATATATATATATATATATATATATATATATATATATATATATATATAATCAGCTTGTAGCCTGTGTGTATCTCTCCACCCAATGTAACCTCACGTCTCATGTCCACGACGTATCATGTCCATAACACGCAAGATCATGACCTCTAGCTAGTACAATGAGTCAAAATAATATCTCTATATATGTAAGTCTCATATTACAAATCTTGTAAGCCTATACAGAATCATCATGAATAACTCCAGAAAGACTCTGTCACATGAAATAGTGTCAAGTGTCCTACGATATGACGTACTTGGTAAAGCAAGCACGCAAAAATATAGGATCGTGGAATCAACTCTCTAGTGACGTTACTCGACTCCACGTACGGCGTCGACACCCGAATCTTGTTCAGATGCTAAGAAGCGTCTCACGGTCCTAGGTTGAACAGGTACATCATAGAAGTATATATATATATATATATATATATATATATATATATATATATATATATATATACAGGCAAATAATATAGCAGGATCTCTGCAGGTTTGGCAAGGTACACTTGCTTGGGCTCTGAACTCCGTCAACTACCACTGGAAAAGTGGAATCTCTAAATACCCCTTCGGTTGCAGAAACAAACATGATCATTGCTCTCTGAATATATAAAATAGCTAGGATTGACTACCCATAAGTACAATTTGGATACAGGGACATAATTAACAATTTTAGGTCAAAGTGGGGTTCACATGTGGCCCACTTCGCACCAAAAAATGTGCCAAAGATAAAGTTCTCCAAATTTATCAAACTTATTATTTATAATTACAGAAAAATGATATGAACCTAACAGAACATCTAGAACTGGATTTCGATGAGCTGGTCACGAAATCACCCGTCAAGTAGAATTGTAGGGCCCGCAAAACGGTATTTCGTCAACGTTCTCATAATCGAACCAAACTTGGGTCACAGGACCAGTGTAATGCTACGAATTCGATGGCGCAAGTTTCATTGCGAAATGACAAGCACACACGAATTTATGACGAGTGTAAGAACAGGTCGATACGGTACTTTTTGATGGATACTCGTTGATTCCGGTGTGCACGCAAATCCAAATCAAGTTCCGCAAAATTCTACACGTTCGCGTTAACGATATGCACCTTTCGGTAAAATTCGCACACGACAAACTCATCTCGTTTGGTAGAACGCACCCCATATCAAGAAAATTTAGGTTTAAGAAATCAAGTTTTCGGTCAATTTCAACAGTAAATAAATAACAGAATACATCAAATTAAAAGAAAGTGTTTAAAGGAATTAAAACTAGGTTATGTTGTCTAAATTACTGTTCAATTAAAATTTTAGTATCGCGTGCCGTTATGGATATAATGGGACTCAAACACGCATACTTGGAACAGTTTCTGTTCTCACAACTCGGTCGTTTTTTTATGGTTTGTGTCAAGATTTGCGATCGACACAGGACACGATAAATTAAACTAATTAAACAGGGTTCAAGGGGGTCATGTGGTCTTTACATAGGAGTCGACGGGTCACTGTTTGGATTTCTATGTAGGAAAAAATAGGGGTGGAAAGAAGAGTACCTCACGAAACTTTGTTGCTCGGGTTTTGGGGCGCGGCTTGCGGCAACTGTTGACGGCGGCGGCGGTGGTCGACGGTGGTCGGCTGGAGGCAGAGGAGAAGGGTGGTGATAGTGGTCTGCTCTGGTGATGTTTATATAGGGGTGAAATGGGGGTTTCAGGAAGAGGAAGAGAGGGGGTCGCGACCGGTTGTCGGGAGTAGAAGGGATCGGTCGGTGCTGCAGGGGTTATTATAGCGGGGCTACAGTAACTGGGGGTTAGGATATGTGGGTTTGGGTTTAGGATCTGGTTTAGGGTTTATAATTATTATTAACCTATATATATATATATATATATATATATATATATATATATATATATATATATATATATATATAGTCACTCAAAAATATGTTTGAACTCCAAATAATTTCAGAAAGATTCTACAATACTCTAATATTAGTTGTACACCCAAAAATATTTTTTTTTGCAATATTAGTAATTAAATACATATACATAATTATCAATCCATGAATATATATTTATTATAATTAGATAAAATTACTAAAAAAAAAACCTTCCTTAATCTCAATAATTACATAATACCCATAATTAAATAATAAAATTTAAAATCAAAAAATTTGGGGGTTTCCACATTTGTGCCGACCTGTCTTAGACTTGGTTGGAATAGACTCGTGCTAGAATTTACAAGTTATAAGCATACCCAAATACCTATACAAGATTACCCAACTGGTTAATGTGCGAAATAGAATATCGTTCGAACGGTTAGCTATGCACACAGCCTTTCGGCTAAGTTGTGTAGAGTATCATGCGCCAAGACCCTTTTGGTGCAAGCCAGTTGCAAGCGAGATTGGAATATCATTTAGGAAAAGGCAAGTTAGACTTAGAATGGTAACCGGTAGAAATATTATCAGATTATCGTTAAGACGAATATAGAGAATCGTGCTTAGATTTTTGGAAAATAGCTCGAACGGTATTTTATATCTGGAAGATACAAATCGAATATTGTTTACTTAGATGACTATCAACAAGATATGCGAAACTAAAATTTATCAGGCGATGCTTAGGTATCGTACCAAAATTCTAAGGAACGACTTGGAAAATATGCTAGCGATTAATGCGAACATCGATTGAGGATTTAATTGGGTGACTAGATTCCTGAGTGGTATATGGATCATTTAGAAATGTCCAAACAGATTCATAGGTCTCGTGCGATAGTTGGATTGAACAATTGAGTTTGTCTTAAATAAGTAATAAGGCTTATATCAAATTGGGATTCATGGAAATGAAAATTGATATCTTGGTCAAAGAAAACTTGTTAGAAACTTGGAGGATCGTGCGAGCGATTTCAGATTGAAACAAACGGATTGAAGCTTAAATAAGATATCGCTCGAATAGAAGTTTGCCCAAGAATGAATATTTTGGTTCGATGAAAGAGGTAAGCGATAACGGATTTGACCTAGAGTTTGGAAGAACGATCTTGAATCAAGTTCGGAAAGATAACCTTCGAAATCAGTCCCAACGAGAACGGTTATCCTGTGGGAGCGCCGACGTAGTGATTTCACGTACGGTGGGAATAATCGAACTCACGGGAATATGTTCGATAATTATTCCAAACAAACTCGATGAATGGAATGAGTCAAAAGTGGATAGGCTTTGGCTTAAGAATTTAAACTTAGTTATTTGAGGATTGTTAGAAGGAAACTATGAATTTATCAAATGGTAACATTAAAGTCGGATGATTTTGCTAGACGAATTATAATCACTGTATGAACAGACATGACTTGATGGATTTTATATATAACTTGAATGGAGCAAGGTGAAATGATAAGGTGTCTCGATCATTTTGAATATAACCATAACGTTCGACGTTCTTATCTTGTACGAGCATAACTCTATGCTCGTACATGTGTCACATCTGAATTAGGATAATTATCCAGCGGGAGCGTTAGCATGGTGATCTCACGTCCAGCGAGGATGATCGAACTTGTGAGAGACCAGAGCGTGACAACTGATAGATCATCTTGACTTTTGGTTCAACACGATAAGATGAATTTGGAACATGCAAGTGAATCAGAAGTATTTCAGGGATAATTTAGCCTCGAACATGAAGTAAATCACGCTTGATGGTTTCGTGAACGGATACATGAATCTTGTTGGACGACTTGGAGTTATAATGAAAGGTTTAGAATTGAATCTTGGCTTGGTGGTCTAGACTTGGAATGGATATATGGATTCTATCAAACATCTTTGAGGAGATAGACTATGCGAATTGTTAGGCTTGTCCTGCAACTTGGATATCATGGATTTTACTGAACAGACTCGAACCATGTGCAAATAAACTTGTTAATGTGTGTAGGATGATTCGTGCTCGATGTTTAAAAATCTGAGTGAAACGAGCTTGGGTAGAATATTCCGTATAAAATGAATAATAGTTTAACCTTAGAAATTGGAGCGAGCATTTTGCGATAAATTTGCATGATGAATCGTACGTTTGAACTTGTACCTATGACTTTGTGAGCTGACCTAGTAATTAGGCAGACGACCCTGTACCGAGTGAAAGAACTTGTGTAACCGAATTTAGAATATTGCTTGAACGAGCCATAGAACTTGGGCAACACGACTTAGAGTTAGACTTGGAATGGTAAATGTGTGGTATATTTAACGCAAACGGAATGTACGATAGGACATGGACACTAGTCGGTTAATCTGATAGATCATGCGTAACGGTAGTGCAAAGCTTGATTTGAGTTGGAATAAAAATGACTTGGATTTTGGTTGACCCTATTGGAGATATCATCGTGATTCATAAGACGGGAACCCTTGAGATTTTTGCAAGTAGTTTATCCAATTTTACTATCGATGATTTTGGTTGAATGCATATGTTTGAGGGACACCTTGAACGTGTGCACGATCCAAGACTCAATGATATCTGAAACTCGAGTACAAAGACTTCGTTATCACTAAGTTGGTTGACATGCATATGTTTGGAGGATACTTTGAATATGTGCACGATCCAGACTCGCCATATGTTGATCTCGAATGCTAGTACAAGTGAATATGTTGGATCCGCATGGACAAGTATAACGACTTGTATAAGTTTGCCTCAGCCCTAGATCATCTTTCAAGATAGATTGTAACGTAACCCACGTTAAGCGATATATGTTCCACGCTAAGGTGCAATAGAGACTGAGTCAGAACTTGGATTGAATGATAGAGTCAATCAATGAGACCAACCCAGCATACACACGATACAGTATAAGGAACGAGTAGGAAATTGTGTTCTAACGGATCTAATGGTACCGACTGTTACGCTTGAAATAGATTTGATAATGCGATAGAACAGCTTGTGCTCAGGAAGTCTCGGGGACGAGACTTTTTCTGAGTGGTATATAATGTAACGACCCATTCCTTTCAAGCGAACAACCAATTCAAATGCGCAAGTACAATGACCCAACCTGCTTTGCTCAGCGAGAAGACTCGTTTGAGGCAAAGGATTTTCAGACTCGACCCTTCAGGAGTTCAGACTTAGACTTTCAAGGCTCGCTCGGAGTATTGCTCGACCGAGGTAAATCATCACTAAGGTGGGTGGTTACGTTGAACCAATCTTTGCTTAGCCAGTATGCTTAAAATATGGATGATACATGCTAGTTGCTTGGTGAATCACCCCTTGCATGCTAATAAAGAATACAACGCACCTAGCTAAGGAAATAATCCCAAATTGTATTGCTTGTGTTAGAACATGAAAATAAAATTTGGCTTATAACTGGGACCCTCGCATGCTAACTTGCTTCGTGCAAGTAGACCTCGCTATGCCTCAATTAGATCACTGTATACTCTCTGAAGTACACTATTTTACTTGTTTATACTACATGCCCATAGATTATGTCGTTCAATATGTCCCTGTACGATTTTACTCCTCGCTTTATCCTTAGACCCGTGCCAAACTCAAATGCTTTTATTCAAAGCATCCTCCAAGCATTTGCCAATTTATCTTTCCTATGAGGTACGTGTTAGTGGTCCTATAGGTTATCGATGGATGTACCCGTTCGAGCTGCATCTGAATCACCTAAAGAGAAAGGTGAAAAACAAGGCACGGGTTGAGGGCTCTATTTGTGAAGCTTATGTTCTCGAAGAGATTACAAACTTTTGCTCGACGTATTTCAAATCTCATGTTTCTACTAATAGAATGAGGGCTCCGAGAAACGACGACGGATATCAGGAATCTAATGATGCAATACTGAAAGTATTCAATGCATCCTTTAAGCCTTCGGGGAAAATAAAGAAGAGATATTTGAATGACGATGAGCTAAGGGCTGCTCAGTTGTATATATTACTCAATTACGATGAGGATGAAGTGGAGAAGCTAGAGTGGCAAGTAATTAATACGTCCATGTTTATGTCATCTCAATATAATAGTATAAGCTAATATTATGCTACTAATCAGCGGTTGCTTCTTTGTTTTCTAGCACATATAATGATGAGTTAAGGTCGGTTAGACCCTACATAACAAACGAAGAAGTAGAACAAGAAATGAGACATCATTTTCCTTCTTGGTTGAGCGCATATATAAGGATCTCGGTAATTACTTTTTCTGTATGCACTTGCACAATAAATAACTTACTATCGCTACTTTGGTATTTAGGTCGATCGTCTAATAATACCCGAGACTGAATCTATTAGAACTCTAGCTAAGGGACCAATTATGTTATCAAAATATGGCCAAGTTACTGTGTGAATGGGTTTAGGTTCAAGTCAATAAATGCTCCGATCAGAGACAAGTTTTTGGATCTTGATTCCACGAAAAATAGTTGTTTGTGTATCAAATCTTCGAACTACAAAGACGTCGATCCAGGCAATAATTTCTTTGGCATCTTACGAGAGATTGTGGAGTTAACATATAATTATGGCACAGAACCTGCTAAGATCATACTATTCAAGTGTGAATGGTTCAATCCGATTCAAGATCAAGGTTGAAAAATTGGCAAGCATGGTCTTGTGGATATAAACTACAAGCATAAATATCAAGGCTACGAATCATTTATCCTATCAAGTCAGGCTCAGCTCGTGTACTTCACAACTTATCCTAGACGGGGGACAGCGAGGTCTGATTGGTGGGTAGTATGTAAGATTAAAGCTAGAAATACCTTTGACGTTGATAAAATAGCTTATCAAGAGGACGAGCTACCTCTTGTAACAAATATTATAGATGTGGACTCAACGAAAGTTACTCATTACACGACTAATAATGTAGAAGAGGTAAAATTATCTGAAGAGGACGAAGATGAAGTAGATGAAAGTAAAGATGAGGAGGAAGAGGAAGAGGAGGACGAGGAAGAATAAGATAAATTTTCTGAAGATGATTGAAAATAAAATATTTTGCCTGTAGAATGTACTATATTTTGAATGTAGAATATACTATTTTGACGAAGACATGTATTATATTTTGACTGTAGAATGTACTATCCAATTAGACTTGTGACACTACTAGTTATTTACTGTGCAATTCTATTAATGCTGCGAGATATACATAACATTTTGACTGTAGAATGTACTATATATTTGTTTATTTGTTCTATCATTATATGTTGTTATTATGTATGACAGGATAACGTGGAGCATTCGACGGGTCCTGAGGTAGACAGAGTGCTCCTCCGGTACTACCTATTATTGGTTCTGGATCCTCGGCGCCCAGTACTCCAGTATATCGACCAGTCATATCTCTGACTGCGACGACGTTACGTGGCAGCACTCCTGGGACGAGTAGTTCTAGGCCTGAGACTACTCCTCATCCAGTGTTCCTCCTGCTGACGAAACCATGGAGACAGATGAGCATATGGCGGAGGTTGAGCCGACGTTATCCCAGCATCATCTAGATCCTCCATGCACACCTCCGGACGAGACGAGGACTGAGATTTGGGCCGACGGTACAAAGTAAGTCAATTAGTTGCTTTAGCATCATATATATCGTATATTTCTTTATTCATCATATATTTATTTTTCGATAAAAATAATTATCTCTGTATAGATATCGTCCCTCGTCAGTACAAAGACGTCTGGGCCACTTTCTGAGGTAAAACTATGGTGGCCCTTGGATCAACTACTCTAATGCTCTGGATGAGAGGAAGGAGTTCTGGTTTGCACACTTCAAGGTAAAAGTATACTATATCAATCATCTTATTTCTGCATATTATATAACTTACTAAATTACTTCTTGTAGCAAACGTATTTCTATCCACCGTACCGGGCCGAGTTGATCGAGCAGATATTTCCTGTCGTTGCCGCCAAGCTGATCCGTGATGCTCTGGATGACCAGAAAGCTCGTGATCATGAAGAAAAAATAATCCAAAGTTGGATCATGCCTGAGTAGTGAACTGCGATGAGGGTTAGATTCGATGATCCGAGGTACAAGGAAAGGTCTGAGAAGGCCAAGGCGGCTAGGCAGAAGGCTGCAAAGTGGTGTGGTGGCTAAATTCCGATGATGGAACATTTTCGTCATTTGGTATATTTTTTATTTTAGATGTATTATTTTAATACAAGTACGATAAAATGGTAGTAGGATAAAATATTTAATTTTAGTACTAAATAATATATTTTTAACAGGTACAGAGTAGTGAGGATGCCAACATGGTGACCGTCTTCCTGGCTACCCATCGAAAGGGCAGGAATCTCATTGATGAGAAGGCCTTACAGACCTATGTAAGTACTACTTTACTTTGTATTAGTTTTAATATAACTTAGAAAATAAGCAAATAAATATCCATATAGTTAGTAATAAGTACCTTAGACACATTAGCAATTATCGAGTATCCAAACTTTCTAGGCCGAGTATCTTAGGCTGCGTGAGCGGGCGACTGCTAGTGCACCTACAACGGGAGAGGCTGGTACTTCCTCGCAGCCCTCTCCAGCTCCGTCGGCGGACGAGCTGTGGGTGACCGCCGCTGGTGGTCTCCAGAGAGGTACGTACTACGGTACGGGATCCTATGGCGCCCTTGTTGCGACACAGTCATCTATAGCCTCGATGGCAAGTGCACATTCCCTACAGCCCTCGTAGGCGTTGGCCCGAGTCCAGGAGACCATTGACTATCAGATTGTGTCTCTCCGTAAGGAGTTGCTGCGAAGGATGGAGGAACATCCCCTGTCCCAATAACAGGAGGATGATGCGACGCTCATCGCATAATTTGATACGCTCGAGCGCAGCATCATGGAGCTCAGGGATATGACAGCTGATCTTAGAGCGTCGACAGAGCGCAGCGTGACAGAGCCGCGGGCATCATAGCTGTCCATTGACGAGAGGCTGACGATGATGCCAGATTTGATGGTTCATAGCAGTACGAGGTTGTTATCTACCATGGATTCATATAACCATCGACTAGCAGAGTTGGAGCAGATACGTCCTTCTGGTGTGCCTTCATCGACAGAGACTCCACCGACGTCACTGCCTTCTCCATCGATATCGGTGTCGATTTTACGGGAGCATTATAATTTGTTCTTATCCCTGATGCGTACTGGTGGTCATCCTCCTACAGATCCGCAGTAGTCCTAGTTAGGATAGTTTACTAATTGTTTGTGTTTTGACCTATGATATTTGGTTATTTATGAATATTCTTTATTTTTGAGGCATTAAGACTTTATTTTTTGCACTCAATTATATGGATATTTATTATATTCTTTACGACGAGATTTTCTCCTGACTCGGTTTCTAATCCCAATATTTTGTTTTCTTCAAATTTTACTGTATTATTCATATTAAATGTATGTTAATTTACCGGTGTTGAGTGTTCAATCGAAGGGGTCGACGAACCCAGAAAATTCAACGGAGGGTTGCTCTGGGTCTATTTATATAAATTATGAATTCATAAACTGCAGGAAGATTGGTTTGGAAACAATTCAATATTTATTTTTTATTTCTTCACTGAAACTTTAGCAACGTTTTTAGCGACGTTTATATATGTCGCTAAATATGTCGCTAAGTACATCGCTGATTGTCGCTAATTACGTCTTAATACGTCGCTAAGTATGTCGTTAAATATCGCTAAATACGTCGCTGAATATAGCTAAACTGCTGACATGGTAGTATTTGCTAGATCAATACAACGTCGCTACATTTGTCGTAAAATGTCACTAAATAAAAAAAAATTAGCGACATATAGCGACACACAACACGTCGCTAATTTAGCAATGTTGTGTCGCTAAACGTCGCTAATATAGTGGCGCATATACGTCACTAGCAAACGTCGCTATAGCGATATTTAACAATATTTTTTTGGTCAGCGACTAGCTTAAAGGCGACTTCTTTGAAACGTCGCTAATAACGTCGCTAAATAATTTTTGCGATATTTTTATGCCATTTAGCGATATTTCTAGACGTCGCTAATTTGACTTATTCTGGTAGTGACCCAAGACTTGCGTGGTCACGGACAACTCATACACGCGGTATCTGCTTCCTCAGACGATCACCGAAGTACTAGGATCGTACCGGCCTAGGAGGATGAATGGTGTATTGCATGGCAAATTCGGTTCTGGTATGTGCCGCCGTCTTTAGGGCTAGATAATACATTGTATTCGGGCCTTGGTAGGGCATACTACCTTGGACAAGCTGTCTCCCCATGATAGTCGCTTGTTTCGACGGGATGGCATGTAATCTTCTGTATCACCCGTTCGCCTTGATTTGCTTGTCTTGTAAAAAGTGTTGTACCATATTCCGTCATGAGACTATAAATCGGTCCTTTATGGCTAAGCCAGTGACCTCATGTTCATATAGATAAGTCATCCTCGCTTCGCGATAATCCGCATGCGAGTCATTGTTTCTCATCTAGTATACTGAAACACCTGAACGATTATGAGTATAGTCTGTCACGCCCTAGTCCCAAAATACGTAGGACTAGAAATACGTAACACGTTAGTCGTATGTATACGAACTCCAATATATGGAAACCATATACACACGTACGTTGTACATGAATATCCAATCTACAGTGGTAATATACTGTCATAACAAGTCACACGCAATCTATATCTCATCCACAGCACAGATAAAGAAATGTAGGAAATAGATAGCTGAATAATAACTGAGTATCAAATAAGCAGTCTCAAAGTATGATAGTAGGATGGAAACAAATTCACTGCAATTGACTATACCAAAACTACTAAAGAGAGAAGAGAATAAACTCTAATATAAAATTAACTGTCTTAAAAAGAATAGCAACTAAAATCTCTAAACAGCTGCGATGAATCACAGATAATCCGAAGGTAAGACCTCCTCAGTCTGATAAGTAGTGTCAGGTCCAGGTCCATACTTCTGCGGATACTCCTGCTCATCTATATTTGGAAAGGTATCATGTCCTTAGAGGGACGTAACAAGATACATATAAATATGCCAATAAAGTACTGAAATATAAACATCCAATGGGTCGCCTAACCATCTAAGTGAATGCAGTTTGAGAACAACTTTCCACCAAGTGGGCTATCTGGCTAAAAATGGGATTGGCGTGACTCTCTCGGAGAATCAGGGGCCTACAAAGCATGTCATTTTTTGAACGACAGAGGCCGCCTGATAATATATAATATATAAGGGTCATCACCGCCCGTATCTCCAGCAGAGCTTCCGGGTTACAGAAGAAAAAAGTGCAAAGGAGCCCAAATGCCTTACTTGTTGTTATCCCCACCCCATGCTCTAAGCATGTCACATCCATGACACGATAAAATCTCTAATAACTGCCAGGTCTACTAGCATGCAAAGTTTCTATCGGCAGTTATCCCTATCCGTCGCACGACCTATACGTACCAGTGGTCAGCTGAGTACGCAAGTCCGTGTCCAACATGTGACTCACACTCGTGTAAGAATAGTGTCATGGCCAATGAAACATAAGATGCCTTATGAAAATGGGGTAGTCTCAAAAAGTAGGTCCAATGCATATACATAAATAAAAACATAATACGACGACACCGTCATTGCACCCAAGTTTCCTTGGACGTACAATTTATATAATAGTTAAAATAAATAAACTAAGATAAGCAGAAATAAACATGCATGCATCATATGGAATGTAAATACAGTAAAATGGCAAGGTATACTTGTTTGGCAAGAAATCTGTAAAGTGTATGCGTCCAAATATCAAAGATGCAGAATCAGAACTAATGACTCCGAACAGACGTCTCCAGATGCTGAAATAGACATCACCAATGTTTCTGAAATCAAAGAAATAGCTAGAAATCACTATCCTTTCGTCAAATTTGGACACAGGGGCAAAACGGCAATTTTGGGTCAAAGTGGGGTCCACGTGTGGCCCACTTTGCACCAAAAAGTATGCCAAGGATAACAGTCTCTAAATGGGATAAATTATAGGTCAAACGAACTCTAAAAGTCAGTACGAACTCAACGGTATGTCCAAATATGAATTCCGGTGAGCCAAACACAATTTTGCCCGAAAAGTCAACCATAGGGCCCGCCAATTGGCGACTTGGTCAACTATCTCAGAATTGCGTAAAAATTGGGTCACAGGACCAGCGCGTTACCACGAGTCCAGTGGCGCTAGTTTCGTTGCAATCTGACGAGCGTGCACTAAATGCGCAGGACTTTTACAAAAGTTGCCACACGGGAGATTTGCTGCGGATACGGGCTGATTCCGACGCGCACATCTGGTACACGTCTGGGTATACTGCGCGCACCTTTTGGTACACTTGGTACACGACAGGGCAGTCCCTTTTGGCAGGGCGAGCTCCATATCACAATTTTTGAAAATCTAGAAAAAGTGGGTTTTCGGAGTTTTCTAACTAATTTAATTCTACATACAGCAGTAAATAATTTAATATAATTAAAAAAATTCAACTAGGTCAAGTGGTCTCCGCATATCAAAAAGAAAAATCGAATTCGGATCTCTGTGGTGGGAGATACGAATCCGTGAACATAGGTAGTCACCGCAGTTTTTTGCGATACCCAAAAGTTATCATTTTTTGTCAACTTGGGAGCTATTTTCGCCTAGGGTTACATGCTGTTCGAGGTCAACTATCATACAGATATTTAAGGGGGTTAAGTGATGAACGTACCAGTGAAGACGGGGTCGAGGTTGGTCGAGCGAGGTGACGGAAAACAGCACGTGAACACAAGTAAGTTCCTATCCAAACTGCAGTTGCAGTTTGACCGCGGGGCCATGGTCGTCATGCGGGCGGCCGAGGCGGTCTGCGGCTTTGCTTGGCGGTCCGACGGTGGGGCTGGCGGCACGGTCGAGGGGAAGGAGGAGATGAGAGTTTAGGTTTAGGATTTATGAAAGAATTATAATATATATAGGGAGAGAGTGGTCGAGTTTGCAAGGGGGGATTTTAAGCCGCGTGGGGCTTAGTCGCTGCTGCTTGCTTGCGGGTAGGGTTCTCGCGGGTAGTGGATTTTAGGTTGGGGTTTGGGTAGTCCATTAGGAATGAATCCATTTTCTTTTTCCTTTTTTTTTTCTTATTTCCTTTTCCAATTCCTTTCTAATTTCTTTTTCTTTCTTCTTCTTTCTTTTCCTATATATATATATATATATATATATATATATATATATATATATATATATATATATATATATATAATATACGTATATTTTCATAGAAAAATTCTAGAGTTTATATTATTACATACCATTAAGCTAGCAACTGTCCAAAGGGTCTCCTACATGAAATAAATTAGAAAAAATTTATAATGGCACCATAAATCCCCTAATTGTACAAACACCTAGAATAAAAATTAAATAAATTCTATTTCTCTTAATTTTCTCATAATTACTCTAATTCAAATATTAATTAATTAAAAATAGATTAATACAGTTTTTAGGATTTGGGATTTTATATTCTACCCAACTTATAAAACTTTTGTCCTCGAAATTAAAACTAAGCCACGATAGAATGTCAAGGATGGTATAAGATATAAATTAACAAAGTAAATTCATACCTTGGTCTACGAATAGGTTCGAAAAATGTTTGCGCATGTCGTCCTCGCGCTCCCAAGTAGATTCTCCTGGCGCGCCATGCTTCCATGCCACGCGAACCAAGGGAATAGACTGGTTCCTCAACACTTTCTCTCGACAATCAAGGATTCCCACGGGTTGCTCTTGGTATGACAAGCTCGGCCCAATGGTGATCTCTGAATGGTCGAGAACATGACTGTTGTCTGCCACATATCGCCTGAGCTGCGATACATAGAATATGTCATGTACTCCCTCAAGTGAAGGTGGTAGCGTAAGTCGATATGCCACTTCTTTCACTCTCTCTTGCACGTCAAATAGTCTAATATACCTTGGACTCAACTTTCCATGCCCTCCGAAACGAATGGTGCCTCTAGTAGGTGATATCCTCAAGAAGACATGATCGCCCTCTTTGAACTCCAAGGGACGACGATGAAGGTCTGCCCACTGCTTCTGCCTGTCTTGCGCTGCTCGCAAGTGTCCTTGTATCTTCTTAACTGTCTCAACGGTGTTGACCACCAACTCTGGTCCCAGAATCTGACGTTCTCCCACGTCACTCCAACACACAGGAGACCTATATTTTTTTCCATACAATGCTTCAAACGGAGCCATCTGAATACTCGCTTGATAGCTATTGTTATAAAAAAACTCCACAAGGTGTAGGTGGTCCTCCCATGATCCTCCGAAGTCTAACATACAAGCCCTCAACATATCCTCCAATATCTGAATAGTACGCTCTGACTGCCCATCTGTCTGCGGGTGATAAGTATACTGAACTTCAAATGAGTTCCAAGACTCTCTTGCATGCTCCTCCAAAAGTGCGATATGAAACGCGAATCCCTGTCTGATACAATACTTATTGGTATGCCGTGCAATCTCACGATCTGTCTCATATATAAGTCAGCCAAAGCTTCTGTAGACTGGCCAACTCTAAAAGATAAGAATTGGGCTGACTTGGTGAGTCTATCTACTATTACCCATACTGCATCTCTACCACTTGGACTCGTGGGAAATCCCGTGACGAAGTCTATAGTGATGTGCTCCCACTTCCACTCTGGAATCAGAAGTGGTCGCAATAATCCGGCTGTTCTCTTGTGCTCCGCCTTTACTTGTTGACATACTAGACATTTAGCTACAAAGCAAGCTATCTCTCTTTTCATTCCATGCCACCAAAAGTGTTGTCATAAGTCACGATACATCTTGGTGCCTCCAGGATGAATAGAATATATCGAACTATGAGCTTCTGTCATCAGCTCCTATTGAATCTCTCCATTTGGAACATAAAGACGATCACCACATCGTAATGTCCCATCATCATGAATGCGCAATCTAGTCTGCTCTCCAGTCTCTGTCCTTTTCTTTAGTCTCCTGAATCTGGCGTCTGTAGGCAAAGCTGCCTTAATCCTCTCTACTAATGATGATTATACTTGCAAGTTGACTAGTGTACCATCTTCTCCGGGTAATATCACCTCAATGCCAAGCTCCTGCAATTCCTCCAATAATTCCTTCTGTGTTGTCAAGAAGTAAGCTATTGGTTTCCGGCTTAACGCGTCTGCTACAATGTTAGCCTTGCTTGGATGATAATGTATCTCTATCTCAAAATCTTTCATCAACTCAAGCCGTCGCCGTTGCCTCATATTTAACTCCTTCTGCGTGAAGACGTACTTGAGGCTTTTATTGTCTGTATAGATCTCTACTCGTTTCCCATATAAGTAATGTCTCTATAGCTTCAGAGCAAATACAACGGCTGCAAGTTCCAAGTCATGAGTTGGATAATTCTTCTCATGCACTCGTAACTGTCTAGATGCATATGCAATCACCTTTCCATGCTGCATCAATACGCATCCCAAGCCTTTCCCCGATGCGTCACTGTAGATCACGTAGCCTCCTGATCCAAATGGAATAGTCAATACTGGTGCTGTAGTTAGTCGCTTCTTCAACTCCTCGAAAGTGGCTTGACACTCGTCGGTCCATATGAATTCTTGGTCCTTGCAAGTCAAATGAATCCTAGGTGCTGCTATCCTGGAGAATTTCTCCACGAACCGTCGGTAATATCCCGCAAGTCCAAGAAAACTTCTCACCTCCGCTGCTGATTTAGGAACATGCCATGTCTCAACTGCCGAGATCTTCTTTGGATCAACAGAAATACTATCTCCCGTAACAACATGCCCAAGAAATGAAAATCAGTCCAAGAAGAACTCATATTTACCGACCTTTGCATATAACTGCTCTCTCCTCAATGTCTCTAGAATAATCCGCAGGTGCTTCTCGTGCTCCTCGTGGCTCTTCGAATAGACAAGTATATCATCTATGAAGACGACCACGAACTGGTCCAAATACTGGTGGAAGACTCGATTCATTAAGTCCATGAAGATAGCTGGAGCATTGGTCAATCCAAATGGCATGACCAGAAACTCGTAGTGTCCATACCTTGTTCTGAATGCGGTCTTTAAAATGTCCTACTTACGTACCTTCACCTGGTGATATCCCGATCTCAAATCTATCTTCGAGAACACCTTAGCTCCACTAAGCTAATCAAATAGGTCATCAATACGGGGTAATGGGTATTTGTTCTTCACTGTCACTGTATTTAAGGCTCTGTAGTCAATGCACATACGCACTGACCTATCCTTCTTTGGTACAAACAACACTGGTGCTCCCCAGGGTGATGCACTTAATCGGATAAAACCTTTCTCCTCTAGTTCCTTCAATTGTGCCTTCAGCTCATACATCTCCTTCTTCGCCAATCTGTAAACATGCGATGCTATAAGTGCTGCTCCCGGTGCTAATTCAATTGAAAACTCTACGTCTCTGTCTGGGGGTAGTCCTGGCAATTCCTCTGGAAAGACGTCTTGAAATTCTGAAATAATGGGGTAATAAACAATATCGTCCATTGCGAGCTGCATACCATCCAGGATTTCTGTGGATCCTCGTACAAACTCAAGTTCAGGCTGGCCTGGTACCTTAAAAAGAATGCTTCCTCCAAAATAATCGAAGAAAGCATGGTACTTGCTTAGCCAGTCCATTCCAAGCACAATATCAAAAGATGGCATAGGAAGGACTAAGACTCAGGCGTTCATCTCTCTGCCACGTATCACTATAGGACACGATCTACAAATTCTACTAACAGGTACAACTCCTCCTCCGGTAAGAATTCTAACACAACTAGGTAAAGATGTAGAGGCAATGTTATGTTTGGCAATAAAACTAGATGATATGAATGAGTGGGTGGCTTCCGTATCAAATAATGTTACAGTAGGAAAAGTAAAAGCAAGAGTAATACCTGCTATGACATCCACCCCCTGATCCATGTTATCTACTTCCAATGCAAAAGCTCGTCCGTTCCTCTGTGGCTGTCCATGTCCGGCCCTCATATACTGATCCTCCTGGGTAGGTAGAGGTGGTCCTCTCTGAAATTCTTCTGCTGCTGGGGGTCGAGGTGCTCCCGGTCCATCCATCTGTTGTGCTGGCTTCGGTGCTTGAAGCGCTAGTCTCTGTTTTGGCTGTGGTATTGTCAATGCTTGCTGCCTTGGACAGTCTCTTGCCAAATGATGTTCGGAACTACATCGTAAACACTGTCCCAAGCGATTCCGACAATCTCTCGAAATGTGTCTGATTCTCCCACAATAATTATATTAGGATTTCTCCGAAATCTGGTACGGTCCTGCTCTGTGTTGCTGATGCTGCTGTGCCAAGGGACGTCTGATAGGTCCTCCTTGTTGCGTCCTTGCTGGTCCCTGCTGTGTCCTTGCTGGTCCTTGTTGTGTCCTCAGCTGACCTCCCTTTCCTCTGCTGATGGTTTCTTGAAATCTGGCTTCTGTCAATAGCTCGGCATAAGAGATCCGAGACTGTGAGCTAGTGTAGTGTTGGAGCTCCCGAGTCAGTCCGCGATGCAACCTCTTAGCCTTGGCCAAGTCATCTGGTATCAAGGCAGCGCCATATTTACTGAGACGACTAAACTCGGCATTATATTCGTCAACTGTTCGATTCCCCTGCTCCAAGTGAAGAAACTGGTCGTACAATGCATCTCTGACGGTGTCCAAAAAGTACTTTCTCTCAAAGCACTCCAAGAACTACTCCCAAGTCTGGTATGTACCCAACTGGCGCTCCATGGATTCCCACCAGTGATGAGCATTACCATCTAGAAGCATCCTTACACCTGTCATCCATAGGTCTGTAGGTAACTGTGATGCTTCTAATAGCTTCTGCGTGTGTGTGATCCAGTTGGTAGTCTCCTCTGGACTCTCAGTGCCTTTGTACGGCTTCAGACCCATCTGAATAAAGTCCTTTACTGAACCAACTCTAGCTCGAGGTACTGGAGCTAGTGCTTGAGCTGGTACAGTAGCCTGTGCAACCATCCTCTCAAGTGCTGCCAAAAATTCTTGCCTTTGCTCGGCTACCTGCTGCCTCTGTTCCTGCATCATCATCTGGAAGAATTAGAACAGTTGTGCCTGGCTATCTTGCAGTGCTGGGAAAGCTAGAAGGTTTCCATTAGGTGAAGCGGGAAGATCAGATGGAATTGGATTGTGAGTCTGTCCATCTGGTCCCAGAAGTCTAGAAATCATTGAGGTCCCTCCTTGAGTCTGACCATTGACTCCTGAAGGTGTGTCGCCATCGGCGACAGTATATCCATTTTGTATATCCATCTCTCTGCAGATGATGTACGCAACAATTAGAAGAAGTACATGAATCAAACAGGATGCAAGCATTAAATAGGAAGGATGGGTTTGAGTCAAGCGTGAATGAGATCCTTATACTCTATTCCTATACGCAGGCTTGTTCGGTACAGTTACGTAACCGAGATAATATATTCTCGACCTGCATAGGTCACCACTAAAAATATGTCACGCCCAGTCCCAAAATACGTAGGACTAGGAATACGTAACACGCCAGCCGTATGTATACGAACTCCAATATATGGAAACCATATACACACGTACATTGTACATGAATATCTAATCTACAGTGGTAATATACTGTCATAACAAGTCACACGCAATCTATATCTCATCCACATCACAGATAAAGAAATGTAGGAAGTAGATAGCTGAATAATAACTGAGTATCAAATAAGCAGTCTCAAAGTATGATAGTCGGATGAAAATAAATCCACTACAATCGACTATACCAAAACTACTAAAGAGAGAAGAGAATAAACTCTAATATAAAAATAAATATCTCGAAAAGAATAGCAACTAAAATCTCTAAACAACTGCGATGAATCACAGATAATCCGAAGGTAAGACCTCCTCAGTATGATTAGTAGCGTCAGGTCCAGGTCCATACTCCTGCAGATATTCCTGCTCATCTATATCTGAAAAGGTACCAGGTCCTCAGAGGGACGTAACAAGATACATATAAATATGATAATAAAGTACTGAAATATAAACATCCAATGGGTCGCCTAACCATCTTAGTGAATGCAGTTTGAGAACAACTTTCCACCAAGTGGGCTATCTGGCTAAAAATAGGATTGACGTGACTCTCTCGGAGAATCAGGGGCCTATAAAGCATGTCGTCTTTTGAACGGCAGAGGTCGCCTGATAATATATAATATATAAGGGTCATCACCGCCCGTATCTCCAACGGAGCTTCCGGGTTACAGAAGAAAAAAGTGCAAAGGAGCCCAAATGCCTTACTTGTTGTTCTTTCTACCCCATGCTCTAAGCATGTCACATCCATGATATGATAAAACCTCTAATAACTGACAGGTCTACTAGCATGCAAAGTTTCTATCGGCAGTTATCCCTATCTGTCGCACGACCTATACGTATCAGTGGCCAGCCGAGTACGCAAGTCTGTGTCCTACATGTGACTCACACTCGTATAAGAATAGTGTCATGGCCAATGAAACATAAGATGCCTCATGAAAATGGGGTAGTCTCATAAAGTAGGTCCAATGCATATAAATAAATAAAAATATAATACGACGACACCGTCGATGCACCCAAGTTTCCTTGGACGCATAATTTATATAATAGTTAAAATAAATGAACTAAGATAAGCATAAATAAACATGCATGCATCATATGGAATATAAATATAGTACATTGGCAAGGTATACTTGTCTGGCAAGAAATCTGTAAAGTGTATGCGTCCAAATGTCAAGGACGCAGAATCAGAACTAATAGCTCCGAACAAACGTCTTCGGATGCTGAAATAGACATCACCAACATTTTTGAAATTAGCGAAATAGCTAGAAATCACTACTCTTTCGTCCAATTTGGACACAAGGGCAAAACAGTAATTTTGGGTCAAAGTGGGGTCCACGTGTGGTCCACTTTGTACCAAAAAGCGTGCCAAGGGTAACAGTCTCTAAATAGGACAAATTATAGGTCAAATGAACTCTAAAAGTTAGTACAAACTCAACGGTATATCCAAATGTGGATTCCGGTGAGCCGAACACAATTTCGCCCGAAAAGTCAACCGTAGGGCCCGCCAATTGGCGACTTGGTCAACTGTCTCAGAATTGCGTGAAAATTGTTTCACAGGACCAGCGCGTTACCACGAGTCCAGTGGTGTAAGTTTTTTTCCAATCTGACGAGCATGCACTAAATACGCAGGGCTTTTGCAAAAGTTGCAACATGGGAGATTTGCTGCGGATACGGGCTGATTTCGACGCGCACATCCGTCCAAATTAGTTTTCGAGAAATCTCACATGTCCGGGTATACTGCGCCCACTTTTTGGTATACTTGGTACAAGACGGGACGGTCCCGTTTGGCAGGGCGCGCTCCGTATCGCAATTTTTGGAAATCTGAAAAAGTAGGTTTTCAGGATTTTCTAACTGTTTTAATTATACATACATCAGTAAATAATTTAATATAATTAACAGAAATTAAACTAGGTCAAGTGGTCTCCGTATACCAAAAAGAAAAATCGAATTCGGATCTCTGTGGTGGGAGATACGAATCTGTGAACATAGGTAGTCACCGCAGTTTTCTGCGATACCCAAAAGTTGTCGTTTTTCGTCAACTTGGATGTTGTTTTCGCCTAGGGTTACGCGTTGTTCGAGGTTAACTATCATACAGATATTGAAGGGGGTTAAGTGGTGAACGTACCGGTGAAGACGGGGTCGAGTTTGTTCAAGCGAGGTGACGAAAAATAGTAAGTGAAGACAGGTAAGTTGTTGTCCAAACTGCAGTTGCGGTTTGAGTGCGAGGTCGCGGTCGTCGTGCGGGCGGCCGGGGCAGTCTGAGGCTTGGCTGGGCGGTCCGACGGTGGGGCTGGTGGCGTGGTCGAGGGGAAGGAGGAGATGAGATTTTAGGGTTAGGGTTTATGAAAGAGTTGTAATATATATAGGGAGAGAGTGGTCGAGTTTGCGGGGGGGTGGGGATTTTAAGCCGCGCGGGGCTTAGCCGCTGCGGCTTGCTTGCGGGTAGGGTTCTCGCGGGTAGTGGATTTTAGGTTGGGGTTTGGGTAGTCCATTAGGAATGAATCCATTTTCTTTTTCCTTTCTTTTTCTTATTTCCTTTTCCAATTCCTTTTAAATTTCTTTTTCTTTCTTCTTCTTTCTTTTCCTATTTATATTTAATATATATATATATATATATATATATATATATATATATATATTTCATAGAAAAATTCTAGAATTTATATTATTGCATACCATTAAGCTAGCAACTGTCTAAAGGGTCTCCTACATGAAATAAATTAGAAAAAATTTTAAATGGCTCCATAAATCCCCTAATTTCACAAACACCTAGAACAAAAATTAAATAAATTCTATTTCTCCTAATTTTCTCATAATTACTATAATTCAATTATTAATTAATTAAAAATAGATTAATACGGTTTTTAGGATTAGGGGTTTTACATAGTCATCTATACAAATCGAGCAACTTGAACAACCCATCGAACACTTGAACACCCAAGGCAACACACCTGAAAAATCCTTATAACTCGTGCACTTGAAACAGTACCTCGCACATGACACTTTGATTTCTTATGTTATTGCCCTTGGATTTCATTATATATGCTCGTGCTTGATATAACTTGGTTTGCCTTGGACAGGGAATGACGGATGGTAAGTTGGCAAATCTTGTCGTATTTTATTTTATATCGTACGGTGCACGGCCACACGAGTTAGGCTATTCATCATTGCCAAAAAACTGATCCTAAGGAAAGACTAGAAAGATAACTTAATAGATGGTGCACGGAACCTATATAACGTTTTTGGATTTGTCGAGTGGGCGAGAATCCTCCCTATCAGTGTATTCATATACTGATAACCTACCAGATTGCTTGCAGGGTGCGGGAGAACCTAGTTCTGTGCGGATGCCCCTTCATGCGTGCTAATGCGTGTATACTGATAACCTACCAGATTGCTTGCAGGGTGCGGGAGAACCTCGTTCTGTGCGGATGCCCCTTCATGCGTGCTAATGCGTGGAGTTCGCTCTGGAGCCTTGGAGCGTCCGTCCGGAACTGAAGCATATATATAAGACATAATGTTGGAACATCGCCTATGTATTATTTCACAAATATAGCCACTTGGCACACTTTTACTGCTTCAGAGAGAGAGAGAGGCTTAAGCGATTTGTAATCTCAGCCTAGCGCCGTTTGTAACACTTGTTCAATATCAATAATGATCTTGTTTTATTTTTATATTTATGTTATTCAATGCTTCTGCTATTGATGACTCTGTGAACTAGTTACCAATCGCCTGTGCATTTCTTATCCCGTTGCTCTCGGACTACCTTTGCGACTCTGTGGCTTAGACCTCTTACCGCCAGTTCGGATTATGGCCTTGCATAGGCGCGGCTTACGCTCGTGCGACATCATGCCGAGATGGAAAAGATCATCCCGTGGGAGCGCTGGCGCGGTGATTCGCGTCTAGCAGGGACAGCCGATTACCTATGGGTGATCGGAGCGTGACAAAAGTAGCAAGATAACTAATAATATAATATTATGCCATATGATTACTTAGTGTTGGTTTAGAGAGTGTTTCTTCTGTTCGTTGCTTTTTATACTTACCGGTACTTTCCCCAAAGTGTTGATCCCCCACTAGTTTACTTGTTGGCAGGTACTGGATCATCTGAAGAAGTGATAGCATATCCTTATCCTCAGAAGCCAAAAATTTGGGTCGATGCCTTGAGCTGTATCGAGATATTTTGAGCTGCTTTTGTATAAAGGGATGTAAAGTATGGAACGATGTCATTGTAATAGAGAGAAAGAGGGATTGAGTGCATTGTAATCTTGGCCAAGCGCCGCTTTTAATACATTTTGAATATCAATAAAGAGCTTGTTTCCTTATGCCATTGTGTTCTTTACTTCTCTGCAATATTGTGCTGCTGCTTCCTCCTTGAATAGGTTACTTGCCCTTGTTCAAAGCTTTCGCCTTGTTCAAGCGCAACTTAGGCTTGCACGGCCTCACGCCCACACGAGGGCGATCGGCCCCTTACGGGAATCGAGGCATGACAAGTGTTGTATTGCCTCGACGATAGTATATACGCTTATTGTTCTTAGCTCATGTGTTATATATATATATATATATATATATATATATATATATATATATATATATATATATATATATATATATATATATATAACTTGGATTTTTTTTCTTCATTCGTGCTTCCTTGTGCTACTTACTATTTGGGGTCTAACCCTACTGGTTTTGCATGGCCATCTTTAGAGCTAGAGCCCGAGGATCCAGCTTATTTTCTTATGAACAATGGCACGCACCAGACGGATGGCCGCTGAGGAACACGAGTGAGTTTCTTCTCTACCACTTATTATTTTATATTTACCTCTTTTGGATATTTAGCCACCGGCACCTGTTAGCCGGCAAGTCTGGACATCTATTTTACTTTACATGATTATAATTAATCAGACTGCAGCTGACCACAGCCATGTACTTTTGTTACTCAATTAGCCCCTCATTTTGTATGGCTAGTTTCTAGAATATTTTGATAGAGCGTCTGGGACTTCTTTCTGCATTATCATATATGTTCTATGTTTATTGTTCCTCATTTGACGAATTGAGATAATAGATTCTCTGTGTGACTCTAAGTTACTTAAATGTAGCATGTACCCCTTGTTTTGTTACATCTGTGATTGCCATACGATGTTCTATACCTTGTACGGGGTAGCGGGCCATGTTCGTCTCCGTATTTTTGTATTAGAGCATGACAGTAAACTAACAAAAAATATGAACATGAAGATGAAACAGGAACAAGAATGTTGTAAAGCAGTAATAGTAAGTAATCAGTCGATCATGGTAAATCATAAACTATGGCATGCTAATCATTAACTAACTAGGATTATCACAATTTTGGTTAATAACACATGCAATTTAGATTCCAACGGTCACATCCATTGTATGCTATCCAGGTTATCCAAGCGAATCAGGAATCATGAATTATAAACTGGATTACCACACTCATCGGTGTATTAGAATTATGCTCCTCACATCGATGTAACCACCTAATTCTGGAAGAGAGATATTTTTATCATTTTACTATTATTTAAATATTATATTATATTTATATAGCTATATTAAAATTTGTTTTGGTTAGTGTGCTAGCTAATTAGAATGGACTAAATATTAATTACGGTTAGCTAGCGCCATTTATGATAACTCGTGACTTAATTGACTTAGAATTAATTAAGTTATCATGGATAGAATATTCTCACTATTGATTAGTTAGATGCTTTCCTTCATTAATTAGATTCCTTTCATAACAAATGTAGAGGGAAAATTAATATTTTAGCATCAACCCTAACCCTACTATAAGAGACATGCTTTCATTAGGGTTAGTTCATCCATCAATTCATTCATTATTAGCCTCCATCTTCCCTAAAACCCTAAATTCCCAATTCATTTATTTCCCTACCGAATCCATAATCCAATCCACTCATTCTTTCCTATTCTAATCACCATGGAGGTCTAGAAGCTTTGGAGAGCATGGAGGCATAGGAGAAGAGCTTGGCTATGAGGAGTTTGTGTCACGCCCTAGTCCCAAAATACCAAGGGACTAGACATGTGGCAATGGCCAGTAGCACACACCGATGGACAAACCCAATTTAATGGATCCATCGGGGCATACTTAAGCTGTAATACAATAGTCAAGGTTTACTATTCTCATCCACAGATTAAACACAGAAATATCAATAGAAAGTATTAAACAACATCCAGTCAAAAGTAAATAAAATCGGGGAACAACCCGATATTAAGTCTGTTACAAATGTTCTCTAAAATAGGAAATAAAGAGTTTAATTGCCATAAAACTTAGCATGGAAGAAGCAGATGTTCAGAAGAAGTCCTCAGCGATCACCTCATCCTCAGGTTCCGGTACTGCTCCGAGAAGTGCTCATGTTCCGTACATCTCAGGGTAGATCTCGTCTGCTAACCCTGGGGACATAATCCGGATCCAGGTCCTCATGGGACATAGCAAGGTACAGATAAAATAAGCCAAAATAATGTAGTACAAAAATAAAGGAAACACTAGGGTAAATAAAATAAACTAGCTAAGTGATATGCAAGTGAGAGCAACACTAGAACTTAGGCTGATACCACTACAAGCTCTGTGTCGGGGAGCCGGTAGCAGTTATACTATGCTATGTAATTTACTATATTTTGGCCTATATATATATAATCAGCCTGTAGCATGTGTGTCTCTCCCCACCCAATGTAATCATACGTCTCATGTCCACGATGCCTCATGTCCACGTCACGTAAGATCATATCTAATGCAGTGAGTCATACTATGTCTATGAATATAATGTCTATGTCATAATCCTGTAACCTACACAGAATCACCTTGAATATTTCAGAAAGATTCTGTCTTATGATTCGTGTCAGGTGTCCTGGGTATAACGTACTTGATAATGCAAGTACGAGAATATAAAGGGTCACGAATGTCCATCTCTAGATGACGTACACAACACCGCGTACGGGGTTGGCACCCGACTATTAATCGGACGCTAAGTAAAGTCACACGGTCCTAGGTCAAGCATGTACAACAGTCATAGGAATAAATCAAAAGAACAAAATGAATCAATATTCTGCAATTATGGCAAGGTACACTTGCCTGGGGTTCCGGTTCCAATTATAGCTCTGGCAGCAGCAGGATTTGCAGGCAGTACTCCGGTTGCTGAAATAGACACACCATCAGATTCAGAAAATATCAATCAGCTAGAAACGTCTGTCCTTATGTCCAATTTGGACACAAGGCAAAAATGACATTTTCTGGTCGAAGCGGGGTCCATATATGGGCCGCTTTGCACCGAAAAACGTGTCAGGGTCATAGGTCTCCAAATTCGTCCAACTTAGTGTCATCAAGTCCGGAACGATGATACAAACCCAACAGAACTTTCAGAATTGGATTTCGATGAGCCGATCACAAAATCGTCCGTCAAGTGGAGCCCGTGGGGCCCAAGATACGCGATTTTGTCAACGTTCTCAGAATCGAACCAAACTTGGGTTACATGACCAGCGTATTGCTACGAGTCCGATGGCGCAAGTTTCGTCTTGATCCGACGTGTGTACACTAAGTTACCGCGTATTCCAGAATAGACGGATACGGGACGGTGTCCGCGGATACGTGTTGATTTCGGTGTGCACGCACATCCAAATCAATTTCTGCAAAATCCTGCACGTCCGTATCAATGACGCGCACGTATCGGTGAAGACCGCACGCGACCAAGTCGTCCTGTTTGGCGGGGCGTACTCAGTTCCGGGGTGAAACAGGGCATTGATTTTCCTATTTTTGGATCGCGGTTTGCGATCACCACAGGTCGCGATGCACCGAGCGGTTTACACGGGCACCGAGGGGGTCACACAGCCTACGCGTCATAACTGACGAAAAAGAAATCGGGGCAGCAAGGAGAGAGATATGAGTACCTGAACAGGGCTCCAGAAAATTGAGTTACGCGTGTCCGGTGTCGATGCGACACGACACAACACAGTGTTGTGTCCACAGAAGCTAGAGTTAGGGTTAGGGCTCGACGCAGACTCGCCGGGGAAGGCACTGGGCTCGGGAAGGTCGTCGGTCGGCGAGGCGGTGCCTGGGCTGCGCTGGGGCGACCGGGTCTAGGCTGGCCGGGGCTCGGCGGAGCTCTGGCCCGCTGCTGCTGCTCTCGAGGGCTGCTGCTGGGTAGGCGGAAGGCTAGGGCGGACGGAGAGGTGAGCGGTGACGCCGTAGGAGACGGGAAGGTGGCCGGAGGGCTGGGGTCGTGAGGGGTTTATAAAGGGGTGGTGAGGAGCTGGAGGGTCGGGGGTTGCCGGAAGTGGAAGAGGAGGCGTCGGCGGGGGTTGAGGAAGAGGAAGGGAAAGGGTAACGGCCGGCGGCCACGGTGGCTGCAAGAAGCCGGAGCGGCGGCGGGTTGCAGAGCTGAGTAGTCGGGGAGAAGAGAGAGGGGATTTCGGGTTCGGGCGGGTCCGGGTCTAAGCGGGTCGGGTTAAACCCGGATCCGACCCGTTAGGGCCTAGGGCGGTTTGGTTCGGTTTAGTTGGACCGGCCGGTTTGATTCAAATTGGTTTGGTTATTTTGGTTCAATGAACCGGGTTCAGGTTTAATTAATTAATTAGTTTTTGGGCTTTTAAAAATGCTTTCGGGGTCCAATAAATTTCCAGAAAATTAGCCTATGTCCAGTTTTTTATTTTACACCATAAAATATTATTTTCATAATATTTTAATATTATGTAATATTATTTAAAAATCATATAATTACAAAATACCTTATTTTTAATTCCAGAAAAAATCTCAGAAAAATACAGAAAATTGGGGAAATTCTAAATTAAAATTTTCTTGAAATTCAGTGGGATTATAATCTACCCCCCTTAAGAGGATTGCGTCCTCGCAATCAAAGAATAACCGGTCAACAGAGATGACACGGTTGCAAGTTTTGTTCGAAGCACATCACGATTAAGAAAATTCAAGATTGGGGGTTTAAAACACATAGGAAAAATCATTTCCCTAAGCAATGAAAGTTATGAAATTTCCCGGATGAAGAAAATCTAGAAAATTATAGTTTAGAAAACTAGGTTATCCTTTAAAACATATCAGGTTAGGATTTATAAAACATTCTAGGTTATTACTAGATTATCTATTATTAACAAGTTAAAACTGTCAGGTCAAGTCTAAGGTCACGAACTAGCAGGCACGAAATAAAGCAATACTAGAAACAGAAAACTATAAAAACTTACGCGCATTAGCTACTCCATGGTTCTGTGCGTCTTCCAAGGTTATCGCGAAGGCTTGTCCGCGTCCTTATGGTGGATTCCTCTGCTGCTGCTGGGCCTGTTGGAAGAGTGCTGCTTGTGGTGCCAAGGGTGGCCTCGGCTGATACCCTCCTGGGGCAGGTAGAGCTTGTTGGTTTGTCCTTGGTGCACCTCCTCGATGCTGAGGACAATCCTTGGCTAAGTGTTTGTCACGACCCGCACCCGGTTTAGGGGCACGAGTGCGTGGGTACGTCCAGCCTACGCCGCAGCATCGGCGGTAGAACGCTGTCTAGGTCATGTAACTATCTAATCAAACTCACGTGGGTACCCAACTCCATAAGGAGACGTGGATATCATAAAATAATGCTACAAATACTCAATCACATAAACTAAAGCACGATGAGATATCAAGGCAAACAAGAAATACAAGACAAGTCTAACGACAAAATAATTATACCTGCAATCATTAACTTCCAATCCCCAAGTGTGTTAGAAACCAGTCTACTAAGGTCACAGTCTGAAAAAATATTTTCCAGTCAGGAAGGAGCAAAGTACATCTCTAAATAGCAGTTCTATATCAATGACATAAACTATGTAACAGTATATAGATGGAAATATACAAGATGCATGTATAGGTACGAGAAATATACAAGAAAAGGATATACTGGAACTACTATAAGTAAATGCAGGAAAAGAAGCAATATGTCAATGAGCAAGAGCCTATGACTAAGTGTGCGAGTACTAGCTTTAACATGTGATCGGCTTGGGAACTTGATCAGGCTGGTTACATGTGATTAGCTATGATTCATGGAAGGTCAGGCTAACCGTTGGTTAGCTATGATGCATGGAGAGGTCAGGCTAATCACACGTAACAGCTATGAAGCATGGAGATGGTCAGGCTGCACCCGACGTGAGATGTGGGGTGAGCTATGATGCATGAAAAATTGGGTATGATCACATATCTACACTAAAATACTCTCCACCCTCGACTGGTATAGTAGATCCAATCATGGTACGCTATGGCACGGGATTCCCTAGGGAGGTAGCAAATCTTCCCGGGTCTCAGTGTCTGTACATGCACAAGATAACAAGGAAACAAGTCTTGTACAAGCTACACCATGAATAAGGAATAACATCTTATGACGAGATCCGTGTATACCAATCCGTGTAACCAACGTGTCAAGAACATGAATATTTACACTAGATACAATGAACATAGGAGATATCATAAATTAGAAACTAATCAGAGAATGTACTCGCCTTGGGTCCTTAGCTGGTAATTATTGATGTCCTGTTCCAGAGTATCCCCTGGGTAAACCAACAGTCCTATAAACATAACACAAGCAAAACCACATTTGCATCAGATGCTACACTAACACAGTCTAAAACACTGAGTTCGGGACTTCCCTAGGTATGATACTGGTCACCTAGTAGATAGATACATAAATAATTATACATAACACATATCACATTCATAACAACTATATTTAAGAATATACATTTACTGAATATACATGTATACATATATATGTACTAGTGAAATATACATTTGTTTATATATACCAAAAATATGTTTTACAAGTACATATATATATCAATACAGTTTTATATATATACTATATATATTTACATACCAAAAAATATGTTTATACCCGTATATATATATAGGTACACATATTTATACCAAATGTATTAATTTAATATATACTTTACCAATATATAATTATACCAAAAATACATACATATATATGTTTGTACATATACCAAAATAGTACGTATACTATATACAATTAGAGAAATTACACTATATTTTTATAGGTATATATATGTACACATATACCAATTACCAAAATACGTATTTACATATTTATACATTTATACTAAAATACGTATTTTATTACATGTATTCTATATGAAATATACCAAAATAATACATATATGTATGTGAATACATATACACTAAGTATTATTCTAATACATACATGCACATAATTCACATACACAATACACATTGCATTCATATCCTAAATATATACACTATACATAAATTAACCACACATATACATGTTAAATAACCATACCTATACATATCTTAATTAACATGTGTACTTACAATATATATCAAATTAAACAAATATACAATATATATGTATATACATTAAAAATATGCCAAGGGTTTATACAAAAATATATATACACATATATATATGCCAATACATTATAGATATATAATATTAAATACTAAACACATATATAATACATGTTTATACCTATACCAAAAATAAGTTTATATATATGTATATATACTTACATATACCAAAATGAAAATATAAATCTACATATATATATTGATACCACAATACGGTTATTTCATATATATATATATATACCCAAAATATATATTATGCTACATTTATTTATATATGTCAAATTATGTTTTTATTAAACACATACCAATTAACATGTACTAATTAGAATTAAAATATACACCTAATACATACCAATTTTCTTTATATACTATACATATTCATGTTTTTAAAGCACTAATTAAATAATACTATTTATATACATATATGTATATACGTATATATATAAATATACATACATATATATATATATATCTATATATATATAACCAAGGAAGAAAGGGAGAGAGGGAGAATACTTACTGTGGTTGGTCGGAGTACGGCAGGCAGCGGTGGTCGGCAGGCTGGCTCGGCCAGAGGGGCTGTGGGTGCAGTCTGACCGGAGTAGTTGGACCCGACTGGAGGAGGTCGGCCGGGTGCAGCAGGAAGGATGGCCGGAGTGCTCGGTTAATGGTGGTGGTGATGGCTTGATGTCGCCGGAGGGAGTTGCAGAGCAGCGGCAGAGGGAGGAGATGGATGGATGGATGGATGGATGGATGGATGGATGGATGTTGGTGGTGGTGGTGGTGTTTAGAGTTGTCGGCTGACCGGAGTGCTGACTGATCAGAGCAGCAGAGGCCGCCGGACTAAACAGCAGAGGGAGCTCGGCAGATCGGCTGAGCAGCGGCCGAGGGATGAGCAGCAGGCTCCGCCGGAGGGGATGGGCAGGGAGTCGGAGGAGGCCGTTCGGGGTGTAGAGGGAAGTCGGGGTAGCACAGTAGGGGGATGATGAATAGTGTTCCCCCCTCCCTCTCTCTAATTTGAATTCAAATTCAAAAATAAAAGAAGAAGAAGAAAAAGGAAGAAGAAGAGAAGAAATGAGAAGAAGAAATGAAGAAGGAGAAGAAAAATTTACATACGTAGGAGAGAGAGAATGTGGGGGCTTGGGAGGAGGTGGAGAAACCTAGGTTTCTTGGGATTAGGGTTTGAGGTGACTTGACATTAAATAGGGAGAGAGGGTTTTGATGGAGGGTGAGGATGCACTCATAGAATGAGTGGTCCAGATTTGTCAAGAGGGAAATTAATTCATGTGGGAACGAGGGTGAGAGATTTGATTAAATTATTAGGGCTCCCTCATTGGTTTAAACAAATGGGTGTTGACACCAAAAATACAAATGTGCAAATTAGCCCCCTTAAATTTGGGTATTTGCACAAACACATGAAATGACGAAAATTTGGTGGGCGATTCGGTGTTCGGTGTTTTTTTGGGTAAGGGGCGCTGTAAGTTTGGTACGGACTTAAATAGCAGGGTACTGGAATTAAATTGGGATTTTCAGAATCAGTTGAAATAGTATCCTTAATTTAAATAGAAATAAATGCAAGTTGTGTTATAAAATTAATTAGGAGTACATGGGGCCAAAATCAGGTCAGGTCATCAATACCAATAATGAAGAAGACTTAGAACAGAATATTACCCTAATTTTGGCCGCACGAAAAAATAGGTCAAGATTGCCTCCAATTTTCGATTGGAACGCACAACGATACAAAAATAGGAATTTAAAAATAACGTCCGCGACGATTTTTGTGTGGCCAGAAATAATGTACAGAGAGCATAATTATGAGTTGCAAAAATAGCAGAATGGAAGGCGTGCATGTCTAGGGCAAGATTGTAAAATTTGTTGGAAGATAAAAGCTAGGGTAGTGCTCCAAATATCAATGCAAAGGCAATGCACAATAATTAATTAAAATACGGTAATTAATTACAACTCCAAGAATTAAATTCTAGATAAAATAAGTAAATACGAAATTCTATAATTTGGACAGATGTTCATCTACTGGCTTCTAGGTCGAGTTTGCTAGTTCAAAATAAATGGACACTGCATATAATTATATTTAAATTACACATCACACATTTATTTAAATCAAATATACTATCATGAAATTAATTAATTGTAACTACCATAATATTAAATATTGTAAAAAGTCAAAAATACCCCTGTTTTCAGGATGTGGTAGTGACAAGTCTACCCACCTTAAAAGAAATTCGTCCTCGAAATTTAAAATCCTCATAGTAGTGTTTATTTATACACATTATTATTTTCCCTCAAAGTTTACATTCATCATCCATGAAATTAGGTAATAATCCACAATATCTTTCAACAATTTGTCAAAATTCCGAAATTATTGCATAACCTGAAAAATCCTCGAAATAAAATCAAAGTCCATTTTTATCAAAAAATTTCCTTGAAAGTTTTAGTTAATAATTCAATACTCAGAATTTAATATCCATTCCTCAAATTTGATTTTTATCAATGCACAAATATAAAAGGTAATCTCGTCCCACAGAGTTTGAATTCATACATTAATCCATCAATGATTTATAACTCGATTTCCTCTTCCTCAAAATACTCAACAATGCGATACTTATGGATTCTCTAATTGCAACATCCCATATAAAATTCTAAAATTCATAACTTGCAATTAAATAAACATATTGATAAATCTTCCAAAATTTCCAAATTTAATAACCAATTTAATCACATCACAATCTTCCTGGAATTAATAAGTCATAAATTCTGCCATGTTAAATTCTTGGTCCTTTATTTAAACCGATGTTTATCCTCGAATTTAATCATCTTGCCTCTCTTGTCAAGTCATAACTCCTTCATTACTCTTCGTCATGGTTAAACCCCCAATAATCATGGTCTAAGAAAATCTTTACTACAATCATACAACATGCAACCTAAGGGGATATGTATGGTCATGGTGTCTTTTGTCATGGTATTGCAGTCTCTGTATTAGGGTGTACTACTAACTACAATATAACAAGAAATCATGCATACGAACTACAGTATTAGGAAAATCAATCAATCGAAAGACGGAAAAAGGAACATTAGGAGGGAAGAAAGAACCTGCTAACATATTACTTGCGGTATCCCTTATCTCTAACATACACTTAACTCTAGCATATTCACTAACTAATTCCTATTCCTGTACACTGGTACCCATATCAACTAATCTTAATCCACAAGATCCATGAATATATCCCTATGGCACACACCTGCCTGTTAATACCAAAATCTGATACCAAGAACCTCTAATATTGCCATGGTTCAATAATGCATCCAAGTTGATACCTCTATCTCTTTAGTACCATACCCTCTGTCAGTTCCCGTTCCTACTACAATTGTTCATGTTAGTCGTTCTTATCACTCAATACATGTCAAGTGCAACACCATACTAAGTACTGCTCTTTCCAATACAACTTTAGATGGACACCCAAGTCAGTCTGCGGTGCCATCTCAATCATGCTCAAGTCATCAGATCCTTACACGTGTATATCACCTATTCATATTTCTCATTTACCATAAAATTAATCCTCAAAAATAATCATCAAGGTTTAACTTCTCGATCAACTTAAAAATAAATTGCCTACACTTCCTCGAAGTCAGATACTCAACATCGAAATAAATTTTAATCACTTCTAAAATCTTTATAGCTTGACTATGTTTATTGATTCAAATTTAAATCCTCAATATTTTAACAACATAAAATCTCAACTCCTTAAAATTCTCAAAATCTTATTTCATTTCCACTCTTGAAACGATAAAATTAATCCACAAGTACAATATATAAATGTTCACGGTCTCTAATGCTCAAGGCGCACACTAATACACCAATCTAATTATCATCACTTGAAGTGCTTATTGTTTTGAGCGTCATTCTCGACTAACCCTCGAAATAGAACCATGAGCACTCTTGGTATTATATCAATAGCTTTATTAATGGATCATCTCATCAAGCTCATTATAACTCATGATTACATGTATCTTCTATAACACTCATGTTTCTTTACTCTCATGGGCAAGTATATGGTTCTCATCTCAATTGATGTATATGTATTTTTCTTTCACCTTTTATAGCCTGTTAAACTAATCCGTGATACGCCTCACCATTTTCATTATCAATTTTGATATTTCTCCACTCATGACACCTCATTACAACTCTTTATGCATATATCCTTCTTTACTTTTAACATATCTGATATCAATTATCAAATTGAACATCATGCTCCATTAATTCTTAACACAATTTCTTGATACCTATTTGTTTACATAGATCACTCAATTACTCAGCCATGATTATCCGGGACGGGTATGCTGGCTCTGATACTAACTCTTGGAATCATCACTGATACTCTTTTCTCCTTCTATTTATAGTGCCAATACTAACTATAACACACCTATCATAGAACTATCGCTACAAGGCACTACTCTCTGGGTTAACTCTAGATAAATGCCTATTGCTCACATGTCCAACTAAGAAACACTTACGAACTCACAAGTCACACTCAGTCAACACTAATACAAGACACAAACAAAATTACAAGTCATTAATTATCATACTAATCAAGGAATCCTCAAAGAAAAGAAGCTCAAAAGGAATTGGATTGAGGACAGAAGGTATCTTTACTGCTAGTAAAGAAAAGAAGCGATGGAACAAAGTCCTGGAATAACAGAAATAGATAAGTCTTGAGATAATATTTTAAGAACCAATTTAAGATACAACCTGATAATCATACACGTCTATCCGAAATCATGACACTCAGAATCCTCGCCACGCCAGTAAGCATAGATGCGATAAACGACAGGTTCCGTAACTAAGGTATGCAACTCTATAATCATGTCATCTAGAATCCTCGCCACGCCAACCGGTATGGCTGCGAGAAACTCTAAATCTCATAACTAAAGTATGTACATCCAAGTTAGGTTCCTACGTTCTCGTCACGATAGCTAATATGGCTGCGATAAACTCTAGGTTCCATAACCAAAGTAGACATTTTACCTTTCTCACTGTCCTCATCAATATATGTCATCAGATGATACCATAAATTCTAGTCTGTAAAATTCATCTCAATATGAAATCAACTCAACAACGATACCAGAAATTAAAGTTAACAACTGGTCAACAAGAATAAACTCAATAATGATACCAAGATTTTAAATTTAATGACTGATCAACAAGAATCAAGTTCAGTAACAACAAGCGAGAGCAGACAAAAATAAGGGGAAAGGAATTTAAAATTAGAAATTGTAATAAGATTCTCAAGGGTCATTCCAGGAATCTCTCAAGAAATTGTGATTGAGTATTCACCCTCGTCCTAGTATCCTACGTCTTAGATCCTATTGCAGGCACGCAGTAGTATAACAAGGATGCCACACTACTACGACATCGCACAACTCGCGAAGTCTGACCTGCATGGGCCACCACTAAAACGTGTCACGACCCGCACCCGGTTTAGGGGCACGAGTGCGTGGGTACGTCCAGCCTATGCCGCAGCATCGGCGGTAGAACGCTGTCTAGGTCATGTAACTATCTAATCAAACTCACGTGGGTACCCAACTCCATAAGGAGACGTGGATATCATAAAATAATGCTACAAATACTCAATCACATAAACTAAAGCACGATGAGATATCAAGGCAAACAAGAAATATAAGACAAGTCTAACGACAAAATAATTATACCTGCAATCATTAACTTCCAATCCCCAAGTGTGTTAGAAACCAGTCTACTAAGGTCACAGTCTGAAAAAATATTTTCCAGTCAGGAAGGAGCAAAGTACATCTCTAAATAGCAGTTCTATATCAATGACATAAACTATGTAACAGTATATAGATGGAAATATACAAGATGCATGTATAGGTACGAGAAATATACAAGAAAAGGATATACTGGAACTACTATAAGTAAATGCAGGAAAAGAAGCAATATGTCAATGAGCAAGAGCCTATGACTAAGTGTGCGAGTACTAGCTTTAACATGTCATCGGCTTGGGAACTTGATCAGGCTGGTTACATGTGATTAGCTATGATTCATGGAAGGTCAGGCTAACCGTTGGTTAGCTATGATGCATGGAGAGATCAGGCTAATCACACGTAACAGCTATGAAGCATGGAGATGGTCAGGCTGCACCCGACGTGAGATGTGGGGTGAGCTATGATGCATGAAAAGTTGGGTATGATCACATATCTACACTAAAATACTCCCCACCCCCGACTGGTATAGTAGATCCAATCATGGTACGCTATGGCACGGGATTCCCTAGGGAGGTAGCAAATCTCTCCGGGTCTCAGTGTCTGTACATGCACAAGATAACAAGGAAATAAGTCTTGTACAAGCTACACCATGAATAAGGAATAACATCTCATGACGAGATCCGTGTATACCAATCCGTGTAACCAACGTGTCAAGAACATGGATATTTACACTAGATACAGTAAACATAGGAGATATCATAAATTAGAAACTAATCAGAGAATGTACTCGCCTTGGGTCCTTAGCTGGTAATTATTGATGTCCTGTTCCAGAGTATCCCCTGGGTAAACCAACAGTCCTATAAACATAACACAAGCAAAACCACATTTGCATCAGATGCTACACTAACACAGTCTAAAACACTGAGTTCGGGACTTCCCTAGGTATGATACTGGTCACCTAGTAGATAGATACATAAATAATTATACATAACACATATCACATTCATAACAACTATATTTAAGAATATACATTTACTGAATATACATGTATACATATATATGTACTAGTGAAATATACATTTGTTTATATATACCAAAAATATGTTTTACAAGTACATATATATATCAATACAGTTTTATATATATACTATATATATTTACATACCAAAAAATATGTTTATACCCATATATATATATAGGTACACATATTTATACCAAATGTATTAATTTAATATATACTTTACCAATATATAATTATACCAAAAATACATACATATATATGTTTGTACATATACCAAAATAGTACGTATACTATATACAATTAGAGAAATTACACTATATTTTTATAGGTATATATATGTACACATATACCAATTACCAAAATACGTATTTACATATTTATACATTTATACTAAAATATGTATTTTATTACATGTATTCTATATGAAATATACCAAAATAATACATATATGTATGTGAATACATATACACTAAGTATTATTCTAATACATACATGCACATAATTCACATACACAATACACATTGCATTCATATCCTAAATATATACACTATACATAAATTAACCACACATATACATGTTAAATAACCATACCTATACATATCTTAATTAACATGTGTACTTACAATATATATCAAATTAAACAAATATACAATATATATGTATATACATTAAAAATATGCCAAGGGTTTATACAAAAATATATATACACATATATATATGCCAATACATTATAGATATATAATATTAAATACTAAACACATATATAATACATGTTTATACCTATACCAAAAATAAGTTTATATATATGTATATATACTTACATATACCAAAATGAAAATATAAATCTACATATATATATTGATACCACAATACGGTTATTTCATATATATATATATACCCAAAATATATATTATGCTACATTTATTTATATATGTCAAATTATGTTTTTATTAAACACATACCAATTAACATGTACTAATTAGAATTAAAATATACACCTAATACATACCAATTTTCTTTATATACTATACATATTCATATTTTTAAAGCATTAATTAAATAATACTATTTATATACATATATGTATATACGTATATATATAAATATACATACATACATACATATATATATATATATATATATATATATATATATATATATATATATATATATATATATATAACCAAGGAAGAAAGGGAGAGAGGGAGAATACTTACAGTGGTTGGTCGGAGTACGGCAGGCAGCGGTGGTCGGCAGGCTGGCTCGGCCGGAGGGGCTGTGGGTGCAGGCTGACCGGAGTAGTTGGACCCGACTGGAGGAGGTCGGCCGGGTGCAGCAGGGAGGATGGCCGGAGTGCTCGGTTAATGGTGGTGGTGATGGCTTGATGTCGCCGGAGGGAGTTGCAGAGCAGCGGCAGAGGGAGGAGATGGATGGATGGATGGATGGATGGATGGATGTTGGTGGTGGTGGTGGTGTTTAGAGTTGTCGGCTGACCGGAGTGCTGACTGATCAGAGCAGCAGAGGCCGCCGGACTGAACAGCAGAGGGAGCTCGGCAGATCGGCTGAGCAGCGGCCGAGGGATGAGCAGCAGGCTCCGCCGGAGGGGATGGGCAGGGAGTCGGAGGAGGCCGTTCAGGGTGTAGAGGGAAGTCGGGGTAGCACAGTAGGGGGATGATGAATAGTGTTCCCCCCTCCCTCTCTCTAATTTGAATTCAGATTCAAAAATAAAAGAAGAAGAAGAAAAAGGAAGAAGAAGAGAAGAAATGAGAAGAAGAAAGGAAGAAGGAGAAGAAAAATTTACATACGTAGGAGAGAGGGAATGTGGGGGCTTGGGAGGAGGTGGAGAAACCTAGGTTTCTTGGGATTAGGGTTTGAGGTGACTTGACATTAAATAGGGAGAGAGGGTTTTGATGGAGGGTGAGGATGCACTCATAGAATGAGTGGTCCAGATTTGTCAAGAGGGAAATTAATTCATGTGGGAATGAGGGTGAGAGATTTGATTAAATTATTAGGGCTCCCTCATTGGTTTAAACAAATGGGTGTTGACACCAAAAATGCAAATGTGCAAATTAGCCCCCTTAAATTTGGGTATTTGCACAGACACATGAAATGACAAAAATTTGGCGGGCGATTCGGTGTCCGGTGTTTTGTAGGGTAAGGGGTGCTGTAAGTTTGGTACGGACTTAAATAGCAGGGTACTGGAATTAAATTGGGATTTTCAGAATCAGTTGAAATAGTATCCTCAATTTAAATAGAAATAAATGCAAGTTGTGTTATAAAATTAATTAGGAGTACATGGGGCCAAAATTAGGTCAGGTCATCAATACCAATAATGAAGAAGACTTAGAACAGAATATTACCCTAATTTTGGCCGCACGAAAAAATAGGTCAAGATTGCCTCCAATTTTCGATTGGAACGCACAACGATACAAAAATAGGAATTTAAAAATAACGTCCGCGATGATTTTTGTGTGGCCAGAAATAATGTACAGAGAGCATAATTATGAGTTACAAAAATAGCAGAATGGAAGGCGGGCATGTCTAGGGCAAGATTGTAAAATTTGTTGTAAGACAAAAGCTAGGGTAGTGCTCCAAATATCAATGCAAGGGCAATGCGCAATAATTAATTAAAATACGATAATTAATTACAACTCCAAGAATTAAATTCTAGATAAAATAAGTAAATACGGAATTCTATAATTTGGACAGATGTTCATCTACTGGCTTCTAGGTCGAGTCTGCTAGTTCAAAATAAATGGATACTGCATATAATTATATTTAAATTACACATCACACATTTATTTAAATCAAATATACTATCATGAAATTAATTAATTGTAACTACCATAATATTAAATATTGTAAAAAGTCGAAAATACCCCTGTTTTCAGGATGTGGTAGTGACAGTGTTGATTGGTTCCGTAATTCAAGCATAATCACAACTTGCGTCTACAGTCCTTCTCCATATGGCCTACCTTGCCACAGTATTGACATGTTGGTAATGTCTGCGGAGAGGCTCTAGGTGGCTGGTGTATATGAGGTATCTTTACAGCTTCTTCTTGTGGTGCTTTGGCTGATGTGGAAGACCGTTTCAGACTGGTCTCTCTCCTGGTGACGCGTTCCATGCGTCGGGCTGCAGCGAGAACGTCCGAGTAAGAGGTAGGTGCGACGGATCCGATGAGTCTCTGTAGCTCGAAGTTTAGTCCGTCGAAGAACTTCTCAGCCTTCTCTTCTTCTGTCGGGATCAATGTTGGGGCAAAGCGACTTAGACGAATGAACTCCGTATTGTACTCTTCCACCGTCATAGCATCCTGAGTGAGGCGATTGAACTTGTCCCAAAGTTCTGATCGTGCGATAGCCGGAATGTACATCTCCTGAAAGAGTCTGAAAAACTCTTCCCAAGTGACTCGGTCTGGTCCGAGCCTAGTCTCTTCAGATAGCCACCAGTGATGAGCATTGTACGTCAACTGCATTCTAACGGCGGTCATCCAACGTTCTCTTGGAAGCTCAGCTGCTTCCAACTGGTGTTGTATGTTGGTGAGCCACTCATGAACTTCGGTTGGTCCCTCTTTGCCAGAAAAGGTTTGGGGCTTGAGTTGACAGAAATTGGTGATAGACCCCGTTGCTGGTCGCCTAGCTTGTGGGTTCACTTGCTCCAAGGCGGTTACTAGGCTGGTCCTCAAATACTCTGCCTCGTGACGCTGAGTCTCTTGATAAATTTGCTGTTGGGCTTGCATCATTGCGTAGATCATTTAAAATATCTGCTGCCCGTCTATAGGTTGCCCTTGTGGGAATACGGGCATCGGTGGAACGAACTGCGGAGGCGGCGGGATGTCATCACGCCGGAACCTTGAATTATGCTGGGCTACTTGATCGCTTTGAGAAGATTGTCCTCGGTCTTCGGGTGTCACTCCTTCATCATAAGTAACCACAGCATCGTGTGGTATACTCAAGGGATTCTCGTCTCCGCTTCTTGGATCCATTACTCTATATTAAAAATAAAATATAAGAAGCGCACAGGATTCAAGGCAAGATGCAAGTCAAAAATTAATTCGAATACGATACAGATATCAAGAACGATTCAAGCAAGTGGATGAGATCATAAAAATTTATCCTATTCTTAGTGCAGGCCTGTTCGGTCCCTAAGTTGAAACCAAATAATTTAGTCGTTGACCTGTATGGGCCACCACAAAAACCATGTCACGTCCCAGTCCCAAAATACCAAGGGACTAGACACGTGGCAATGGCCAGCAGCACACACCGATGGACAAACCCAATTTAATGGATCCATCGGGGCATACTTAAGCTGTAATACAATAGTCAGGGTTTACTATTCTCATCCACAGATTAAACACAAAAATATCAATAGAAAGTATTAAACAACATCCAGTCAAAAGTAAATAAAATTGGGGAACAACCCGATATTAAGTCTGTTACAAATATTCTCTAAAATAGGAAATAAAGAGTTTAATTGCCATAAAACTTAGCATAGAAGAAGCAGATGTTCAGGAGAAGTCCTCAGCGATCACCTCGTCCTCAGGTTTCGGTACTGCTCCGAGAAGTGCTCATGTTTCGTACACCTCAGGGTAGATCTCGTCTGCTAACCCTGGGGACATAATTCGGATCCAAGTCCTCAGGGGACATAGCAAAGTATAGATAAAACAAGCCAAAATAATGTAGTACAGAAATAAAGGAAACACTAGGGTAAATAAAATAAATCAGCTAAGTGATATGCAAGTGAGAGTAACACTAGAACTTAGGCTGATACCACTACAAGCTCTGTGTCGGGGAGCCGGGAGCAGTTATACTATGCTATGTAATTTACTATATTTTGGCCTATATATATAAAATCAGCCTGTAGCCTGTGTGTCTCTCCCAACCCAATGTAATCATACGTCTCATGTCCACGATGCCTCATGTCCACGTCACGTAAGATCATATCTAATACAGTGAGTCATACTATGTCTATGAATATAATGTCTAGGAATATAATGTCTATGTCATAATCCTGCAACCTACACAGAATCACCTTGAATATTTCAGGAAGATTCTGTCTCATAATTCGTGTCAGGTGTCCTGGGTATAACGTACTTGATAATGCAAGTACGAGAATATAAAGGGTCACGAATGTCCATCTCTAGATGACGTACACAACACCGCGTACGGGGTTGGCACCCGACTATTAATCGGACGCTAAGTAAAGTCACACGGCCCTAGGTCAAGCATGTACAACAGTCACAGGAATAAATCAAGAGAACAAAATGAATCAATATTCTGCAATTATGGCAAGGTACACTTGCCTGGGGTTCCGGTTCCAATTGTAGCTCTGGCAGCAGCGGAATTTGCAGGAAGTACTCCGGTTGCTGAAATAGACATCACCATCAGATTCAAAAAATATCAATCAGCTAGAAACACCTGTCCTTAAGTCTAATTTGGACACCAGGTAAAAATGATATTTCCTGGACAAAGCGGGGTCCATATATGGGCCGCTTTGTACCGAAAAACGTGTCAGGGTCAAAGGTCTCCAAATTCGTCTAACTTAGTATCAATAAGTCAGGAACAATGATATGAACCCAACGGAACTTCTAGAATTGGATTCCGATAAGGCGATCACAAAATCGCCCGTCAAGTGGAGCCCGTGGGGCCCACGATACGCAATTTTGTCAACGTTCTCAGAATCGAACCAAACTTGGGTCACAGGACCAGCGTATTGCTACGAGTCCGATGGCACAAGTTTTGTCTCGATCCGACGTGTGTACACTAAGTTACCGCGTGTTCTAGAATGGATGGATACGGAACGGTGTCCGCAGATACGCGTTGATTCCGGTGTGCACGCACATCCAAATCAACTTCTGCAAAATCCCGCACATCCGTATCAACGACGCGCACGTATCGGTGAAGACCGCACGCGACCAAGTCGTCCCGTTTGGCGGGGCGTACTCAGTTCCGGGGTGAAATAGGGCATTGGTTTTCCTGTTTTTGGATCGCGGTTTGCGATCACCACAGGTCGCGATGCACCGAGCGATTTGCACGAGCACCGAGGGGGTCACACAGCCTACGCGTCACAACTGACGGAAAAGAAATTGGGGCAGCGAGGAGAGAGATATGAGTACCTGAACAGGGCTCCAGAAAACCGAGTTATGCGTGTCCGGTGTCGATGCGACACGACACAACACAATGATGTGTCCACAGAAGCTAGGGTTAGGGTTAGGGCTCAACGCAGACTCGCCGGGGAAGGCACTGGGCTCGGGCAGGTAGTCGGTCGTCGAGACGGTGCCTGGGCGGCGCTGGGGCGACCGGGTCGAGGCTGGCCGGGGCTCGGCGGAGCTCTGGCCCGCTGCTGCTGCTCTCGAGGGCGGCTGCTGGGTAGGCGGAAGGCTAGGGCGGCGGGAGCGACAGCGCTGGAGGGCGGACGGAGAGGTGAGGGGTGACGTCGGAGGAGACGGGAAGGTGGCCGGAGGGCTGGGGTCGTGAGGGGTTTATAAAGGGGTGGTGAGGAGCTGGAGGGTCGGGGGTTGCCGGAAGTGGAAGAGGAGGCGTCGGCGGGTGTTGAGGAAGATGAAGGGAAAGGGTGACGGTCGACGGCTGTCACGTCCCAGTCCCAAAATATCGAGGGACTGGACACGTGGCAATGGCCAGCAGTACACACCGATGGATAACCCAATTTAATGGAACCATCAGGGCGTACTTAAGCTGTACAGAAGGTCTACTATAACAAATCACACTAATCTCATCCATAAAGATAAAGAAATAAACTGCATAATAAAATGGAAATAAGTAGCAACAACAAGTCAGTCGGAGAAACAATCCGACTTATGTCTGAATACACTGGCTCAATAGGCTAGGAACAAAAGAAATAAACATGAAATAAATACTGAGTACGGGATCAGGTACTCAGGAGAAGTCTTCGGCAGTCACCTCGTCTGCAGGTTTCAGTTCTGCTCCAGTATCAAGTCCAGCAATAACCTCAGCTCCTGTCCCGTATATCTCGGGGTACTGCTCCTCGGCTAAACCTGGGAACATAATCCATTCCAGGTCCTCAGTGAACAAAGCAAGGCACAAAATAAAACAAGCCAAATAAATGCAGTACAATTAAATAAATGAAACAGCAGGGTAAACTATGTAACCATCTATGTGATATGCAAATGAGAGCAACACTAGTACTCAGGCTGAGACCGCTACAAGCTCTGTGTCGGGGAGCCCGTAGCAGTAATAACACGTAAAGGGTCTAGCTCTGCTGGAGAGTCTACAACCTCACAATAATAGTAGATATATATATAGAACAGCCTATAGACTGTGTGTCTCTCCCCACCCAATGTAATCAAGCAAGCCATGACCATAACGTCTCATGTCCATGTCAGCGGGATTATAACTAATGCAACAAGTCATACTGTCTATAATAAATATCTCTATCAAGTCCTGTATCCTATACAGAATCACCACGAATATCTCAGGAGGATTCTGTCCATGATAGTGTCAAGTGTCCTGGGTTGTAGGGTACTTGATAGGTCAAGTACAAAGTAAGGGAATCGTAAATCCATCTCTAAATGACGAACCCAACACCGCGTACGGTGTCGGTACCCGACTACGATCGGACACTAGGTACGTCATACGTTCCCTAGGTTAAGCAGTTTAAATCAGTTTATATGAATTTGCACAAGAAATCCAGCAGAGTATTTTTACAGAAAATATGAAAATAATGACTGCAAGTTTGGCAAGGTGCACTTGCCTGAGGTTTGAATTCCACTTAGGTCCTGGTTCGGAAATTTCTAGAGATGACTCCGAAAGCTGAAATAGACAGTACCATCACGCTCAGAAGGTGTCAAACAGCTAGGATCGCCTGTCCTTGGGTCCAATTTGGAGACAAGGACAAAAACGGCAATTTTGGCCCAAAACGGGGTCCACCGGTAGGCCCGCTTTGCACCGAAAAATGTGTCAGGGTCAACGGTCTCCAAATTCACCAAACTTAGTGTCAACAGGTCAGGAACGTTGATACGAACCCAACGGAACTTTCAGATTTGAATTCCGATGAGCCGATCACAAAATCGCCCGTCGAGCGGGGCCTATGGGGCCCACGACACGCGATTTCGTCAACGTTCTCAGAATCGCACCAAACTTGACCCACAGGACCAGCATATCGCTATGAGTCCGTTGGCGCAAATTTCGTCTCGATCTGACGTGTGTGCACGAAGTTAGGATAAAATACAGAAAAGAAGGATACGGGGTGATGTCCGCGGATACGCGTTGATTCCGGTGTGCACGCACACCCGAATCAGCTTTCGCGAAATCCCACACGTCCGTATCGACGAGGCACACGTATCTGTGAAGACCGCACGCGACCAAGTCGTCCCGTTTGGCGGGGCGCACTCAGTTCTGGGGTAAAACAGGGTCTGGTTTTTCCTGTTTTTGGATCGCGGTGTGCGATCACCACAGGCGATGCCCCGAGCGGTTTGTCCGGGCACCGAGAGGGTCATACAGGCTTCGCGTAGAAATTTACGGAATCAAATTCCGACCTACGAGGAGGAAATTAGGAGTACCTGAACAGGGCCTTTGGACACCGAGATTCCCTGTGTCCGACACGTGTCCGACACACGTGTCCGACCTAGGGTTAGGGTCTAGTGGAGCCGCGGCGGCGCTGGAGGGTGGTGGTCGGCGAGCTCCGACGGCTAGGGTTCCGGCGAGAGGGTAGGGATGAGGTGGAGCAGGAGAATGGGGAGAGGGGTTTAAATAAGGGCTGGGGGGGGAGGATTTCGTGGCCGGGGGAGGAGTTCGTGGCCGGGGGAGTCGGCCGAGGGGAGGACGTGGCCTCCCCCGGCGGAGGTGGCGCAAAATCCGACGACGGAGCGGGGGACTGGGCTCGCACAGGTGACGTGGGGGAGGGGAGAGATGCGGGTCGGGTCGGGCGCGGATCCGGACTGGGCGGACCCGCCCGACCCGCTAGGGGTGTGAGGGCTGGGCTGGGTTCTTAACGGGCTCGGCCCACTGGGTCGGGCCGGGCCCAAACTAAAAACAAAAATAAAAATAATAATAAGAGTAATTATAAAACAGTAATTAATTAATTAATTATAAAAATAGTTTTTAGGCTTTTAAAAATAGGTCTGAGGCCCAAAAAAATCCCAGAAAATTACACTAAGTCCGGTTTTCTATTTTACACCATAAAATCATATTTTTATTTCATTTTAATGTTATTTATTGGTAATTAAAAATTACAAACTCTCTACAGGGCCTATGTAAATTCCTGAAAAATTGCATATTAATTCCAAAAAAATTGATTTAAAAAAATCTAAAAATTTAGGGTGTTTACAACGGCCACGGCGGCTGCAAGAAGCCGGAGCGGCGGCGGGTTGCAGAGCTGAGCAGTCGGGGAGAAGAGAGAGGAGATTTCGGGTTCGGGCGGGTCCGGGTCTAAGAGGGTCGGGTTGAACCCGGATCTGACCCGTTAGGGCCTAGGGCGGTTTGGTTCGGTTTAGTTGGACCGGCCGATTTGGTTCAAATTAGTTTGGTTTATTTTGGTTCAATGAACCGGGTTCAGGTTTAATTAATTAATTATTTTTTGGGCTTTTAAAAATGCTTTCGGGGTCCAATAAATTCCCGAAAAATTATCCTATGTCCAGTTTTTTATTTTACACCATAAAATATTATTTTCATAATATTTAAATATTATTTAATATTATTTAAAAATTATTTAATTACAAAATACCTTGTTTTTAATTCCAGAAAAAATCTCAGAAAAATACAGAAAATTGGGGAAATTCTAAATTAAAATTTTCTTGAAATTCAGGGGGATTACAGTTTGTCCACTACATAGCTTGTGTCCATTGGGGATATTTTATTGGAAATCTATCTCCCAATAGGTATAAATCTTTATTCCATCAATTTTATTATCAATTTGTCATAATAAACCTATAGGATCTCACACATGGCTAGGAACAACCCAATGGAGGAAGAATTAGGTAGTAGAGGCCTCTAATTTGATAGTTCTAGATATTTTTGTGGCCAATTTGAAAAAAAATCTGAATGGTTGATTGTGTCCTCTAGAAAAAATTGTGTCTATTTTTGATTATGTGATAGTTTCTTAGTGTCCACAATTGGATACGTGTAGGTCATATCATAATACACCATTATACGGATAGTTAGGCTTGGTATTTCCTTGTGTTGGTGTCCATTAGTGTCAAATTCTTTATTATATGTTAGATCTATTATTTATAACTAAATTTATGTTATATATATATATATATATATATATATATATATATATATATATATATATATAAATTATGGGGTGTTTCATGGTATTTGTAGTTGGTGATGGAGAGGTGTATCATGAGGTTCATGGAGTGATATATACTTGAGTATCCTAGTAGGTGTACATTAAGTGTTTGACGAATTGGTTGTATTAGTGTTTTGGTTGTATTTGTGATTGGTTGAGGGTTCAAAAGGGTTGTATTCAGGTGAAAAGAAATGAAGTGTAAGAGGTGTGTGTGTGTGTGTGTGTGTGTGTGATAAATTAGAGTGTGTGAAGTAGGTAATAGCAGTAAAGACTGGTTGAGAAGGTTTATGCACTTGCAACAACAGTATGTGTAGACTTTGGTATTGCAAATTCATAGCAATGCAAACCTGGGTGCAAAAGGTTTTTCTGAAGGGTTATTGTGCTACAATTGGAAGCACATGCAGGCAACAAGATGAGAGGAAATCTGCAGGTAGCCTGGGTTAGCAACAAGCAGTGCATGAGTAAGGGAAGAGGCTCGGGTGTAGGATTTTGAGGGAGATTGTAGCAGGTAGGAAAAAGCAGAGCAGTAGCAGTACCCGGTGCTAAGGCAAGAGCCAATGTGAGGTTGCTGTAAAGAGCAACGGTTACAATAGCAACTTGGTAAAGTTCTGTGAATATGTTATGAGGGAGTGCACAATAAAGAGATGAGTGTGAGGCAAGGGTAGCAATGTTGTGTTGATGTTGCCTGTGTTAAGTATTAGAGTCTCGAGTGTGTGCTAGAGCTAATAGTAGGTTAGATGCAAGTGTGCACAGTGTGTATAGGTTGGGCAGTCCATTGTGACAGTATTTGAAGTAAAATGTAATATCTTGGAGTGTGTTGTTATGTGATGAGGTGAGATGAATGGTGTCTTTGATATAAGTATGGGAGTATATGAGTTGTCCCTCATAGTCAACATGGACAAATATGGATATCATACGAAGTAAAATTTAGACTATGCATCATGTATTTATGATATAGCAGAGAATATCAGTGTTCAATATGTGACACCCCGTTCCGCTTAAGCGGACTGCCGATTCAAATGGCAAAAGTGCAATGTCCCGACCTGCTTCGCTTCACCGAGAACACTCGTTTGAGGCAAAGAATTTCCAGACATGGCTCTTCAGGAGTTCCAGCTTAGGCTTTCAGAGGCTTGCTCGGAGTATCGCTCGACCGAGACCAATCATCGCTAAGGTGGGTGGCTACGTTGAACTTGTCTTTGCTTAGCCAGCACACTTAAAATATGGAATGATACATGTTAGTCGCTATGTGAAACACCCCCTGCATGCTAATAAGCATATAATGCACCTAGCTAAGGGAATAATCCCAACTTGTATTGCTTGTATTAGAACATGGAATTTAAATATTTTTTATATTAAGACCCTCGCATGCTACCCTAGATCATGTAGCTCGGAAAGTCCCTTACGGTTTCACTCCTCGGCTTACCTTCGGGCCCGAGCCAACGCGATTACTTAAGTTCTTAGTGTTGTCTTGCCTCAATGTTTTCCATACGAAATCATGCCACAATCAAGAACACTATCGCATATCGTGCATGTATTCGACTCAACCAGAAGACTATCAAATGGTTCTTCTGTGCAAAATAAACCTGCAAGTATCCGGGACCGTTGGGTCGCTAAGGCAGTCCCCGCACCAGGGGAATTCATCAAGGCAAGTCTAACTCTGAACAAAATTATATAAAGTTTACACCTGAATGATAATCATATCAATTTACATCTGAACGAGAATCACGTCAAGCAAATCAAGAATCACAGCTCGTGGAGCAAATGCTCGGTTCAGAACAAGAATTATGGATTATCATGTCAAGTTGTGTGAAATTGGAAGACCCAAGACTTGCGTGTCGTGGACAACTTAGAATCAAGGGGGACCTTCGGATCTCGTTCCACGGACGGTTCTGGGGCACCAGGGCCGATCCAATCCGGATGGAACTAACGTTTAGTCTCACGTGCTGGACGGGATGGCTTACGACGCCTCACATACTTTAGTTGCAATCCTATCTTTGTTCAAGACTATAACTCGTCATTTATGGCTATGCCAGCGATAAATGTTCATATAGGTAAGTCATCCTCGCTTAGCAGCTATCTGCGTGCGAGTCATTGCATCGCATCAAGAGCATCCGAAACATAGTCTCGCTCACAACACAGTATTTGCATATGCTAATGCTCCGATTCAATATATATATATATATATATATATATATATATATATATATATATATATATATATATATATACTCGTGCTTGAATTAACTTGGTTTGCCTTGGACAGGGAAGGACAAGTTGGTAAGTAGGTAAGTCTCGTCGTGTTCCCTCTTATGTCGTACGGCGCACTGCCACATGAGTTAGGCTATTCAATCTTTGCCATGAAACTGATCCTAAGGCAACTAGAAAGTCAACGTAATAGTTGGTGCACGGAACCTATATTACGTGTTTGGATTTATCGAGCGGGCGAGTAGCCTCCCCACCAGTGCATTCGTGTACTGATAATCCACCAGGTTGTTTGCAGCGTGCGGAAGAACCTCGTTCGGTGCGGATGCCTCCTTCATGCGTGCTAAGGCATGGAGTCAAATCCGAAGCCTTAGAGTACTGTGTCCGGAACTGAATCACATATACAAGATATAATATTGGAACATTGTCAGTACAACATTCCACAAATGTAGCCACTTAGCACATTTTTACTGTTTCAGAGAGAGAGGCTGGAGCAACTTGTAATCTCGGCTATGCGCCACCTGTAACATATATTTATATCAATAAAGAGTTTGTTTTACTTCAACTTGTGTTATTCAATTCTTTCGCTATTGTCTACTCAGTGAACTTGTTACCAAATTGCCTATGCATTTATAATTCTGCTGCACTCGGACAATCTGTGCGACCCTGTAGCTTAGACCTCTTACCGCCAGCCAATGAACCATGGCCTTGCACGGGCGCGGCTCATGCTCGTGCGGCATCATGCCCAGATGGGTCAAAGCGATCGTCCCACAGGAGCGCTTGCGCGATGATTCTCGCCTAGCGGGGACGGCCGATTTAGCCTGCGAGAGATCGGGGCATGACACAATATGCATTAGTGGGTATAGGGGTACTAGTGATTCAAATTCAGGGAGTAATACAAGGGAGGAATCAGTAGCACTGCCAGTGTAGTGCACAGACAGTGCATTCATACACAATAGTGAGAAAATGAGGTGATGTACACAGAGTTGGCATGTGTCCAGTGAGCAAGGGTGCAGATGGGTTCAGATGTAGTGGTGCAAGGGTAAGGTGCAAGTGTGACTGGGTAGAAATATTAGTGTACAAGTGTATATAATTATATGTATGAGTATGTGGCTCTGTGTAGTAGAGCATGAAGGGAAAAGAACTATGTGGGGTAACTTATGTGCATGACATAAAGTGTTGTATCAGTGGTTAGTGATTGTATATGGGTATACCAATGGGTACCATGTTCATATTCTGAATTATGAGAGTGTCTATGGTGAATGGGACATCCATGAGTATTAGTGAATTACAATGTGAGGATGTGGGCTGGTGAAGGTATTTGAGAGGAGGTATATGTGTTGAGGGTGTAAGGGTATATATAGGTTAGTGTATAAGCGAGTATCTTGGATATTGGTATCTATGTGATACTCGAGGACCATGGGATGTGGTATCAAAGTGGTACTCAAGTATCATGAGTATAGTGTCTTAGTAGAGTTGGATAACATGATACGAAGGAGTATCATAGTGTGGTGTTGAGTTAGTATTTAGGATATGAACAAGGTAATGGGTTTTAGACTAAGATATTGTAAGTTATAGTTATATAAGAGTCTATATGATATATTTATGATACATAGTCAATTGTACTAACTAGTATAGCCTAGAAACCTAGAGATAGCCTAGTATAACCTAGTCTTAGCTAGTATGGCTTCATAAACCCACTTTATAGGTATTTATGAACCCTAAATTAGGTATTGACCTATTTTACTTGATTGACCTAGAATTGACCTAGAAATCCAAATTTGAGTTAATTAAGCATGTTGTGATTCTGAAACACCTTATTGACATAATAATTCATATATAGGTCCTTGAGGCACCATTTCGAAAACTGTTTGATATTTAGCAACGGATTTCAGACGAGTATATTCTCTGATAGTTTTTTTTATTTGATAATTATTATGATTCATGTTTTAGTATTATCTTACTTGATTCTTAACATGATGGTACACGTACTAGTAGATATATTGGATCTTCAGCCATGAGATATTATTTTAATGTTTATATTGTTCCTCGTATTTCTGTATGGATAGTAGACTATTTATCTTTTAAAGTAGACAACGTTTATCTTGTTAAAGTAGACAATGTTTATCCTATTAAAGTAGACAATGTTAATCTTGTGAAAGTAGACAATGCTTATCCTATTAAAGTAGACAATGTTTAACCTAAGTCGATCACATATCTAACTAGTATTCCATAACACATAGTGTAGCTACAATTCCCTTCTTTCCCACTTCATATGTACTGTTTCTACTGTATTGCTCATGATTACCTATCTCTTATTACAGTCTAATCCTGATAGTATATTACATTACTATTATTGTTTTATAGTCTTTGTCAATTAATTAAAACTGTTGTTAGAGTTATACTCATTCTATCCTGACTGGATAACATTTTTAGGTGGTGATCTTGGAGACTAGTGTCCTACCTATCATAGATCCTAAGAAAGTGTAGCAGCAGATTTGGACCGTATAGCTCAAAAGTGATTGCCGGGAGGTCTGGCCGGAGTCACTAGTCATCTTAGTTTCTTTTATTAGTATTTCAGTACCGAATATGTCTCCGACAACTATTTGAGACTTGGATGTTATATTTGATTTTTGGACTTGTGTTGTTGTCTAGACTTGTAGATCGCGTGATTTGGATTTTATCTCTTTATTTCATATTGTGTCTTTCCTTCCTTAGCATGTGATTGATTATTATACTATTATATCATTGCCTCCTTATGGAGTTGGATATTATTGTTTGAGATTGTTAGTTATATAGTCAGACCTAGACAGTGTTCTACTGTCGATGCTGCGGCGTAGGCTAGACGTACCACATACTCATGTCTCGATCATCCGGGTGAGGATCGTGACAGTCGGAGAGCTCCAAATCTAAAAGTGTGACTAGGATAACAAGATTGTATGCAACCTAGAAAACTTCCCTCATAATGCATCTACGTTATCCATCTAGTTATTAACCTAAATAGTTTATTTAAGAATTTTTGGTCGTGGTATCCGGGGATCCATCCTAGACATGAGATTTCTCCCTCGAAGAAAATACAAGATTGGACAATAGCTTCATTAAGCAAAATAAGGACACAAGACAAGAAACCAATCACGTGCTACACTCAATAAATATGAGTGCTGCTAGAAGCCACAACAAGAACAAGTACAGGAATTAGGAGTCATGAGTATGCTACGACGATCCACTGTTATATATCATAAAAGTGTTAAATCCATAATTTCAGTGAAGGACATGTACTTATGTCAAGTATATGGGGAATACAATTTTCCAAAACTTTATCAAATCATAAGATTAGAATATAAAATCAAAATAATTAAAAAATAGCAAAATATGCACACAAAAAAAGGGTCTCTAGGCGGTATACCGAGGATATACTGTAGTATACCGACAATAAACTGAAGTATACCAACAATATACTAAAGTATACCTGTCACGCCCCAGTCCTAAAATACGTAGGACTAGGACACGTAAGCATGCCAGCCGTATGAATATGACACTCCAATATATGAAAACCATAACACACGTATGCTGTAATATAAATAATAATTCATCAGTGGTATAAAATCTATCACAAGTCACATGGTATAATCTAGATCTCATCCATAAAATTAATATATTTAAATGGCCAGTAGCTATAAAACTAGATCTCAATATAAGGTATCTAATGATGGTAGTCGGATGGAAACAAATCCACTACCGAACCAGAATATAGATAAACAAGCTAAATGCAATATAAGGATATCAACTAACACTTACGGGCTCGAAGGAAGGACCTCATCGCAATATACATAGCCAGTCCGGATCTGCGCTCCTGTAAATACTCATGAACAATACACCTTGTAAACCCCCTTTCCCGAAATTAGGTTTACTTGGCTTATATAGTGGAACTAGGGCAAGTTTGAACCAATTAGAATTAGAACACGGCATTTATTTAATTATATAATATTTTATATCACGTAGCACACCTTACCGTTGCTTCGATAATTGGAGCACCTCACTAGTCATTGTCTATCTTCAAATTTCACAACCTCGTCCTAGACATGCCCACCTACTATTCTGACCTCGGTGTAACTTATAATTATGCCTTCTTATGCTACATTTTAGTCGCACAATTAACGTCGCGGACATTATTTCTTAATTCTAAATAAATTCTGACTTTGTACCCTTGTGCGCTCCAATCAAAATTGGAGACATAATCTTGACCATTTTGTACAACCCAAATTTTATTAATATTTTACATTGTATTCTCTACGCCCAGACGCTTGTGTCCGACCTAATTTTATTCCCAGGTACTACGAATTAATTTTGGAACATCGTGCGCAGTAATTTTAATTAATTAAATCTAATTTCCGTCTTGGTGCAATTTTCCTAATTTTTGGTCACTTTTATGCAAAAACGTATCGAGGTGCCCCACTATTGGACAATACGTGAAGATACCCAATTTTTCCTTCACGTGAATTTTTCCGTAATTTTTTGGGATGTACAACGCGCGCACATCGCCTCGTATATATTAAACATATCAGTGCATTAAACAATATGATTTATGGCTCTCCAAACATCCTCATGTGAGCCTTGGCCCATCCCAAGAAGATGTTGACCAAGCCCACTTACCTTGGTCAACCCAACCCAAAGTCCCCATGTATAAAATAGCTTTTTCTTCCCTTTTTCTAATTACTTCCCAAATTATACCTAAACCTAAATAACTACTCAGCCGACTACCTCCCCCCTTACTATTCCTCCTTCTTCCTCCTCCCGATTCTTCCCCGCCAGAGACCCTACTGCCAGAGCCGCCTCTTCCCCTCGCCGGAGAACGAAGCCACGGCCACCAGCACCTGACTCCTCACAGCCCTACCTCCCCGTCGTCCTCCTCTCTCCTCCGGCCCCGCCTGGAGCTCCACCACTCCGCTCCCTTGCTCTCCTCCCTGTACCTCGATCAGCCGAACGGACCGCTGCACCACCGCCTCCGATTACCTCCCATCCACCCTGCCTCTTCTTCCGTCCTGTCGACCTCCCTTTTCCGTTCTCCCCCGACCCCCAAGCCCACTGGAGCACGATCCCAAATTTGGCCACCACACCCGCAGTCACCCGAGCCATCACCATCAATACGACCTCCCTCCGACTACAACCCGCTGCCATAGCCACCCTTCACCACCACCACTCCTTCTCATCCATCCCCTACCAGCAGCCCCGGCCAGTCTCCCCTTCCACCTGGCCGGAGCAGCACCGAGTCCTCTTTCCTGTCCCCTTCTCGAGCTCCTCCTTGACCACGGCCTCCTCCTTGGCCGGACATCCCCCCACTGGCCGAACCCCGGCAACACTCAACACCACCACCACCTGCATTACCAAACACCACCACCATTACAAACATCAACACCACCATCATCCTCGTTGTCGTCATTACCATCATCGACGTTTTAGTCGTCACCATCATCGTCATCGTCATTATCATCATCACATCATCACCAACACCCGTCATCATCAACAATATTACCCCATCCTCAATACCTCACCCTCGTCATCACCATCATCTACATCATCATCCTAGTCATCATCATCATCGTCCTTGTCATCACCATCACCATCACCATCGCAATCGTCACCGACATCGTCATTATCCCCATCCTCATGATCATCAATATCCCTATCATCCTCATCCATGTAATTATCATCATCTCATTATCGTCATCATCATCGTCGCATCATGGTCATACTCTAATCATTATCATCAGTGGCATCATAGACATCACCCTCATCCATATCCTCCCCAGCATCACTATTATTCCAGCCACAACCTACAGCATCCTCCTTACCTCATCACCTAATCACCATAATCAGTATCACCCTTAACCATCACCCTTAGCAACCTCAACCATCGTCACCGTCGTCCTCATCGACATCATAAACCCGTCACCCTTGCCAGACAACCCGCAGCAGTCACCCCCGATGGATTTTATACCACTAATGAATTGTTATTTATATTACAGCGTACGTGTGTTGTGGTTTCCATATATTGGAGTGCCATATTCATACGGCTGGCATGCTTACGTGTCCTAGTCCTACGTATTTTGGGACTGGGGCGTGACAGGTATACTTCAGTATATTATTGGTATACTTCAATATATTATCGGTATACTACAGTATATCGTCGGTATACCGCCTAGAGACCCTCATCCACAACAAGAACAAGTACAGGAATTAGGAATCATGAGTATGCTACGACGATCCACTGTTATATATCATAAACAAGTTAAATCCATAATTTCTGTGAAGGACATGTACTCATGTCAAGTATATGGGGAATACAATTTTCCAAAACTCTATAAAATCACAAGATTAGAATATAAAATCAAAATAATTAAAAAATAGCTAAATATGCACACAAAAAAGGGGTCTCTAGGCGGTATACCGACGATATATTGTAGTATACCGACAATATAATGAAGTATACCTGTCACGCCACAGTCCCAAAATACGTAGGACTAGGACACGTAAGCATGCCAGCCGTATGAATATGGCACTCCAATATATGGAAACCATAATACACGTACGCTGTAATATAAATAATAATTCATCAGTGGTATAAAATCCATCGGGGGTGACTGCTGCGGGTTGTCTGGCAAGGGTGACGGGTTTATGATGTCGATGAGGACGAGGGTGACGATGATTGAGGTTGCTAAGGGTGATGGTTAAGGGTGATACTGATTATGGTAATTAGGTGATGAGGTAAGGAGGATGCTGTAGGTAGTGGCTGGAATAATGGTGATGCTGGGGAGGATATGGATGAGGGTGATGGCTATGATGCCACTGATGATAATGATGAGAGGATGACCATGATGCAACGATGATGATGACGATAATGAGATGATGATAATTACATGGATAAGGATGATAGGGATATTGATGATCATGAGGATGGGGATGATGACGATGTCGACGACGATGGCGATGGTGATGTTGATGACAAGGATGATGATGATGATGACTAGGATGATAATGTAGATGATGGTGATGATGAGGGTGAGGTATTGAGGATGGGGTAATATTGTTGATGATGACGGGTGTTGGTGATGATGTGATGATGATAATGACGATGACGATGATGGTGACGACTAAAACGTCGATGATGGTGATGACGACAACGAGGATGATGGTGGTGTTGATGTTTGTAATGGTGGTGGTGTTTGGTAATGCAGGTGGTGGTGGTGTTGAGTGTTGCCGGGGTCCGGCCAGTGGGGGGATGTCCGGCCAAGGAGGAGGCCGTGGTCAAGGAGGAGCTCGAGAAGGGGAGAGGGAAGAGGACTCGGTGCTGCTCCGGCCAGGTGGAAGGGGAGACTGGTTGGGGCTGCTGGTAGGGGATGGATGAGAAGGAGTGGTGGTGGTGAAGGGTGGCTATGGCAGCGGGTTGCAGTCGGAGGGAGGTCGTATTGATGGTGATGGCTCGGGTGACTGCGGGTGTAGTGGACGGAGGTGGGATCGTGCTTCGGTGGGCTTGGGGGGTCGGGGAAGAACGAAAGAGGGAGGTCGACAGGACGGAAGGAGAGGCAGGGTAGATGGGAGGTAGTCGGAGGTGGTGGTGCAGTGGTCCGTTCAGCTGATCGAGGTATAGGAAGGAGAGCAAGGGAGCGGGGTGGTGGTGCTCCAAACGGGACCGGAGGAGAGAGGAGGACGACGGGGAGGTAGGGATGTGAGGAGTCAGGTGCTGGTGGCCGTGGCTACGTTCTCCGGCGAGGGGAAGAGGCGGCTCTGGCAGTAGGGTCTCCGGTGGGGAAGAATCGGGAGGAGGAAGAAGGAGGAATAGTAAGGGGGGAGGTAGTCGGCTGAGTAGTTATTTAGGTTTAGGTATATTTTGAGAAGAAATTAGAAAAGGGGAAGAAAAAGCTATTTTATACATGGGGACTTTGGGTTGGGTTGACCAAGGTAAGTGGGCTTGGTCAACATCTTCTTGGGATGGACCACGGCTCACATGAGGATGTTTGGAGAGCCATAAATCATATTGTTTAATGCAAGGATAGGTTTAATATATACGAGACGATGTGCGCACGTTGCACATCCCGAAAAATTACAGAAAAATCTACGTGAAGGAAAAATTGGGTTTCTTAACGTATTGTCCAATGGTGGGGCACCTCGATACGTTTTTGCATAAAAGTGACCAAAAATTGGGAAAATTGCACCAAGACGGAAATTAGATTTAATTAATTAAAATTACTGCGCACGATGTTCCGGAATTAATTAGAAGTACCTGGGAATAAAATTAGGTCGGGCACAAGCGTCTGGGCGTAGAGGATACATTGTAGAATATTAATAAAATTTGGTTTGTACAAAACGGTCAAGATTATGTCTCCAATTTCGATTGGAGCGCACAAGGGTACAAAGTCAGAATTTATTTAGAATTAATAAATAACGTCCGCGATGTTTATTGTGCGACTAAAATGTAGCACAAGAAGGCATAATTATAAGTTACACCGAGGTCAGAATAGTAGGTGGGCACGTCTAGGACGAGGTTGTGAAATTTATAGATAGACAATTACTAGTGAGGTGCTCCAATTATCGAAGCAACGGTAAGGTGTGCTACGTGATATAAAATATTATATAATTAAATAAATATCGTGTTCTAATTCTAATTGGTTCAAACTAGCCCTAGTTCTACTATATAAGCCAAGTAAACCTAATTTTGGGTGAGGGGGTTTACAATACCTACGATATATCTACAAAAGATAGTAAATTTTTTGTGTGAAAAAGGTATACCTTGGGTATACTTTTGTCACTCTCCGTTCCCAATATACGTATTTTGAACAAATTCTTGCTTGCTGACATAGTTCTCAGGTTGGTTGGAGGCCAGACTATTTTCTGGTAGAGTTTGGGTCATTTATTTTGAGATCAGGTCTTGGTCATGACTTGAACCATTGGTCAAGTGAAACCAAACCCTCCCTATATAAACCAACAAACACTCTCTTCTCATTATTTCCTTAAAATTTTCTCTCTTTGGTTTTCTCTCTCCCTCCATAGGCAAGTATACCTTACATGAAAATGGAGAAACTTTCTATTTTATGAGTCCATTATGTTTGCTATATGATTCTCCACATGTTTAAAACTTTGTATTTTCGAATTTGGTGGATGGATTAGTGTATATCTACATTGTTTTAGTTTAGAACTTTTGTGTGTTCTTGAGTTTTCTTGGGTTTTGATCTCTTAAAACTTATTGTTTTCGAAAACTTGTTGTTCCATGTTGATGAGAATTTAATTTTGAGTAGTTTAGAACTTTACTTTGTTAGATTTGGAACTTCGTTTGAGGTTCCCATGGTAGAAACAAAGCTTAGATTTTCGGAGCTTCCAAGGCCGAAACCTACTGTTTTGGGACGAAGGAGCTCCATGAGGCCCGCTCAGCATGAGTCCAGGACTTCTCGCTCCAAAGTCAGCATGTGGCCATCTTGTTGGACGCATGACTAAAATCTGTAAATGCGCCCCTTAGCCAAATGCATAAAACTTGAACGAATAAATTTATCTAAGTCCAAGTCGTCCATGCTGCCAAGGACAACATGCGGCCTCGAGCTATACGTTCCTCTTTCTTTGAACGCAAGACTCAACATCGCCTTGACTCATCTTTACATAATTTTGTCTTATTCTTCTGACACACTTTATTTGTAAGTCACATCCGTCACTTTATGTCACTTTTTTGACTTACATTTATGGGCCATCACTTCGGTACTCATACCGAGGAGTGGAGCTTGCTCCGTCCAGATGGCCTAGAATGCATGATGCCTTGATTGCATGCGGCCTAGACTGCATGCAGCCTTGACATCCATTGGGCTTGGATAGCATGCGGCCTATTGCCTTCTGCACATGTTGGACTGTCTCGTCCCAGTCCCAAAATACCAAGGGACTAGCCACGTGGCAATGTCCAGCAGCACAACTCCAATGGGCAATCCCAATTTAATGGATCCGTTAGAGTGCACTTAAGCTATAATACATAAAAAAATGGTCTACGAATACATGTCACAATTTATATATCTAATCTCATCCACAATAAGTAACGAAATCACAAAGAGACAAGTCCAGTCATAATAATATAAAATGATCTGTCCAACTAAAGCAATATAAATAATGTCACGGGGAACAACCCGTCATCAAAATGGAAAGAAAAATAAATCCAAGTACAAATATACAGAAGTCACTACAAGATCAAATATCTAAGAACACTAAGCATAATAAATGAATGTTGAGAATACTACGTGCTCGAGAGAAGTCCTCTGGAACAACCTCGTCCTCTGTAACCTGTACGTCTCCAATAGTAGCACCTGCCCCGTAAACCTCGGGATAGCTCTCATCGTCTACACCTGGGGACATAATCTGGATCCAGGTCCTCAGGGGACATAGCAAGGTACAATAAACACTCAAGCTAAATAAAATGCAATAAGTAAAAACACATCCTCAGGACAAGCTATGAAACCAACTAAGAGAAATACAAAATGAGAGCATCACTAGTACTCAGGCTGAGACCACTATAGGCTCTGTGTCGGGGAGCCCATAGCAGCAAGTAGTATCACGACTCTAGTATATGTGCCAAAGATCTGAGACAGAGTCCAAGGCACCTCCAGTAGTATATATATATAAATAATTAGCCTATAGCTTGTGTGTCTCTCCCCACCTAATGTAACCTTATGTCTCATTTCCACGACGTCTCATGTCTATAACACGCAAGATCATAACCTCTAGCTAGTACAACGAGTCATAATAATATCCATGTAATATGCACGTCTTATATCATGAATCCTATAAGCCTATACAGAATCACCATGAATAACTCAAGAAAGATTCGGTCACATAAAATAGTGTCAAGTGTCCTACGGTATGGCGTACTTGGTAAAGCAAGCACGTAAAATATGATCGTGGAATCAACTCTCTAGGTGACGTTGCACGACTTCGCGTATGGGGTCGACACCTGAATCTTGTTTAGATGCTAAGCAACGTCTCACAATCCTAGGTTGAATAGGCACATTACAAGAATATATATAAACAAAAAGAAACACAAGCAGATAATATAACAGGATCTCTACAGGTTTAGCAAGCTATACTTGCCTGGGTTCTGAACTCCGTCAACTACTCCTGGGAAAGTAAAATCTGCACGTACACCTCCGGGTGCAGAAAAAAACATCATCAATATTCTCAGAATACTTGAACTAGCTAGGATTGACTACCCATAAGTCCAATTTGGACACAGGGGCAAAATTGACAGTTTTTTGTCAAAGGGGGTCCACATGTGAGCCACTTCGCACTAAAAAATATGTCAGAGACAAAGTTCTTCACATTCGTCAAACTTAGTTTCTACGAGTCTAGAATGACGGCATAAATCCAACGAAATATCCAGAACTGGATTTTGATGAGTCGATCACGAAATCGCCCGTCATATAGAACCGTGGGGCCGTCGAAACGGTATTTCGTTAACTTTCTCCGATTAGAACCAAACTTAGATCACAGGACCAGCACAATGCTGCGAATTCAATGGTAAAAGTTTCATTACGAATTGACGAGTACACACGAAGTTATGGCGAGTGTCAGAACAAGACGATATAGAGCTTTTTGACGGATAAACGTAGATTCCGGTGTGCACGCACATCCAAATTAAGTTCCGTGGAAGCTCACACATCCGCGTTTACGTTATGCACCTTTTGGTGCAACTCGCACACGACGAAGTCGTCTCGTTTGGCGGAATATACCCCGTATTGCAAGATTTTTGGTGTTTTAAAAACAAATTTTTGGTCATTTTGGAACCAGAATAATTTAACCATTAAAGCAAACTAATAAAAATTAAAAGAATAGTAAAAATCTTGGTTATATTGTGAAGAAGTCATTTTAATTATATTTTGAAAATAATTAACGAGATGGTAGAAAATTGGACATGAATAGGGAAATTTATATTAAAAAAATTCTAGGAAATTTGTTGGTAAAAAATTCTAGTAAAAAATTCAAAAATTCTCAAAGATAGTTAGACACTTGAAAAAATTCTAGGAAATTTATATTTCCTCCAATAAATAATCAACAACCAAATTTATATTAATCAAAAATATATTTACTAAATATTAATGAATATTAAAATAATTAATTAAATTCATAAATTTTATTTTTTACTTAATATTGTATTTGGAGCATGCAGGGGGTTCAAATAACGTAACTTGAGTATCATGTGCATAATGGGACCAGTTAGGCTCATAGCATAGATTTAGTTGGAAGCAACGGGTTGGTGTGGCATTTTAAAATCGTACGTCACGACAAAAAGTTTATTAATCATCATTTTCTCGTAATTGTGTCGCAAAAGTTGTGCGACCAAAATAAGGTATGGGATTACGAATTTGTGAGGGACAGTCATGGCAGGAGCCTAATTTGACTCATCTAAGTCGAGCATGCTAGGTTGGTTGGAAGAAAAAGGCTAGTGTTGCACTCAAGATCTAAAAACCATGGTGGTTGGTTTCTAAAGTTCAATTAGATTATCGAATAAATATTAAAATAAAATAATTAATTATTAATTACCGAACTAACCCTATAAAAAAAATCAGTGTGCTCACAATCTACCCACCTTAAAAGAATTGCGTCCTAACAATTAAGAAAAATAAAATATAACCGGTTAGAAAAGGTTTGCTCTAGAAGAGATGACGCGGTTGTATGGCATTTGTTGAAGAACGACACAAAGGATAAGGGACCATGAACAAGGGAAAAATCGAGAGGAAGGGTGAGGGTTTTATTCAAGCAGAACACGTAGGGAAGCGATAAAAACTTCTCCTAGGCAATGAGAGATGAGTAACTCAAGAGTAAATGAGTCTGATTAGAGCGGGATCAACTACAGCTTCTGAAAACTTGGGTACCTCTTACATATTATTAATCTAGACTAACAAGTTTATGCTAACATAACACTAGGCGTAGGCTAGGGATTATAACTAATAGGCACATGCTAAAGTATTACTAGGAATATTTGTTACTATAGCTAGCTATAATAAAACTAAATCTTACCCATATTCGCTACTCCTCGAATCTGTGCCTCTTCCACTGTCATCGTAAAAACTTGTCCACGTCTCTGTGGTAGTGCCCTCTGTTGTTGCTGGGCCTATTGGAAGAGTGCTGCCTGTGGTGCCAAGGGTGGTCTCGGCTGATATCCTCCCGGTGGTGGTGGTCTGAATCCTCCATATTTTGCCTGTGATGCTCCTGGTATTGCATAAGCCGGTTGATGTGTCTGCGGGACTGGCTCCGGTTTTGGTAAAGCTAGTCGGTGAACCATCGGCGTTCCTCCCCGGCGCTAAGGGCAATCCCTGGCTGAGTGCTGACTAGATTCGCAAGCTAAACATAATCCCAATTTGCGTCTGTACTCTCTCTCAATATGGCCTACCTTGCCACACTAGTGATAAGTAAGAAGGCATAGGGCTCATGATGCTGCTCTCTGGGGTGGATTCATATGGGGTCGCTTTATAGGCTTTCCGTGTGGTGCTCGATCTGGTACTAATGTGTACAGTCTCTTCGGGATGGACTGCCTCCTGTGGATACGCTCCATGCGTCGAGTTGCTACAAGAACATCCGTATAAGAAATAGGTGTAACTGCGCCAATTTGTCTCTGTAGTTCAAAGCTCAGTCCATCAAAGAATTTCTTTGCCTTCTCTTCTTCTGTCGGGATAAGTGTAGGGTTGAACAGTTGAATCAAGCATGATGCAAGTCAAAAAATTAATTTGAATCCGATATAGAGGTCAAGAATGTGTCAACATGTGGATGAGATCCTATAATTTATTCTAATCGCAGGCTTGCTTGGTCCCTTAGTTGAAACCAAAGCAATATATCCGTAGACCTCCATGAGCCACCACAAAAACTATGCCACGCCCCAGTCCTAAAACACCAAGTGACTATCCACGTGGCAATGGCCAACAGTACAACTCCAATGGGCAATCCCAATTTAATAGACCCGTTAGAGTGCACTTAAGCTGTAATACATAAAAAATGGTCTACGAATACCTGTCACAGTTTATATATATAATCTCATCCACAATAAGTAACAAAATCACAAAAATACAAGTCTAGTCATAATAATATAAAATGATTTGTCCAACCAAAGCAATATAAATAATGTCACAAGGAACAACCCGTCATCAAAATGGAAAAGAAAATAAATTCAAGCACAAATATCTAGAAGTCACTACGAGATCAAATATCTAAGAACACGAAGCATAATAAATGAATAGTGAGAATACTGTGTGCTCAAGAGAAGTCATCTAGAACAACCTCGTCCTCTGCAACCTGTACGTCTCCAATAGTAGCTCCTGCCCCGTAAACCTCGGGATAGCTCTCCTCGTCTACACCTGGGGACATAATCCAGATCCAGGTCCTCAGGGGACATAGCAAGGTACAATAAACACTCAAGCCAAACAAAATACAATAAGTAAAAATATATCCTCAGGGCAAGCTATGTAACCAGCTAAGTGAAATGCTAAATAAGAGCATCACTAGTACTCAGGATGAGACTACTACAGGCTCTGTGTCGGGGATCCCATAGCAGCAAGTAGTATCACGACTCCAGTATATGTGACAAAGATTTGAGACAGAGTCCAAGGCACCTCCAGTAGTATATATATAAATAATCAGCATGTAGCCTGTGTGTCTCTCCCCACCCAATATAACCTCATGTTTCATGTCTACGACGTCTCATGTCCATAACACGCAAGATCATAACCTCTAGCTAGTACAACGAGTCATAATAATATCCATGTAATATGCACGTCTTATATTACGAATCCTATAAGCCTATACAAAATCATCATGAATAACTCAAGATAGATTTTGTCACATGAAATAGTGTCAAGTATCCTACGGTATGGCGTACTTGGTAAAACAAGAACGTAAAATAGGATCGTGGAATCAACTCTCTAGGTGACGTTGCACGACTCCGCGTACGGCGTCGACACCCGAATCTTGTTCGGACGCTAAGCAACATCTCACAGTCCTAGGTTGAATAGGTACATCACAAGAATATATATAAACAAAAAGAAATATAAGCAGATAATATAAAAGGATCTCTGCAGGTTTGGCAAGTACACTTGCTTGGGTTCTGAACTCCGTCAACTACTCCTCGGAAAGTAGAATCTGCATGTACACCTCCGGATGCTGAAACAAACATCACCATATTCTCAAAATACTTGAAATAGCTAGGATTGACTACCCATCAGTCTAATTTAGACACAAGGGCAAAATTGATAATTTTTGGTCAAAGTGGGATCCACATATGGCCCACTTTGCACCCAAAAATGTGTCAAAAACAAAGTTCTCCATATTCGTCAAACTTAGTGTCTACGAGTCCAGAACGATGGTACGAACCCAACGGAATGTCCAGAGCTGGATTTCGATGAGCCGATCACGAAATCGTCCGTCATATAAAACTGTGGGGCCCACAAAATAGTTTTTCTTTAACATTCTCTGATTCGAACCAAACTTGGGTCACAGGACCAGCGTAACGCTGCGAATCCAATGGCATAAGTTTTGTTACAAATCGACGAGTACACACAAAGTTATGGCGAGTGTCAGAACAGGCCGATATAAAACTTTTTGACGGATACCTGTTGATTTCAGTATGCACACACATCCAAATCAACTTTCGCGGAAACTCACACGTTCGCGTTTACGTTACGTGCCTTTCGGTACAACTCGCACACGATGAAGTTACCTCGTTTGGCGGGATGTACCCCGTATCATAAGATTTTTGGTATTTTAAAAATAAGTTTTTGGTCGTTTTGGAACCAGAATAATTTAACCATTAAGGCAAACTAATAAAAACTAAAAGAACGGTAAAAATTTTGGTTATATTGTGAAGAGGCCATTTTAATTATATTTTGAAAATAATTAACGAGATGGTAGAAAATTGGACATGAACGGGGGTACTTGGACTAAATTTTTGAACTGTTGTTGAACAGTTTTTCGGCCAACTTTCGGACGATTTTTCGATCAAACTCGGGTGCCTAAATTCGTTCCACTTGAAGAAATCCTAGAGGGTTAGGTTGTGAAGATATCAGCAAAGATGGGGAACAAAACAGACGAGCGAGAAGGACAAAAGCTTCGCGCGAGGGGGGGCCGCAAGGCTGTGCGCTGTTGTTGCGGTTGTCGGTCGTGCGGTTGCTGTGGCGATCGTCGGTGCTGCGGCGGTCGGAGGGTTTGGCGGGTGGTGGAGGTAGTGTAGGCGTGGGTTAGGGTTTTAGGTTGTAATGTATACATATATATGAGATATATATAGGAGGGGGGAAGGCTACTGTACGTGGATGGGGGTTTAGAGTTTAGGTTTAGTTAATGGGTTTGGGTTAATGGGTAGAGTTAGGGTCTTATGTTTATTTTTTTTTCCTTTGTTTTGTTTATACAATAATTATGTGTAGAAAATTCCCAAAGATAGTTAGGCACTTGGAAAAATTCTAGAAAATTTATATTTCTCTCAATAAATAATCTACAACCAAATTTATATTAATTAAAAAAGTATTTACTAAATATTAATAAATATTAAAATAATTAAATAAATCTATAAATTTTATTTTCTACTTAATATTATATTGGGAGCATGTGGGGGGTTCGAATAAAGCAACTTGAGTGTCAAGTGCGTAATGGGACCAGTTAGGCTCATAGCATGGATTTAGTTAGAAGCAATGGGTTGGTGTGATGTGTTAAAATCGTACACCACGACAAAAGGGTTCATTAATCATCGTTTTCTCGTAAATGTGTCGCAAAAGTTGTGCGACCAAAACAAGACATGGAATTGCGAATTTGTGAGGGACAGTCATGGCAGGAACCTAATTTGACTCGTCTAAGTCGAGCATGCTAGGTTGGTTGGAAGGGAAAGGCTAGTGCTACACTCAAGATCTTAAAACTATGGTGGTTGGTTTCCAAAGTTTAATTAGATTATCGAATAAATATTAAAATAAAATAATTAATTATTAATTACCGAACTAACCCTATAAAATAATTAGGGTGCTCATATGGACACTTGCTTGGTTTAATGTTTTCATTTGGTTGAATGATTGTAATGCTACTTGTTGAAATTAGAAATGACTTGTATGACCCATATATGACCATGTGTCAAATTTAACTAAGTACCTGACATGAGCTCTGTAGAGGTGGCCTTATATGCACATACTTGCTAATTTTGCTTGATCAATTTATTATACATTACATAGAATAAGGGGCGTAGTTCAACTAAAGGGAAGGTCTGCAATTACGGTCCTTGTTTGGTTTAAGGATTGTAGATCGGATCTTGAGGAGTTCTCGCACTACTCTTATTCTCATCTATCGATATAATAAAGTAACAATTAAATTAACCAGTTGTAACCTTCGTATCCTAAAATTCTAGCTTAAATGTTGTAATTAGGCTAATTTTGGGCTATTGGGATTTTTCTACAATTTTTGGTTAATTAAAAACTAGTAACACTAATTTTCTAGGACTTTTAAAATTTTATTTTAGGGTCAAACATAATTAAAAATGTCTCAAACTTTTATTTTAGGTTCTAAATAATCAAGTATATATTTCTAGAATTTTCTGAAAATTTTTTGATTATTTTTTCATTTATTTTGAGTTAATTATGCAAACTGAATTAAAAACTAATTTACAGAAAAAGGAAACCCTAATAAAATCCAACCTGCCCAGTCAGCAGCCAGTCTGGCTCGCGTGTCAGCCAACGTGGCCCAGACAGCGGGGCCCAACGGTCAGTGAGAGGGGGTGGGTGTGAGTGTGAGTCGAGCCGGGTCACCGAGCCGAGTCTTAATCCGACTCGGACTCAGCCGAGCCAAGCCGGGTTGAACCATGGCCGCTCGATCCAAGCGGATAGCAGTGGATGGCTTCCATGTGGCATGCTCCGAGCTGCTGCGGTTTCTCTCTCCTCTCTATATATAGTATTAAGTTATAATTTTTAGGGTTTTTCTTTAAGCCAATTTTGGAGAATTGTCATCTACGGTTTCCTTCATCTTCAAAAAGCCATTACTCATAGCTCTGGACTCCAAACGTGGCCCAGTTTCTTTGTTAGAACCGTATTGAGGTCAGTTTTCTGAATATATAAGCTGTTAACCAAAATTAGGAATATTAAATTCTAGAAAATTCGTAGAGAACAGATGTCCAATAATAGATGTATCTCGGTATTTTTGCGATTCCTGGAGAACCAGGAATCAGAATAATGAAATGTTTGAAGTTTCGAAAAGCTAATGTCGAGATCATTGACATATGTTTTTCTTAGAATTTAATACGAAATATTTTGGTGTTGTTAATTCTGTAGAACTTCTAGGTTAACAATCAACCACCGTTGCACATTACAACTTTGTATGTGCAATAATTTCCAAACAAACTTGAATCCAGATGAGCCATAAATTTTAGCATGTTTGTGAAACTGAAATCTATAGGAAACTTTGCATTAAAGTTGAGTTTGTATCGGTTGACTTTTTGGTCAATAGATTGTCTCGATTTGCGTGCCATGAGTATCGAGTTGATAAAATTCAGTTCAATTGGACAAAATTTAGGAATTAACCTAAAAATTAGAATAATAAGATTAAAATAAAATTTTAGAGTAATTATTCCAGAATTAAATAAATTAAAATAATTTATCTTTGACATGGTAAATTTGTACTACATAGGCTATTTGGACTGTGACTTGGATTCTGACTCATACCAGCTAAAGACCACAGGCGAGTATATTTCCATGATTACTTTCAGTGCTTGATAGTCTCTATAATGCATGCTTAATATTGATTATTTGATTCTTAACACTTGCTACACGGATTAGTATGATGGATTCTTATTATGAGATACGTGACTGTTCTGGATTATTGTTATTTTTTCGTGACTGGTTCGGAATCCATGTTGTACTCGTGGGGAGGGGAAATACTTAGTGGAAGTGTGAACTATCCTTTCCATCCCATGGTCTTATTGGAATAATAGAAGCCATGCACGACACATGTGGTTTGCCGGATTTTACCCCTTAGCCGTTCATATGTCAACATGGTATTTCAAATCACATAGAGTAGTTGTTCCTATCTATTCTTCCATACATTGTAGTTAGTTCCTTTGTTGCTTGGAGATATTTTACTATATGTTGCCATGGCAGGACTTTAGCATTTATTTATTCTAGTTGCCTTATTGTGGTTTCGGTTTTGTTGTTGTCATATATTCGTTACTATTTCTTGTCTTATAGCTTCTATCATGTGTTGAAATTATTTTCACTGTGATGTACTCGTTCCTTTCCTGACTGGATAACCATATTTTAGGTGACTACAATGAGGATGAAATCCTTACACATTATGGACTGTATGCTAGTGACATAATAGAGCCCGATCTTGCCCTTCCGGAGGATCAGGGAGAGTTAGCAGCTCAGATACCGTCTGCAATGGAGTAGTTTAGTAGTGGTTGATTTTGTTTGTTATTTTGGAGCGGATTGTTCTCCGACAGTTTTTCTAAAGTATTTTGAATATTGTACTTTGGATATTTAGTTTTTGGAGAGATTCCTTGGACCTGCATCAAGACTATTATTTTATTATTTTTATAGTGTATTCATTAAACTAGTGCCTGTGATTGAGTATAGTGTAGAGATGTATATATGTTATGAGTTATAGATTACTTGTGGCTTATTGTACATCGTTCTACCGCCGACACTACGGTGTAGGCTGGACGTACCCATGACTCAAGCCCAAATCCAGGATGCGGGTCATGACACATTTTTAGTGGTGGCCCATGCAGGTCAGGTTTCACACAAGATTGCGAACTCGTAGTGGTACTCAAGTTAGATGTATGACTGTGAGCCTGCTATAGGATATACATACTAGGGATAGGAAGATACTCAATGACAACTAGGGATCCCATATACTCAACTTGCTAACCCTTATTAATTTCTTTCGAGCAATCGGACCTCTTCCATAGTTGATTGTCCTTCTTAAATATTTCCTTATCTTGTGCCCTATCAATTGAATTTTTGTTGCTTTCAACCTTTCAGAATGCCACCCAAGACTAGAATGCTTGGTACCAGAGCCAATGGTGCTTTTCCCACACCATCCGCATCGCAGGAGGCCTCATCAGCTGGATCGGGGAGTCTTTCTCCTCCTTCTCAGCCATTATACGAACTCTTTAGAAGTATGATGGAGGCTCAAAAGGCTCAGGCAGAGGCTCAGAGGCAATAGATAGAAATGCTGAGGGCAGGAATAGAAAATGCCTAAAAGGTTGCCCTAGCAGCCATGGAGAGGGTTGCCCAGCAACCATAATAGCAGGCCGCTCAACCGAAGGTAGAAAACATCCAGGACTTCAAGAAGATGGAGCCTCGGACATTCAAGGGGATAGAGGGAATCCTCTACGCTGATAAGTGGCTTGAGGATATCGAGCAGATCATGAGAGTTTCTCAACTTTTCGAGGACCTGAAGATTGAGGATGTTTGCTTGCAGCTTCACGCCATTGCTCATACTTGGTTTAGAAATGAGCCTAGGATTGCGGATCCAAACCTGACTTGGGAGCAGTTCAAGGACCTCTTTAAGAGAAAATTCTTTCCTGTGGTAGCCAAAGGGGTTCTGGAGAAGCAATTCCAGAACTTGAAGCAGAACGGGATGACCGTGGATGAGTATGCTGCAAAATTTGGCAGGCTGAGCCGATTCGCAGAGTACATGGTGAGGGACCCGGAGGATAGAGCTAGATGATTCAGAGAGGGCTTGAACCAAGAGGTCAAGGTCTATATTTCTTTGGCTCATACGACTTTTGCTGACATATTGGCAGAGGATCAAAGGGTCGAGGTGGATATGGGTCTTCGAAACAAGAGAAACAGGGATGCTATCGGCGGTGGTAGTAATCAGGGGCAGGCAAAGCGTCTAAAGTTTCAGCCAAGGACCTTTTAGCAATAGCAATAGTACCTTGCCCTAGTCAGAGCCCCAGCTCAGCAAGTGCAGTAGCAACCACAAAGACTAGTACAACAAGCACCCCTATGCAATTATTGCAAGAAGCCAGGCATTCATGGGAGATCTGTCGAAAGAGATTAGGCGTGTGCTTATACTGTGGATCACCTACGCATCAGATGAGAGAGTTCCTTACTGCACCTCCTATAGGAGTATCCTCAGCCCAGAGAGGACCAGTTGGACCACCAGTGTGTCACGACCCGATTCCTTAGAATCGTTGGGGCGTCCCCCGAATCGTGATGTCGTGCGGGCCTGGGGTTGCGCCCACACAAGGTTAAAGTATTTTGCATAGCAAGCACATATTCAGAGTACGCAGATAAATTGAAACACATATTTGAAACATGGAAAAGTTCTCTTTATTGATAATGAACATCTATTACAAACTCCTGAACGAGTCAGCTAATATGTCGAACGGCTTAAAAAAGTGTTGACTCAAAATGATATAGCAGTCCTGTACATTATATCCCTTTATAAACTCAAAATGATAAAGACCTCCAGGCTGGAGGATAGCTTTGCCACGGAGCTGCATTTGTGTATGAAGAGTTGCAAGCTCCTGACTTCAAAATGCTTCAAGGGGCGCGGTGAAGATGCGCCAACAGCTGGACTGGATCGGAAAGACGACTTCGGCTCCTCGCTCGGTTCGCCTTGGTGCGGAGAACCTGTTTCAACGAGGGTCAGCATGTCGAAACATACTGGTGAAGGCGAGCTAGCCTGACTATGCCAATCAACACATTATTTTAATGAAGCATGCATATTTTGTGGGTTTCTATCTTGCCTTAGATCATTTACAAGTAAGCAACATATAGAATTTACTGAAATGAATGTGCCATCGTTCGGTGGATTTTACCTGCCCGTCTGAACTACCTGCACAATACTTACCTTGACTTCCCTGCCACGAAGACACAAGTTAGTTTGCAACAGGTTTAAATATACACGATGATCACTGGCGTGGTGCCATTACGGACGATAGTCTTTGACGAGAATGGTTTGCAACAAAAGTACAAGAGGTGCTGCAAGCCATTCCGCCGAACAAGAGACTAGAACAATATGTCTCGCCCGGACCGGATCGATGCCAATGCCCCAGCATCGTCCGCGAGACCGTTACCCTATGCACAAGTTGTCCATGATCGAACAATATACAAGTAACAAGTTTGTAGTTGAGGCAACAAGAGTACAAGACAAGCATAATTGTACAAGACAAGCAACTATTTATAATTTATTCCCAAACGAACAAGCATGCAGTTCAGTATCCGTTCATGAAGTTATTGACAAGCATAATCAACCAAGTCTATTCTCTTTTATCTTGGTTTCTTTTATTATTACTTGGTATCGTTTGATCGGGGCAAAGGAGAGTGCAAGATTTATAGATGTGAAGCTTGGAAGCAGGGCTAGCTAATCGGGTTGGTAGCCACTCACTTGGTTGGAAGGAAAGGAGAAGGAAAGAGGCGCTTCACGACTCCGCTCGCAAGCCACCTACTGCTTGTTCACCTGCACACGAACAGCTTGATCAATACTTCTTCCTCTCTTTCCAATCTCGGAATTGAAGTGCAGTTCAATGAACGAAAATAATGAAAACCATCAAAACCGTTCAAGGAAAACAAGCAAATCCCAAAACCAACTCAAAGCACGAAAGCAACAAGCGATATCGAAAATCGAGGCAATAAAAGATAGCAGCGGAGAGGTCCCTCCTGACTCTGCCGCTAAGTCGATCCCGGGGGCACGGTCTACTGAATATGGGAATCGATTCCGAAGAAACAAATCCATAACGAGGACGAGTTCTTAATTCAATCTATCCCGATCGAACGATACCGACTTGTGTTTCTTAGCCGCACTCTCCGCACCGGGAGAACGGGGCACTACACAGTGGACCCGCAATAAAGAGGACCTCCACTTCCTACGCAATAGCAGCAGTTTGCCCAGCACCAGCAAAGGGGAGTACCTCCACAGGGCAGAGCTTTTGCCATGACCGTAGAGGAGGCGGAGCCGACGGGTGATGTAATAGCAGGTTCTATTCTTCTCGATTCTATTCCTGTATTTGCCTTATTTAATTCTGGTGCATCGTATAGCTTCATATCTGTATCCTTTGTGCTTAAGCATAGTTTAGTAACATAACCCTTGAGTAGGAGTTGCAAGATCACGACTGGTGGAGGCACTATCCTAGTCAGTGATACTTGCAAGGGACATCGTGTTACCTTGGGAGGCCATAATTTGGATGCTAGTTTACTCGTAATGCCACTTTCAAGTTTTGACATTGTCCTTGGAATGGATTGGTTGAGTATGCACCATGCTAGCATAGACTTGTCCTATTCCGCCCTCCAAGAGAGCCAGAATTTGAGTTTGTTAGAGGAGGAGTTGAGCAGAGTAATAGGATTATTTGTGGAGCCATGGTAGTAGAGAAGGACTTGCCACACCCTTTTATTACAGAGTTTCTAGACATATTTCCAGAGGAGCTACCAGGATTGCGATCGGACAGAGATCTTGAATTTTTTATTGACTTAGTGCCTGGGACAGAGCCGGTGTTACAGCAAGTCTATAGGATCAACACCAATAAGCTGGCAGAATTGAAGAAGCAGGTTGATGATTTGCTAGACAAGGGTTTTATTAGATCAAGTTCCTCGCCTTGGGAAGCCCCGGTCTTGTTTCTACCAAAGAAAGATGGGTTGGTACGAATTTGCATTGATTACAGGACTCTGAACAACCTCACCATCAAAAACAAATAGCCGTTACTGTAAAACCCCTATTTCTAAAAAAAACTGTATTTTTTTTATTAATTAATAATTTAATTATAGTAAATAGTGGCTAATTAGGAGAAATAGATTTTTAATAATTTTTATTTTAGGTGTTCGAGCACTTAGAGGATTTATGGGACCATCAGAAATTTTTCGGAATTTATTTCATGTAGGAGACCCCTTGAGCAGTTGCTAGCTTAACGGTGTGCATTAATATAATCTATAAATTTTCTTATGAGTATATATATATATATATATATATATATATATATATATATATATATATATATATATATATATATATATATATATATACACACACAAATATATATATGTATATATATATTTAAAAAGAAAAGAAAAATAAAATAAAATAAAATAAATAAACTAATAATAATAATAATAAACAAATACTAGTAATAATACTATTACTATAGCAACTTAAAGCAAACGTAGCAACCATTATAACTCCTAGCAAGCAACAGCCAACCACAAAAGCCACCTTGTGATTCCAGCAGACCTAACCAACAGCAAAGCCAATACACCCGCGGCTTCTAAAACTGAAACCAAACTCTCTCTCTCTCTCTCTCTCTCTCTCTCTCTCTCTCTCTCTCTCTTCCTTTCACATATATATATATATATATATATATATATATATATATATATATATATATATATATATATATATATATATTATTTCATAAAACCCTAAACCTATCATCCAGACCCTCCTCTTCTCATCTAGACCTAGAGAGAGTCGCCACCACAGCCAGAGAACCCCGCCAGGCCGTCCAAACAAATCCCGATGACCCTGACCCCGCGCACTGTAGATTCCCACACTAGGTACCTTTGTTCCGGAGTCGCTTCCCGTCGACTCGCTCAACCAAACACCACCCCGTCTTTACCGGTATGCTCACCCCTTAACCCTCTTCCACATATGTATGTTAGTAGACCTCGAACAACGCGTAATCCTAGACGAAAATAGCACCAAAGTTGGCGGACACAGACCGAATTCTGGGATCGCAGAAAACTGTGGTGACCACCCATGTTGTCGAGTTCGTATCTCCCACCACAGAGATCTGAAATCGATGGTTCTTTTTGGTATGCGTAGACCACTTGACCTAGTTTAATTTTTGTTAAATAACCATAGATTATTAACTGTTGTAGACAGAATTAAATTTGTTGGAAAACCCCGGAACCCACTTTTTCTAGATTTCCAAAAGTTGTGAAACGGAGCGCGCCCCGCCAAACGGGACCACCCCGTTGTGTACCAAGTGTACCGAACAGTGCACGCAGCATAACCGGACATATAAAAATTCACAAAAACTGATTCGGACGCGTGTGCGTGCAGAAATCAGCCCGTATCCGCGGACACACCCCGTATCGCAACTTTTGTGGAAGTCGCACGCATTTTGTGCACGCTCGTCAGATTGAAACTTGCGCCACTGGACTCGTGGTAATGCTCTGGTCCTGTGACCCAATTTTCACGCAATTCTGAGATAGTTGACCAAATCGCCAATTGGCGGGCCCCACAGTTGATTTTTTGGACGAAATTGTGTTCGGCTCATCGGAATCCATATTTGGATATATCGTTGGGTTCGTATTGACATCTAGAGTTGTTTGACCTATAATTTGTCCCATTTAGAGACTGTTATCCTTGGCACACTTTTCGGTGCAAAGTGGGCCACACGTGGACTCCACTTTTACTCGAAATTACCGTTTTGCCCCTGTATCCAAATTGGGCGAAAGGGAAGTACTTTTTAGCTATTTTGCTTATTCTGGGAACGTTGGTGATGTTCATTTCAGCATCCGGAGATATTTGTTCTGCGGCCATAGCTTCTGATCATGTGCGTTGGACTTCGGGACGTTACACTTTACAGCTTTCTTGCCAGGCAAGATACCTTACCAAATTGCTTACAGTATTTTGCATGCTTAGCATATTTCTGTATATTTATTGCATTTCTGTATATTTCTTGCATGTGTAGTTTTCTTTCAGTCATTACTATGTATTAGATATGTTGACACACACATGGCACTTAGTATCATCGAGGACAATCATTAGACGTATGGGCTTTTAACCACTCTAGTAAACCGTAGTATATAGCTCACACTACGGACGTGTGTCGCGCTGGTCGTTACCCCCCGGCATGTCAATTTCTGATGTCCATTGACGTGCGTGTGAGTTGTGAGGTAGATCGAGTAGCCTACCCTTGCCCATACGTCAAAAAGTTGTCCTTATTTTCATTCATATAGATTGTCTTGTACAGCATACTTATTTATTTTCAAATTATATGCATGTTTACTGTATTCAAGTTGGCTCACTTTTTTGTATCTTGTTACGTCCCTCTGAGGACCTGGTCCCCTGCCAGGTGTATCTGTTCTTGAGTATTTGTAGGAGCGCAGATTTGGATGGTTATATATGTTTCGTGGATGTCTTCCCTCCGAGCCCATGATTGTTAGCTGGTATTCCTATATTGTGTTTATTGTGGTGTACTTTTCCATTCGAGTTGGTAGTAGATTTGTTTCCATCCAACTATCCTCCTTAGATACTTATGTTGAGATCTAGTTATATAGATACTGGTTATTTATTCATATTTGATTTTCGTGGATGAGATTTAGATTATACCCTGTGACTTGTGACATATGTTTATACCACTTGTGGATTAATTTTCATATTACAGCGTACGTGTGGATTTTGGTTTCCATATATTGGAGTTGCCATATCCATGCGGCTGGCAAGCTTACGTGTTCCTAGTCCTACGTATTTTGGGACTGGGGCATGACAGTTACCAAGAATAGATAATTTTTTTGATCAGTTGAGCGGTGCAAGTATTTTCGAAGATTAATTTGAGGTATGGCTATCATCAGTTAAAGGTAAAGAAGGAAGATATTCTAAAAATTGTATTTCGGACAAGATATGGACAATATAAATTTATGGTGATGTTATTTGGCTTGACTAATGTCCCGGCAATCTTCATGAACTTGATGAACAAGGTGTTCCACCAGTACTTTGACAAGTTCGTGGTAGTATTCGTAGATGATATTCTTGTCTATTTGAAGACACCGGAAGAGCATGAGAAGCATCTAAAAATTGTGCTAGAGATCCTTCGGAAGAAGAAGCTCTATGGAAAAATCTTGAAATAAGAGTTCTTCCTAGATAAGGTAGAGTTCCTTGGGCATGTGGTGACTGGAGACAGGATATTGTTGGATCCAAAGAAGATTGTTACTGTAGAGTCTTGGACCACTCCGAGTTATGTTGTAGACATCAGAAGCTTCTTAGGATTGGCCGAATATTACAGAAAATTTGTAAAGGATTTTTCTCGAATCGAAGAGCCGTTGACTAGACTCACTCGAAAGGATGTGCAGTTCGTATGGACCGAAGATTGTCAGGCCGTCTTTAAAAAACTAAAGAAGAGGTTGACCATAGCGCCTGTTTTGACGGTGCCATTAGGGACTAGCAGATTTGTCATTTATAGCAATGCTTCAGAAAAGGGCTTGGGATATGTTCTAGAGCAGAACAAGAAGGTGGTGGCATATACTTCTAGACAGTTGCGGCCACATGAGAGAAACTATCTCACTCATGACTTGGAATTAACAGCGGTGATCTTCGCTCTAAAGCTATGGAGACATCATCTTTATGGAGAGCATGTGAAAATATACACTGACCACAAGAGCTTAAGTACGTCTTTACATAAAAAGAGCTAAATATGAGGCAGTACAGATGGCTAGAACTGATGAAGGATTTTGATATTTCACTACAGTATCATCTAGGAAAGGCTAACGTGGTTGGCGATGCCTTGAGCAGATATTCGATAGCGATATACTTGACAACAGATCGAGGTTATTGTTCTAGGAGTGGAGACATTCGATATTCGATAGCAGACTTGGATAGCTTGGAAATCGAGGTTATTGTTCTAGGAGTGGAGACGCAGATGATGGGCATGCAGATTTAGTCAGGATTGATGGAGAAGATTCGAGAGACACAGTACCAGGATGAGGGTCTGCGAAGCCTCAGAGCTCAGGTGCTGACAGGATTGATGGATGACTTCTCTATTGCTGAGGATGGTTCACTAAGGCACGGGACTAGGTTATGTGTGCCTAGTGGGGACCTGCGGGAAGAGATCATGCAGGAGGCTCATCGTTCCCAGTATTTTATACATCCGGGAGCTAACAATATGTATAAGGACCTGAGGGAACACGTATGGTGGTATAGGATGAAGCGAGAGGTAGCATATTTTGTCTCCAGATGTTTAGTGTGCCAGCAGGTCAAAGCCGAGAGGCAGAGACCAGGAGGATTGCTACATCCACTACCGATTCCTGAGTGGAAATGGGAGCATATGACGATGGATTTTGTTTTCGGACTTCCACGCACTTTAGGAGGGAAGGACGCGATTTGGGTCATTGTTGACAGGCTGACCAAATCAGCCCATTTTTTGCCTTTCAAAGTGGGATTGTCCACGAAGAAGCTCACCGATTTATATGTAAGACAGATAGTCAGGATGCATGGAGTTCCAGTAAGCATCGTATCCGATCGGGATAGTAGATTTATATCCCACTTTTGGAGGAGTTTGCAGGCTAGCTTGGGTCCCAACTCAAATTTAGCACTGCTTACCACCCTCAAACGGATGGACAGTCAGAGTGGACTATTTAGACGCTCGAGGACATGCTTCGGACATGTATACTAGATTTTGGTGGCTCGTGGGAGGATCATCTTCACCTGGTAGAGTTTGCATACAATAATAGCTATCAGGCCAGTATCGAGATGTCTCCTTTTGAGGCTTTGTATGGTAGGAGATGCTGGACTCCATTATCTTGGGACGACGTAGGAGAGAGAGTACTTTTGAGACCAGAGATGGTAGTTGATGCTGCAAAAAAAGTAAAGCAGATTAGAGAGAGACTTCGTGTGGCTCAGAACAGACAAAAGCAGTAGGCCGATAGCCACATGAGACCGCTAGAGTTTGAGGTATCGATTTGTTTATTTAAATTTTGATTACGTTCTTAGATTATGTGTTAAGTTCTTGTTTTGGCATAGGTTGGCGACTTAGTGTTCTTGAGGATCTCTCTAACGCGTGGTACGATTGATTTTGGTGGAGGTGGAAAGCTTAGCCCAAGATTCATCGAACCTTTCAATGTTCTGGAAAAGGTCGGGGCATTAGCTTATCGACTAGCCTTACCGCCTATATTAGAAGGGGTACACAACGTGTTCCATGTGTCCCAGCTGAGGCGATACATGGCAGATCCTATCCATGTAATAGATCATTCGAAGCTTGAGGTTGGACCAAGCCTCCGCTATCCGGAGCAGCCTGTGGAGATCCTAGACTGCAGAGATAAAGTGCTTCATAACCAAGTAACTCCCTTGGTTCGCGTTGCTTGGAGGCATCATTCTCCTGGTAAATCCACTTAGGAGCGGGAAAAGGAGATGCGAGAGCGTTACCCCTATCTTTTTGCACCATGAGGTAATTTTCTTCTCGTATTTATTCTACCCTAAATTTCGATGACGAAATTTTTTTAAGGAGGGTAGACTTGTAACCTCTGTATCCTGAAATTCTAGCTTAAATGTTGTTATTAGGCTAATTTGGGGCTATTGGATTTTTTTACAATTTTTGGTTAATTAAAAACTAGTAACACTAATTTTCTAGCAATTTTAAGAATTTATTTTAGGGTCAAACATAATTAAAAATGTCCCAAACTTTTATTTTAGGTTCTAAATAATCAAGTATATTTTCTAGAATTTTTTGGAAATTTTCTGATTATTTTTAGCATTTATTTTGAGTTAATTATGCAAACTAAATTAAAAACTAATCTACAAAAGAAAAAAAACCTAATAAAATATAACCTGCCCAGTCAGCAGCCAGCCTGGCCCACGTGTTACCCAACGCGACCTAGACAATGGGGCCCAGCGGTCAGTGAGAGGGGGCGAGTGCGAGTCGAGCCGGGTCACCGAGCCGACCTTGAGCCGAGCCGAGTCTTAATACGACTCGGACTCAGCCGAGCCAAGCCGGGTTGAATCCTAGTCGTTTGATCCAAGCGGGTAGTAGCGAATGGCTGCCATGTGGCGCGCTTCGAGCCAATGCAGTTTCTCTCTCCTCTATATATATAGTATTATGTTATAACTTCTAGGGTTTTTCTTTAATCCGATTTTGGAGAATTGTCATCTAGGGTTTCCTTCATCTTCCAGAAGCCATTACTCATAGCTTCGAACTTCAAACGTGGCCCAATTACTTGTGTTAGAACTGTATTGAGGTCATTTTTCTGAATATATAAATTATTTTATGAAATTCTGAATATTAAATTCTAAAAAATTCGTAGAGCACAGTATGTCCGAAAATAGACGTGACTCGGTGTTTTTATGATTTTGGGAAAATCAGGAGTCAGAATCATAAACCGTTTGAAGTTTCGAAAAGCTAATGTTGAGATAATTGACATATATTTTTCTCAGAATTTAATACAAAATATTTTAGTACTTTTTATTATGTAGAACTTCTAGATTAACAATCAACCACCGTTGCATAATGCGATTTTGTATGTGCATTAATTTTCAAACAAACTCGAATCCGGATGAGCTATAAATTCCAATATGTTTGTAATGCTGAAATCTATAGGAAACCATGCATAAAAGTTTAGTTTGTATCAGTTGACTTTTTGGTCAACAGATCGTCTCGATTTGCGTGCCATGAGTCTCGAGTTGATAAAATTTAGTTTCTTTAGACAAAATTTAGGAATTAACCTAAAAATAAAAATAATAAGATTAAAATAGAATTTTAGAGTAATTATTCCAGAATTAAATAAACTAAAATAACTTATCTTTGACATGGTAAATTTGTACTACATAGGCTATTTGGACTGTGACTTGTATTCTGACTCATACCAGCTAAGGACCACAGGCGAGTACATTTCCATGATTACTTTCAGTGCTTGATAGTCTCTATAATGCATGCTTAGTATTGATTATTTGATTCTTGACACTTGCTACACGGATTAGTATGATGGATTCTTATTATGAGATACGTGACTGTTCTGGATTATTGTTATTTTTTCGTGACTGGTTCAAAATTTATGTTGTACTCGTGGGGAGAAAAAATACTTAGTGGACGTGTGAACTACCCTTTCCATCCCATGGTATTACTGGAATAATAGCAGCCACGTGTGTTTTGTCGAATTTTACCCCTTAGTCGTTCATATGTCAACAAGGTATTTCAAATTATATAGAGTAGTTGTTCCTATCTATTCTTCCATACATTGCAGTTAGTTCTTTTGTTTCTTGGAGATATTGTACTATATGTTGCCATGACAAGACTTTAGAATTTATTTATTCTAGTTGCCTTATTGTGGTTTCGGTTTTGTTGCTTTCATATATTCGTTAATATTTCTTGTCTTATAGCTTCTACCATATGTTGGAACTGTTTTTACTGTGATGTACTCGTTCCTTTTCTGACTGGATAACCACATTTTAGGTGACTAAAATGAGGATAAAATTCCTACACATTATGAACCGTATGCTAGCGACATAATAGAGCCCGATCTTGCCCTTCCGGAGGATCAGGGAGAGTTAGCAGCTCAGATACCGTCTGCAATGGAGTAGTTTAGTAGTAGTTGATTTTGTTAGTTATTTTTGACCGAATTATTCTTCGACAGTTAGAAGTATATCGAGATCGTTTATGTCGAGCCACCCTAAATTAGTTAGAAGTAAAGAATGTCCACCACGGATACTGTATATCATCCATACTAGTGGAGTGCAGTATCTGATCTAATTATAAGACAGAGCTACTATCTTTCCTATAGAAATCCTGGAACTGTTACTAATCCTTAATTAGCTCAGTGCCCTTGCAAGGGACTAGTGCATCATATACATGTATTCTTGCTTGTATATCATTGGTTCAGCCAGTCCTGCTCGATTAGGGAACAATTTGAGGATACTTATATATTATATTACTGGAATAACCCAGAGATCACATATTAAGCCGTAATACATGATTGGCCATTTATATTGCTTATAATATATGCCTAGCTCAGAAAGTGGGTATCATGACATGATGATTCAACCAATGTCCTTATTTGGTTGTTAGGTTACATTGTTGTGTTATGATAATCCATGGACTGAAGCTATATCATTTCTCCTGTATTATATCTCTGATTGTGTATTGTGCCTTCTGTAAAGTAGAATTAGGGACACAGACTATTATGGCATGATGGTTTAACTCATGTCCTTGTTTTGTTGTTAGGTTGCGCCGTTGTGTTACGATAGGCTGTGGACTGAAACTACGACGCAGAGTTATTTTAGCTTGACCATAATCAAGGGACGTATTCTATCCTGATCTGATAGAGCACACTTTATCCTTGTTTGGTGAAGGGGTATCGTATTATGTTATGGATGGGACATATGCCATTGATTGTTGGCTCATGCATCTCATTCTATAGAACTGGTTTTATTTATTTATTTTGTGCTTCCTTTATGGTACTTGCTATTTTGGGTCTGACCCCACTGGTTTTGCATGGCCAGGTTTAGAGCCAGCACATGAGGATCAAGCTTACTTCCCCCTCACTGATGGCAGGCACTCGAAGGAATTCTACTAAGGGGCACGAGTGGGTTCCTTTATTCACTACTCATTTTTTTATGAACTATATTCTTATGGGCGTTTAGCCAACCGACACCTGTTAGCCGATAAATCTGGACGCTAGTTCCCTACATGACTGTAATATATTCAGACTGCAATTGACTCATTGTCATGTATACTTTGATCTTGTATCTGGCATATCATTTTATGTTGCTAGATCTTTGAGAACATTCTGATACGATATTTGGGATAACTTACTGCTTATTCTGAGATGTTCAATGTTATTGCTACTTGTTCGAATGATTGAGATATAGAAGTTCTTGACCCTAGGAGAACTGAGTGTAGTATGCACCCCCTTGTCTCTAGACAACCTTAACACATTGCAGGTTGCTTCGGTATTCCGCAAGATTGGGTTGGCTGAGTCATTCCCCTGCTCTCCAATATTCTGGATCTGGGTCGTGACCATGTTTTATTGGTGGCCCATGCATGTTTATCTTTTTTTCATACTTATGGGGTGGCTTGATCATATAATGTCTCAATCAAACATGTTCTTACTTAAAATCCTTAATTTGTCTCCTCGAAGCTCAGCTTGACATCTGTGCCATTGATCCCTCGATCATTTCTAGTCTTGTTCTTGATTTATCTTGTGTCCTCTTCTTTAGGGCTTCTCCAGCTTCGGTGATTGGAGCACTAGTAATTTCAATAGGGCAAGGATTTGTTGGCCCACAACGAGCGGTAATACCTGTTCCTGGAGGAATCATGGTAGAACCAGTAGAGGGGCACGAGAAAAAATATACACCAGAAGCTCCAGTACCCCCGATCGTACCAGTAGCGCCAATAGCACTTGATACACTGGCATTGCTGAAAATTATAGGTGGAATGGTGGCAACACAACAACATCAGCTGCTTCATCAACAGGAGCAGAATGTCTTGTTGAATCAGGGATTATAGACGGCCTTGGAGAGGACTGTTAGAACGGACTCAGGGGGATTGGTGACATTTTGCTGACTCAACCCTAAAGTACCTTGATAGCACGGAGGACGTCATTACAACAGACGCTTGGCTGCAGAGCATTGAAACAATACTAACAACGACAAAGGTTTTAACTGAGAAACAAGTTGATCAGGTCCGATTATAGCTCCAGGACCTTACTAGAGATTGGTGGGCAGCAGAAAAAGTTGGTTTAAGATAACCTATCTCATGGGACAAATTCAGGTCCCGTTTTAGGGTTATGTATTTCGGAGTGGTAGTACAATATGATCTGCAATAGAGGTTTATCAACCTCAAGCAGTTTGGAAGGACAGTAGATGGCTATGCGGCAGAGTTCTGCAGGCTTAGCAGATTTGTCCCAACAATGGTAGCAACAGAACCGGAGAGGGAGATGAGGTTCATTACAGACTTTATCTGGAGATTCAGCAACTGGTAGAGGGCCATAACTACCAGAATTTCGACAAAGTATTGATCGCATCTAGGCGACATGAGCTGACGATGCAGAGGTTAGCTTCAAGGACGGAAGGCCAAAAGAGGTCTCATGCACAAAGAGGAGGGGGAGGACTAGCACAATGGACGTCAGCACCATCTTCTGGCATTCAAATTCATAAAATAACACCAAGAAGGCCAGTGGCATCATCAACAACAGCACCAGTTCGGCCGAATCAGCCGAGGCAGTAGCAGCAAAAGTGATTAGAAGCCCCAGTCGGATGTTCGTATTGTGGCAAAGGAGGCTATACGTGAGATATGTGTAGGGCAGAACAAGGATTGTTCCTGCAATATGGTAGTACAAATCATCGGATTGCCACTTATAGTATTGAAGGACCAGCGCAGCGGTTAGCACTATCGGCACCAGGGGTAGCTCAGTATAGGGGGCCAGCATTGGCAATCAAGCCATTGGATCAACGTCCATTGCCGACACAAACTCAGATGTACAACCAACAGAGAAATCAACAGTATGGGCAGCAGAGGAATCGGCAGTATGGGCAGCAGAGGCCACAACTGCGTATTCAAGGGAAGCAACAACCATAAGCACAGCAAGGCCAAGGGCAAGATTTTTTTCTATCTCTGGAGGAGGCCTTGACATCAGGTGACGTGGTGGCAGGTAACATTCTCGTTACATCTTTTCCTATTGTAGCATTATTTAATTCAGGAGCATCCCATTCATTTGTATGTGCACGATTTGTGACACGTATTAGATTGGAGTTTGAGGCATTGATAGAGAGGCTAAATATACTCACTGGTAATGGTCTCGTAGGAGTCAGTAGGATATGTTTAGCATGTCCAATCGTAGTATCCAGGCATTTATTACCTGCAAGGTTGATTGAGTTTCCTATGGATAACTTCGACGTTATTTTAGACATGGACTGGTTGAGAGACAGTCATACGACGATAGATTGCCTTACGGGTAGAATATTATTTAATATCCCAGGCAAGGAAGAGTTTATCTTTAATAGAATAGTGAAGGACCAGCATGAAGGTGGCAGTGCAGTAGTAGCAGGAGTTGAAGATCAGTTTCCCATAGTAATTAAAGAATTTCTTGACGTATTTTCAAAAGAGCTTCCTTGATTACCCCCAGTTAGAGAAGTGGAGTTATGCATAGAGCTGAAGCTAGGAGCAGAACCAATTTCCAACAAAGTCTATCAGATGTCACCAATGGAACTCAACCAGCTATATCAACATATGAAAGAATTAAAGACGAAGAAGTTTATTCGAGCTAGTGGATCCCTATAGGGAGCACCAGTAGTTCTAGTAAAGAAGAAAGATGGGTCAACACGATTATCTATCGACTATAGGCAATTGAATGCAATAACAATGAAGCACAAGTATCTATTGCCTATAATTGATGACTTTTTTGATCAATTGAGTGGAGCAAAAGTATTTTCAAAGATAGATCTTCGATCAGGATATCATCAAGTAAGAGTCCGAGAGCAAGATATACCGAAGACAGTATTTCGATCTCGATATGGGCATTATAAATTCTTAGTTATGACATTCGGATTGACTAATACACCAGCAATATTCATGGATTTGATGAATCGTATCATCATGCCATACCTAGAACAATTTGTTGTGGTATTTATAGAAGAAATTCTTGTCTATTCAAGCAGTGAAGAAGAGCATGAAGAACATCTTTGAAAAGTGCTGCAAGTTCTGAGGGAGCATCAGTTATATGCTAAACTTAGTAAGTGCGAGTTTTGGCTAGATCATGTGTCATTCTTGGGCCACATCATCTCAGGGACAAGAGTATCAGTGGACCCCAAGAAGGTTAAAGCAGTAGAGAATTGGCCAGTCTCAAAGACATTAGCAGATGTGCGAAACTTCTTGGGATTAGCAGGATATTACCGGAGGTTCGTGGCAGACTTTGCACGAATTTCAGCACCAATGACTCGTATGGCCCATAAGGAGGTAAATTTTGTTTGGACGGCAGAGTGCCAAGTAACATTCGAGAAGTTGAAAGAGAAGTTGATATCAGCACCGATCCTTACACTTCCAGTAGGATCAGGAGGATTCACGGTTTATTGTGACGCATCTGGAAAAGGACTCTGGTGTGTATTAATGCAACTTGGGAGAGTGATAGCTTATGTCACGACCCGCACCCGGATATTCGGGCACGAGTACGTGGGTACGTCCAGCCTACGCCGCAGTGTCGGCGGTAGTACGCTGTCTAGGTCATAATCACAGGTAATTTAAATCTATCTCATCCACAGTAAAGTAAATAGAAAAGGAAAATGACAGGGAAATAGAAATGATAAGATTTCATAAGACAAATTGTGATATACAATTCCATGGTTTAATACAGAATCCAGAAGATAAATCGGGGACAAACCCGATTGCTGTGCTGAAAGAAAATATACTAGATAACTGGCTACTACTCCTCAAAGTATCTCCTGAGTAGGAACCGGCTTCTCAACTGTATCACCTGCTATCTCATAGGGGCCATAATAGGTGGGGGCAAGGTTCTCATCATCGCCTAAAATAACGGATCTAGTCAGGAAAGGAGCAAAGTACACAATGCACAACAAGATTTAAACTAAATATTTGTGACAGGTAAAAAAAGAACTGACTAAGCATCATGTTGAGAATATGCATAATAATTAGTAAAGATTAACTGAGAATTAATGCTATAAATCAGGACTATAAGTAAAACATGATAAATTGCTTTAAACCAGGAATATGAGTAAAACAGGAATAAAATATGACAGGAAATGTATCTGTAACAAGACAACAAGAACTACAACACGACAAGAACTATGTGCGTGAACTTGTGTATTTAGAATACATAGTTGGCATGTAGGGGTTTATAAGGCTAATCCGGCCGTCATAGACGGCTATTAAACATAAATAATCGAGATCCGGCTGAGGGTACAGTCGCGTACCAACAGCTATTAGACACGGCAAGGGGAAGGGTAAACTACATGCCTTCTAGTATTCTCCCACCCAACACGAAAAGCAAGACATGAAATCCAGTATTCAAGACATAAAATCCAGTATTCAAGACATGAAATCCAGTGTTCTAACACTACGTGTAACACCCAATGGTACTAGTAGAGCAAGGAACTGATTATCACAATATAAAGAATAAACTTGAAGTGCAGGTACTTGCCTGTTGTTTGGATCCAATTATAGTTGTATCTCGGGGGAATTTCCAGAAATGACTCCGGATGCTGAAATAAACATTACCATCATGCTCAGAAGATATCAAATAGCTAGAAATGCCTGTCCTTGGGTCCAATTTGGAGACAAGGGCAAAAAGGGCAGTGTCGGGTCAAAACGGGGTCCGCATGTGGGCCCGCTTTGCACCGAAAAATGTGTCAAGGTCAAAGGTCTCCAAATTCACCAAACTTAGTGTCAACAGGTCAGTAATGCTTATACGAACCCAACAGAACTTTCAGAATTAAATTCCGATGAGCCGATCACAAAATCGCCCGTCGAGCGGGGCCTAGGGCCCACGACACGCAATTTCGTCAACGTTCTCAGAATCGAACCAAACTTGGGTCACAGGACCAGCGTATCGCTACGAGTCCGATGGTGCAAGTTTCGTTTCGATCCGACGTGTGTACAGGAAGTTAGGGCGAAATTCAGAAAAGGCAGATACGGGGTGGTGTCCGCGGATACGCGTTGATCCCGGTGTGCACGCACACCCGAATCGACTTTCGCAAAATCCCACACGTCCGTGTCAATGCTGCGCACGTATCTGTGAAGACCGCGTGCGACCAAGTCGTCCCGTTTGGCGGGGCGTACCCAGTTCCGGGGTGAATCGGGTCGATGTTTTTCCTGATTTTGGATCGCGGTGTGCGATCACCAGAGGACGCGATGTCCCGAGCGGTTTGTCCGAGCACCGAGAGGGTCATACAGGCTTCACAACGCAATTTACGGAATTGAAAACGGAGCTACGAGGTGAAAGTTACAAGTACCTGAACATGACCGAAAAACCTAGGATTCGTCGTGTCCGACTCGACACGGACACTGTGTCCCGTGTCCGTGTCCGACGGTGAATTAGGGTTAGGGTTAGGGCTTGGGTCGACGGAGACGGCGGCGCTGAGGCAGGGAGGGGCCGGCCGGGGGCAGTGGGGGCCGGGGAAGCACGGCGAGGCGGCGGCCGGCTTGCGGCGGCGCTGGAGGCCGGCCGAGGCGGCGCTGGGAGCTGCTGCTGTCGGCTGCGGCTGTCGACGAGGGGAGGAGGAAGGAGGGGCTGGCGAGGCGTCGTCGACGGAGGCTGGCAGTGGCGGCGGCGAGGTGGTACGGGCGGAGGGGAAAGGGGTCGACGGGCCGGAGAGAAGAAGGGTGGGTTTAAGTAGGCGGAGAGCGGAGGAGGGAGGCCGAGAGGGGCGGCGGCCAGCGCGGGGGTCAGGCGCAGCGGGCCCGAGGCGCGTGGCTGCGTGGTGCGGCGGCCGCAGGCGGCGGCGCCGGAAGCGGAGCGGGGAAGAATGGGTCAGGGGGGTGAGGGTTCAGGCGGGTTCTGGTCGGGTCGGGCGGCGGGTGGACCCGACCCGACCCGCTAGGCGGGTTCGTGTGGGCTGGGCCCAATAGGCCGGGTAGGATAACGGGCCGGGCTGAAAATAAAGAAAATAATAATAATAATAATAATAATAATAATTAATTAATTAATTAATTAATTAATTAATTAATAAATAGTTTTTAGGTGTTTTAAATTAGGTCCGGGGCCCAATAAATTCCAGACAAATTGCCCTAAGTCCAGTTTTTCATTTTACACCCAAAAATATTATTTCCATAATATTTTAATATTATTTATTATCAATTAAAAAATTATTTAAAAATTAAAACCTTGATTTTAATTACAGAAAATTTTCTGAAAATTCCAAAAAATTGTGAAAAATCCCAATTTAAAATTATTGCAAAATCTGGGGGTTTACAATCTACCCAACTTAAAAAAAATTCGTCCTCGAAATTTAAATTAAGCCATATCCTGATAATCCTTCATGTACATAAGGCAAGTCCATCGCAATCTCCTTACGATAATTAAAATCCTAATCATATCTACTGCAATCACTTCAAGGTTAAGATGACTATTGTTCCAATCAAAATACAACCTATGGTTATCATTTTTTACTTTCTCTAATTATCCACAGGCAATTTTTTTTTTAATTAAGTCCATATAGCATCTTCAAGATTTGCATACGCTTATAATTTGCCTCACGAGTCTAACTATCATGATTTCCTCTAGAAGTAATTCGAGTACAATAGTATTCCCATTGGTATGCTTCAACCTTTTAAATTCCATTCACATCCTCAATATTCCAACTGGGTAGTCCAACCATCAAATTTTAATTCTTAATTCCAATCATCAAATTGAGAAATAATGTAAGTGTAGTCCACCAATGTTCAAGTTGAATCATATATCCTCTAAATTCAAATTGACGATTTTACTTTCATTATTCAAAATTTAAATCATGTATCTAAGATATAACTATTGGGTCCTCGATATCAATTCATTAATCATCTTAGTCACTCCTCTAAATTTTTAAAATTGGAATGGCTTGAACCTCTCTCAATCTAATTCTTACTCGGTCACAAAAGAAATTTATCTCGAGTTGACAATGCACTGCTACCCAACTTATAATTTACCCATCCATCACAAAAGAAAATATTCCTTAATATGTTTACTCATGTCATTCAATCCTCGAAATTTCAACACCGATCATATCACATATGATATGTCCTTAATTTCGAAAGAATAATCCTCAAGTATGTGATCGGCCTATGGGACATATCTAGTATTCTCTATGTATCAAACTTATACCAAGCACGAGGTTTCGTCTTTCCGAAATAAGGGAAGACGAGGATCAATAATACAGAGTTCAAGGGTGAGGTGATAGAACAGAGGTATCGGGATCAAGGCGTTTAAAGAATTCAAGTGGGAATTGTCAAGCGATTTGTGGATTGAATCATATATTGGTAATTCCTATTCACATGATCGTATTAATACAGTTATGTAATCGATACGATATGCTCGGACATATCTAGAGGGCAAGTATACTAGTCAACTATATATCTCAATCCACGTAAAGTATTATTTCGAAGGGCAAAACAAGCGCACTATGGTTGATCAGACCGTAATACACTGATTCTGAAATGTATCATTGTGGGCCTCCCCAATAATACACTTGTCATGAACAAGCTCGATAAAGAGTAAGCTTGCAAATCTAGGCTATAGAATAGCAGCATAAATCAAGTACAGCAAAATTAAGTGCGCTAGATGATGATGAAAGGAGGTACAAATTATTTAAGTTCACAAAACCACATAATAAGCATAATAGCAAAAGGTTCTACAATCTCTATAGTTATCAAATATAAAAGCATACCAGGTTATTAGCAAGTTCAAAATTTCTAGGTTGGGGCTGAGGTCACGAACCAATAGGCATGAGCTAAACAATACTACAAACGACAGCAAAAACAACTTACGCGCATTAGCTACTCCAAGAGTCTGCGCGTTCTCCACGGTCATGCTGGTAGAGCATCTCGTGGTGATCTTGTAGGAACCTCGTCGCTTGCTGGTAGATCCTTTACTCTGCATCCAAAATAAACGATAAGGGGCACACAGGAATCAAGGCAGGATGCAAGTTAATAAAATGATTCAAAACCGATATGAATATCAAGAACGATTCAATCAAGTGGATGAGCTTTTCCTAAAATTCTCAATCTTATTGCAGGCCTGTTCGGTCCCTAAGTTGAAACCGAACAATTTAGTCGTTGACCTGCATGGGCCACCACAAAACGTGTCACGACCCGCACCCGGATATTCGGGCACGAGTACGTGGGTACGTCCAGCCTACGCCGCAGTGTCGGCGGTAGTACAATGTTTAGGTCATAATCACAGGTAATTTAAATCTATCTCATCCACAGTAAAGTAAATAGACAAGGAAAATGACAGGGAAATAGAAATGATAAGATTTTATAAGACAAATTGTGATATACAATTCCATGGTTTAATACAGAATCCAGAAGATAAATCGGGGACAAACCCGATTGCTGTGCTGAAAGAAAATATACTAGATAACTGGCTACTACTCCTCAAAGTATCTCCTGAGTAGGAACCGGCTTCTCAACTGTATCACCTGCTATCTCATAGGGGCCATAATAGGTGGGGGCAAGGTTCTCATCATCGCCTAAAACAACGGATCCAGTCAGGAAAGGAGCAAAGTACACAATGCACAACAAGATTTAAACTAAATATTTGTGACAGGTAAAAAAAGAACTGACTAAGCATCATGTTGAGAATATGCATAATAATTAGTAAAGATTAACTGAGAATTAATGCTATAAATCAGGACTATAAGTAAAACATGATAAATTGCTTTAAACCAGGAATATGAGTAAAACATGAATAAAATGTGACAGGAAATGTAACTGTAACAAGACAACAAGAACTACAATACGACAAGAACTATGTGCGTGAACTTGTGTATTTAGAATACATAGTTGGCATGTAGGGGTTTATAAGGCTAATCATGCATTCATTGACGGCTATTAAATATGAATAATCGAGATTCGGCTGAGGGTACAGTCGCGTACCAACAGCTATTAGACACGGCAAGGGGAAGGGTAAACTACATGCCTTCTAGTATTCTCCCACCCGACACGAAAAGCAAGACATGAAATCCAGTATTCAAGACATAAAATCCAGTATTCAAGACATAAAATCTAGTGTTCTAACACTACGTGTAACACCCAATGGTACTAGTAGAGCAAGGAACTGATTATCACAATATAAAGAATAAACTTGAAGTGCAGGTACTTGCCTGTTGTTTGGATCCAATTATAGTTGTATCTCGGGGGAATTTCCAGAAATGACTCCGGATGATGAAATAAACATTACCATCATGCTCAGAAGATATCAAATAGCTAGAAACGCGCTAGAAACGCTTGTCCTTGGGTCCAATTTGGAGACAAGGGCAAAAACGGCAGTGTCGGGTCAAAACGGGGTCCGCATGTGGGCCCGCTTTGCACCGAAAAATGTGTCAGGGTCAAAGGTCTCCAAATTCACCAAACTTAGTGTCAACAGGTCAGGAATGCTGATACGAACCCAACGGAACTTTTAGAATTGAATTCCGATGAGCCGATCACAAAATCGCCCGTCGAGCGGGGCCTGTGGGGCCCACGACACGCGATTTCGTCAACGTTCTCAGAATCGAACCAAACTTGTGTCACAGGACCAGCGTATCGCTATGAGTCCGATGGCATAAGTTTTGTTTCGATCCGACGTGTGTACAGAAAGTTAGGGCGAAATTCAGAAAAGGCGGATACGGGGCGGTGTCCGCGGATACGCGTTGATCCCGGTGTGCACGTACACCCGAATCGACTTTCGCGAAATCCCACACGTCCGTTTCAATGTTGCGCACGTATCTGTGAAGACCGCGCGCGACCAAGTCGTCCCGTTTGGAGGGGCGTACCCAGTTCCGGGGTGAATCAGGTCGATATTTTTCCTGTTTTTGGATCGCGGTGTACGATCACCACAGGACGCGATGCCCCGAGCGGTTTATCCGGGCACCGAGAGGGTCATACAGGCTTCACAACGCAATTTACGGAATTAAAAACGGAGCTACGAGGTGAAAGTTACAAGTACCTGAACATGACCGAAAAACCGAGGATTCGTCGTGTCCGACTCGACACGGACACTGTGTCCCGTGTCCGTGTCCGACGGTGAATTAGGGTTAGGGCTTGGGTCGACGGAGACGGCGGCGCTGAGGTAGGGAGGGGCCGGCCGGGGGCAGTGGGGGCCAGGGCAGCACGGCGAGGCGGCGGCCGGCTTGCGGCGGCGCTGGAGGCCGGTCGAGGCGGCGCTTGGAGCTGCTGCTGTCGGCTGCGGCTGTGTCGACGAGGGGAGGAGGAAGGAGGGGCTGGCGAGGCATCGTCGACGGCGGTTGGCAGTGGCGGCGGCGAGGTGGTACGGGCGGAGGGGAAAGGGGTCGACGGGCCGGAGAGAAGAAGGGGGGTTTAAGTAGGCGGAGAGCGAAGGAGGGAGGCCGAGAGGGGCGGCGGCCAGCGCGGGGGTCAGGCGCAGCGGGCGGAGGCGCGTGGCTGCGTGGTGCGGCGGCCACAGGCGGCGGTGCCGGAAGCGGAGCGGGGAAGAATGGGTCAGGGGGGTGAGGGTTCAGGCGGGTTCGGGTCGGGTCGGGCGGCGGGTGGACCCGACCCGACCCGACCCGCTAGGCGGGTTCGTGTGGGCTGGGCCCAATGGGCCGGGTAGGATAACGGGCCGGGATGAAAATAAAGAAAATAATAATAATAATAATAATAATAATAATAATAATAATAATAATTAATTAACAAATAAATAAATAAATAGTTTTTAGGTGTTTTAAATTAGGTCCGGGGCCCAATAAATTCTAGAAAAAATTGTCCTAAGTCCAGTTTTTCATTTTACACCCAAAAATATTATTTTTATAATATTTTAATATTATTTATTATCAATTAAAAAATTATTTAAAAATTAAAACCTTGATTTTAATTACAGAAAATTACAGAAAATTGTGAAAAATCCAAATTTAAAATTCTTGCAAAATTTGGGGGTTTACAACTTACACGTATCGGCAACTTCGAGATCATAAGAAGAATTATCCAACACATAATTTAGAGTTTGTAGCAGTAGTATTTACACTCAAGTTATTGAGGCATTACCTATATGGTGATCGGAGGGAGATATTCACAGATCATAAGAGTCTGAAGTACATATTTACTCAGAAGGACTTGAACATGAGACAGATGAGGTGGCTAGAATTGTTTGGTGATTACAATGTAGTACTTCAGTATCATCTCGGTAAGGCAAATGTAGTGGCAAATGCTCTAAGTAGAAGAGGCAGCGCATTTATCTTGACAACTCAGAAACATATTCTAGAGGATCTTTAAGAGATCGGCATCGAGGTAGTGTTACCTCAAGAGACGGGAGTGTTAGCCATTCTTCAGATACAGTCCACTTTGGTGGAGAGGATCAATTTAGCTCAGGTAGAAGATTTCTAGATTCAGAAGCTTAGGAAAAAATGTGAGTCAGGTCTTAGGAAGGAATTAAAGATTCACGAAGACGGAACACTCAGGTTTGGAAACCGTCTTTGTGTGCCAAGTGGAGATATCAGACAGGAAGTGATGACTGAGGCACGCATCTCCTAATATTATATTCATCCGGGAGGAACAAAGATGTACCATGATATCAAACAGCATTTCTGGTGGAACAGAATAAAAAACGAGATAGCTCGGTTCGTTTCGCGATGTCTCGTGTGTCAGCAAGTGAAGGCAGAGCAGCAAAGACCAGCAGGATTGTTACAACCACTATCTATTCCAGAGTGGAAGTGGGAACACATTACGATGGACTTTGTGACCGGTTTACCGAGATCCCCTACTGGGCGCGATACCATTTGGGTGATAGTAGATCGACTCACGAAAGTGGTATATTTTCTCCCCTTCCAAGTGGGGCAGTCCACAGAGCATTTAGTAGAGATGTATATGCGGTAGATAGTGAAGCAGCACGGAGTTCCAGCAAATATAGTGTCAGATCGTGATACTTGCTTTATATCTAATTTCTGGAGAAGCTTGCACGAACGCTTGGGTACCAGGTTGAGATTCAGTATCGCGTATCATCCCCAGATAAATGGACAATCAGAAAGGACAATCCAGACTTTGAAAGATATGATGATGGCTTGTACCTTAGACTTTGGTGGGTCATGGAAAGATCATCTTTATTTAGTAGAATTCTCATATAACAACAGTTATCGGGCCAGCATACATACGGCTTCATTTGAGGCATTATATGGAAGGAAGTGCATATCACCCTTGGCATGGGATGACATTGGTGAACAAAAGATATTGGGGCCTGAAATGATCACTCAAACGATTAAAGTGGTTAAGCATATCAGAGAGCGGCTTCGGGTTGCACAAGATCGTCATATTCTTTGGGTAAATCAATATTGTAGGTCGTTAGAGTTTTTTGTCGGCGATCGCGTATTTTTGCCGATTTTGCCTACCCGTGGAGTCATTAGATTCAGGGTTTGCGGGAAGCTTAGTCCGCGATATGTGGGATCGTTCGATATTCTCTAAAGGGTAGGGATGTTGCTTATCCTCTTGCCCTTCCGCCTTCGCTTCGTGAAGTACATGATGTATTTTGTGTATCTCTGTTGCGTAGGTATGTCCCGGATCTGAGTCATGTCCTCGACCACTTCGAGTTAGTCGTTAGTACCGACTTAACTTACGAGGAACAGTCCATGTCTATTTTGGATCAGAGAGAGAATGTACTCAAGAACTAGACTATCTTCTTTGTTCGTGTTGCTTAGGGTCATCACACATTTGGAGAGTCGACGTGGGAGCGCGAGGACGATATTCGATCTCGATACATGCACATATTCGACTCACAAGATATATTTTCTTCATATGCCTTCGCAGCTTTCATTCCGTGATCGGCAACCACTCATGTGAAGTGATGTTGCTTTGCTTCATTATATGTGTTGATTGTAATTGCTTATATGTATGAGTAGATTGTTTGTAGTTAGTTTGTTGCTTGTCTTGATATCTTTAGCTAACCTTGAGCTTGAATTTCTAGGACGAAATTTTTCTAAGATGGGTAGAGATGTCACTTCTCGTTCCCGATATACGTATTTGGAACGTATTCTTTCTTGCTGACATGGTTGTCATGTTGGTTGGAGGCCAGACTATTTTTCGGTAGAGTTTGGATTTTTGTTTATTTTGAGATCAGGACTTGGTCATGACTGGTACCATTTATCAAGTGAACCCAAATTCTCCCTATATAAACCAAAACACACACTCTTTCTCTTCTCATTATTTTCTTCTCATTCTCTCTCTTATGTTTTCTCTCTCCTTTTATAGACAAGTACATCTTGCATGAAAATGATTTTTTTTTTCTAATTTATGAATCCATTATGTTTGCTATGTAATTTTTTATATTTTTAAATTTTGATATTTTTAAATTTAATGTATAGATTAGTGTAGATCTGCATTGGGGGCATATTTCTACTATGGTCTGAAAATTTGATGTGTTTTCCAAAACCATTCATTCGTTCACATGAATTGTTGGGGGGTGGCGGGTGGCGGGTGGCGACAGGACCGCAAGAATCTGAAACGTCCTTCAAATGGTTGGCCTTATATGTGGGGGGGGGGGGGGGGGCCTCTACCCCACATTACGTGATGCTTGTGAACTAATTCCCAAAAGTGACCCTACCAAACCTGAATGACCCTCCCTCCACACACAGAGACAGGTCCAACTCTAAAAACATTTCAACTCCTCGACCCATGTTTCTCGCACGCATCTTTCTTATTTCTTATTTCTTATTCCTATCCATCCTTATTTATAACACTAGGCGTTACATATATACATACATACATACATACATAAGACATTGGGTGTTTAAAATTTTATTCCCATAATACACCTACGGTGTTAATAATAATGTGGAGTTGTCACATGACCTCTATGCTGTTGTCTGTTGTGGGGGTGTCACGGGATTTGTTCGGCTCCTGACACATATTTGGCAGGGAATGAGAAGACAGATGGAAAAGGACACCACAAACGCCAACGGACAACCAACCAAGAACAACCCCCCCTCTCTCTCTCTCTCTCTCCGCGCAGTGGACATCTTAGCAGATTAGTATATGACATCTTAGCAGATTAGTATATCCTTTATTTCTTATTTACAAAATACACCAATCAAGTAATCTATTATAGCACAAATTTAAGGCCTCGTTTGGTTCGAAAAAAAAAAATTTTTAATTCTTTGTTATTTCTACAATTATAGAAAAGAAGAAAATTTTGACAAAATTCTAAAAAAAAAAAGAGCTTTCGCCAATCCTTGTGGCGTCAAAAAAAAGAAAATTTAAGTCTGACACTAAAGGAATTGACTCCAAACAAACAAAAAAAAAAAAAAAATAGCCTGGCGCCAACTGTCTTAGTTCCAAACAAAAAAGAAATAAAAAAATGAACCTGGCGTCAAGGGAGTTGACTCCCAAAAAAACAAGAAAAAATCCTGGCACCAAAATTTCTAAAAGAAATTCTCATTTATTATAAAATAATTTCTGTTAACAAAAGAATATAAATTTTTTTATTTTTCTTATCTTCCGTTAATTTTAAAATACTTACGGAAGCAACAAAAAATTCTAAACTTTCTTAATCATTTTAAAATAGTTTCAGTTTAAAATATCAATGTAAAAAAATTTCTATCTTATCTTCTTAAAATACATACAGAAGCAAAAAAAAATTCAAAAAAAAAATCTGTTGTTGAGCATTAAATTAATTGTTTTTATATTATTCTAAAATATTTTAAATATGTAAATATATTTGAATTAAAATTTATTATATACATATATTTATATTTTGATTACGATTTGTTATATATTTAATTTTTTTTTAATTTTACTTTGTTATTGATATATCTCTACTATCTCTACTATTATAATGAGACTTCAGAACAGCTCAAATGGAGCCGTCTAACCCGTAAGTAAATACTCAACCAATTAATACTTAAAAAATTATTAAAAAATTAACAACCCGTTTACGTGTTTTTTTTACGTTGAAATATCTTAAAAAAATTATAATTACCTAAACATATATTCAAATGTATATAAAGATATTTATAACAAATCCAAATAAAAATATATTCAATATTCAAATTTATTTAACTATTTTTTATATCTAAACATATATCCGCATTTTTACAAATAGTATAACAAATTTAAATTTAAATATATTCAAATCAAATTTAAAGTATTTTAATATAATTTAAATGTTTATTAATTTTTTCAATAATATCAATAAATCTTATAAATCTAATTTTTCAATATTTTTGATAAAAAATCTTAATTTTCAAATATTTTAAAAATTTTAACAATAGTACAAAAAAATAATTGCATTTACTAGTTTATAAAAAAAATCTTGAGAATGCTAGCCATATAAGCCGTAAGTATATTCTCAAGTAATTAAAAAAATAGTGCAATATTCCATGTGATCCACTCAGCACTCGTCTTATCCTTTGGCTCAGTGCAATATTTCTTTACATATTTTTCAAGCCCCTTGGTCCTAAGGTTCAGCGGCGCCCTCCTAGACCTACTTAGGTAGTTTTTCGTCCCCTTAAGTTTGATATCATTGGGCAACAACTATATCTTCTTTATCACCTACGACAATTCTGGTGCGGGCACGACTGCACTACTGGATGAGGTCTCCTCTAATTTGGCATGAAACACCCTGTCCACCCCCTCTAGTATCTCTTTCAACTCCTGACTAGTCACATGTGTTCCTATCTCCACAGTTGCACACAAGGACGAGTTCAAACGCAACTCAAACATGTGTCGTGCGCCTACATGCGATCACAACTTTCTCCATCTATATGTACACCTCCAAACTCATGCGGCATGAGAAATGCACAATGGATAGAACTTACCGGAACAAGAGCTAGAAATAGAGATTTGTGCAAAAATTTTCAAGAAGTATGCTCTCTAATCTCATAACCCACGTTGAGATCAAAATCAGAGGATCACACAAGAGTTCCTCTCTGATTATCCACGATCCAACAATGAGTTTGACGACACCCGCAGGCAAACCCGCAGGGAACGTCGATGATACCCGAGGGCGGGGAGGGGCTTCCACGCACAGAGAAAGGCGGGAGTTGGGGGGAGGGGGACTTCCTGTCACGACCCGCACCCGGTTATTCGGGCACGAGTGCGTGGGCACGTCCAGCCTACGCCGCAGAATCGGCGGTAGTACGCTGTCTAGGGCATGACCACAAGTAATAAATCTAGCTCATTCACAACAAGTAAATAGGCAAGGAAAATAACAGGAAAAGAGTGCTAATATTTTATAACCAGAATTTGATAATCAGATCCAGAGTTTATTACAGAACCAAAGATTTATATCGGGGACAAACCCGATTTATAAGATAAGAAATAGAAATAAAAGATAGCTACGGCTAGCTACTCTGCAGCAGGGGTCTCCTGGGTAGGATCTGGCTCCTCCCAGGTATCAACTGTATCCTCATAGGGACCATAATAAGTAGGGCAAGTTCTCATCATCACCTAAACAACGGATCCAGTCAGGAAAGGAGCAAAGTACACAGTGCACAACAAAATTAAACTAAATATTTATGATAATTAAATAGAGTATCATATTGAGAACATTGCATAAAGGAAACATCAATATTTCAGAGTTTAATGTTATAAGCAGGAATATGAGAAAAGCAGGAAATAAATGAGACAGGAAATGAACTACAACAGTCAGCAAGAGATATAACAAGACTAGAAACTATGTGTGTGAACTTGTGTATTTAGAATACATAGTTGGCATGTAGGGGCTTATAAGGCTAATCTGGCCGTCCTAGACGGCTATTAAACAATGCAATCGAGATCTGGCTGATGGACAGTCGTGTGCCAACAGCTATTAAACAATCCTTAGGGGAAGGGTAAACTACATGCCTCCTAGTATTCTCCCACCCGATATGTAAACAAGACATGAATTCCAATATTCAAGACATGAAATACAGTACTCTAGCACTACGTGAAATCAGCAAGGGTACTAGTAGAGCAGGGAATTAATTATCACAATATAAAGATTAACTTGAAGTGCAGGTACTTGCCTGTTGTTTGGATCCGATTAATATTCTAGGGGAAGTTTCCACAGATGAGTCCAAAAGCTGAAATAGATATTACCATCACTCTCAGAAGATGTCAAATAGCTAGAAACGCCTGTCCTTGGGTCCAATTTGGAGCCAAGGGCAAAAATGGCAGTTTCGGGTCAAAACGGGGTCCGCCGTTGGGCCCGCTTTGCACCGAAAGACGTGTCCGGGTCAAAGGTCTCTAAATACAACAAACTTAGTGTCAACGGGTCAGGAATGCTGATACGAACCCAACGGAACTTCCAGATTTGGATTCCGATGAGCCGAACACAAAAATCGCCCGTCGAGCGGGGCGAAACAGGGTCTGATTTTCCTGTTTTTGGATCGCGGTGCGCGATCACCACAGGACGCGATGTCCCGAGCAGTTTGTCCGGACACCGAGAGGGTCATACAGGCTTCACAACGCAATTTGCAGAATTGAAAAAGGAGCTACGAGGCGAAAGTTACACGCACCTGAAGGGGACCCGAAAACAGTGTCAAAATCGAGTCCGTGTCGTGTCGGACACTGTGTCCCGTGTCCGACACAGCACAGTGTTAGGGTTAGGGTTCGGTCGGGAAACGGCGGCACACGGCGGAGGGCGGCCGGAGGGACGTCGGCGAGGGCGGGGGGTTGTTCGCCGGAGCGAGGCGCGCCGACCACGGGGCGACGGCGGCGCTAGGCGGCCGGCAGCGGCGGCTGCGGCTGCTGTTTGCTGCTGCTGCTGCTGGCGGGAAGGAGACGGCGGGCGGCGCTCGGGCGGAGCGTGGCGGCGAGGTCGGGGAGGCGGGTGGTTGCGCACGGCGGCGAGGGTTGACGGCGGTGGCGGTGAGCGGTGGTCGGAGTAGGGTGTGAGGCGGAGGAGGAAGAGAGAGGGGAGGGTTTTATAGGGTGTGCGGCGGTTGCGGGGGGCCGAGGGGAGCGGCGGAGCGGGGCGACGTGGCCGCGGGAAGCGCGGCGCTGCGCGCGGCGGCCGGCGCTGGACGCGGGGCTCGCCGGAGAAGTCGGGGTTGTGGGGGGTACTGTTCACGCGGGCGGGTCGGGCTGCGGCGGGTCGGGTTCGGCTGAACCCGACCCGACCCGATAAGGGGCTGGGCTGGGCTAGCGGGCCGGGCTGCGGCCCAACGGGCCTGGGCCGAAAAAAGAAAAAAATAAAATAATAAATAATAATAATAATAATAATAATAATAATAATAATAATAATAATAAAAATAAATAATTAATTTAATTAATTAATTAGTAAAATTGTTTTTAGGCATTTAAAAAATAGGTCTGAGGCCCAGAAAAATCCAGAAAAAATTGTCCTAAGTCCAATTTTCTATTTTACACCCAAAAATGTTATTTTCATAATATTTTAACATTATTTATTAGCAATTAAAAATCATTTATTAATTAAAAGCCTTGATTTTTAATTACAGAAAATTCCCAGAAAATTCCAGAAAATTGGGAAAAATCCAAGTTTTAATAATTTGAAAATTCAGGGGGTTTACAACCTACCCAACTTACAAAAATTTCGTCCTCGAAATTTAAAATTATAGCAGGGTTCTCTCTGTCCAATCTCACTTGATTGCGGTCGCTACTCAACTTAGAATGTACCCATATATCCTCTAAGGCTGTACAACTAGTAAAGCTAGGTCCCAACTTAATAAATCATGGTATGAAATCTTTTAAGTCTGCAACAAAATACACCACCTATGGTATTCCCTTAGTCATAGAGGTTATCATCAATTTGACCGGTCTGAGGGGTACATCTAGCACTACAGATCAAATTTATACCAAACACAGGATTTTGTCTTTCCGAAATAAGGGAAGACGAGGATCAAATAAAGAGTTTAAGGGCGTGGTGGTAGAACAGAGGTATAGGGACCAAGGCGTTTTAAAGAATTCTAATGGGATTTGTCAGGCGGGTATGGATTGAGATTCTATTCTGATAGTCAATTATTCGCATGCTCGTATTAGTTCAGTTATATAACTGATACGATATGCTCAGCATGTCTAGGTCAGGTATATTTGTCTACTAATCACTACGTATCTCAATCCACGTAAAGTAGTCGTGCGAAGTGCGAATCAAAATGCACTAAGGTTGATCAGACCGTAATACACTGATTCTGAATAGACACTGGTATTAGTGTACGCGTCCAATAATACATGTGTCATGAACAAGCCTGATAAAGAGTAAGCTTGCAAAACTAGGCTATAGAATAGCAGCATAAACAAAGTACGTCAAAATCAAGTGCGCTAGATGATGATGAAAGGAGGTACAAAATTTAAATTTCACAAAATAAGCAAAATAACAGAAGATTCTACAATCTCTACAGTTATTAAATATAAAAGCATACCAGGTTATTAGCAAGTTCAAAATTTCTAGGTTGGGGCTGAGGTCACGAACCAATAGGCGCGAGCTAAACAATAATAGAAAGGCAGCTAAAAGAAATCACTTACGCGCATTAGTGACTCTAAGAGTCTGCACGTTCTCCATGATCATCGCGTAAGCTTGGAATAACGGCACAGTCCTTCACTCGATGTGCTGCTGATCCACAATACAGACAGGTACCTAGTCTCTTTCTACAATCCTTCCAAATGTGACCCTGTTTTCGACAATAGCCACAAATGGGAACTCGTTTGTTCTGCCCTTGGGTTGGATTCATCTGGGGTCGTTTTGCAGCTCTTTCCTGTTGTGCGTGGTCGGGTGCTGACGCATACGGCCGCTTCCGGCTGGACTCGATCCTTGTGGTGCACTCCACAGGTTGCGCTGCAGTAAGAACGCCCTCGTCGAAGGTAATTGCATTTGAACTGCTTGGCTTCCGTGACTCCGAGTTAATTTTGTCGATGAAGTTCTCCGCCTGGCGTTGTTGAGATTCTTGTTGAACCTTCTGATAGGCTTGCATCATTGCGTAGAACATGCGGAACATCTGTTGTTCGTCCATAGTCGGTCCCAGTGGGAAGGAAGGCATCGGTGGAGTAGGCTGACTTGCTTGACTGCCTTGCGATGATTGGACGACTGGTATCACATTGTCTTCTTGGGTAGCCACAACGGCTTGTGGTGTTTCGGTGTGAGCCTCGTTGCTGGCTGGTGGGTCCATTTCCTGCATTCACAATAACCGATAAGAGGCGTACAGAAATCAAGGCAGGATGCAAGTCAATAAAATGATTCGGAACCGGTATGAATATCAAGAACGATTCAATCAAGTGGATGAGCTTTTCCTAAAATCCTCAATCTTATTGCAGGCCTGTTCGGTCCCTAAGTTGAAACCGAACAATTTAGTCGTTTGACCTGCATGGGCCACCATAAAAACGTGTCACGACCCGCACCCGGTTATTCGGGCACGAGTGCGTGGGCACGTCCAGCCTACGCCGCAGAATCGGCGGTAGTACGCTGTCTAGGGCATGACCACAAGTAATAAATCTAGCTCATTCACAACAAGTAAATAGGCAAGGAAAATAACAGGAAAAGAGTGCTAATATTTTATAACCAGAATTTGATAATCAGATCCAGAGTTTATTACAGAACCAAAGATTTATATCGGGGACAAACCCGATTTATAAGATAAGAAATAGAAATAAAAGATAGCTACGGCTAGCTACTCTGCAGCAGGGGTCTCCTGGGTAGGATCTGGCTCCTCCCAGGTATCAACTGTATCCTCATAGGGACCATAATAAGTAGGGCAAGTTCTCATCATCACCTAAACAACGGATCCAGTCAGGAAAGGAGCAAAGTACACAGTGCACAACAAAATTAAACTAAATATTTATGATAATTAAATAGAGTATCATATTGAGAACATTGCATAAAGGAAACATCAATATTTCAGAGTTTAATGTTATAAGCAGGAATATGAGAAAAGCAGGAAATAAATGAGACAGGAAATGAACTACAACAGTCAGCAAGAGATATAACAAGACTAGAAACTATGTGTGTGAACTTGTGTATTTAGAATACATAGTTGGCATGTAGGGGCTTATAAGGCTAATCTGGCCGTCCTAGACGGCTATTAAACAATGCAATCGAGATCTGGCTGATGGACAGTCGTGTGCCAACAGCTATTAAACAATCCTTAGGGGAAGGGTAAACTACATGCCTCCTAGTATTCTTCCACCCGATATGTAAACAAGACATGAATTCCAATATTCAAGACATGAAATACAGTACTCTAGCACTACGTGAAATCAGCAAGGGTACTAGTAGAGCAGGGAATTAATTATCACAATATAAAGATTAACTTGAAGTGCAGGTACTTGCCTGTTGTTTGGATCCGATTAATGTTCTAGGGGAAGTTTCCACAGATGAGTCCAAAAGCTGAAATAGACATTACCATCACTCTCAGAAGATGTCAAATAGCTAGAAACGCCTGTCCTTGGGTCCAATTTGGAGCCAAGGGCAAAAATGGCAGTTTCGGGTCAAAACGGGGTCCGCCGTTGGGCCCGCTTTGCACCGAAAGACGTGTCCGGGTCAAAGGTCTCTAAATACAACAAACTTAGTGTCAACGGGTCAGGAATGCTGATACGAACCCAACGGAACTTCCAGATTTGGATTCCGATGAGCCGAACACAAAAATCGCCCGTCGAGCGGGGCGAAACAGGGTCTGATTTTCCTGTTTTTGGATCGCGGTGCGCGATCACCACAGGACGCGATGTCCCGAGCAGTTTGTCCGGACACCGAGAGGGTCATACAGGCTTCACAACGCAATTTGCAGAATTGAAAAAGGAGCTACGAGGCGAAAGTTACACGCACCTGAAGGGGACCCGAAAACAGTGTCAAAATCGAGTCCGAGTCATGTCGGACACTGTGTCCCGTGTCCGACACAGCACAGTGTTAGGGTTAGGGTTCGGTCGGGAAACGGCGGCACACGGCGGAGGGCGGCCGGAGGGACGTCGGCGAGGGCGGGGGGTTGTTCGCCGGAGCGAGGCGCGCCGACCACGGGGCGGCGGCGGCGCTAGGCGGCCGGCAGCGGCGGCTGCGGCTGCTGTTTGCTGCTGCTGCTGCTGGCGGGAAGGAGACGGCGGGCGGCGCTCGGGCGGAGCGTGGCGGCGAGGTCGGGGAGGCGGGTGGTTGCGCACGGCGGCGAGGGTTGACGGCGGTGGCGGTGAGCGGTGGTCGGAGTAGGGTGTGAGGCGGAGGAGGAAGAGAGAGGGGAGGGTTTTATAGGGTGTGCGGCGGTTGCGGGGGGCCGAGGGGAGCGGCGGAGCGGGGCGACGTGGCCGCGGGAAGCGCGGCGCTGCGCGCGGCGGCCGGCGCTGGACGCGGGGCTCGCCGGAGAAGTCGGGGTTGTGGGGTACTGTTCACGCGGGCGGGTCGGGCTGCGGCGGGTCGGGTTCGGCTGAACCCGACCCGACCCGACCCGATAAGGGGCTGGGCTGGGCTAGCGGGCCGGGCTGCGGCCCAACGGGCCTGGGCCGAAAAAATAAAAAAATAAAATAATAAATAATAATAATAATAATAATAATAATAATAATAATAAAAATAAATAATTAATTTAATTAATTAATTAGTAAAATTGTTTTTAGGCATTTAAAAAATAGGTCTGAGGCCCAGAAAAATCCAGAAAAAATTGCCCTAAGTCCAATTTTCTATTTTACACCCAAAAATGTTATTTTCATAATATTTTAACATTATTTATTAGCAATTAAAAATCATTTATTAATTAAAAGCCTTGATTTTTAATTACAGAAAATTCCCAGAAAATTTCAGAAAATTGGGAAAAATCCAAGTTTTAATAATTTGAAAATTCAGGGGGTTTACACTTCCACCCGGGTAGAGGAATGTGACATGGAGGGATCGGATGAGAGACATGGGAAAGAGAATTCTCCTTTTTTTGGGATTTTTTTTTTGAAAAATGATTTAGAAATTTGGCTCTGATACCATGTAGAAAAAAATATAATTAATTTATTTATTTTCAAGAGAGAGGGTACATATATATAGGAGGAGGCTAATCTCCTCCTTATTTTTATCCGATGTGGGACTAAATAAGTCCCCCATAACTCAACAGAAACTATTTTAAAATGAATGATAAAGTTTGTTTAAATTTTTGTTTTTTGTTTTTGTATGTATTTTAAAATTGATGGAAGATAAGATAGGAGTTTTTTTAAATTGATTTTTGAATGGAAACTATTTTAGATTGATTTTAAAAAAGGAAAATTTTTAATTGTTTTTTAACCAAAAATATTTAAAAAATGATTGAGAAAGTTTTTTTTTTTGTGAATTTTTTTCTTGGTTCCGTATGTATTTTAAGAAGATAATATATGATTTTTTTTAAATTGATTTTTAAACATAAAATATTTTAAAATGAATGATAAAGTTTGATTTTTTTTTTCTTCGATAAGTATTTTAAAATTGAAGGAAGATAAGAAATTTTTTAAAATTCTCTTTTAACCGACTCTATTTTAAAATAAATGAAAAAGTTTTTAGGATTTTTTTCTCACTTCCGTATTTATTTTAGTTTGGAGCCAAGGGGGTTGGCGTGAGGACATTTTTTTTTTAGTTTGGAGCCAACATCCTTGGCGCTAGGCTCATTTTTTTTGGTTTGGAGCCAAAGGGGTTGGAGCTAGGTTTTTTTTATTTTTTACTTTTTGTTTGGAGCCAACCCCCTTGCGCCAGGCTCATTTTATTTTATTGGTTTGGAGACAAGGGGTTGACGCCAGGTTCTTTTTTATTTTTATTTTTTTGTTTAGAGCCAACTCCCCTTGGCACAAGATTTATTATTTTAATTTTTTTTGACGCAAGGGCGTTGGCGCCAGCTCCCTTTTCTTAAAATTTTGTCGAAAAATTTCTCTTTCCTGTAATTATAACGAATATTTTTCTCCTATATGAAATTTTCTGTTATTTTCTTTGTGTTTGAAAAATTGGTATTCCTATCATTTTTATTTTTGGTGTTTGGAAGGACTAAAAAATAAGAGAAAAATAAGCTCTTAAAGTGGAAAAATGAATCACTGTGTGGGTGGGAGAACCATTTTTTTTTTCATTGTGAATTATTTTCCTTTTCTCTTCATTTCTTTCTTGCATCCAAACATATAAAATGAATGACTTTTTTTTTTTCAACAACGTGCCCTAAAAGCAGTTCATCAATCCCTTACTTCATGCTAAGGCTGTGTTTCATTGAACTTTTTTTCATGAAAAATATTTCCAACGCAAAATTTTAACCAATTGTAGTGTTTGATAATTTATATTTTTCATAAAATTATTTTGAAAAAACTATCATTTTTTATTTTTATTTTTCAAAATGGTGAAAAATAAAACTTGTCAAACCCATAAAAAAAATAAAAATTAACACTAAATTAAGTTTTTCATGAAATTTTTTAAAATTTACATGGAGTTATTTTTCTAGAAAATAATTTTGTGAAATTAAGTTATTTTTCACATATTTTTCTGCCTTGTAATCAAGCATACACTAAATGTAGAAATTTACACTTAGCAATTATATTTCAGATTTATGTCCCTATTTACTATTTTATCTTTGGAAATTTAATTAGCCAAACATAGATAACTAACTACAATTATATAGAAAAAAATTCAGAAAAAAAATCCTTTGAACTCACTATTCTTCTCAAGGAATACTAATAAATATTTGTTAATATGAAACATCATTATACCTCTCATCTTTATGAATTTATTTTAGAATAAATCAATTGACAAATCCATAATTTATGTTATCAAATAATTATTATATCCAAATCATCTTTTCAAACTTATTTCGAGAATAAATCAATCGACAAATTCGTAATCCAAGTTATTTATAGTCATCCGTGCAGTCGTGATGATATATAATTTTCGTTAAAATAGACTTAAAATTTTAGTTTCTAATCCGTAGATAGGACATAAAAAAAAGTTATTTATAAGTCACCCTCACTTGAAAATCGGATTAATCTTCTCAACTATATTAGTCAAAGTTAGCAAATGAAAAGCTTGAGGGATTTTAACGAAACAATACCCCATAAAAAAGAAAAGAAAAGAAATATCAACTTTTTGTCTTGAAAACCCAACCAAAGCTCCAAAACCTCAACTTTTGCAACTAAAAGTTAAATACACAACCAATGCTCCAAAACCTTTCCCTATTTCTATTAACCTTTTCATCTTCTCCCTACTCACTCCTTCATACCCTATCCTCCTCCTCCTCCTCCTCCTCACCTCTCACGCAACAAAAGTACTTCATTCCATTTTCTCTCCCAATCATCATAATGACCACAATGACAATGTGCTTCTTTTTGTTCCTCTCTCTCCTCTCTCTCTCTTCTTCTTCTTCCATCTCCATCCCCTCCTTCCCAGTCCTTCACTCCCCCTCATCCTCCTCCTCCCCCAACAACCTGACCTGCCACCTGGATCTCTCCGCCGAGCTCTTCGGCGGCGTCTCCTCCTCCTGCTCCTCCCCCCTCGACCGCGCCCGCTGCTGCCCCGTCCTCGCCGCCTGGCTCTTCGCCGCCCACTCCCGCTCCGCTCTCCAGCTCCCCTCCCCCTCCTCCACCCACTCCTCCGACGCAAACGACTTCCTCCCCATCGTCCCCGACGACTCTCAGAGGTGCGTCGACGCGCTGCAGGCCTCGCTCGACGCCAGGAGGATCCGCCTGCCCAGGCCCAACGCCACCTGCGACACCGTCATCTGCTTCTGTGGCATCAGGCTGCACCAGATCGGCTCGCTCACGTGTCCCAAGGCCTTTAACCTAACTGCCCCCACCCCCGCCGCCGGCAACCGGACCTCCTCCTACTCCGCCGCCGCACCCACCGCCGAGCTCAGGGAGCTGGAGAGGGACTGCAGGAACTCCTCCTACGCCGGGTGCACGCGCTGCCTCCAGTCCCTCGACAAGGTCAGTCAGTGGCATTCTCGTGAATATACTCGGTTATATTTTTTTTCATCGGAATATTTGGTATTGGTTGAATGGTTTCGGTTTAATTTTTGTACCGAGTTTAAGAAGAAGAAGAAAAAAAATTACAATGAAGACGTGTTTCGTTTCCATTGAAATGTTGGTTGGCATTCTCGTTATTTTTAACATTTAAACTAGAATAAAAATAATTAACTACATTGAAATATACCTAGAGATGCATTTGATTGTAAGTTGAAAAATATGTCGAAAATAAATAAATTTCATAGAATTATTTTACTAGAATTTTTTTAATGGGATTTTGAACTTTTTCATAATAGTGTTGTTTGATTGTAATTATTTTTTGGTGAAAAAATCAAATAAAATTTTATGAAAAATTTAATTTGGTTGTTTGATTATCATTTTGATTATCAAATAAAATTTATTTTCTATGGGCATAAAAATAATAGATTTTTGGAAAAAAAATTATGATGTTAATTAATGGAATATATAATATGGTTTAAATGGTAAATTGTAGAGGTTTAATTTTTAATAATTGTTTTGTTGAAAAATAAATAAATAAATAAAATAACAGGCTAATTAGTGTTTCTATTCTGGATTTTATTCCCTTTGAGAGTTAAGCCTTAACATTTTCAATTAAAAATTTTGGATTCTATTTTTTTTATATTATATTCTTCCTTCCATGGGAGAAATTATTCATAAATTATATTATTATAACAACCATAAATGGTTTATAGAAACAGAAAGAAACTAACACATAATATCTCTATCAACCTACCGTTAGTAATAAATATGCATAACATTCTCATGAGGAGAATATTAACTACCGTTAGTAATAAATATGGCGTAACATTCTCATGAGGAGAATAATATTAAGCAATAAATAAGCTCATGCTTGTTCTTACTGTTTCGTCCCCATGCCAAATTACGAAACTACCTCCTGCAGGTGAAGGGCGGGAAAAGGCAGGAGGAGGGGACCACCGACCGGGCGGCCAGGATGTTCAGCCGGGACTGCCAGCTCATGGGTCTGACGTGGCTGCTGACAAGGAACAAGACGCTGTACATCCCCACCGTGTCCGCCGTGCTGCGCGCCATACTCTACAGCCCGACGCGCCAGTCTCCGCCGTACACGTGCAGCCCCGACCACGAGAACATGCCGCTGGCCGTCGATTCCCTCCAGTTCGAGAAAACCGACTCGTCTTCGTCCTCGTCTTCCGTTTCTGCTCTAGCCTTTTCTGCTTATTCCGTCTTTGCCCTTTTGGTCATTGTCTGGTTTGTGTGAAGGGAGGAGAACGGAGGGGGTGTCCTTTTCGGTCAGTTTGTAATTATTATAAGAGAGAAGCGTTTAGCTACAGGGGCTGTTTTGTAATTACATAAGTCTAGGCTGACTATTGGACTTAATCATGATCTATTGATCTGTGGTCATGACTTTGTAGGCACTGCGAGTGTGTAGTTGTTGTCTTTGGCTTTCTTTGGTTGATATTAGTTGAGAATTAGTGATATACTGATATGTGTTAGTAAAATATAGGGCTTTGAGACGTGATTTTTTTTTTAAGAATTTTTTTTGTCTTAATTTAGTAAACCGTTTAGTTGCAGGTTGGAGATAAGTGGAAAGCAATTGTATTAAAGATTTTCCGTGAGTTCTCGTTGGAAGAGGCTTTCCTTTTAAGGAAATGGATACTCAATTTGAAAATTTATGATGGTTGAAAAGTAATAGTTGGAAAATTTTAAAATTTAAAATAAAATAAATGTTAAGAACTAGAGTTTAGATCCTGGATTAATTCCATGCGTAGATAGGAGTACAATTAAATTGTCCAAGATAAAAATTTATCTATTAAACTGACATACCAACAATATACTGTGATATATTACTGATATACTGTTGGATTACAATCTGCCTAGTTAACGAAGCTAACCACACCACTCCTTTATCCATTGGTCACTTGTGTTTCTTCCTAAGAATAGTGATTGGTCCTGGGGGCATGCTTTCAAAAGATCCAGTTCGTCTGTGCTCAAACAACGGTGCCAGAGATACATATACTTAACACGTGAAAAGTTTTAGGCTGTTAATTTAAAGTTATGTACAAGAGAAATTTTGCACAAGGTATACATCAAGAGATTTTTGCAACACGAAGTTTTCGTGCAACACATGCCTACGCAAAAGTACTTATAACAGTTGAAGTTCAAGTGAAATTTCAAGTTCCAATTTCAAGATTAAGTTCAAGTTGAAGTCTGAAATATCTGAAATTAGAGATTACTTGTTCTCACGTTTGTGCGGCAGTACAGTGATCAAGATAATATGGGTGAGCATTATTTGGTTTTGGACCAAAAATCAAATCGAACTGAACCGAATAAAAGATTCGTTTCAGTTTTAGTTTTGAAAATACTAAATTCCTTTTTCTGTTTCGATTTCGGCTTTGGTACAAAATCGAAAATCGAACAAGATTTATGCAATTATGTAAAATAATTCTATGCATATCTTCAGATTAAAAATGTGTATATTTTGAAAACAACAATTTTATGTATATGTTTTGAAATCCAACTTTGAAATATAACAAATGTGTATATAAAATTATAATTTTTAATATAATTTAACCACGATTTTAACTTTGGTTTCGATCAATTAAACAATAGCAATAGTCCAACCGAACAAGCCGAATAAATCGAATAACTTATTCGGTTTGATTCGGTTTCGGTTTTGACTAATTCCGGTTCAATTTTAGGTTTTAAATTTTTAGATTTTGGTTTTTTCGGTTTTAATTAATTCGATTAGGTTGAAACCGAATAAACCAAATGCTCGCCCCCTTGCAAAACAAGCGTCCTCTCATCTTGGTGGCTAGTTTAAAGTTGAGAAAATATTTCGTCGCTTACATGAATTTTTTTGAACAAGATAGACTGTCCTCACACGAAAAAAATAACAATATCCTCAGAGACTCAATTTTTTGTGTAGTAGAAAAAGTTCATTTTCTTCTTCACAGAAACGATTTGTTAGGGTTTCGTGATTGTGCTTCTCATAGTGATAATTACACGAGTACAAGGAGACATCGACACAAAGAACAAATAGAAAAAAAAACAAAAACAAAGTAGAACAGCAAGGAAGACGACACCGACGACTTCCTCTTCCAAATCCTACCAGCCATGGGAGGGTGTGCTTCTTCGGGGATCACGGACGCAAACGCTTGGTGACAGGAAGAATCATAGCGACAACCTTCTCCGATGACTAGCTCATTCTCTTGGGAAAAGAAAAATCCTTGGACGTCATGGAAGGAGACTCGATGTCACGTCCCAAAACTAGAATACTAGAGAACGAAAAAATGACTCAGCCAACCACATCTTGCGGAATACCGAAGCAACCCGCAATATGTTAAGGTTGTTTAGAGACAAGGGGGTGCATACTACAATCAAGTCTCCTAGGATCAAGAACTGCTATGTCTCAATCATTCAAACAAGCAACAATAACATAGAACATTTCAGAATAAGCAATGAGGCGTCCCAAGCGCCGCATCAGAATGTTCTAGAGATCTAGCGATACAAAATGATATGCTAGATACACAATCAAAAGTATATATGACAGTGAGTCAGCTGCAGTCTTAATATAATACAGTCCTGTAGGGAACTAGTGTCCAGATTCTCCGGCTAAGAGGTGCCGGTTGGCTAAACGTCCAAAAGAATATAGTTTACAAATGACGAGCAGTGAAACAAGAAATCCACCTGTGACCCTCAGCAGCCATCCTTCGAGTGCGTGCCATAAGTGAGGGAGGAGTAAGCTTGATCCTCAGGTGCTGGCTCTAAACCTGGCCATGCAAAACCAGTGGAGTCAGACCCCAAATAGGAAGTACCACAAAGCAAGAAAAGAAGAAACAAAACCAGTTCTATAGCATGAGATGCTTGAACCAACACATATGTCCCAACCATGACATGATACGACACTCCTTCACCAAACAAGGACATGAAGTGCCCTATCACATCAAGATATAATGCGTCCCTTGATTATGGTCAAGCTAAAATAATTTCGCGTTGTAGTTTCAGTTCATAGCCTATCATAACACGACATCGCAACCCAACAACCAAACAAGGACATGAATTGAACTATAATGCCACGACAACCTGTGTCCCTAATTCCACTCAACAGAAGGCACAATATGCAAGAATAAATACAACATAAGAAATAACATAGCTTCAATCAATGAATTATTGTAACATAACGACGCAACCCAACAACCAAACAAGGACATGGGTTGAATCATCATACTACGATAGTCTACTTTTCTGCCTAGACACATAATATAAGCAAATTAGACGGCCAATCATGTATTACTGATTGATATATGATCTCTAGGTTATCCTAGTAATGCAATATATGAGTATCCTCGGATCGTTCCATAATCTAGAAGGGCTGGCTGAACCAATGATATACAAGCAAGTATATATATGTAAAATGATGCCCCAGTCCCTTGCAAGGGTACTGAGCTAATTAATGATTAGTAACAGTTTCAGGCTTTATATAGGAAAGATACTGGCTCGGTCTTATAATTAAATCTTTATACTGCACTCCACTAGTGCAGATGATATATAGTATCCGTGGTGGCCATCCTTTACTCCCAGCTAATTTAGGGTGGTTCGACATGCACGATCTTGAGATACCGTACCCTGCCAATGCTCTATAAATTTAGTTGCCTACTTAACACTAGGTTAATTAGAATCCTATGCCGTGGTCACAAGAACATTCCTTCTTAGATGTCGTACTTTAGGTACAGACACTCTTGATACAAATCTATATTATCACTCGAAAGTTAAATCTGAATTCATGTAAACCCCCTGATCTTAATTTACAATTATAGTATTCTATTATTAAATGGTTGAATTTTTTTGGTTATTTTCTTGGTTAATTGGAAATAAACTCCTTGCTTTATTTACTTATATAAATATTTATTTATATTTATTAGTTAAAATTATTTTCCAAAATAAAATTTTAAGTGTAAAATTTAGTTGTTAGAATATTATAGAAATTTTCTAGAACCAATTTGGTACACAATTTATTTTTATTGTATTTCTACTAACAATAAAAAGAATGAAAAAAAACCCTAATCTTATTCTTAACCCAAACCCTAAGCAGAACCTTAACCCTAATCCTATTCTAAACTAAACCTTAAACTATAACTAAACAAACTAACATCAGACCTAATCCCCTACCCAACCCACGCGGCAACGTGCGACCCCCTCCCTTCAGTGGATGACTCCTCCCATCTCTCTCGAATATATATATATATATATATATATATATATATATATATATATATATATATATATATATATATATATATATATATGGGTAAACGGGATATGAGCCATAGTGCTCATTCCCAAATGAACCATGCACATGTGGACCAATAGAAATAAAGCGTACTAGTGCACATGGGTGCACATGGGTGCACATAGGATGTAGAAATTCATTCCTATTGGTCCACATGTACATGACTCATTTAAAAAAATAAGCACTATAACTCATATCCCATTTACCATATATATATATATATATATATATATATATATATATATATATATATATATATCATCCTAAGCCCCAAACCCTAACCCCAACCCCAACATCAAACCCTAACCCTAATTCGAGCCCCTGCCTCCAACGCGTGTCACCACCTCCAGGCAGCCACCGTCGCCTCCCAAATCCGGCCGACAGCCGTAAATGCCCCCTCATGCGCGCACGCATGTGCATAGCAGCGTCTCCACGACACCTACTTCTAGGTATTATAACTTCTTCCTCTCTCGATCTTTTTACGAACTATTTCTTCGTACACGCTCACAACATGACCCTCTAGGATCCCCTCCAAGTAGGATGAGTTTTGGTGTCCTGGTTTGGGATAAAAATTGACTCAAAGTTGACGATAATTTGTCCCAAAACAGTTCAGAAAAATTAGTCCAAGTACCCCAGTTCATTCTTAGTTTTCTACCAACTCGTTAAATATTTTTAAAATCTATTTGAAGCGAATTATTCACAACATAACCAAGATTATTTATATTCTTTTAGCTTTTCTTAGTTTGTATTAATCGTCAAATTATTTTATTTTCAAAACGACCAAAAACTATATTTTAAAAATCTAAAAACTTGTGATACGGAGTTTGTCCCGCCAAACGAGACCACCTCGTCACGAACCAATTACACCGAAAGGTGCGTATGGTATATCCTGATGTATGGGCTTTCGCGAATGTTGATTTAGGTGTGTGTGCATGCCAAAATCAACCCATATCAATCGAAAGTCTCCCGTATCAATGTTTTATAAATTATTCCACTAGTTGATGTACGCTCGTCAGATCGCAACAAAACTTGCGCCATTGGACTCGCAGCGTTCGACTTGTCCTGTGAACCGAGTATAGCTCGATTCTGAGACAATTGACGAATCGTTATTTCGTGGGCCCTACGATTTGACTTGATGGACGATTTTTGTGATCCACTCACCGAAATCCAAAACTGGACATACCGTTTAGTTCGTACTGTCGATTAGGATTTGTTTAATCTATAATTTGTCCAACTTAGATACCTTTACCCTTTGCATATTTTTTGGTACAAAGTGGCCCATAGGTGGATACCGCTTTGACCCAAAATTACCGTTTTAGCCCCTAAGTCCAAATTGGACAAAAGAAAAGTATTTTTTGACTATCTCACTAATACTAGAGACGTTGGTGATATTTATTTCAGCATCCGGAGATGTTCATTCAAGGTCCCTACTTTCCGATTTCTTGTGCTTGTCGTATGGACGTCTTGTCACGACCCGCACCCGTTGTAGGGGAGCGAGTAGTGAATAACATCCAGCATATACAACAGTATCTTAGGTAGAACACTGTTTGGGTAAACTATATATCTAGCAATAATGATCATCAATATATATAATGCCACAAATGAAGTATAAATACTCAATCACAGATCTATAAGATAGAACAATCATACGAATATGATATAAAGAACTGAATAGTAAAATATAACTCACAAGATAAAATAATATCCAATGAATCATCAAAATATAATAAGAAATACTAATGTCAAATGCTGGATACAAATCTAGTACAATAAACCTATCTACTGTCACGCCCCGATCTCCCGCAGGAAATCAGCCGTCCTTGCTATGCATAAATCATCGCGCCAGCGCTCCTGCGGGATGATCGCTTGACCATTTGGGCGTGATGCCGCACGAGCGTAAGCCGCTCCCGTGCAAGGCCGTGGTCCATGCAGGCGGTAAGAGGTCTAAGCCATAAAGTCGCACAGATTATCCGCGTGCAGCGGAATAATAAATGCACATGCGATTGGTAACAAGTTCACAGAGTCGTCAATAGCGGAAGCATTGAATAACATAAATATATAAGTAAAGCAAACTCTTTATTGATATTGAACAAGTGTTACAAGCGACGCTAGGCCGAGATTACAAGTCGCTCAAGCCTCTCTCTTTCTGAAACAGTAAAAGCATGCCAAGTGACTATATTTGTGGAATGATACATAGACGATGTTCTAACATTATGTCTTGTATATGTGCTTCAGTTCTGGACACAACTCTCCAAGGCTTCAGAGTGGACTCCACGCCTTAGCACGCACGAAGGAGGCATTCGCACCGAACGAGGTTCCCCCGTACCCTGCAAACAGTCTGGTGGGTTATCAGTACATGAATGCACTGGTGGGGCAGCTTCTCGCCCATTCGACAAATCCAAACACGTTACATAATTTTCGTGCACCATCTATTAAGTTATATTTCTATTCTTGCCTTAGGATCAGTTTTATGACAATGATGAAAAGCCTAACTCGTGTGGCAGTACGCCATGCGATATAAGGAACACGACGAGACTTACCAACTTACCATCCGTCCTTTCCTGTCCAAGGAAAATCAAGTTAAATCATGTACGAGCATATATAATGAAATCCAGGGCAATAACATAAGCAAGCAAAGTGTTGTGAACGAGGTTATATTTCGGGTGCATGAAATTACACGGATTATCAGGTGTGTTGCAGAAGATGTTGAAGTATTCCATATATATAAGTGTGTTATACTCATGATCGTTCAGGTGTTTCTGATATTCTCGATGTGATACAATATCTCGCACGCGGATTGCCGCTAAACGAGGATGACTTATCTATATGAACATGAGTCGCTAGCATAGCCATAAAGGACCCTAGTCAATGACGAGGATGGAATGTAACGAAAGTACACGAGGTGCTATAAACCATCCCGGCCAAGCACATGAAGACTACACGTGAAGTTCCATTTGGATCAGATTGGCCCCGGTGCCCCGGTGACCGTCCGTGGAACTGTACCTTGTTTCCAAGTTGTCCGCGACATACAAGTCTCTAAGGTCTTCCAGATTCACACAACTTGATATGATAATCCATGATTCTTGTTATGAACGATCATTTGCTCTACGAGATGTGATTCTTGATTTGCTTGACATGATTCTTATTCAGATATAAACTTGACATGATTCTCGTTCAGTGTTTAACTTGACCTGATGCATTCTCCTGGTGCGGGAACTGCCTTGGCGACCCAACGATCCCAGATACTTTCAGGTTTACACTTGCACGGAACGACTATTAGATAGTCTTCCGAGGAGAACTAAATGAATGCATGACATGGATAGTGTTACATGGTCGAGGCAAGGGTTATGTGGCAAGCATTAAAATGAGGCAACGAATACAAGTTAACATATAAGCAGGCAAGCATTGCATTCATATAGAACATAAGCATTTACTTTGACACGGTCTCAGGGTAAACCGCGGAGTAAAACTGTATGGGGACATACGGAGCAACATAATCTTATGGGCATGTAGTGTGAACCAGTGAACAATGCACTACGAATAGTATACATATCGTTCTACTTGAGGCATAGTGGGTCTAGTTGCACAATGCAAAGGTAGCATGCAAGGGTCCATATATAATCAAAGTTTTATTTCTATGTTCTAACACAAGCAATACGAGTTGGGATTATTCTTTTAGCTAGGTGCGTTGTATTCTTATTAGCATGCATGGGTGATTCACCTAGCAACTAGTATGTATCATCCATATTTTAAGTGTGCTGGCTAAGCAAAGACAAGTTTATCGTAGCCACCCACCTCAGCAATGATTCACCTTGGTCGAGGGATACTCCGAGCGAGCCTCTGAATGTCTAAGCCGGAACTCCTGAAGGGCCAATTCTGGAAATCCTTTTGCCTCAAACGAGTATTCTTGCTGAGCAAAGCGAGTTGGATCGTTGTACTTTTTACCGTTTGAATCGGTTGTCCGCTTGAGCGGAACGGGTCGTCACATCTACTGAGCTACATGTAATAGGTCGTCTGTCTCAACCGGGATGAGTCCCTCCTGAGCCAAAGTCTCTGGCTCTAATCCAACTACGTCATGAGGCCCGTAGTGAGTGGGATACCACTCCTCAATGTCATCTGGGAAAAATATATCCAGTCAGGAAATGAGCCAAGTACACCTCTAACAGCTATTTCAATAAATAATAAAAACTATATAACAGAAAATAGAGTGAATATACATGATGCAATATACAAGTATAAGAGATATATAAAATAGGAATACTGGAATTAAATACAAGGAAATAAGCATCATGAATATGAGCAAGAAATACTACTAATATATGAGTGAGTATCAGCTTCAACATATGATTGGCTTAAAAACTTGCATAAGGATTAAGGTATGGTTAATCATACATGCGGTGTATGATCAACACTCACAAGGACATGCACAAGGAGGGGTACGATCACATATCTACACCAAAACTCCCTGTCCCGACTGGTATAGTGGATCCAACCATGGTATATTATGACACAGGATTCACTGGGTAGGTAGCTATTCTCCCCAAGAATCAATGTCTGTACATGTACAAGAAGAACGAGGAACAAGGCTTGCAGAAGATACACCATAAATACCAAGGAATAATATCTCATGATGAGATCCGGATATACCAATCCGTGTAACCATCGTGTCAAAAAATTAAGGATATCTACACTAAATACAAGAAACATAGAGGATATCATAAATGAAAAACTATCAGAGAATGTACTTGTCTGAAATCCGGTGAACAGTATCAAAGATGTCCAGAATGGTGCCTCGAAGACCTAAATATAGAATATTACATCAATACATGGTTTTGGAATGAATACAAGTTAAACTAGCCAAATTCTAGGTCATAAAGCCATTTCTAGGTTGTATTAGTCAATCTCTAGGATATTGGATCCATACGCTATGTATCTAGACTATATTAGCTATATTAAGACACTAGGGTATCAATACTACACCGTATCATAAGATACATTATACCTTATATATGAAAATACCATATAATATATACAATATAAAATATACTAATATTCTTAGCTAAACTAGTACTAGTGAATACCTCGGCTTTGAGCCAACTCGGTATCGCACTATCTAACCCATCTTGACCCAATACCTTGAGTCAACTCCATAACCTTACCTTAGTAACACAAGGTAATACTTAACTTAGCTAACTCATATATATATATATATATATATATATATATATATATATATATATATATATATATATATATATATATATATATATATATATATTCTAATACATACTATCATATATATCTAGCAATAAATATATCAATCAATACTGACAACCACATATATGTATAGCTAACATATACTACTAATACTAACATATAATTTTATATATCAATACACTAATATTACATATATAAAACATACTAATAATCCATAAACTGATATACCTATTAACACTACCTTAACCAACTGACAGCATTCTAACAGTTAACTCCTCTTCCATTCATAACTTATCTAATATATTACCTACACAACAACACATAACCACTACACTAACATACCTATTTAATTACTAACATACACTAACACATCTACTGTAACAACTGTTATCAGACAACTAACTTCTAACTAAAAGCAACTAACCACAACTTATTACTAACCAACCTATCATTAACATACTCCATAACCAACTAACTATCTGTCTTAACATACTAACTGACATAACTTACTAACACTCCATCATATATCCAATTAACCATCCTCATCAAAATCCCAACCCCAATCATGTGGCTGCTGTTCACAGCATCTAAACTACTGCTGCATATTGCCCCAATTGGTAGCACTGTGCTGTTGCCATTGCTCCTCCTGCCAATCCCCAATACCCCCACTGCTGTTGTTGCCAAACATCCTACTACTGTTGTTGCTCTAAGCAACACACCAACTGCAACTTGACATTGCACAAACCACTTGCAGATGGCAGCAAACCCGACTGCTGTGCACTTGGTGCACAGCCCCAACCAGATACTCCTCACTGTCAACTGACAGTGAACACTCTCCCCCTGCCTCCTTGTCAGTTCACCACTCCATAACTGTCCCTATATGAATCAAATAGTCCCCATAACTCCTCAATGTCAAATACAACACTCCTAATTAGTCTATAGACCCAAATCAATGAGCACAACTCTAACACATATTCACAAGGAAACCCCTCTTTTCTACATATAATTAGAACACAACCAAAACACACTAAATACAATAAAAACATAGATAGATCTATATAAAAACCATATATAAATATATGTAGCATATAACAACTCAAATACAATACTTTATTAGCTATAACTAAGTCAAATTGAAATATAATGCAAAACAACAAACACGTGGAGTGCACCGCAACCGTATCACACTCAATCTTTGATACGCTTGCGATATGGCTCTAACACATCACCAAATGTATCCCAAAGGACACGAGGAAGTCTAGAATCATAATTATGAACAATACAAAATGGTAACTACTCAATTACGTGTCCGTGTCAAAATATGGCATGTGCATACCCCTAGTCGGAGGAAAAAACCCTAAATCAATCCATATCACCAAATTGTCATGATACGGCCTACATGTATCCAATTTTGGACACGACACTAGTCTCACACAACCAAACACATGTCAATTTCGTCTAATTGACCTATTGACAAATACATGATGTGACAATCTCGAAATTCTTCCAAAATTGGCACAAAACACACCATAACTTCCTCCATATGCCTCCTATGAACCTAATTCCACTTCCTATGGGTAGTCTTAGTACATAGAAGGGTTCCTAATGATTAAAATATAGATTTAGAGTCTAATTACAGGGAAAAAACTGAATTGTACCTATTAGAAGATGGATTCCCAATGCAAGTCTCCAAAAGAGTGTCAAGAGCCTTCTACTTGTGCTCATTCCTCCTCCTTGTAGATCCTTGCCTCCTCCTTGTTCCAATAGCCTCCAATAGTGAGTAGAGAAGGAATTATGAGAGAATTTGGGTAGGGATTGGTGTAGGGAAGGGAGGAATTTGGAAGAGAGAAATTCTAGATCTAAAAATGAGATGAATGGATGAAGAGAGAGAGAGAGAGAGAGAGAGAGAGAGAGAGGCTCTCCCCTCCTTTTATGGCCGGCCCCTTCCCCCTCTTCCAAAAAATGTAAAAAGTCCAAATTACCCCTTGGTCTTGTCATGAAGGAATTAATTAAGAAAGGTTGGTTCTAATCCAATTAGTTTAACTAATTAAGTCATTCTCTTAATGCATGGGCTAACTATTGGGCTTGTTTGTTGAGCTCAAGTCTAACTAGAATTAATGTAGGTCCATGAGTCAAGTCTAAAATAGTTAGGTCCACTAACACAAGTCCAAACTATAAAATATAACATCTAAAAATAAATAAATAATACAGTAAATAATTATACCACATGCACATTAATTAATAAATTATAAAATGACCAAAATACCCTTTCCTAGATAATGTGGTAATGGCACGTCTATACTATACTGGTTGCTTGCCAGGCAAGTATACCTTGCTAAAGTACTGTTTAGTTACATTTCTTTATTGTATATTTATTTATTATTATTTATTTTTATTTATTTTGCTATATAAAACTGTGCATCCAAGAATGACTTGGGTGCAACGACGAGATGCGTCGTTATTTATCCATTTATTTATATTATGCATATTGACTTAGAGTTAAGACTTTACCCCATAATTTTGATGCATCGTTATGTTCATATGGCCCTGGCACAGGTGTTACACGAGTTGTGTCTCATGTAGATCACAGATTTACGTATTGATTGGCCATCGATACGTATTGGACGTGCGATAGGAAATAACTGCGAATAGAGATATGCTAAAAGACTTAGCAGTTACAAGAGATATTTGCATTTCATGGATATGGCATGGCTAGTAGCATTGGGTGGGGAGAACAAGAGTAAACATATGTGACTCCTTTACACTTTTCCTATGCAGGTCGAATGCTCCGTTGGAGACGTGAGTCATGATGACCCTATATTTACTTGGCGGCCTCTGACGTCCGTGATGTTATGCACGTAGCCCCTGGATCTCTAAGAGAACTATGTCCATCGTATTATTTTAGCTAGATAGTCCATACGTGAGAAAAAATGTTCTTTAACTGCATATCACATAGAATGGGTAGGAACCTTGTTGGATGTTTATTTTTAGTATATTGTGGCATGATTTTATGTATCTTGTTACGTTCCTCTGAGGACCTGGTCCCTTTCCAGGTGTAGACGATCATGACTATTTTCAGAAGCACGAATCAGGACTTGCTACTCCATTATCTTTCGAGGAGGTCTTTCCTTCGATCCTCTCTGATCACTAGATGATGTACTTTATATTCTAGTTTGGTAGTAGATTTGTCTCCACCCAACTATTAAGTTCTTCTCGACTATTTTATACTTGGTTCATTGCCACATTTGGTTATTTATTTCTATTTGGTTTTGTGAATGAGATTAGTATTGCCTGTGACTTGAGACATTATATACCACTTGTGAATTATTATTCATAATACAATGTATGTATGTATGTATGTATTATGGTTTTCATATATTGGAGATGCCATATACATACGGCTGGCATGCTTACGTATTCCTAGTCCTACGTATTTTGGGACTGGGGGTGAGAATTAACCCAAGTGTGATGCAACAATCAGTACTATCTAGCCACGGCTAAATGCACTGTCCAACTCCAGATCCGTGCATGGAAATAATTATATATATCACGTAGTAAGAGTGTGTGGCACAATGAATCACCATATTTATATCTATCAAGTAGCACTCTCGGTGTGATCAAGTGTGTCAGCACGAATACAATAGTCAGGGCAGGAACAAGTTCTAGAATCAAGATCATGGACAAGTTGTCACGTAGCAACTTATTTAGGACAAGACAATCAATCACTGGTCACCTTAATTGTCACTTTATTATATCGATAGATGAGGATGAGAGTAGTGCGAGAACCCCTCGAGATCAGATTCACAATCCTTAAACCCAACAGACCGGGATTGCAGACCCTCCCCCGAGTTGAACTATGCCCCTTATTCTATCCAACATATAATAAGGTAGTCAAGGGAAAATATTTTAATTAGGAAGTTAGTATATATAAGGCCACATCTACATGGCTCATGTCAGGTGCTTCGTCAAATTTAGCACATGGTCACATCTGGGCCATACAAGTCATTTCTATATTCAACACATATAATCACAATCAACCAATCAACTGAAAAATTAAATCAAGCAAGTGTCCAACGTGTGCAAGAAACATGGTGCCATATAGGAACAATAGGCGCATAGGCAAGCTACTGAATGAAGCAAGGTGCCATATGAAGTCCATGTCGTATGGTTGGCTTGGACGCATAGGTGAGGCAAAGTCCACTCTTCAAAAAATGTGCAATATGACAATCAATAAATACAAGTCAGAAGGAATGACATAAAGTTGATAGATGTGACTAATGTGGTAAGAAATAAAGTGTGTCAAAAGAAAAGACAAAATCATACAAAGTTGTGCCAAGTCGGTGAGAAGTTATGCGTTCAGAAGAAGAGAGACGCATAGCTCCTGGCCGTATGGTCGACGAGGCCGCATACTCCTTTTGGCCGTATGAAATCTTTTGGGACTTAGTGAATTTTTTTCAACTTATGAAGTTTCATTCGTCCAAGTTTATGCATTTGGCCAAGGAGCGCATGTGCATATTCAGTCATGCTTCAAACAAGGTTGGGCGCATGTTGACTCGAGATGTGAAGTCTATGTCGCATAGCATAGAGTGTCGCATAGCGCTCCTTCGTCTCCTCCAGCAACAACTTTCTGGAAGCTCAAAAATAAAAAAATTTCTTCTATAGAAACCTCAAATAAAGTCCAAATTAAGCAAAGTAAAGTTCTAAACTACTCAAAATCAAGTGCTCGTCAATGTAGAACAATAAGTTTTTGAAAATAATAAGTTTTAGGAGATCAAAAACCAAGAAAACTCAGGAACACGTAAAAAGGTTAAAAACTAAAAGTCTAGCTCTACACTTATCCATCCACCAAAACCAAAAATACCAAGTTCTAAATGTATGGAGAAACACATAATAAATAAAATGGAACACTAAAATAGAGGGTTTCTTCATTCCTCATGCAAGGTGTACTTAACTATGGAGGGAGAGAGAAGACCCAAGAGAGAGAATGGAAGAAGAATAATCAGGAGAGAGAGAGAGAGAGAGAGAGAGAGAGAGAGAGAGAGAGAGAGAGAAGTTGGGTTATATATAGAGGGTTTGAGGTTTGGACCATAGGTTCAACTCATGATCAAACCAAACCAAACAAATAAACCAAGAGCCAAGTGAACCAAAGATGAGTCTAGTCTCTTTACAACAAACAACTATGCTTGCAAGAAATTAAATACGCTCCAAATACGAATATTGAGAATGGAGAATGACATCTCTATCCACCTTAGAAAATTTTTATTCTCGGAATTCAAACTCAAGGCTAGCTAGAGATATCAAGACAAACAACAACTAATTACAAGCAATCTACACATATAAATAAGCAAGTATAACAACACATATAATGAAGCAAAGCAATATTATCTCGTATGAGTGCTTGTCGACCACGAAATAAAAAATGTGAAGGCATACGAAGAAAATATACCATATGAGTCAAATATTTGTGAGTACCAAGATCGAATATCGTCCTCGCGCTCCCACGTCAACTCCCCCAAGGAGTGATGGCCCCAAACAATACGAACAAGGCAGATAGTCCGTTTCTTGAGTATCTTCTCTCTCTGATCTAAAATGGACATAGGCTATTCCTCGTAATTAGTTTAGTCGGTACCAATGACTAACTCTGAATGATCGAGGAAATGACTTGAATCCGGGACATACCTACACAACTGAGATACATGAAATACATCATGCACTTCACGAAGCGAAGGCGGAAGGATAAGAAGATAAGCAACATCCCCTACCCTCTCGAGAATATCGAACGATCCTACGTATCGCGGACTAATCTTCCCACGAACCCCGAATCTAATGACTCTATGGGTGGGCAAAATATATAAAAATACGTTGTCATCGACATAAAACTCTAACGGCCTACTATATTTATCTGCCGAATGACGATGACGATCTTGTGCAACCCGAAGCTGCTCCCTGATCTTCTTAACCACTTCAACCATTTGAGTGATCATCTCAGGCCCCTGTAGAAACATGGAAAATATACATCCATACGTCCAACAAATATGCACCCCAAAGTAAAGCTCAGAAGAGAATGGGCCACAGAATCACCCTACGGCTCAATAAGACGACATCCAAGCATCCCAATTAGCCGAAACAGCTTTGGCCACAGATGGATCAGACGTAGCATCCTAGCAACATGATCGTCTCTGACACTGAATTTTGATAAAGAAAATTTTCTGAATGCCTCAAAAAACATGAATACACTAAACAACAAAAGTCTCACGTCAGCATAGAACTTTACTCTCGATGGATGTGCAACACCATGTGTACATCATAACTGGTCCCATGCATCCCAGACTCCATGTGTTCCATGCGTCTCTAGCCTTATGCATCCCAGACTCTATGCATTCCATGTGTCTCTGTCCCCATGCAACCCAGACTCCATGCGTTTCATGCTTCTCTGGCCCCATACGTCCCAGACTCCATGCATCCCATGCGTCCCTGTTCCCATGTGTCCCAGGCTCTATAAGTCCCAGGCTCCACGCTGTCCATGCATCCCAGACTCCATGCGTCCCATGCGTCTCTAGATACATGTGTTTCAAACTCCATAAAGACCAAATCTTGTTGTTACATCAAGGGTGATTCTCTCTAACCAAGTGTGGACCATGTGTCAAGCTGACCAAGTTACGCCCACAAAGGATGAGAACCACCCAGATCTTCAGCAACAAAAAATTCCAACAAGCACCCATGTGACAGCCTGACCCACTCACGGTTACAACTTTAACCTATTAAGGAGGCACACGTGGCACCCTCTAGCATTCATGCAACCTAATATATGCACGCCCAAGGATGACTATATATACCCGGGTAGCCTACCCAAAGGGAGAGGACAAACATGGGTCATCCAACAGAGAGAGAGAGATCATACCGAGACGAGCAAAGATAGAACATAAGCTTCTTCACCCTACATTTGATCGTCAATGGAGTAAAGGAGCCGCCATAGTACTCCTTGTCCATCGTCACACCCCAGATCAAAATATTGTACTTAGATAATTCTGTTTAGGATTCTTTGTACTCTTTTTCGTTCCTTAATTACAAAGTTTGCAAGAACATATTTAATGGCGAACAGCCCCAACATCTTCTGTTCACCAATGTCATCCCATGCTAAGGGTGTCACGACCCGCACCCGAAAATGAGCATGAGTCATGGGTACGTCCAGCCTACGCCACAACATCGAAGGTAGAATGCTGTAAAGGTCCACAACATAATCTAACAAACTCACGCAATGATATACATATAACTTGTCAATGGTAACTCAAATCCATAAGGAGGACAAGATTAATATATATAGCATCAATACTTAATCACAAGAAACTAGAGGCAGATAATTGCACGATATCATAAAGAGAAGGGAAATAACAAGTCATAACAATATCCAAGTTTAGAATTTAGTAATAAACATAAATGGTCTCAAATATAAATAACCCATGGTAGTCTCTCATGTCCGTATTGCATGGACCGTACTCAGGCTTTCCGTTTGAAACACGGAGGCAAACTGTGCTTCTTCGATTGTCATCGACAATTTTTGCCGAAGGATCATCCGTACCGGAGGAACCGAAATGCTTTTCGTGCGGAAGTTATGGAGTAGGCCAATCCACCGCCAAGGTGGCCATATACGATATGGGAAGAGGTAAAAGATTTACCAAGTGCTATCGAAGAGCCTACTAAGGGGTACAAGTATGACGGATTTGGTCGTACCCATAATCGAACGAAGATGAGTATATTATGGGATCTGCCATATTGGAGCACCAATCTGATCAGACATAACCTTGATGTCATACATATCGAGAAGAATGTGTTTGATAACATAATTAATACTGTAATGGAGGTAAAGGGGAAGACGAAAGATAATCCGAAGGCCAGGTTGGACTTAGAAGAAATATGTAGACGTTCTGCATTGCATTTGATAGAGGAGGGGAATAGAAAGTTAAAGCAAACTAAGTCAGTTTTCTCACTGGAGAAAGAGGATAAAGGTAGACTTTGTAGGTGGATTCAGGGTCTAAAGTTTTCCGACGGGTACGTGTCGAACTTGAGAAGATGCGTCGACCTCAAGGAGAACAAACTGGTGGGTATGAAGAGCCACAATTGTCACGTATTCATGGAGAGGTTAATTCCGATTGCATTTCGGGAATTCTTACCGCAGGTCGTTTGGGACCCATTGACAGAGCTGAGCATATTCTTTAGAGATCGTGCTGACGGAACCATGGGGACAGATGAGCATATTGAGGAGGTCGTGCCCACATTGTCCCAGCATCAGCAAGATCCTCCATACGCACCTCCGAAGGAGACGAGGACAGAGATTTGGGCCGACGGTACAAAGTAAGTCAATTAGATGGTTTAGTATAATATATATCGTATATTTCTTTATTCATCGTATATTGACTTTTTTTGTATTCTAAATAATTATCTCTGTATAGATATCGTCCATCGTCGGTTCAAAGACGCCTGGGCCAATTTCTGAGGAACAACTATGGTAGCCCTTTGATCAACTACTCTGAGGCTCCGGAGGAGAGGAATGCATTCTGGTTTGCGCACTTCCAGGTAAAAGTATATTAAATAAATTCTCTAATTTATGCATATTATATAACTTATCCGTGATGCTCACTTACTAAATTATTTATTGTAGCAAACGTATTTCTATCCTCCGCACCGGGCCGAGTTGGTCGAGCGGCTCTTTCCTACCGTTGCCGCCAAGCTTATCCGAGATGCTCTGGATGACCAGAAGGCTCATGATAATGCTGGAAAACCGATCCAAGGTTGGATCACGCCTGAGCAGTGGACTGTGATGAGGGATAGATTCAACGATCCGAGCTACAAGGAAAGGTCTGAGAAGGCCAAGGCGGCTAGGCAGAATGCTGCCAAGTGGTGTGGTGGCTCGATTCCGATGACAGAATATTTCCGTCGTTTGGTATATTTTTTCTTTTAAAATATATTATTTTAATGTAAGTACCATAATATGGTACTTGGAAAAAATGTTTAAGTTTAGTACTAAATAATATATTTTTAACAGGTACAGAGGGGTGATGATGCAAACATGGTGACCGTCTTCTTGGCCACCCATCCCAAGGACGGAAATCTAATTGATGAGAGGGCCTCGTAGACCTATGTAAGTATTACTTTACTTTGTGTTAATTTTAATATAACTAAGGCAATTATCGAGTTTCCAAACCTTTCTAGGCCGAGTATTTTGGCTGCGTGAGCGGGCGACTACTAGTGCACCTACACCTGGAGAGGCTGGTACTTCGTCGCAGCCCGCTCCAGCTCCGTCGGCGGACGACCTGTGGGTGACCGCAGCTGGTGGTCTCCAGAGGGGTACGTACTACGGTACGGGCTCCTATGGCGCCCTGGTTGCGGCGCAGTCATCTAGGGCCTCCCCGACAGCTACGTATTCCACACAGCCCTTGCAGTAATCGGCCAGAGTCCAGGAGGCCGTCCAGTATGCCGTTGACCATCAGATTGTGTCTCTCCGTGACGGGTTGCTGCGAAGGATGGAGGAGCAGCCCCGGTCCCAACCACAGGAGGACGATCTGACGCTCATCGCACGATTCGATATGCTCGACCGCAGCATGACGGAGCTCCGGGATTTGACAATTGATATTAGAGCCTCGACAGACCACAACATCATGGAGCTGCATGCATCACAGCTATCGATGGGCGAGAGGCTGATGATGATGCAGGATTCAATGGTTCATAGCAGTACGAGGCTGTTATCTACCATGGATTCTTACAACCAGCGACTCGCAGACTTGGAGCGGGTACGGCCTCCTGGTGCGCCTACATCGACACAGACTCCACCGATGTCACTCCTTCTCCATCGACATCGGTGTCGATTCCACGGGACGAGTATGAGCAGTTCTTATCCTTCAGGCGCGCCAGTGGTCAGCCTCTTGCAAATCCGCAGTAGTATAGCTAGTTGCTGGATATTTATATTTTTTTATTATTTAGGATGCGATTGTATGGATATAAATTTGCCATATTCTGTACGATGAGATTTGCTGGATGCTTTCTTTTCTTCAAATTTTATTATATTATTCATATTAAATATGTTATTTTATCGGTGTTGAGTGTTCAGTGCCTATTTTCCCTATTTTTTTCTAGTTCAATGATACAAGTTGCATTATAATACACAGTCCCTGTACAAACTCAAACACACTGAATTATAATACACACACTCTCCCTATCTCTGAGCACATTAAGACCAACACACAACACAGATAATACTGTCTTAATTCACTGATATTCACACAGTTCCTAATATATTTTGGTTTACAACTGATGACTGATACTTGGCCTGTATTTACCTAGTGCACTAGAATTTTCCCCCTTGTTGCTGGTACTGTATCCCTTATCTAATTATTTCTACTACCATCATATACCTGATAATGAACCCAAGGGGCTTGGCAAACCCAGAAATGCAATTCAGTATTATTTTTTTATTTTTTTCGTAAAATTAGCGACATTTTTAGCGACATTTAGTGACATTTAGTGACGTTCATATACGTCGCTAATTAGCGATGCTGTTACATGTCGCTAATGATGTCGCTAAAGAAGTCGCTAAAATCGTCGCTGTACGTCGCAAAATGCTGACGTGACAGTATTGCCAGGTCATTAAAGACGTCGGTGTAACGTCACTATATAAGTCGCTAATTAGCGATGTTTAGCGACTTTATTAAACGTCGCTAATTAGTGACGTTGCGTCGCTAAACGTCGCTAAATTTAGCGACACATTAAAGTCGCTAAAAAATGTCGGCATAGCGACGTTTAGCGACGTTTTTTGTTTTAGCGACTTGCTTTTTTTCGACTTCTTTAAAACGTCGCTAATTACGTCCGTAAACTTACTTAATGACATTTTTTGGTCATTTAGTGATGTTTTTAGATGTCGCTAATTTGACTTTTTCTGGTAGTGTCCCTCCCCGACTAATATTTATGGATCCAATCATGACACGTTACACACACGAATATAATATGAGAACACGAAGCACACAGATATAGTGTGAGCATACAGGGCCCACGAATAGATATGAGCACAAGGACAACACGATATACATGATAAGATACAAGTACATGGAATGCCCGATGCACACGTCAATAAATAACATCTCCTGATTTGATCCATACAATACCAGCCCGTGTAACATCATGTCAGAATCAAGTAGTGCAGATCTAGAATATGTGATATATACACTTTTAAGTACTGAAAACTAACAAAAAGATGTACTTGCCTATGGTCTAGAGCAATGAATAAGTCTCGGTGTCCAAATTGGTATCAAACAGACCAATATATGAATTTTTATGTCATTTGGTGTAAAGAAGTATTAAATAAGCTTAAATGAGCTAAAATATAATTTTTAGGTCAAAACTAGGTTACACTAGTTAATACTAGGTCAAACTAGGTTGGTAACTTGATTTTAGGGTCACACCTAGCTCCTAGGGTGGTTACAGGGCTAAACTAGTTCCAACAAGGTGATACTAGGCTTTACCTAGGTTTCTAGGTCCATACCTTGAAGGTATTAGCTATACTTGCTAATATTACTATTATATGTATAGCTTATATATATACTAGTTAATATCACCAAGTATCTATATGTATATAACTTATCTATATACTAGTTACCTATATTACCTTAGTATATAGGCTAATTACCCTCACTCCATAACTGATACCTTAGTTTACTAATATACCTTAACTATGAATCTCATACTTTAATACCTTAACTCACCAACCTTGGTATCATGAATACCTTGCTCATTCCTCATATCTCAATATCTCATTACCTTGGTTTAACTCCCATTGCCTTGGTCTTAAAACTTTGGTATCCTAGTTATCACTACCTTTACTTAGTATCATCGTTATTCATATACATTAACACCTAAATTATGGTACTATCCACTCCTACTAACAATTATTTTAACTAATACCTGTTATTCATATAACCTTAACTATATCTTGGTATCTAAATACTCTGGTTACACCAATACCTTAACTATACTTTATCTTTTACCTTAGCCAACTGATATCTACACTAGGATACCAATATACCCAATACTAGACACTGCTCTTACCTTACCAAACTCCTAAGTATATGGTACTCACACCCAACTACTGCTCCTACTGTTGCCAATGCTTAATGCAACTCAAGGTTGCTGCTATAAATCAATCTGATCTCAGGTATGTCCAGGTTGAATCCTAATTGTCAATACACAAATTTACTTGCTATTCTCATGTAACAAATATTAGTTTTTCCCCCTCTCTAGCCTATCTAATTCAACCCAGGCAGTGGGCTTCATTGCCTCACTAACCCACTACGTTGTGCACCCTTGAATACATCCCCTGGCACATTCCAAGGTGCACACTCACTCTAATACAATACACCCTCACACTCACATACCTGGACATAGACATGTTCCTACTCACCCACATCTCACTCTCAACTACAAATCTACCTATATCTGATAATTAATCTCACACACCAATTCAGGTATCTGTGTATCATCTAAACATATACTCACATACCATATAAACCTTAGCTCACATACCCGACCCTCAAACCTATAATGGCACACTCCCACTCAAGCATTGCCTCACTGAAAACTCTTACACACACACACACTAGCACAAAGTCAAAAGCTCAAACACCTAATGCACCCAGAGCACAACTCCTATCTTCCTCAGTTCCTTTACTGATACCATACTGCACCTGAGAATGGCTAAGTTTGCAGTCTTCTAATACTGCAACACCAAAATAACTAATATTTCAGACACCACAACACACTCCACTACAGTACACAAACTGAAATGCTAATACACTCGAGCCCCAAGTATGTAGCTTCCTCCTTGAACCTCTCAATGCACAACCAAGCACCCCACCTCACATTATCAGACATCTAATACTCATCCACCACTGCTACCAACTGCTGTTATAGTTCCCCCTTACCTTGTTGTAACAGCTCCTTAACTGAAAAAACACTTCTTTAGGTACAAGCACCTACTCTCTTATGAACCAGTCCCTCTCCCCATCTGACTGAAACTGTGATACACAACAGTGTATCAGTGCACATAGACACTGTTGCACAGTGACAGTTCCCCCTTCACTGCTGTCTCCACCTAACCACATGCATAACCCTCACACACAATATACTAAACCCAAATACACACACACACACACACACACACACACACACACACATATATATATATATATATATATATATATATATATATACTTATGTGTACTTTAGCACTAAGTATATATAAGTATAAGTATAATACTCAATAAACACACACACCCCAATCCCAAGAACTTGGTGTGCAACTAGGGTACACTCATGATACTCATAAGTATCATATCTGATACTCAATGAAACTCTTTCCAAATACTTCAAAACACCACCCAAATACCATGACGCATCTAAAATAGCAAATACAATACAAAATAATAGGGAATGACCTGCTAGGCATTCCATCAAACACTTAGTGTGCCATCTCGGAGTTTTTTTCAAATGGACATAAAATTAAATGTATCTTTCTCCATAGACCTCCTATGCACCTAGTTCTTCTTCCTATGGGGCAGTCTTAAGCCAAGGAAGGGTTCCTATGGGTATATTACACTATTTTAGAATTAAAATAATAAGGAAAAATAGATTTTACCTATTGGGAGATGGATTCCCAATTTAGTTCATTCAAATAGGCACACGAGTGAGAAATGAATACCAACTCCTAGCAAGGCTCCTCTTCCTCAAGCCTCTTGCAATCCTTAAGCTTCTAGCTCTCGTTGGTGATGAAAACAAGAGGGATTGGATTGGTTTGGAGAAATTTGGTGGAGGGAATAAAGGAATTTGAGGAAAAAAAATAAATGAGGGAGAAAATAAATAAAGTATAAGGAATTAATGGAGGATCTCCCCCCCTCTTATTACGGCCGACCACCTTAGGGTTAGGGTTGGTTTGATTCACAATGTCTAAAATATCCTACAAGTTGTCATGAAGAGTTTCCTAATAAAGGGGTTTAACTAAGAGGGTTTCTAATGTAATTACAAGGGGCTATTGATCATTTTTTTCTAATTAAATTAGTCAACCATGACTAAACTAATTGGTTACACTAATGGTCCTGACAAGTTTAGTTTGGTTCACTTAGGTTCAATAACAATTAGTCTAACTAAGGTGCTAACATACAACCATCATCTGTATTATATATATATATATATATATATATATATATATATATATATATATATATATATGATGTAACCATATCAAATATTATGAAATAAAGATATATCAATAATAATAATAATACAAATGACAAAAATATCCCTATTTTGAAAAGTGATGGTTACAAAGAGTAACCTGCACTTTCGTACAATGCTTTAAAAGGAGCCATCTGTATGTTGGCCTGATAAATATTATTGTACGAGAATTCCACTAAATGAAGATGATCTTCCCATGATCCACCAAAGTCTAAGGTACAAGCCCACAACATAACTTCCAAAGTCTGGATTTTCCTTTCTGATTGCCCATCTGTCTGGGGATGATACGTAGTACCGAATCTCAACTTGGTACCCAAGCGCTCTTGCAAGCTTTGCCATAAACGTGATATAAAACGAGTATCATGATCTGACACTATACTTGCTGGAACTCCGTGCTGCCTTACTATCTGCCGCATATACATTCTTGCTAATTGCTCTATAGACTGTCCTACTAGAAAGGGAAGAAAATGTGTCACTTTCGTGAGTCGATCTACTATTACCCAAACTGCATCATGCCCAGTAGAGGATCTAGGTAAACCGGTCACAAAGTCCATTCTAATATGTTTCCACTTTCACTCTGGAATATGTAGTGGTTGTAATAATCCTGCTGGTCTTTGTTGTTCTGCCTTTACTTGCTGACATACGAGACATTATGAAACAAATCGAGATATCTCTCTTTTCATTCTGTTCCACCAGAAATGCTGCTTGATATCCTGGTACATCTTCGTGCCTCTTGGATGTATAAATATTAAGAACTGTGTACCTCGGTCATTACTTTTTGTCTGATATCTCTACTTGGCTTACAAAGACGGTTTCCAAATCTAAGTGTTTCATCTTCATGAATATTTAGTTCCTTTCTAATACCTAACTCACATTCTGTCCTAAGCTTCTGAATCTGAGAATCTTCTGCTTGGACTGCCTTGATCCTCTCTACCAAAGTTAACTATATTTATAGACTGGCTAGTACTCCCGCTCCTTGAGGTAACACTACCTCAATGCCCATCTCTCGAAGATCTTATAATATGTGCTTCTGAGTTGTCAAAATGAATGCACTGCCTCTCCTACTTAGAGTATCTGCCACCATATTTTTCTTGCCTGGATGATACTGAAGTGCAATATCGTAATCACCAAACAATTTTAGCCACCTCCTTTGTCTCATGTTCAAGTCCGTCTGGGTGAATATGTACTTCAAACTTTTGTGATTTGTAAATTTCCTCACTCGATCGCCATATATGTAATGTCTCCATAACTTGAGAGAAAATACTACTGCTGCTAACTCCAAATCATGTGTTGGATAATTCTTATCATGATCTCGAAGCTGCCGAGATGCATAAGGTATCATCTTTCTGTGATGCATCAATGCACATCCAAGTCCTTTTCCCGATGCGTCATAATAAACTATGAATCCTCCTAATCCTACTGGATGTGTAACGATCGATGTTGATATCAAAATCTCTTTTAATTTCTCAAATGCTGCTTGGCACTCTACCGACCAAACAAACTTTACCTCCTTGCGGGTTAGAGAAGTCATAGACGCTGAAATTTGTGCGAAGTCTGCCACGAACCTTCGATAATATCCCGCTAACCCCAAAAAACTTTGCACATCTGCTATTATCTTCGGGATTAGCCAATTCTCTACTGCTTTAACCCTTCTTAGGGTCCACTGACACTCCTATTCCTGAGATGATGTGCCCCAAGAATGACACATGATCTAACCAGAATTTATACTTACTGATCTTGGCATACAACTGATGTTCCTTCAGAACTTGAAATACTTTTCGAAGATATTTTTTATTCTCTTCTTCACTGTTGGAGTAGCAAGAATGTCATATATGAATACTACTATGAATTTATCTAGGTAAGACATGAAGATACGATTCATCAAATCTATGAATATTGCTGGAGCATTGGTCAATCCGAATAGCATAACTAAGAATTCGTAATGCCCATATCAAGATCGAAATACAGTCTTTGGTATATCTTTCTCACTAACCCTTACTTGATAATACCCTGATCGATGGTCTATCTTGGAAAAAACTTTTGCTTCACTCAATTGGTCAAACAAGTCATCAATCCTAGGCAATGGATACTTGTTTTTCACAGTTAAGGCATTCAACTGCCTATAGTCGACACACAACCATGTCGATCCATCCTTCTTCTTTACTAGAAGTACTAGGGCTCCCCATGGTGATCCACTAGCCCGAATAAACTTCTTCCTCTTTAGTTCCTCCATGTGCTTATACAACTGGTTAAGTTTCATTGGTGACATATGATAGACCTTGTTGGAAACTGGTTCTGCTCCTGATTTCAACTCTATACAGAACTCCACTTCTCTTACTGGGGGTAATCATGTAATCTCTTCCAGAAATATATTAAAAAATTCTTTAATTATTCTGCAAAACTGATCTTCAACTACTGCTACTGCTGCAATATCACATTCATGTTGATCATTCACCGTCTGTTGAAGATAAACTCTTCCTTGCACGGGATGTTAAACAATTATCTACCCTTACGGCAATATATCGTTGCATGACTGTCTCTCACCCAGTCCATGCCTAAAATAATGTCGAAATTACCCTTAGGTAAATCGATCAACCTTGAAGGTAATAAATGCCCGCATACTACGATTGGACATGCTAAACATACTCTACTGACTCCTACGAGACCATTACCAATGAGTATATTCAATCTCTTTGGCAATGCCTCAAACTCCAATCCAATACATGTCATAAATCGTGCACATACGAATGAATGTGATGCTCTCGAATCTACGACAGAAAAATATGTAACGATAATGTTACTTGCCACCACGTCACCTGATGCCAAGGCCTCCGCCAGAGATAGGGTAAAATCTTTCTAGGACTGTGTATGGCAACTCTAGAGGGGGGAGGGTGAATAGAGTTTACGTATGTAGCAGAATAAAATCACCTATTAAAATACAATTCTATGGCATGCAATGGTGATCAACTACTAGTAGTTAAAATATATCTCATATGTAAGTAATACTACTAGCAGTGTTATGAATATATGCAATAGAGTGAGAGAGAGCAAACGCAAACACTAAGATGTATACTGGTTTCCCTCTGAGAGGACTAGTCCAGTCCCGAGAACTCAAGCTCGGAGTTTTATCCACTATAATCACCAATAGTGAATCATAAGCTTTGATCGAAGGCTTGCCACTTCTTACACCACGAGATTTGATCTGAAGTCTCGTAACTTCACAGCTTGATAGAGAGTAACTGATGGAATAAAGCTCTTTACAACTCAGAAGACTTCTAGACCGAGATCACACTTGGCACTAGGAAGGCTAGGGAGTTTCTCTTTGAGATAGGAAAGTTAAGGATTAAGGATTTGCACACAATAGGATAGAAGACTTAAGAATAGTTGAGTTTTTGTTAGAATAAAGAATTCCAATCCTACTTATAGGGTGTATGCAAACAAAATTCGGCCAGAATTCAGATGGAGTTTAATTCAAATTTCTAACCGTTGGGCCAAGAAATCAGGAGCTATTGAACTGGTTAATTTTATACCAAAAGGATAACCGAGTTTGATCCGAGTTCGGCATGAGTTCGGTCTCTAAGTATGGTAGACTTTGTAATAAATGTGGCCTGATTTGGTGGATAGGTTCTTTGGTTTATTTGAGTGGACTAGGTATCTGGGTATAGGTATTTAAGATTTACCACTACGACTCAGCTTACATCAATCTTAGACTCAAATAAATAAAATATTATATTTGAATAGAAACTAATAGCTGTTGCAGAGTCTAACTTTAGTACTGACGGAGTTAATATGCTTTGCATCGAGTATCTGCTTTATCTGTATTTTAAATTTGATGTTTGATGATTATCAGAATCAGGTTGACTATGATCACTTTGTGTCAACAATCTTCCCCATAATGATATTTGACAAACTATGCCAAAATACATATATGGTGAGTCTGATATAGCCTTTGATGCAAATAGTTGAAATATAGATGTAGTTTCTTTGAACGTAGATCTTTTCGTTGAAAACTTACTTTTTAGAAAAAAGGCTCCCCCGTAAGTAGATCTTTCCTTTGAACGGGAGCATTTGAATGACCTGTAACTTGTCATTTCTTTATAACAAAATTAGGTACAAATATATCAACAAAATATATCACAATTATATGTTATCAACCATACATTAAACTATAAACAAAATATTTTATCACATTTTGTCATTTCTCCCCCTTTGTCAATATATCATAGTGGAAAATAAAAGAATCCCCCGTAACGAGTAATTTTGACAAATTTAAAAAAGACAAATTAACCAGAACATGTATTGTTTTAATCAGAATAAGTAACAAGATTGACAAATATTTAGATGCAAATAACTAAAATAGCATAAAAGTTTTACGAACATTTTTTAGCAAATATTTCTAGTACACTGAAATAAAAAAACTAATACATCCACATAGCCACAAGAAACTATCATAAATCATCATCATCAGCTTCAACAGGCAGGTGATCATCAAAGTATGCTCCGGTAGGGTCAAAGTACTATTGACCAAATGGGTCATCGACCTGTAGCCTGAGTGGGAAGGATCACGAGCCACTGGGTGAGGTGCTGTAGGATGATAGGCTAGGTGATAATGAAGATCTACTAGGGAGTTGGCTAAAGTGTAGGCCTAAATAGTGGTGCGATAAGACTGGTCATGAAGCTGAGTGATAATCATAGTGTTCTGCTCCTGGTGTTGAGCAGCTATCATCTTATTTTGCAACCTGAATTGCTCACAAAATATCTCTTGGATTGAGTCCAAGGTACCAGGCTGTGTAGAGGATGATAGAGTAGGAGTAGAAGGAGCTGGGGCTGGATCAGCTGGTGCATTAGAATCAGATCTGGATGAGTCATCCTCATCAGGAACAAGAGAAATAGGTTGAATCCTGCGTGCTTTCGTCAGATAAGCTGGCTCAGATAGATAAGTGGGTTCTTTCATAGGAATGTGGAAGTGCTCAAAGATGAGTGGTAGATACATGGCATAAGGAAGTTGAAGTTTGTGTTTATAACAATCAATCATTTGCCGAATCATGGTCTTAGGAAGGCTAAAGGGAGTGGATGTGTAAAAGTAATATAAAACAGACATCTCCCTATATGTCACATCATCTTTGGAGGTTTTCTTTAGAATGATAATAGAGTATATGATACGATGAAGTTCATAAAAGTATTGGTTAAAATAACGAGCACGAAACTTTCTGTCAGGAAAAGGATGAGGGGTGCAAAGTATGTCCGTGAAAGAATCAAGAGTGATGTCGTCTCTGAGATTGAGTTTGTCGATCTCAACTAGGGCATCTCCTTCGTTAGGGATTTCAAGAATTTTACCCAAAGTTGTATCGTCAAATTCAATGTCAATTACACCCACTCTCGAAGAGATAGACCATTGATCATGAGATAGATTACAATAAAATATGCGAATGTCATACAAATATATGGGTTTTCTAGTTTTGACTAGACGATGGAGATGGAATTCTACATGTTTAGGATTTTGGGCATGAAAAGTAGTAAAATTAATAGGATTGCCCTTGCAAATATTTTTTTTTCCACAAAATCACTGAACTATAGATTTGAGGCATCAATAGAAGTAAAAATAAAGTCATCATATTCTCCTGGGTTTGGAATATTAGGAGAGAATAAGGAATATATAGCATCATCACTAGAGGGTTGAGAAGAGGAAGCATCATTTGCTTTTCTCTTCTTTTTTCCAAATTTAGGAGCCATGAATTAGGGTTTAAGAATATGAAGATTGTACCTTGAAAGATTGAAGGGGATGAAGGAGAATCTCACCAAGACCCTTATATCTCAAGTTGAGAGAGAAAAAGCCTTTGTAGAAAGCTATCACAAAACTAGGGTTTGGGAGGAAAGGGTTTGTTCTCGGTTTGGAGAAGAAGGGTTTGGGAGGAAAGGATTTGTTCTCGTTTTAGAGAAGAAGGGTTTGGGAGGATGAGGTAATGAGATCAAATCCGAGGTAGCTGCTGTTATATAAAAATATTTGAACCGAATTCGGACCGAACTCTGTCCGAGTTCTGATAGCTCAGGATTTAAAAAAATATATGTTTTATAGAAAGCTATAACAGTTATATTAAAAACATATAAGTGATCTCATAATAATATAAGTATGAAAATATATGTGGTCTATGACAGGCAATTATCAGTCATTGCTTTTAGACAAGTCATTTAACAAAATTTATATACTAGTCAATTGCTGAATGAATGATAATTGTATTTAGAAAACGTTTGTAAATATCTCTTTGTATATCATTACTCAGTAAGATATTTTTGTTATTATTAATTAGCTGTAGGGGCTGGTTCCCAGCTAGCGGTGGTCCGAAGACACTTAAGTACCGTGTCGCTTAAGGCTGTTTACACCTTGTTGACAGATAGACCCTTTAGGATTTTTAACAATAATTTATATACTTTTAGAGCATAATATTGAAGAATTATTTAATAAGAGTTTTATCGTACACAGTTTTAAGAACAATTATACTACTATAAATAAGAAAATTGTGTTACCTTAATGACTTAATAGTCATGTTTCGTTGTTGGTGTAATTGCTATGAGAATATCCATTTAGCTTTTTGCAATTACCAACTTTCTCCTTTATCATTACGTCTTGCCGTAAATCATTTCACCTATATGATTAGAACAAGACTTTGGTATCCAGGATTTGGATCCGTATTTGTTAGCTTTAGGAATCCACTTATACATATTCATATCAACCAATTTTTTAGCCTTACATTGAAGTGTAATATGTCCTTTTAAACTACAATAATGACATATAACATAGGCATTTGTGTTGGGTATAGAGGATGAGTATGTGAAGTAGTGTGACATGTCTTGCATGGATATTTGTAATAGAATGCATGATTGTGTGAAGTATGTTATGTTCTACATACATGATAGTGTGAAGCATTTGGTTTGCTTACTGGTGTCTTGTTGTGAGTTCTATTTTGTTTAGCCATGTGTCTCGTGTTAGACTGAATAGTTGGTTGTACGACCTACTTTCCCAATCTATTCTCTAACTTTTTAGTGGTGGCATATAAATAATCATATTTGGCAGTAAGAGCATTTATCTTAAGTGAGGCATTATAGTACTTCTCCTTTTCCTGTTTTAAGTGCTCCTTAAGTTTAGCATTTTTTTGATTGCTTTCATCAAAGCAGTCAAGAGCTTCTTGTAAGCTAATCTCAAGTTTGGAGATTTTAATTGATTCATCAGAAGAGAAGTTTTCTCTAGCTTCCTTAAGTAAGCAAATAAACTGATCATTCTTAAGCTGATAAGATTTGATATCTTTTCAAGCTTGCTTATAGTTATTTCTAAGCTTATTTTAGTCTTCAAACAAATCATTAAAAGCATCAGACAATTCATCATACGAAATATCTTTTGCTAGAGAGTCATTATTTACCTTGCTTACCATTCAGCACAAGTCTGTCATATGTTGAAGGTTATTGTTATTCTCGTAATGGATGCTTGCATTGATTGCTAGACTTTTACTTGGGCATAAGTTTGCAATATCTTCTTCCTTGCTGTCATCATTGTTGCACTGAATGTCTGCATCTTTCTTTGTACATGTAGCTTCTTCATTTTGATACAAGCTTGCAATATCTTGAGGTTCTTCTTCATCTTCTTCGTTGTCTCCATAGGTTGCTTCCAGCATTTTCCATATCTCATATGATATTTTGCACTTGGAGATAAGTTTGAATTCATCTTCTTCTAGAGTACAGTAGAGCATACACATTACCTTTGCATCATCGCTTGCTGCTTTCTTTTCATCTTCGGTATATTCATTATCTGCTTTATCAAATCTTTTGTAACCATTAGTAACATAAGTCCATAAGTTAAATCCTAGAGATTTTAGAAAAGCACTTATATGTATTTTCCAAAATAAATAGTTAGTGTTGTTAAAAATATATGGCTTATCAAGGACTTGGCTTTCACCATTGATAGAAAATAGTGATCTTGTTGTTGCCATATGTTATACTCTTTGGATGTTAATCCGTTAATCAAGAGAACTTGCTTTGATTATGAGCAATAGTTCTTATATACAGAGTACCAATTCTGATACCAATTGAGGAGCAATTGGGATCAGAAACTAAATAAGAGACTACCTGCTCTGATACCAATTGAGGAACAATTGATATCAATAATAGTTACAATGTAAGAGTACCCACTCTGATACCAATTATAGGACCGTGTATGGCAACTCTATGGGGGGGTGGTAAATAGAGTTTATGTATGTAGCGAAATAAAATCACCTATTAAAAATATAATTCTATGGCATGCAATGGTGATCAACTATTAGCAGTTAAAATATGTCTCATGTGTAAGTAATACTACTAGCAGTGTTATGAATATATGCAATAGAGTGAGAGAGAGCAAACACAAACACCAAGATGTATACTGGTTTCTTTTTGAGAGGTCTAGTCCATTCCTGAGAACTCAAGCTCAGAGTTTTATCCACTATAATAACCAATAGTGAATCACAAGCTTTGATCCGAAGGCTTGCCACTTCTTACACTACGAGGTTTGATCTGAAGTCTCGCAACTTCACAGCTTGATAGAGAGAGTAACTGATGGAACAAAGCTCTTTACAACTCAGAAGACTTCTAGACCGAGATCGCACTTGGCACTAGGAAGGTTAGGGAGTTACTCTTTGAGATAGAAAAGTTAAGGATTAGGGGTTTGCTCACAATAGGATAAAAGACTTAAGAATGGTTGAGTTGTTGTTAGAATAAAGAATTCCAATCCTATTTATAGGGTGTAGGCAAACAAAATTCGGCCAGAATTTAGATGAGATTTAATTCAAATTTCTAACCGTTGGGCCAAAAAATTAGGAGCTACTGAACTAGTTGATTTTATACCAAAAGGGTAACCAAGTTTGGTCCGAGTTCGGCACGAATTCGACACGAGTTCGATCTCTAAGTATGGTATATTTTGTAAATGAATGTAGCCTGATTTGGTGGATCAGTTCTTAGGTTTATTTGAGTGGACTAGGTATCTAGGTATAGGTATTTAGGATTTACCAGTGCGACTCAGCTTACATCAGTCCTAAACTCAAATAAATAAAAGATCATATTTGAATATAAACCAATAGTTGTTGCAGAGTCTGAGTTTGTACTAACGGAGTTGATATGCTTTGCATCTAGTATCTGCTTCATCTGTATTTTAGATCTGATGTTTGACGAGAATCAGGTTAACTGTGACCACTTTGTGTCAACAATCTTGCCCTTGCCCTTGTTGCGCTCCATGTTGCTGCCTCCCTTGAATACGTAGTTGTGGCCTCTGCTGCCCATACTGCTGATTCCTTTGCTGGTTGTATATTTGAGTTTGCGTCAGTAATAGATGCTGAGCCAATGGCCAAATTTCTAGTATGGGTCCTCTGTACTTAGCTATCCCTGGTGCTGGTAATACTAACCGCTGCGCCGGTCCTTCAATCCTTTATATCATCGGACAATTGGTGATTCGATGATCTGGTCTATCATATCGTAGGCACAAAGCTTGTGCTGCCCTACACACATATTTGGTATGGTCTTCCTTGCCATTATATACATCCGACTGGGGCTCCAAATCACTGTTGTTGTTGCTGCTGCTGCTGCTGCCTCGGCTGATACGACCAAATTGGTGCTGTTGTTGCTGATGCCACTGGCCTTCTTGGCGCTGTGTCATAGATGCAAATGCCAGGAGTTGGTTCTGAAGTCAACTATGCCGGTCCTCCTCCTCCGCTCTATGCATGAGACCTCTTCTGGCCTCCTGTCCTTGAAGCTAACCTCTGCATCGTCAGCTCTTATCACCTATATGCGATCATTACTTCGTTGAAAGTCTGGTAGTTATGCCCTCTACCAGTTATTGAATCTCCAAATGAAGTCCGTACTGAAACCTTATTTTTCTCTCTGGTTCTGTTGCTACCATCGTCGGAGCAAATCTACTAAGCCTGCATAACTCTGTCGTATAGCCATCCACCGTCCTTCCAGACTGCTTGAGGTTGAAAAACCTCTGTTATAGCTCATACTGTCCAACCACTCCGAAATACTTAAACCTGAAACTGTCCCTGAATTTGTCTCATGAAATAGGTTGTCTTAATCCAACTTCTTCCTCTACCCACCAATCTCTAACAAGGTCCGGGAGTTGCAATCGGACCTGATCAACTTATTTCTTAGTTGGAACCTTTGTCGCGGTAAATATAGTCTCTATACTCTACAGCCAAGCATCTACGGTAATGGCGTCCTCCATGCCATTAAAATACTTAGGGTTGAGTCGACAGAACCTCACTGATGCCCTTGAGTCAGTTCTAACACTCCTTTCCAAGGCCGTCTGTAATCCTAGATTTAACAAGATATTCTACTCTTTTTACTGAAGATGCTAATGCTGTTGTGTCGCCATCATTCCTCGTATAATTCCTAGAAATGTTGGTGTATCAAGTACTAATGGCACTACTTGTACGACCATGGGTTTTAGAACTTCTTGTACATGTTGCTTCTTGTGCTCCTCTATTAGTTTTACCCTAATCCTTCCAGGTACAGGTGTTGCCCCTCGCTGTGTACCAACAGATCCTTGTCTTGCTGAAATTTCTGGTGCTCCATCCACAGATGCTTGAGAAGTCCTAAGAAGAAGGACACAAGATAAATCAAAAACAAGACGATAAAGGATCGAGGTATGAATGGTACATAAGTTAAGCTATTTTTTGAGAAGACGAATTCAGGATTTCAAGGAGGAACATATTTGATTGAGATTTCTATGATCTAGCCAACCCACAAGTCTGAAAAATCTTGACCTGCATGGGCCACCACTAAAACCTTATCACGTACCAGAACCAGAATACTGGAGAACGGGAGAATGACTCTGTCATGACCCACACCCGATGTAGGGATACAAGTCGGAAACAACACCCAGCCTACGCTACATAATCGGCGGTAAAACGCTGTTTGGGTAATCTATCTAGCAATATAATAAACCACCAACAATAACAATATACTCAATCACAGATCTAAGATGGAACGAGCATGAATATGATAAAGAATAGAATAGTCACATACAACTCATGAGTCTAAAATAATATATCAATGAGTCTGAAAGAATACTAACAAAATAAGCTGGAGACAAATCTAGTACAAGAATACTAAGAAGCTACTAATCCCGGGTCATCTGTCTCAGTTGGGATAAGTCCCTCCTGAGCTAGGGTCTCTAACTCTTAATCCACAACATCCTGAGGTCCATAGTATGTAAGGTACCACTCCTTAGTGTCATCTGGGAAAAATATATCCAGTCAGGAAAGGAGCAGAGTACATCTCTAACAGCAGTTCTAATCGATGATAAAAACTGTGTAACAGTAAATAGATGTAAATATACCAGATGCACAATAGATACAAGAGATATACAATAAGGAAATACTAGAATAAATACAATAATGAACAATATATCAATGAATAAGAATACTAATACTAAGTGTGTGAGTACTAGCTTAACATGTGATAGGCTTGGGAACTTGCACAAGAGTATAATGGCCTGGTTAATCATACGTGCGGTATATGATCAACACTCACAAGGAACAAGACATGTACAAGGAGGGTATGATCACATATCTATACTAAATATTTTCCACCCCGACTGGTATAATAGATACAACCATGGTATGCTATGGCACAGAATTCTCTAGGAAGGTAGCAAATCTCCCCGAGAATTAGTGTATGTACATGCACAAGATAATCAATAAAACAAGACTTGCACAAGATACACCATATAAAAGGAATAATATCTCATAACGAGATCCGGATATACCAATTCGTGTAACCATCGTGTCAAGAAAACAAGGATATCTACACTAGATACAATGAACATAGAGGATATCATAAATGAGAAACTATCAGAGAATGTACTCGCCTAAAGTCCAATAAACAGCCTCACAGATGTCTGATACGGTGCCTCGAAGACCTAGATATGGAATATAACATCAATACAAGGTTTCAGAAAGAAAATAAGTTAAACTAGTCAACTTCTAGGTCAACAAGCCAATTCTAAGTCAAAAGTCAAACTAGGTCAACTCTAAGCCAAACTATGGTCAACTATGGTCAAACTATGGTCAATTATGGTCAAATACCTATTTCTAGGTTGCATGAGTCTATCACAAGGATGTTGGTTTCAATATTAAGAATCTAGGTCATATTAACTATATCTTGGGAACTAGGATACCGTATCTCAGGATGCGTAAAACAATAGGTAAAGCATCACATATACATATCAACCAATATTAAAAATATAAAATCCTAATTTACAAACATTAAATAGATACCTTGGTTTCGAACCAACTTGGTATCTCAACACTAAACCATAGCCTTGATACCCAAACCCAATACCTTGGGTATCCTCAATTACCTTGATACTTACCTTGGTATTTCAAGTTAATATCCAATACCTTACTTATACTAACTACCAATAAATAATATATGCTAACAACTAAATATTATACACATAGTATACTAAAACACAATTAGCAATTAGGAACATATATACGTATATATTAATATCATATATACACACACACACACACATATATATATATATATATAAATATATATATATATATATATATATATATATATATATATATATATATATATATATATATATATATATATATATATATATATATATATATATATATAAATATAATATAACTATCCTAACCGCATAAGTGTCACTGAAAATCTTGGTTGTCGTCGCTATAGCGTCTGATATGCTGCCGATATTGCTGCTATACTGCTGCTATAGCGACAGTTTCCTGCTGTCGTCGTTGTTGGTGTGTTGCTGCTGTCGCCGTTGCTGCTACGGCCGTTGCTAATACTGCTGCTGTTGCTATTGCTGCTGCGGCTGCTGTCGCTATTGTTGTCGCTGCTGTTGCTTTTGCTGCTGCTGTTGGTTCCTTTTGTGACGTTAAAATATCATAATAGCTGCTGTCCTCTCTCTCAATCACTTATATATCTATATATATAACACACAATAATACATATAACAATAGAGTATCATATATATATACATAGTTACAACTATATAGGATATATGTACATAATAAATATATATATAACAACATATTTACACATAACATATACACTATATATATACTATAATATATATACATACACTACAATATTAAATAGCTCTTACATATGTAGAATAGTAGCTACATATATATATACATAAATAGATACATAGATCTATGACATAATAATACATAAATATATATACACCACAATATACATATATACATACATATAATTACACATCACAATGACAAGAGAAATAGATCTAGAATTTAAATTGCACAACATAATATATATATACACACAATAATACATATAACAATATAGTATCATATATATATACATAGTTACAACTATATAGGATATATGTACATAATAAATATATATATAAATATAACATACATATATATAGTAACATATATATATAACAACATATATACATATTTACACATAACATATACACTATATATATACTATAATATATATACATACACTACAATATTAAATAGCTCTTACATATGTAGAATAGTAGCTACATATATATATATATACATAAATAGATACATAGATCTATGACATAATAATACATAAATATATATACACCACAATATACATATATACATATATATAATTATACATCACAATGACAAGAGAAATAGATCTAGAATTTAAATTGCACAACACATGGAGTGTATCACACCCGTATCCCACTAGATCTAGGATACGCTTGTGACAGGAGTCCACCAGACATCCAAACGTACCCCGAATGACACGAACAAGTCTAATATATTATTTATGAACAATATGAAGAGTCAAACACAAATCTACGTATCCGTGTCAAAATATGACATGCTCAAAGTCCCGTGTCGGAGGAAAACCCCCCAAATCAACATGTATCACCAAATTATTGGGTTACGACCTACACGTACCCAATTGTGGACACGACACTAGCCCCAAACACACAAGCACATGCCAAATTGATCTATAGGACTAATTGACACACACACAAAATGTTAATCTCAGAATTCCCCCAAAATTGACACAAAAGCACCATAACTTTCACAATAGGCCTGAACACAAAACCAAATCCTATGGGTAGCCTATGCATATGGGTTAATTTTTAATGGTTAAATCTCATATTTAGAACCTAAATTAAGGGGAAAAATTGAATTGTACCTATTGGGAGATGGATTCCCAATGAAACCTCCAAATATGATGAAATTGTCCTCCAACTTGTAGATCATTGCTCCTCTTTATAGATCCTTGCTTCCTCCTTCTAGATCCTTGCTCCACTAGTCTCCAATGGTGATTTGGGAAGGAATTGGGATAAAATTTGGTAAGAAAATGATGTGGGAATAAGATAATTTGGTTGAGGAAAATTCTAGATCTAGTTTTCAAATGAAAAAAAGGAGAGAGAAACTTTTCCCCTCTTTTTATATAGGCCGGCCCCCTCTACCCCTTCCTCAAGATACAATGTAATGTCCATTATACCCCTTGGGGCCTTTCATGAAGAAATAATTAAGGAGGGAAGCTTCTAGTTTAATTAAATTAATCATCCTCCTAATCAATGGCCTTTCTAAAGGGCTCAATTCTAACAATTAATATATGTTGGTCCATGAGTCTAAACTAAACTAGTTAGATCCACTAACACAAGTCCAAAACAAATAACTAACATCTAACAACAGTTAAATAATACAACAAATATTTATTTAACATGCACAATATTTAATTAATTATGAAATTACTAAAATATCTTTTCCTAGAAAATGTGGTAGTGACAAGTCTACCCTCCTTAAAATAATTTCGTCCTTAAAATTCAAAGATGAAAACTACCCCAGAAAATAACATAACATAACAAAAAAAACAGAACTAACTATGAAAGAACATACCTCAAGGCACAAACAAATATGGATAACGCTCTTGCATTTCATCCTCTCTCTCCCAGGTAGACTCCCCCGGAGAGTGATGCCTCCATGCGACGCATACCAAAGGAATAATCTGGTTCCTCAGCACCTTCTTTCTCCGATCCAGAATCTCAACTGGCTGTTCTGGATAGCTAAGAGTAGGGCCCACTTCTATCTCCGAGTGATCCAATACATGACTAGGATCTGCCAAGTACCGTCTTAACTGCGACACGTCAAACACGTTGTGCACTCCCTCCAATGCAGGTGGCAAGCCTAGTCTATAAGCAACTGTACCGACCTTCTCTATAATAGTGAAAGGTCCGATAAATCGCGGACTAAGCTTCTCGCCTCCACCGAAGCGAATCGTGCCTCGCGTCGGAGAAATCCTCAGAAACACCAAACCACCCACCTAGAACAAAACACAACCTTAAGAACTTAATCTATAAAAATAACCAATAACAAGCATAAAACAAAATCTAAACTATACCTCAAACTCCAAAGGTCTTCGGTGGCTTTCGGCTCAATGCCGTTGTCTGTCCTGTGCCACACGAAGTCTGTCTTTGATCAACTGAACCTTCTTCGCTGTATCCACAATCATTTCTGGGCCAAGCAAAACTCTCTCTCCAATATTGTCCCATGACAAGGGAGTACGATACCTCCGACCGTACAGAGCTTCAAAAGGTGATATCTCTATACTATCCTGGTAGCTGTTGTTATAAGCAAACTCTACCAAATGGAGATGGTCCTCCCAAGAACCCCTGAAATATAGTACACAAGTGCGCAACATATCCTCGAGGGTCTGGATAGTCCTCTCCGACTGCCCATCTATTTGGGGATGATATGCAGTACTGAATTTGAGTTGAGTGCCCAAACTCGCCTGCAAACTCCTCCAGAAATGAGAAATAAAACGACTACCCCGATCCGAGACTATGTTGATGGGAACTCCATGTATCCTGACGATCTACCTCACATACATCTCTGCCAGCTTCTCCGTAGACAAACCCACCTTAAAAGGCAAAAAGTGGGCCGACTTGGTCAACCTATCAACGCTGACCCAAATCGCGTCTTTTTTTCCTGGAGATCGTGGAAGTTCGGACACAAAATCCATAGTAATATGCTCCCACTTCCACTATGGAATGGGTAATGGCTGAAGTAAATCTCCTGGCCTCTGCCTCTCGGCTTTCACCTGCTGGCATACTAAGCATCTGGATACAAACTGTGCCACTTCCCTCTTCATGCCATACCACCACACACTCTCTCGCATATCTCGATACATCTTGTTGGCACATGGATGCATGTAATACTGAGAGCGATGCGCTTCCTGCAACACCTTCTCACGTAGCTCCCCATTAGGCACACACAATCTAACTTTATGCCACAAAGATTCATCATCGACAATGGTGAAATTATCCTCCAATCCTGCTCTCACCTGAGCTCTGATGCTCCTCATAGATATATCCTCATACTGTGCTGCCTTAATCCTGTCCATAAAATATGAATGTATCTGCAATCCCCACATCTGTATCGCACAACCAGGAACTATCACCTCAATGCCCAAGCTCTCCAAGTACTTCAACAAATATCGATCCTGCGTCAAGAATATAGCTACCTGATACCTACTCAAAGCATCGGCAACTACATTAGCTTTCCTAAGATGATACTACAATGATATATCAAAATCCTTCACCAGTTCCAACCATCGACGCTACCTCATGTTCAACTCCTTCTGCGTGAAAATGTACTTTAAGCTCTTGTGGTATGTGAAGATCTCCACACGCTCTCCGTACAAATAGTGTTTCCACAACTTCAGGGCAAAATGACTGATGTTAACTCCAAATCATGGATAGGATAGTTCTTTTCATGAGGACGCAATTGCCTGGATGCATAGGCAATCACTTTTCCATTCTGCTGAAGAACACAGCCCAAACCTTTCCCCGATGCATCACTATAAATATTGAAACCTCCAGACCCTGATGGCAACGTCAAAATAGGAGCAGACGTCAACCTCTTCTTCAATTCCTAAAAAGTAATCTGACAATCCTCCGTCCAAATAAACTCTACATCCTTCCTGGTGAGTTTGGTCATCGGCTCGGCAATCCTCGAAAATCCTGCACAAACTTCTTGTAGTAGCCTGTCAATCCCAAGAAACTCCTGATCTCTGCTACCAAACTCGGGGTCTTCCAAGATTCCACTACTGTGATCTTCTTCGGATCCACTGAAATACCATCACCAGTCACAACATGCCCCAAGAACTCAACCTTGTCTAGGAAGAACTTATACTTGGACAGCTTCCCATACAGCTCCTCCTTCCTCAGCACATCCAACACAATCCACAAATGTTCCTCGTGCTCCTTCGGTGTCTTCAAGTATATGAGTATGTCATCGATGAACACCACCACGAACTTGTCAAGGTACTTATGGAACACCTTGTTCATCAAGTTCATAAATACCGTCGGTGCATTAGTCAAACCAAACGACATCATCATAAACTCGTACTGACCATACCGAGTTTCAAAAGCAGTCTTCGGTATGTCCTCTGGATTCACCTTCACCTGGTGGTAACCTGATCTCAAATCTATCTTAGAAAATATCTTGGCACCACTCAACTGATCGAACAGATCATCAATCCATGGTAAAGGATACTTATTCTTGATAGTGTGATTATTCAAAGCCTTGTAATCAATGCACATGCGCACCGATCCATTCTTCTTCGGTACAAACAATATCAAAGCTCCCCACGGTGAAGAACTCGATCTGATAAACCCTTTATCCTGTATTCGTCCACATGTTTCTTCAACTCGACCAGCTCGCTGTTGTTTACTCCATAGACAGGTTACGAAATTGGTTCTGCACCTGGCACCAAGTCTATAGAGAATTCAATATCTCGATCTGGCGGCAATCCTGGCATTTTCTCAGGAAACACATCCAAGAACTCTGCTATCAACGGATGTGACAACTCCTTGTCTTCCATCATAGCTCCACAAATAATATCTTCTCCCTGCTTTGTAGCTCCTCTAGCAAACTTGAACTCTGGCTCTCCTGGCAGACCAAACAAAACTCTACCTCCTCTACAATCTATGCTAGCATGGTGCCTACTCAACAAATCCATCCCGAGTACAATATCGTAGCTCGAAAGTGGCATTACCAGTAGACACGCACTTAACTCCCGGCCTCCTAGAGTAACTCTTCGATCCTTGCAAATATCATTAACCAGGATAATGCCTCCTCCGGTCATGATCTTGCAAGTCCTAAGTAAAGACTCAGCTACCAAACCATGCTTCAGATTAAAAGAAACAGATACAAAACTATGAGAAGCACCACTATCAAACAAAGCTAAAGCTATAATAGAATCAATAAGAATAGAACCTGCGATGACCTCTCCGGTGGGCTCTTACTCCTCAACGGTCATAGCAAACGCTCGTCCCTGACGTGCACCTCCCTGCTGCTGATCCTGGACATAACGCTACTGCTGTTTCGGAAGTAGTCCCCTCGGTTGTACTGCAGGTGGTCTCGTCTGTGCCCTCGGAGCTGAAGCTGCTCCCTGAACCGCACTATGAGGATTAGAAGGTCACTCCCTCAGCTGATGTCCTTCAGTACCATAATACAAACAAACTTCCAACCTCTTCTTGTAAACTTTCCAGATATGGCCGGGCTTTTTGCAGAAGTGGCAGAAAGATTGCTGTAACTGTCTCTGCTACTGTGTTGCCTGGTGAAACGGTGCCCTAGCTGGAGTCTGGTGCTGCTGCGGCTGCTAGAAATGCCTGGACTGGAAATGAGGACGCTTGGCAGATACTGCACTGCTGTTTGCCCCCAAAAAAGAATTACGGTCTCTCTTGGGCTTCAAACCCAACTCCCGCTCAACCTTGCGTGCCTCCGCAAGTATCTCCGAGTATGTCTCATAAAAAGACAGAATGAGGATCTTCACTTCCCAGTTTAGAGCCTCATGAAAATGAATAGCTTGAACCTCCGGCTCCCTCACCAAATACTCTTTAAATCGGCTCAACTTGCCGAACTCTGCAGCATACTCCTCCACAGACATGCTTTCCTGAATGAGGCTCTCAAACTGCCTCCCCAAGTCTAGCCTGTTTGCCCGAGCGAAGGACTTTTTCTTGAAAAGGTCCTTGAATACCTCCCAAGACTGTCTCGCATCAACAAGAATCAGCTCATTCCTGAACCAAGTACGAGCGACGTCGAACAGTTGAAGTCCTACCGCCTTAACCTTTAGATCCTCAGAATAATGGGACACCCTCATAAGATGCTCAATGTCCTCGAGACAATCATTAGCATAAACGATGCCCTCCGTCCCCTTGAAGACCCTAGGCTCCAGCTTCTTAAAGTCCTGAATATTGCCTGGCCGAAGCTGAGCAACCTGAGGAGCATCCTGCTGCTAGACCAGAACTCCTCTCTCTACTACGGCATAAGCAAGCTGATGAGCACTCTCGATGCCCTGCCGTAAAATATCGGTCTGCCTCTGATTTGCCTCAGACTGAGCCCTCTGTGCCTCGAGCATCTTACGAAACTGGATAAACATCTGTGTCGCCTCTGCTGGCACGGAAGGTGGAGGTGGAAGCCCCTCAGATACAGTTGGCACAGTCCTCTGAGTATGTGGTGGACCTTCGAAAGCATCTGACACTCCAATCACCGGAGAAGTGACTGGTGCAGGCCCTCGGGATATCGCAGACCTCTCTGAAGCTTCTCTCCCCTGCTGCGATGTAGTCTTAGGCGGCATCCTGAGACAAAACAAAAGAAAGAATCAATACGGAACATGATGTAAGATACTCATGAAAAGGACAATTTAAGAGTTCAAGTATCAATATCAAAGGAGAATAGTTGAATGAATCAAAAGAATTTTTTCTAGATGTGATTGAGTATTCTCAGCCTATAACCTATATCCTATATCCTGACACAGGCTCGCAATAGTACTCAATTCAGAGCACCACTACGAATCACATTAATTGTAACCTCGAAGAGACCTGCATGGGTCACTACTAAAAATGTGTCATGACCCGCATCCGATATAGGGATGCAAGTTAGGAACAACGCCCAACCTACGCTGCAGAATCGGCAGTAGAACGCTGTTTGGGTAATCTATCTAGCAATATAATAAACTACCAACAATAACAATATACTCAATCATAGATCTTAGATGGAACGAGCACGAATATGATAAAGAATAAAATAGTCACATACAACTCATGAGTCTAAAATAATACATCAATGAGTCTGAAAGAATACTAACAAAATAAGCTGGAGACAAATTCAGTACAAGAATACTAAGAAGCTACTAATCCCGGGTCATCTGTGTCAGTTGGGATAAGTCCCTCCTAAGCCAGGTTCTCTGACTCTAAACCCACAACATCCTGAGGTCCATAGTGTGTAGGGTACCACTCCTCAGTGTCATCTGGGAAAAATATATCCAGTCAGGAAAGGAGCAGAGTACAACTCTAACAGCAGTTCTAATAAATGATAATAACTATGTAACAGTAAATAGATGTGTATATACCAGATGCACAATAGATACAAGAGATATACAATAAGGAAATATTAGAATAAATACAATAATGAACAATATGTCAATAAACAAGAATACTAATGACTAAGTGTGTGAGTACTACCTTAACATGTGATCGGCTTGAGAACTTACACAAGAGTATAATGGCCTTGTTAATCATACATGCGGTGTATGATCAACACTCACAAGGAACAAGACATGCACAAGGAGGGTATGATCATATATCTACACTAAATACTCCCCACCCTGACTGGTATAATAGATCCTACCATGGTATGCTATGGCACGGGATTCTCTAGGAAGGTAGCAAATCTCCCCGAGAATTATGTCTGTATATGCACAAGATAATCAATGAAACAAGACTTGCATAAGATACACTATATACAAGGAATAATATCTCATGACGAGATCCGGATATACCAATCTGTGTAACCATCGTGTCAAGAAAACAAGAATATCTACACTAGATACAATGAACATAGAGGATATCATAAATGAGAAACTATCAGAGAATATACTCGCCTAAAGTCCAATGAACTGTCTCACAGATATCTGATACGGTGCCTCAAAGACCTAGATATGGAATATAACATCAATATAAGGTTTAAGAAAGAAAATAAGTTAAACTAGTCAACTTTTAGGTCAACAAGCCCATTCTAAGTCAAAAGTCAAACAAGGTCAACTATAAGCTAAACTATGGTCAACTATGGTCAAACTATGGTCAATTATGGTCAAATATCTATTTCTAGGTTGCATGAGTCTATCTCAAGGATGTTGGGTTCAATATTAAGAATCTAGGTCATATTAGCTATATCTTAGGATACTAGGATACCGTATCTCATGATACGTAAAACAATAGGTAAAGCATCATATATACATATCAACCAATATTAAATATATAAAATCCTAATTTACAAACATTAAATGGATACCTTGGTTTCGAACCAACTTGGTATCTCAACACTAGACCATAGTCTTGATACTCAAACCCAATACCTTGGGTATCCCCAATTACCTTGATACTTACCTTGGTATTTCAAGGTAATATCCAATACCTTACTTATACTAACTACCCATAAATAATATATGCTAACAACTAACATAGTATACTAAAACACAATCAGCAATTAGGAACATATATACGTATATATATTAATATCATATATATACACACATATATATATATCTATATAAATAAATATAATATAACTATCCTAACCGCATAAGTGTCACTGAAAATCTTGGTTGTCGTCGCTATAGCGTCTGATATGCTGCCGATATTGCTGCTATACTGCTGCTATAGCGACAGTTTTCTGCTGTCGTCGTCGTTGGTGAACTGCTGCTATCGTTGTTGCTGCTGCGGACGTCGCTACTGCTACTACTGTTGCTATTGCTGCTACGACCGTCGCTACTGCTACTGCTGTTGCTATTGCTGCTGCGGCTGCTGTCGCCATTGCTGCCACTGCTGTTGCTTTTGTTGCTACTGTTAGTTCCTTTTGTGACGCTAAAATGTCACAATAGCTGCTGTCCTCTCTATCAATCACTTATATATCTATTTATATAACACAATATATAATATATATATGACACGATATATATATATATATATATATATATATATATATATATATATATATATATATATACCATAATATATAATTACATATATATAACTTACAACTATATATATATATATATATATATATATATATATATATATATATATATACACACACACACACACACAATAATACATATAACAATATAGTATCATATATATACATAGTTACAACTATATAGGATATATGTACATAATAAATATATATAACAATAACATACATATATATAGTAACATACATATATAACAACATATATACATATTTACACATAACATATACACTATATATATACTACAATATATATACATACACTACAATATTAAATAGCTCTTTCATATGTAGAATAGTAGCTACATACATATATACATAAATAGATACATAGATCTATGACATAATAATACATAAATATACATACACCATAATATATATATATATATATATATATATATATATATATATATATATATATATATAATTACACATCACAATGATAAAAGAAATAGATCTAGAATTTAAATTGCATAATACATGGAGTGTATCACACCCGTATCCCCCTAGATCTAGAATACGCTTGCGACACGAGTCCACCACACATCCAAACGCACACCGAAGGACAAGAACAAGTATAATATATTATTTATGAACAATACGAAGAGTCAAACACAAATCTACGTGTCCGTGTCAAAATGTGATAGGCTCAAAGTCCCGTGTCGAAGAAAAACCCCCCAAATTAACATGTATCACCAAATTATTGGGATACGACCTACACGTACCCAATTATGGACACGACACTAGTTCCAAACACACAAGCACATGCCAAATTGATCTATAGGACCAATTGACACACACAACAAATGTCAATCTCGGAATTCCCTCAAATTGACACAAAAAATACCATAACTTTCACAATAGGCCTCCTATGAACACAAAACTAAATCCTATGTGTAGCCTATCCATATGGGTTGATTTCTCATGGTTAAATCTCAGATTTAGAACCTAAATTAAGGAAAAAAAACTGAATTGTACCTATTGGGAGATGGATTCCCAATGAAACCTCCAAATGTGATGAAATTGGCCTCCAACTTGTAGATCCTTGCTTCCTCCTTCTAGATCCTTGCTCCACTAGTCTCCAATGATGATTTGGAAAGGAAATGAGATGAAATTTGGTAAGTAAATGATTTGGGAATGAAGGAATTTGGTTGAGAGAATTTTTAGATCTAATTTTTAAATGAAAAGAGGAGAGAGAAACTTTTTTCCTCTTTTTATATAGGCCGGCCCCTCTACCCCTTTCTTAAGCTACTATGTAATGTCCATTATACCCCTTGGGGCCTCTCATGAAGAAATAATTAAGGAGAGAAGCTTCTAGTCTAATGGTTTAATTAAATTAATCATCCTCCTAATCAATGGGTTTCTAAAGGGCTCAATTCTAACAATTAATACATGTTGGTCCATGAGTCTAAACTAAACTAGTTAGATCCACTAACACAAGTCCAAAACAAATAACTAACATCTAATAATAGTTAAATAATACAAAAAATATTTATTTAACATGCATAATATTTAATTAATTATGAAATTACTAAAATATCTTTTCCTAGAAAATATGGTAGTGACAGACTCAGCCAACCACACCTTGCGGAATACCGAAATAACCCACAAAGTGTTAAGGTTGTTGAGAGACAAGGAGGTGTATACTACTCTAGACAAGGAGGTGTATACCACAATCAAGTCTCCTAGGGTCAAGAACTTCTATATCTCAATCATTAAACAAGTAGTAATAACATATAATATTTTAGAATAAGTTGTGAGGCATCCCAAATGCTGCATCAGAAAGTTCTAAAGATCTAGAGATATAAAATGATATGCCAAATACACAATCAAAAGTATATATGACTATGAGTCAGCTGTAGTCTGAATATAATACAGTCATGTAGGGAACTAGTGTCCAGATTCTCCGGCTAACAGGTGCCGGTTGGCTAAATATCCAAAAAATATAGTTTATAAAAGACGAGCAGTAAAACAAGAAATTCACTCGTGACCCTCAGCGGCCAACCTTCGAGTGCGTGCTATCAGTGAGGGAGAAGTAAGCTTGATCCTCAGGTGCTGCTCTAAACCTGGCCATGCAAAACCATTGGGGTCAGACCCCAAATATCAAGTACCACAAAGAAAGCACTAAATGAAGAAACAAAACCAGTTCTATAGCATAAGATGTGTGAGCCAACAATCACTGGCATATGTCCTATCCATGACATGATACGATACCCCAAACAACCCTTTACCAAACAAGGAAATGAAGTGCCATATCACATCAAGATAGAATACGTCCCTTGATTATGGTCAAGCTAAAATAATTTTGCGTTGTAGTTTCAGTCCATAGCCTATCGTAACACAACAGCGCAACCCAACAACCAAATAAGGATATGAGTAGAACTATCAAGCCACAATAGACTGTGTTCCTAATTCCACTCAACAAAAGGTAGAATACGCATGCAGAGATATAACATAAGAAATAATATAGCTTTAGTCCATGGATTATTGTAACATAATGACGCAACAACAACCAAACAAGGACATGGGTTGAATCATCATACCATGATAGCCCACTTTCCTGGCTAGACACATAATATAAGCAAATTAGACGGCCAATCATGTATTACGGCTTGATATATGATCTATTGGTTATCCCAATAATGTAATATATGTGTATCCTCAGATCGTGTAATAATCGAGCAGGGCTGGCTGAACCAATTATACACGAGCAAGTACATATGTAAAATGATGCCCCAGTCCCTAACAAGGGTCTGAGCTAATTAATAATTAGTAGCTGTTCCAGGCTTTATATAGGAAAGATACTGGCTCGATCTTATAATTAAATCAGATACTGCACTCACTAGTACGGATGATATACAGTATCCATGGTGGCCAGCCCTTACTCCCAGCTAATTTAGGGTGGTTCGACATACACGATCTCGAGTTATCGTTCTCTCCCGATGCTCTAAAAATTTAGTTGACTAGTTAACCCTAGGTTAATTAGAATTCTATGTCGTAGTCACATAAATATTCCTTCTTAGATGTCGTACTTTAGGTACATGCACTCTTGATACAAATCCATATTGTCTCTGGAAAGTTAAATATGGATTCACCCAAGTTTGATGCAACAATCAGTACTATCTAGCCATGACTAAAGTCACTGTCTAACTACCAGATCAATGCATGGAAATAATTACATATATTACGTAGCAAGAATGCATGGCACGACAAGTCACCATATTTATATCTATCAAGTAGCACTCTCAGTGCGATCAACTGTGTCAGCATGTATACAATAGTCAGGGCAGAAACAAGTTCTAGAATCAAGATCATGAACAAGTTATCACGTAGCAAGTTATTTAGGACAGGACAGTCAATCACTGGTCACCTTAATTATTACTTTATTTTATCGATAGATGAGGGTAAGAGTAGTGCGAGAACCACTCGAGATTAGATTCACAATCCTTAAACTAAATAAGGATCGGGATTACAGACCCTCCTCCGAGTTAAACTACGCCCCTTATTCTATCCAACGTATAATAAGGTGGTCAAGGGAAAGTATTTTAATTAGCAATTTAATACATATAAAGCCACATCTACATGGCTCATGTCAGGTGATTAGTCAAATTTAACACATGGTCACATCTGGGTCATATAAGTCATTTTTATATTCAACACATAGCATCACAATCAACTAATTAATTAAAAACATTAAATCAATCAAGTATCCAATATGTACAAGAAACATGGTGCCATATAGGAACAATAGGCGCATAGGCAAGCTGCCACATGAAGCAGGGTGCAGCATAAAGTTAAGGATGCAAGGTTGGCTTGGACTCATAGGTGAGGCAAAGTCCACTCTCTAAAAAATGTGCAATATGACAATCAATAAATGCAAGTCATAAGAAATAACATAAAGTTAATAGATATGACTGACGTGACAAACAATAAAGTGTATCAGAAGAAAAGACAAAATTAGACAAAGTCATGCCAAGTCGGTGAGAAGTTATGCATCCAGAAGAAGAGAGACGCATAGTGCTCCTGGCCACATAGTCGACGAGGCCGCATACTCCTCTTGGCCGCATACACACTTGGCTGTATGAAATCTTTTGGGACATTGTGAAATTTTTTCAACTTTTGAAGTTTCATTCGTCCAAGTTCATGCATTTGGCCAAGGGACACATGTGCAGATTCAGTCATGCATCCAACAAGGTTGGACGCATGATGGCTCGAGACAAGTAGTCCAGGCTATATAAAATAAAGTGCCGCATAAAGCTCATTCGTCTCCTCCAACAGCAGCTTTTTGTCCATGGCCAAAAGCTCGAAAACAAAGATTTATTTCTTCTATAGAAACCTCAAATAAAGTCCAAATTAAGCAAAGTAAAGTTCTAAAGATCTTAAAATCAAGTGCTCATTAACGTAGAACAACAAGTTTTCAAAAATAATAAGTTTTAGGAGATCAAAACCCAATAAAATTCAAGAATATGTGAAAAGCTTCTAAACTAAAACTTTAGATTTACACTAATCCATCAACCAAAATAAAAAAATACCAAGTTCTAAATGTAACGATAAACACATAATATAACAATAAAATAGAGGGTTTCTTCATTCCTCATGCAAGGTGTACTTGCCTATGGAGGGAGAGAGAAAACCTAAGAGAGAGAATGGAAGAAGAATAATAAAAAGAGAGAGAGAGAGAAGTCGGGTTATATATGGAGGGTTTGAGGTTTGGACCATGGGTTCAACTCATGATCAAACCAAACCAAATAAATAAACCAAGATCCAAGTGAACCAAAGGATGAGTCTAGTCTATCTACAATAAATAACTATGCAAGCAAGGAAATTAAATAATCTTCAAATACGAATATCGGAAACTAGAAGTGACACTAGGGGATAATTTTTTTTAAAGATGTTTAGAAAGCTTGTGAGCGTAGAAGTTTTCTTCTTCCAAACTGTGGCCTATTCATAGAAAAAACAAATAATTCTTCATAAACAGAGAGAGGAATCAAATAAAAATTTAATGCTGATTGATAGCCGACGATGCAGGATTTTTGATGATAGTGACGCAAATTTGGCACAACTTACGAGAAATCCATTCTCATCGAGTTCAACGGTAGTAGATTTTCGCTCAACAGTGATCTGTATAGAAATATTAGATAGTGCTATGTTTCTATGCTTCTAGTTTAAACTGTTTTGAATCTATCCAGATGATCAAAAACTTTGAAGGAGATCTTGTAGAAGCATAAAAAATATTTGGAAAACAAAACCACTCTTAAGTGTAAAAGAGCGCCACTCTCAAATATAATCAATCTTTCCTTTCTTTCTTTTTATTCCTTTATTTTCTTTCTCTCTCTTATGTTTTCTCTTTCTAAGTCTTAGGCAAATACACCTTACATGCGAAATAGAGAAACCTCCATATTATTGGTTTATTATGTTTGTTATGTGTTTTTAACCACTTTTAATACTTGGAGTTTTCGGTTTTGATGGATGGATTTGATGAGTAGATCTAGATTTAAAGTTTAGGGTTTTCATGGATTCTATGTATTTTAATGATTTTGATATACTAAAACATGATATTTTAGAAAATTAATTTTTTTGGATGATGGAGCAATTTATTTTGAGCATTTTGGCTTTTGGTTCACTTGATTCAGAGTTAAAATTAAGTTTTTATGAAGAAAATAATTTTCGAGTTTTTGGAGTTTTTTTCATGGAGTTCGTGTTGTTTTAGGATGAAGGAGTTTCATGCGCGTGGCTTTATGCGCCCCTTCCATAATGACACCTATCTTGTTAGTTGTATGACTGTCTCTGCATATGCACCGCTAAGTTTAATGCACAAAACAATGAACGCATGAGATTTTCCAAAGAACAAGTGTCCATACGGTCAGAAGCTCATGCGGCTAGTTTGTCATTTGACTTAGAGGCAACATATGTGTCTTTTTCTTGCACTTATTTTCATGCACACCTTTTATCCTTTGTATTTTCTCTCTGTCGCACTTTATTGCACGTTACATCAGTCACATTAGTCAATTTATGTCACTTCACTAACACTTTATTTATAGTCTGTTACTTTAATACTTGTCCCAAGGACTTCCCATGCGGCCTGGACTTCATATGCGTTCTAGAGACATATGCGGCCTATACTTTCCATGCGACCGTGATTGTTTTGATTGAATGCTTTTCTTATTCTTTTATGATTTATATTTGGGTTAATGCTCGTGTTATGATTATAAGAAATAATGGATTTAGTAACCAGACCTCGTGCCAGACATGGCCATGAGCTAAGATTGGCTATGAACATGGCATGAGTTGAACTAAGATTTCAGTATGAACCAGACTAAGTGGATAATGACCAACCGACTATGTGCATGACATAAGCATTTATGTTACAATATGATCTTGATCCATGTGATCTAATATATAATTGGTAATTGGACTCGAATATTGTATCAGTGCTGATACAAATTATTGCCTGAAAGTGTATTTGATCGGACGTGTGCTGAGGTGCGACATACCGTGTCACGTGTTAAGTGATTTATATTTGGGTTGTGCATCGAGAATGTCTCCAAATTCCTAAATATGTGAGATTATAAATATATATTGTTTCTCCAGCATGGACATGATATACGAGCCAACTACCAAAGCGTGGCTAAGATATTGATTGACAAAATTTTGCATACAAACTCGGGTGAATACAGATTAAACTTTCATGGGTTCGTATCTAGCATACCAGTACTTTATACGACATCTTAAAAGAAATTCTCATGTGACCACGCATTGATATTTTGAACAAAATATAGGGCTATTTAGGTAACTAAAAGTGGTAGTAATATTTGGAGGAAACGGTATCACGAGATCATGCCAACGAACCTTCCAACAAAGATTTATTCTAAGTGCACTGTGGTCTGGCCACCACAGATATTGTATATCATCTGCCTTAGTGGAGTGCAGTATCTGACTTATTATAATGTCGAGCCACTATTTTATTATAGGAACATTGAAACTTCTAATACCGTATTTTTAGCGCAGTGGCCCTACGGGGAACTGGTGCATCTCGTGTAATACTTGTTTTATCTATTTGGCTCGGTTAGCTCATGTTCGGTACTGACGTGATCTGTGAATACCTATTATGCATTATTTCTAAGATAACCTCATACTCCACAAATAGCAAATCGTACAAGTGAATGGCCGATATAAGAAAATGGACTTGGTTGTGATTGTATTATTCGATTAGTAGCTTAGGAAGAAGGACTATTATAGTATGATGGTCCAACCCTTGTCCTTGTTCGGTTGTAGGGTTAGGCCTTTGCGCTAGGGTATGCCATGGACCTAAGTTACGACACTGAACCGATGTATTATTATATAATTAATTCTTGATTTTTTTTATTTTTCTATTTCGTGCTTCCTTTGTGGTACTTGCTATTTGGGGTCTAACCCCACTGGTTTTGCATGGCCAAGAGAGACCGTGATTCTTTTCTGGGGGCCAACAATAGTGCAGTATCTGTAAAAGGTCCTTATTTCTAGTTCAGACCTTTCCAGCAGCCACAGCAGAACCAGACTCCAGCTAAGGCGCCTTTTAACCAGGCACCACAGCAGCAGAGACAATTACAACAAGCTCCATGCCACAACTGCAAGAAGCCCGGCCACATCTGGGAAGTTTGCAGGAGGAGGTTGGGAGTTTGTTTCTATTATGGTACTGAAGGGCATCATTTGAGGGAGTGTCCTCGTCGTGTAGTTCAGGAAGCAGCTTCAGCTCCGAGGGCACAGACGAGACCACCTGCAGCACAGCCGAGGGGACCGCTTCCGACACAGCAGCAGCATTTTGTCCAAAATTAGCAGCAAGGAGGTGCACGTCAGGGACGAGCGTTTGCTATGATCGTTGAGGAGGATGAACCCACTGGAGATGTCATCGCAGGTTCTATTCTTCTTGATTCCATTCCAGCTTTAGCTTTGTTTGATAATGGTACTTTCCATAGTTTTCTATCTATTTCTTTTGCTCTGAAGCATGGTTTGGTAGCTGAGTCTTTGCTTAGGACTTACAAGATCATGATCGGGGGAGGCATTATCCTGGTTAATGATATTTGCAAGGATCGGAGAGTTACTCTGGGAGACCGGGAGTTGAGTGCGTGTCTACTTGTAATACCACTTCTGAGCTACGATATTGTACTCGGGATGGATTGGTTGAGTAGGCACCGTGCTAGCATAGATTGTAGAGGAGGTAGGGTTTTGTTTGGTCCGCTAGGAGAGCCAGAGTTCGAGTTTGCTAGAGGAGATGCAGAGCAGGGAGAAGGAGTTACCGCATCCGTTGATAGCAGAGTTCTTGGATGTGTTTCCTGAGGAATTGTCAGGTTTGTCGTCAGATCAAGATGTTGAATTTTTTATAGACTTGGTACCAGGTGTAGAACCAATTTCGCAGCATGTCTATAGAGTAAACAACAGTGAGCTGGTAGAGTTGAAGAAGTAGGTGGACGAATTACAGGATAAGAGGTTTATCAGATCGAGTTCTTCACCATGGGGAGCCCCGATATTGTTTGTACCGAAGAAGGATGGATCGGTGCGCATGTGCATTGATTATAGGGCTTTGAATAATCTCAATATCAAAAATAAGTATCCTTTGCCACGGATTGATGATCTGTTTGATCAGTTGAGTGGTGCGAAGGTATTTTCTAAGATAGATTTGAGATCAGGTTACCATCTGGTGAAGGTGAAGCCGGAGGACATACCGAAGACTGCTTTTAAAACTCGGTATAGTCAGTACAAGTTTATGGTAATGCCGTTTGATTTGACTAATGCACCGACGGTATTTATGAACTTGATGAACAAAGTGTTCCACCTGTACTTTGACAAGTTCGTGGTGGTGTTCATCGACGACATACTCATATACTCGAAGACACCGGAGGAGCATGAGGAGCATTTATGGATTATGTTGGATGTGCTGAGGAAGGAGAAGCTGTATGGAAAGCTGTCCAAATATGAGTTTTTCTTGGACAAGGTGGAGTTCTTGGGGCATGTTGTGACTGGTGATGGTATTTCAGTGGATCCGAAGAAGATCGCAGTAGTGGAATCTTGGAAGAGCCCGAGTTCGGTAGCAGACATCAGGAGTTTCTTGGGATTGGCAGGCTACTACAGGAAGTTTGTTCAAGATTTTTCGAGGATTGCCGAGCCGATGACCAGACTCACAAGGAAGGATGTGGAGTTTATTTGGACAGAGGATTGCCAGGTTGCTATTGAGGAGTTGAAGAAGAGGTTGACGTCTGCTCCTATTTTGACGTTGCCATCAGGGTCCGGAGGTTTTACTATTTATAGTGATGCATCGGGGAAAGGTTCGGGTTGTGTTCTTCAGCAAAATGGAAAAGTGATTGCCTATGCATCCAGGCAATTGCGTCCTCATGAAAAGAACTATCCTACCCATGATTTAGAGTTGGCAGCAGTCATCTTCGCTCTGAAGTTGTAGAAACATTACACTACTAGAAAATACGGTATTAGCGACGTATTTTAGCGACGTCAAAAGAAACGTCGCTAATAATATATAAATTAGCGACTCCTTATAAAAACGTCGCTAGACGTCGCTAAATGGCGACATTTAGCGACGTTTAGCAACTTTTATTAAGATTTTAAAAGATAAGTCGCTATAAGTTCAATTAAGGTCGCTAAACGTCGCTAATATGTCTAATTTAGCGACGTTTAGCGACGTATATAACGACCTTTATATTAAAAATATTTAGCAACGTGTTTAGCGACGTCATTGACGTCGCTAAAATTTAATTTAGCGACGTTTTTATTGGACGTCGCTAAACGTCGCTAAAATATGTTTAATTAGGGCTCGGTTTCATTTTCCCCCATCTGTTGAAATTTCGAAAAGAAAAAAAATTCTCCCCCCCCGCTGCGTCGACCGGCTCTCCACCGCGACTACTCCGGTAAACCCTACTCTCTCTCTCTCTCTCTCACAGGACACATGTGACATTGACACAAACACGACACACACACAGACACTGACACAGACACAGACACGACACACACACACACTGACACAGACACTGATCAGGACCTAGGGTTAGGGTTAGGGTTAGGTTTTTTGACATGGGGTTAGGGTTAGGGTTAGGGTTTGGGCCGACTGGCCCAAGTCGACGAGAGAGGTAACAGCAGCAGTGAGCACTGCTTACTAGCAGTGAGCAGGGGGAGACTTGAGGCACATCAGCCCAATGTGCAACAGGCAACTTGGGGAGGCACTGCACAACTGAACATAGTGTGCATTAAGGTTTAGGTGCATTATAGTTGGTTGTTAGCTTCTGCAGGCAGGTGTGAGGGGGTCCTAATACAGTGTAAACACTGCATCCTTGTGCAATAACTTACTGAGCCAGTCAGCAACTAGTGCAAGGCAGGATATGGATGTGTTTGAGATGGGGTTTGAACTCGTATGATTTGAAGGACATGAGGGCAAGTGTCAGATATAATACCAACATCTGAGAGAAGATTAGGTATTCATAGTGATACTATAGTGCACACATGAGTGTGTGGCTCGGGATAAGGGGTAATCAAATATTGAGGAAGAAGGTAAGCAGTAGCAGTGGGTGACTGATTTAAAGAGGTGTATTAGTCAGGTGTTTGAGTGAATATATGTGTTGAAGAGAATAAGTAATAGGTGTGAAGGTTGAGCATTCATATAGGTGTATCCCAGATCTGGGAGTATAGATGAAGTGTTTATATGAGTATAGATGGAGTGTTTATATGAAGTATAGAATTTAGAGTACTTAATAGGTGTTGTTGGTACCAGGTGAGTTTTGATTACAGAATTCTTAAGAGTGTATGTGTGTATCAGTGTGCCAGTTTGGGGGGTTAGGTTTTTTTACTAAAGGGAGTGCAGTAATCTGCCAGTAATTGTGAGTGAGTATAGCCACAATGCATGGGGTTATCCATTTCATAGAGCAATAGCCCGTGTACTTGGGAAACTTTTAATGCAAAAATTGTTCAAGCACCAGGTGCCTTAGTGCAATGCCATGACTGCTTTTCCCATAACGGACACTGACCTAGGAGTGTGGTTGGGGGCAGCTGCAGTTCTATAGTATGACACACTATTTGTAGTGTGTTGACTGCACACTTATAGTGCAGTTCATAGTACTATGGGGTTGGGGGCAGCTGCAGTTTTGATAAATGAAAATATGTATTATATCAGTTATGATTTTTATAGTACGGTTAATTTTGCATGTAATGATTTATATGATACATACTGTCAATTTTGCAGAAGTTTCTAGAAATGGATATGAATTACTATCTGCGTCATCGTTCGTGGATGTACAACCGTCATCCTGATGACATGTGCGGTGTGCATGATGAATTCATTGAGGGTGTACAACAGTTCCTGCAGTTCGCCAAGGCGTTCCCTCAGTACATAGACGGTACCAAAATTAAGTGTCCGTGTGTGAGATATCGCAACAGGAAATATCATCCACAAGTGGAAGTTACATATCATTTATACTCGAAGGGCTTTACGCCGAATTACTATCAGTGGACTGTGCACGGAGAACTTGTATCTCTAGCATCGGAGTCGGAGCCCTATGTGGAGCCGTATATGGATGTCCAAGACCACGATGCTTACGACGACGGGTTGGTGAACATGGTTTATGATACGGCGGGGCCTAGTTTCAATCCTGACAATTATGATGTGGCGGGACCTAGTTTCAATCCGGACAATTATGATGCAGCTGAGGAGGCACCGAATGCCGATGCTGCAAAGTTTATGGAGTTGCTTGAGAATGCAATGACTCCACTATATCCTGGTTGTGAGGATCATTCACCGTTGGAGGTGGTTACAAGATTATTGAGCATCAAGTCCAATTTTAGCATGTCGCAAGAATGCTATAATCGACTGCTCGATTTGATTATAGAGATCTTGTCCAAGGGTGCAAAGTTGCCTAAAGACTTCTATCGATCTAAGAGGATGGTGAGATCACTTTGGATGGGATACGAGAAAATAGATGCATGTCGCAACGAGTGCATGTTGTACTACAAAGATGACAAGGCTGAAGATGCGTGCAGATTCTGTGGTGCTGATCGCTACAAGGCCACTGTTAGAGGAAAGTCTGTCGGTACAAGGAAGCCTACCGATTCGATGCACTACTTGCCTTTGACGCCGCGGTTGCAGCGGTTGTTTATGGTTAAGAAGACTGCAGAAAACATGAGTTGGTACAGGCAAAAACAGATCGAAGGAGTATTGGATCATCCATCCGATGGAGAAGCATGGAAGCACTTTGATCGAGAGTATCCATATTTTGCCGAAGAAGCAGGACGACAAAGGCGAACAAGATGAATTTTCTGAAGATGATTGAAAATAAAAAATATTGCATGTAGAATGTAACTATATTTGGACTGTAAATATTGCATGTAGAAGTAGATGTTGACATTAACAAATATATGTATTATATTTTGACTGTATAATGCTTTGAGATATGTATCACATTTTGACTGTAGAATGTAGTATATATTTGTGTTTCTCTATATTCATCATATGTTGTTATCAGATATGACAGGACGACGCGGAGGATTCGGCAGGTCCCGAGGTAGACAGAGTGCCACTCCGGTACTGCCTACTGTTGGTTCTGGATCATCGTCTCCCAGTACTCCAGTATATCGACCAGTCACATCTCCGACTGCGACGACGTTGCGTGGCATCACTCCTGGGACGAGTAGTTCCAGGCGTGATAGTACTCCCTCGTCCAGCGTTCCTCCTGCTGACGGAACCATGGAGACAGATGAGCATGTAGAGGAGGTCGTGCCGATGTTGTCCCAGCATCAGCAAGATCCTCCATGCCCACCACCGGAGGAGACGAGGACAGAGATTTGGGCCGACGGTACAAAGTAAGTCAATTAGATGGTTTAGTATATATTTGTGTTTCTCTTTATTCATCGTATATTGACTTTTTCAGTAATCTAAATTATTATCTCTGTATAGATATCGTCCATCGTCGGTTCAGAGACGCCTGGACCAATTTCTGAGAAACAACTACGGTGGCCCTTGGATCAACTACTCTGAGGCTCGGAAGGAGAGGAAGGCGTTCTGGTTTGCGCACTTCCAGGTAAAAGTATATTAAATAAATCCTCTAATTTATGCATATTCGTGATGCTAACTTAATGAATTATTTATTATAGCAAACGTATTTTTATCCTCCGCACCGGGCCGAGTTGATCGAGCGACTCTTTTCTACCGTTGCCGCCAAGCTTATCCGAGATGCTCTGGATGACCAGAAGGCTCATGATCGTGCTAGAAAATCGATCCAAGGTTGGATCACGCCTGAGCAGTGGACTGCGATGAGGGCTAGATTCGACGATCCGAGCTACAAGGAAAGGTCTAAGAAGGCCAAGGCGGCTAGGCAGAATGCTGCCAAGTGGTGTGGTGGCTCGATTCCGATGACGAAATATTTCTGTCGTTTGGTATATTTTTTCTTTTAAAATATATTATTTTAATATAAGTACCATAAAATGGTACTTGGAAAAAATATTTAAGTTTAGTAATAAATAATATATTTTTAATAGGTATAGAGGGGTGAGGATGCAAACATGGTGACCGTCTTCTTGGCCACCCATCGCAAGGACGGAAATCTCATTGATGAGAGGGCTTTACAGACCTATGTAAGTATTACTTTACTTTGTGTTTATTTTAATATAACTTAGGCAATTATTGAGTTTCCAAACCTTTTCTAGGCCGAGTATCTTAGGCTTCGTGAGCGGGCGACTGCTAGTGCACCTACACCTGGAGAGGCTGGTGCTTCGTCGCAGCCCGGTCCATCTCCGTCGGCGGACGACCTGTGGGTGACCGCAGCTGGTGGTCTCCAGAGGGGTACGTACTACGGTACGGGCTCCTATGGCGCCCTGGTTGCGACGCAGTCATCTAGGGCCTCCCCGACAGCTGTGCATTCCACACACCCCTTGCAGTCGCAGCCCTCGTAGTCGTCGGCCAGAGTTCAGGAGGCCGTCCAGGAGGCCGTTGACCGTCAGATTGCGTCTCTCCGTAACGACTTGCTGCGAAGTATGGAGGACCAGTCCCGGTCCCAGCCGCAGGCGGACGATCCGATGCTCATCGCACGATTGGATATGCTCGACCACAGCATGACGAAGCTACGGGAATTGACAAATGATATTAGAGCCTCCAATGATCGTAACATCGTGGAGCTGCAGGCGTCACAGCTATCGATGGGCGAGAAGCTGACGAGGATGCAGGATTCAATGGGTGATAGCAGTACGAGGCTGTTATCTACCCTGGATTCTTACAACCAGCGACTCGCAGACTTGGAGCGGGCACGGCCTCCACCGACGTCACTGCCTTCTCCATCGACATCGGTGTCGATTCCACGGGACGAGTATGAGGAGTTCTTATCCTTCAAGCGCGCCGGTGGTCAGCCTCCTGCAGATCCGTAGTAGTATAGTTATTTTTATTATTATTTAGGATGCGATTGTATATTATGAATTATTGATACTTCAATAATAGACATGATGTATGATGCTTCTTGTGGTCTTTAATTTTTTAGTTAATTTAATTGGATTATATAGTTATCCACATTTAATTGGATTGATACTTCTTGTGGTCTTTAATTTAATTGGATTATATAGTTAACTAGATTGAATCATGTTGGTGTGTATGATGAAGATGATGTAAAACTGCAGGGACTCACCAATATTTGCTTCTGGACATTATTTTTTTTAAAATTAGCGACGTTATTAGCGACGTTTAGCGACGTTTAGCGACGTTAAGTTACATCGCTAAATACGTCGCTAATTAGCGATGCTGTAAAAAGTCGCTAATGACGTCGCTATACGTCGCCAATTGCTGACATGGCAGTATAGCCAGGTCATTAAAGACGCCGGTGTAATGTCGCGATAGACGTCGCTAAGAAGCGACGTTTAGCGACTTTACTATACGTCGCTATTTAGTGACTTGGCGTCGCAAAACGTCGCTAAATTTAACGACACATTAAAGTCGCTAAAAAATGTTGGCATAGCGACGTTTAGCGACATTTTTTGTTTTAGCGACTTGGTTTTTTCCGACTGCTTTAAAACGTCGCTAATTACGTCGCTAAACCAAATTAGCGACGATTTTTGGTTATTTAGCGACGTTTTTAGACGTCGCTAATTTGACTTTTTCTGGTAGTGTTATTTGTACGGAGAGCGTGTGGAGATCTTCACAGACCACAAAAGCTTGAAGTACGTTTTCACATAGAATGAGTTGAACATGAGGCAACGTCGGTGGTTGGAACTGATGAAGGATTTTGATATATCTTTGCAATATTATCTTAGGAAATCTAATATAGTTGCCGATGCTTTGAGCAGGTATCCAGTAGCTATGTTCTTGACGCAGGATCGATATTTGTTGGAGGACTTGGAAAGCTTGAGCATCGAGGTGATAATTTCTGGTTGTGCTATGCAGATATGGGGATTGCAGATACATTCAGATTTGATGGACAGGATCAAGGCAGAACAGTATGAGGATGTATCTCTGAGGAGTATCAGAGCTCAGGTGAGAGCAGGATTGGAGGATGATTTCACTATTGAAGAGGATGGATCTTTGAGGCATGGAGTTAGATTGTGTGTGTGCCTAGTGGGGAGCTGCATGAGGAGGTATTGTAGGAAGCACATCGCTCTTAGTATTCCATGCATCTAGGTGCCAACAAGATGTATCGGGATATGCGAGAGTGTGTGTGGTGGTATGGCATGAAGAGGGAAGTGGCACAGTTTGTATCCAGATGCTTAGTGTGCCAGCAGGTAAAAGCCGAGAGGCAGAGGCCAAGAGGTTTACTTCAGCCATTACCCATTCCAGAGTGGAAGTGGGAGTACATTACTATGGATTTTGTGTTCGGACTTCCACGATCTCCAGAAGGGAAAGACGCGATTTGGGTCATCGTTGATAGGTTGACCAAGTCGGCCAACTTTTTGCCTTTCAAGGTGGGTTATCTACGGAGAAGCTGGCAGAGATGTATATGTGGCAGATCGTTAGGATACATATAGTTTCCGTCAGCATAGTCTCGGATAGGGATAGTCGTTTTACTTCTCATTTTTGGAGGAGTTTGCAGGAGAGTTTGGGCACTCAGCTCAAGTTTAGTACTGTATATCATCCTCAGACAGATGGGCAGTCAAAGAGGACTATTCAGACTCTCGAGGATATGTTACGCACTTGTGTACTAGATTTCGGGGGTTCTTGGGAGGACCATCTCCATTTGGTAGAGTTTGCTTAAAACAACAGTTACCAAGCTAGTATAGAGATGTCACCTTTTGAAGCTCTGTACGGTCGGAGGTGTCGTACTCCTTTGTCTTGGGACGATGTCAGAGAGAGAGTTTTGCTTGGGCCAGAGATGGTTGTGGATGCAGCAGAGAAGGTTCAGTTGATCAGAGACCGACTTCGAGTGGCGCAGGACAGACAGCGGCATTGGGTCGATAGCCATCAGAGACCTTTGGAGTTTGAGATATAGTTTATATTTGTTTGTGCTTGTTATTGGTTGTTTGTTATAGATTAAGTTCTTAAGGTGGTGCTTTGTTCTAGGTGGGTGGTTTTGTGTTTCTGAGGATTTCTTCGACACGAGGCATAATTCGTTTCGGTGGAGGCGGGAAGCTTAGTACGCGATTCATCGGACCTTTCACTATTCTAGAGAGGGTCGGTGCAGTTGCTTATAGACTAGACTTGCCACCTGCATTGGAGGGAGTGCACAACGTGTTTCACGTGTCGCAATTGAGACGATACGTGGCAGATCCTAGTCATGTATTGGGTCACTCGGAGATAGAGGTGGGCCATACTCTTAGCTATCTAGAGCAGCCAGTTGAGATTCTGGATCAGAGAGAGAAGGTACTGAGGAACCAGACTATTCCTTTGGTGCGCGTCGCATGGAGGCATCACTCTCCAGGGGATTCTACCTGGGAGAGAGAGGATGAAATGCGAGAGCGTTATCCATATTTGTTTGTGCCTTGAGGTATGTTATTTCCTAGTTATGTTCTGTTCATTGTTATGTTCTGTCATAGTTAGTTATGATTCTTTAGTTCTGTTCTGTTATTTTCTGGGGGTAGTTTTCGTCTTTGAATTTTGAGGACAAAATTATTTTAAGGAGTGTAGACTTGTCACTACCACATTTTCTAGAAAAGGGTATTTTAGTAATTTCATATTTAATTAAATATTGTGCATGATAAATAATTATTTGTTGTATTATTTAATTATTGTTAGATGTTAATTATTTAATTTGGACTTGTGTTAGTGGACCTCAGGATACTGTGGGTTTAGAGTCTGAGACCCTAGCTCAGGAGGGACTTATCCCAACTGAGACAGTTGACCCATGAGTAGTAGTTTCTTAGTATTCTTTGTACTGAATTTGTTTCCAGCTTATTTTATTATTTCTTTCAGACTCATTGATGTATTATTTTAGACTCATGAGTTGTATTGTGACTATTCTATTCTTTATCTGATTCATGCTTTCCATCTTAGATATGTTATTGAGTATATTGTTATTATTGGTAGTTTATTATATTGTTAGATAGATTATCCAGACAGCGTTCCACCGCCGATTTTGCGGCGTAGGCTGGGCATTGTTTCCGACTTGTACCCTTACACCGGGTGCGGGTCATGACATTCCTTCTCGTTCGGTTCTTGATTGTTCTTGTTCTCTTCTTTAGGTCTTCTCCTTCCCCCGATGCTGCAGGGACAAGAGAGGCATATTTTCCAGTGAACAAGATCCTGTAGAACCCCAGCCAAGGATCCGAGTTGAGCCTACGATAAATGTGATAGAGCAACAGGCTCCCGGTATTCCCATACCTCCCGCAGTGCCGACAATACTAGATACCCCTGCCTTTCTAGAGATTATCCGTAGATTATTGGCTTCCCAACAATACTAGATAGTGGTGCAACAATAACAAAAATAGTAATACCTTATAGCTTCAACTGTAGGAAAAAAATGTCCTGTTGAACCAAGGATTGCATACGGACTTAGAACGAGACGGGAGAACAGATTCTGGGGTATCTATTAGATTTTGCAGACTGAAATCCAGATATTTTAATAGAACGGAGGACGGAATCACGACAGATGATTAGCTCCAGGATATTGAGATCATTCTGGCAGCAGCTAAAGTTTTGGCCGAGGAACAGATTGACCTGGTTCGCCTACAACTCCAAGATCTGGCGGGGGATTGGTGGGACATGATGGAGGTAAGATTGAGGCATCCTATTTCGTGGGATAATTCTAGGACCAGATTCAGGGCAACGTACTTTGGGATTGTGGCTCAGTGTGAGTTATAGCAAAGGTTCATTAACCTCAAGCAGGCTGGAAGGACCGTAGACGGCTACGCGGCAGAGTTTTGCCGACTAAGCATATTTGCTCCAACCATGGTGGCGATAGAGTTGGAGAGAACAATAAGGTTCCAACAGGGACTTCACTTGAAAATCTTACACATGGTAGAGGTGCATGACTACCAGACTTTTGCGGTGGTATTGATAGCAGCAAAGAGGGTTGAGCTTACTTATTAAAGGATGACATCAAAAAGAGTAGATCGGAAAAGGTCTCATGGACAGAACAATGAGGGAGGACCAATACCGTGAATGTCAACACCATCCTCTGGCATTTGCATCCATGATGTGACACAGAGGAGGCCAGTGACCTCGACAATGATGATACCAACTCGACATTAGTAGCTGAGGCAGCAGCAACAACAACAACGTCGAGGAGCGCCGACAGGTTGTACCTATTGTGGCAAAGGAGGTCATACCCAAAATATTTGTCGGACAGCTAACAGACTATGCTTGAGATGTGGGAGTCCTGATCACAAGATTGCCACATGCCCATTGATACAGAGGCCAGGAGGGCCAGTACCATAGTTTACTACATTTCTAACTCCAAGGGCGGTGCAGTAAAGAGGACCAGCAGTAGCAGTACGATCTTTAGCTCAGTGTCCGTTGCCGAGGCAAGACCAGCTTTATAAACAACAACAACAACAAAAACAACAGAATCAGCAGGGACCGCAACAACAACAACAAGGAAGATAGTAGCAGGGAGCTCGACAAGGCCAAGGGCAGGCACTCACCTTGTATTTGGAGGAAGCTATGCCGTCGGGCGACGTAGTGGCAAATAATATTTTTATTATAATCTTTCCTGCCAAAGCTTTAATTAATTCTGGAGCTTCACACTGATTTATATCTTTACAATATGCGATACGTATTGGATTAAAGTTTGAGGCATTACTAGAGGGGCTAAATATACTCACTGGAAATATGATTGTAGAAGTTAGTAGGGTGTGCATAGCTTATCTAGTAGTAGTATGTGGCCATTTATTACCTGCAAAGTTGATCGAGTTCCCTATGGGTAACATTGACGTTATCTTAGGCATGAACTGGTTGAGAGATAGTCATAAAAAGATAGACTATCGTGAGGGTAGAATATTATTTAGAATTTTCGGTCTAGAAGAATTTGTCCTTAGCAGAATAGGAAGAAATCAGCATAAGGGAGAAATCGCAATAGTAGCAAAGGAAGAAGACCTGATACCCAAGATAGTTGAAGAATTTATAGATATCTTTTCCAACAAACTTCTCAGATTACCCCCAGCTAGAGAAGTAGAGTTTTTTTATAGAGTTGATGCTAGGAACAGGACCAGTATCCCAGAAGGTATATCCAAAGTCACCATCAGAGCTTGAGCAGTTATTGTAAAAGCATAAAAAATATGCATCCATCCGTCCAACAACCATGTGCCCCAAAGTAAAGTCGAGAAGAGATTAGGTCTCATAATCACCTTGCGGCCCAATAAGGCGACATCCATGCATCCCAATCAGCCGAAGCAGATTTGTCCGCAGATGGACCTGACATATCATCCTAACAACATGATTATCCCTGACACAGAATCCTGACAAAAAGATTTTTTGAATGCCTCAAAAGATGTGAATACACTAAACGACAAAAGTCTCACGTTAGCATAGAACTTAACTCTCGATGGATGTGCAGCACCACGTGTACAACACAACTGGCCCCATCCGTCCCAGGTTCTATGCGGTCCAATGCGTCTCTGGCCCCATGCGTCCCAAGCTCCATGCGGTCCCATGCGTCTCTGGTCCCATGCGTCACAGACTCCATACTAACCCATGCATCTCTGGCCCCTTGTGTCTCAGACTCCATGCGTCCTATGCATCCCTGGCCCTATGCATCCCAGACTCCATGCGTTCTATGCGTCTTTGGTCCCGAGTATCACAGACTCCATGCGTCCCATGCGTCTCTGGCCATATTTGTTTCAGACTCCATGAAGACCACATCTTGATGTTACGACAAGAGTAATTCTCTCCAACCAAGTGCGGACTATATGTCAAGTTGATCAAGTCATGCCCACAAAGGGAGAGAACCACCCAGATCTTCAGCAATAGAAGATCCCAACAAGTGCCTACGGGACATCCTAGCCCGTTCACGGTTACAGCTGCACCCTATTAAGGAGGCACACATGGTACCCACTAGCATTTATGAGGCCCAACATATGTGCGCCCAATGATGAACTATATATATCCGGGTGGCATGCCCCAGACAGGAGAACAGATAGACAGAGAGAGGACAGACACGCAGGGGTCGCCAACACACACACACACACACACACACACACACACACACACACACACACACACACACACATACACACACACACACACAGAGCATACCGAGATGAGCAAAGAGAGAACAAAAGCTTTCTCACCCTGCATCGGATCATCAACGGAGTAAAGGGGCTGCCACAATGCTCTTTGTCCATCGTCAAACCCCAAATCAAAATATTGTACTTAGATAATTCTGTTTAGGATTCTTTGTACTCTTTTTCATTCCTTAAATACAAAGTTTGCAAGAACTTATTTAATGGAAAAAAAGGTGGCGACTCTGCTGGGGATAGTATTCTCTCCAAATCCGAGGAGGAGGCGACGCTACCTGATGACTACTTCTAGAAAGAATCTGAGACAAAAGTGCAGCATCCACTGTCCCGTCCATCTCTCCCCAAGTGATGACTGTATACATGGCAGGGGACAATGCTGAAGGCCCCAGTGAGCGATAATGCCTCGAGGAACTTGAGGCCATGATGCAGACGGTGAGTTCATCAATGCAAGTCCTGACTCAGGCAATGCAAAAAATTAAAGCAAACATGGCTTCCCAACTAGCAAGGGCTTCTGGACAAGCAAGCTTGGACCCTGGGACCAACGCGGACTCCAACGCAACCGCTCTGCCCATAGGCAAAAATCACCCTCTGCCTGGCTCATCTGCCCTATCCGCTGGAGACGAAGCCAGAGAAACAATGAGGGAAGTCTGAGAACTCCAAGTTCTCCTAGATTCCATGGGCAGCCGGGACTCACTATGCGAGCTCGGGATATGAAAGCTATACCCCAGCGAGTGGAGGGATGTGTCATACCCGACCAAGTACAAGCCCTTCAACTTGAACCCATTCGACGGGAAGACCTCCCCCCGTCAATACATGAGCTATTTTGAGACTGCAACATGACAGCTACCTCGTAGTGACGTACTACTCACCAAGCTCTTTGTGGGGACGTTGTCTGGGGTAATATTCGACTGGTTTTGCAGCCTACAAGATAACTGTATCTCATCGATTAACAATATCAAGAGTCTTTTTCAATAGATTATGTGACAGAGGAAGCGACATGACGATGTCCTCCCTAATGGATGTTACCCACGGAGAAAGGAAACTCGCCTGAAATTATATCAAGCGTTTCTAACAAGCAGCGCTGAGGTTGCCCCCAGGAAATCCTGAGTCAACACTTATGGACATGTGCCACAGAAACTTACTTTCAGAAGTCATCCTCTAGATGGACGACAGTCAATTTAAAGACTAGGCGACGTTCATCATAAGCGCTGTCAGCACTGAGAAGAAGGTCAAAGACGTCCGGCTCTTGGAAATACAGATCCCTGTCACCGATGATAGGGGAAAACATTCTAACAACAATAACAACAGCAACAACAAACGTGATAGAAAAGTAAAGTAGGTCTTGGTGGCCAACTTAACCAAGAAGCCCGAACAAAAGCCGGCTGAGGTTCCAAAGCCCAAGGAGACCTACTCCATCGAAGATGACGACATCGTGTCCATCTTTGACATACTGATGAAGGGTGGTAAGCTTAGGCTCTCCGACGTCAAATGCCCTGTTGAAGCAGCAAAGGAGAATAATCCAAAGTATTGCCATTACCATCGTTACGTCCATCATGCGATGTGGGACAGCTACACGGTGAAGCGGTAAATCCAGCGTCTTCTCGATACCAAGTCCTCACCTTGGATATCAATGACAAGACGGTTACTGCTAACATGGTATCGCTCCAGTTCGACAACTTCCCGACGACAAAAGCCCAGGACAGGGTAATCCCAATTCTCAGGGCAACGATGGAGGTCGTCAATCTTTCGCCATCTCGTGACCAAACGGTCGAGCTGAGACCTCTCACCACACCACGCGAGGACGTCATATGGGTTCAACCCGATCTTGCTCTAGAATTGATGCAACAAACAATATCTTATGCCACCAAGTTCAAGGTCAAGAAGTCCAAGTCCTGCTACACAGTTTTTCTCCCATTTGAGGAAGTTATAGTAGGAACAACAAAATCAGGCCTAGCTTACCAGTGAGAATATGATATCCCTGAACTTGGTGTACTTCCAATAGTCTCACCCGCAACATCCGATCCGAGTCTATCCCAGCCTCTAGCAGCAAATAAGTCCAAGAAGAAAGATACTTGCTTCGACAAACCGCTACGCAAAGACACAACCCAGGGGCTGGAGAAACCCTATAACTTTGACATCTGGCCCAGCTTGCCAACACTCTAGCAAAGTTATCTTTATTCAAGCTTCTTCGACTCTCCAAAGACACTCGGGATGCTCTTAGCGAGGCATTGCAAAATGCCGACACCTACCTGGCACAGTTCAAGCAGCAGCTGACGATCCTGCCATATGCCCCCACTACAACAATGTGATAGAGGCGATACCCAACATTACATTTTTGTAACAGGACATGTTGCTAAAAAATAGCTGGCATGACCGTCCCATGTATTACACAGGGTACATTGATGCCATCAAGGTAGACCAGATGTACATAGATCCCGGTTCGTCCATTAACATCATCCACAGAGTCTGCTTCAGACCATGGGCATTCTAATGCATCTCCTGGCAGCCACCAATACTGCTATCACTGGCTTCAATAAAGGCAGGAGCTACCCTCTGGGGAAAAAATAACCGTCATTGGCGTAGATGTATCCTACAATGTCTTGCTCGGATGCCCATGGAAACATGAATATATGATCGTGCCGTCGACCCGGCACCAGTGCCTAAAGTACGTCGACAAATACGATACGGTCAAAATGGAGTTTGCTGATGTTGATCCGTTCATAGGGATAGAAGCCTATTAGTCCGATTCCATCCTTTATAAACAGGTCTATCAAGATGAAGGTGGCAATGACGCTGATGATGAGGCAGAGGCTGAGACAACACCAGAAGATCCCTTGAGAGTCCATCTAAAGGCACGTGCTCCCGATACGACATTTCCCCTCGTCATCAACCTACACATGAACGCACCTGAACCTTTGGTTGTCCGCCTTCGTAGGACGAATCGACCGCCGAAGGAAGGTTCGGCACCATCCACTACATCCGAACCTCTAGTCGTTCGTCTTCATAGGCTGAGTCAACCTCTGAAGGATGCTCCGCTGCCTCCTACAATATCCAATCCTGTAGTAGTAAAGATGTGCAGGAAACCTCCAAAGTTGTCGCTCACACTGGTGTAAATCTCGGTAAGGATGAGATGGACGAGTACGTAGTTGCTCACGCAAATGTCCCTTCTCTAGACGATGTAATTCCTGAAGAAAAGATACCTTATTTTATAAATAAAGGGCTATCTTTGAACTACTCTGAAGCTGCACACATAAGCACACAGTATTCCATAGAGCATGGTTTAGGCCTGCGCCTGCAGACACATGTGACTACTATCTATGCAGTAAACTATATCCTTCCTAGACAACACGGTTCCAACAAGGAGGAGGGGGACAAACCCATCATCATCGGCAGGGTTGAACGCCCACGGGTCTTCATCCCGGAGTAACAAGAGCCAGAACCTGATACCGGCAAAATACAACTCTACCAGTTCAGTGGTCAAGCCAAACACCTCATCCAGAATATGGGGTATGATCTTAAAAGCAACTGAGGTCTGAATTACTGCAAAGGTCGACGACTGCCTGTACGCCTCACCGCTCAGACATACAAATCCGAGGATTACTACCATAAGACCAAGCATGGATTAGGGTACGTTACGCCTCCCACAATCCTCGAAGGTTCAGATAAAGAAGATAAGTTACACGCTCACTCTTCAGAGTCTTCCTCTTGGGACTGTAATATCAGTATTGGGGAAACGCTCAAGCAAACATTATCTGCCAACATTGTGTCAATCTGACCCATAGGAAAATGACGAGGATCCACTAGAACTCTTTAAAGTAGAATCGTGGGCCCAATGCCTAGACACACAATAGGAAATGCGGTTCGAACAACGAGAACCTTGTTCCGAGAACAAAGTCGTACAATTCAATATGGGCTATGAATACTCCCGTAAACCTATCTTTATCAGCAAGAGTCTGACTGATGAGTATCGAGAATCCCCACTACAGCTCATCAGGGAATGCATTAATGTCTTTGCCTGGAGCTACAGAGATATGCCGGGACTGGACCCACAAATCATGGTCCATAAGCTCAACATCTTGGCGAACTCTAAGCCTATCAAGCAGTAGCAACGGAGGTTCCGGCCGGACATTATGAACGCCATCGAAGCTGAAGTCAACAATTTGATAGCTAGTGGCTTCGTCCGTAAAAAACAACATCCAAATTGGGTAACGAACATCGTACTCGTCGTTAAAAATAACGAAAATATTCGGATCTGTATTGATTTTCATGATCTAAATGCGGCTTACTCGAAGGACGAATTCCCCCTTCGATCATAGACATAATGATCGACAATACCTGTTGCTTCGAGCGCATATTCTTCATGGATGGATTTTTAGGCTATAATCAAATCAAGATGTCACTTGATGATCATAAGCATACATCATTCTGAAAGTCGATAGGGGTATACTACTATACAATCATGCCCTTCGGTCTGAAGAATATAGGTGCTACATACTAGCGAGCTATTAAGTCCATTTTCTATGAGCATCTATGCAAGACAGTTGAGTGTTACGTTAATGACATTGCCGTCAAGAGTCGCTCCAAAGATGATTACTTCAGGGACTTGAAGACTGTGTTCGACCTCATGCGTACGCACCAGCTCAAGATGAACCCTACCAAATTGTTCCTAGGGGTCTCTAGCGATAAATTCCTGGGTTTTATCCTAACTTCGAAGGGTATCCACGTAGACACTGACAAGACCAAAGCGATCCTTGAAATATGCCTACCAAAGAACCTTAGAGAACGTCGTGGCCTTCTTGGAAGACTGGACTACATCAGGATGTTTATATCAAAGCTATTTGGATGTTGTCGGCCATTCATGTCACGCCCCGATCTCCCGCAGGCAATCGGCCGTTCCCGCTAGGCGGGAATCACCCTCGCCAGCGCTCCCGCGGAACGATCGCTTGACCCATCCGGGCGTGATGCCGCACGAGCGTGAGCCACGCCCGTGCAAGGCCATGGTTCATTGGCTGGCGGTTAGAGTTCTAAGCCACAGAGTCGCACAGATTGTCCGAGTGCAGCGGAGTCATGAACGCATAGCGATTCGGTAACAAGTTCTCTGAGTTGACAAATATAGCGGAAGCATTGAAACAAGTAAAGTAATCTCTTTATTGATATGAACAAGTGTACAGGCGGCGTATAGCCGAGATTACAAGTCGCTCGAGCCTCTCTCTCTGAAACAGTAAAAGCGTGCCAAGTGGCTACAACTGTGGAATGATTGTACAGGCGATGGTCAGGCGATGTTCACAACTTATGTCTTGTATATGTGCTTCAGTCCCGGACGCACCGTTGCAAGGCTTCAGAGGAAACTCCTGGCCTTAGCACGCACGAAGGAGGCGTCCGCACCGTACGAGGTTCTCCCGCACCCTGCATATCAAACTGGTGGATTATCAGTACATTGAATGCACTGGTGGGGAAGCTACTCGCCCGCTCGACAATCCAAACACGTAATACAGGTTCCGTGCACAACTATTAAGTTGTCTTTCTATTTGCCTTAGGATCAGTTTCATGCAAATATTGAATAGCTTAACGTGTCGGGCAGTGCGCCGTGCGATGTTTGAGGAAACACGGCGAGACTTACCATTTGTCCTTCCCTGTCCAAGGCAAACATTATTGATTTAAGCACGGGCAAGAATAAAACATTCAGGAGGCATACTTGATAAAAACCAAACCAATAGCATATGCAACAAGAGAGTCGTTATGTCTTGATCGTTCAGGTGTTTGGTTGTTTCTTGACACGATGCAATGACTCGCACGCGGATAGCCGCTAAGCGAGGATGACTTATCTATATGAACAGTAGTCGCTGGCAAAGCCATAAAGGACCGTTTATAGTCTTGGGCGGTTGGGTGCGAGAGGTCTTGCATCGCTACACGTCACCTCGCCCGGGACGGTATGGAGCGAGACGCTAGGCCACAGGGGCGTTCACTCCATGCCGCCCACTCACGGTAGACTATCAGAAAGTTCCGTCCGGATCGGATCGGCTCCGGTGCCCCGGTGTAGCCGTCCGCAGGAACTTGAACGTTCAATACCTTGTGCACAGGTTGTCCGCGACATGCAGTGGTTGGGTCAGTCAATTATCAGGAGATACACGGGAACAAGAGTGCACTGGAATTGATGGCGCAAATGCACTTTGAACACGAGAACACGAGATATTTGAATCTTGATTTTGTACAGTGATTGACTTGTCTTGATGCATTCCCCTGGTTCGGGGCTGCCTGATGACCCAACGGTCTTAGATACTTGCAGGTTCAATCACGCACGGGACGACTACTTAGTAGTCTCCCGGGGTTTGGATGAAAACAAGGCAAACATTAAGCAGACAAGCATGCGTTTCTAAGGAACATAAACAGGCACGTTGCTCGGACCCGAAGGTAAGCCGAGAGATGAAACCGTTAAGGGGCTTAGCATGCGAGGGTCTGAATATAAGCAGTATTTCATTTCCATGTTCTAGCAAGCAATATGAGTTGGGATTATTCCCTTAGCTAGGTGCGTTGGATTTATTAGCATGCAGGGGGTGAATCACCTAGCGACTAGCATAAATATTCCCGATTTTTATGTGTGCTGGCTAAGCAAAGACAAGTTCACCGTAGCCACCCACCTTAGCGATGATTCGCCTCGGTAGAGCGATACGTCTGAGCGAGCCTTTGAAAGTCCAAGCCGGATCCTGTAGGGACAAGTCTGGATATCCTTTGCTTCTTGATCGAGGCAAAGCAGGTCGGGACAGCTGCACGATTGCCGATTGAGACGGCAGTCCGCTTGAGCGGAACAGGGTGTTACATCCTACCCAACTTAGAAAAAGTCTCGTCCTCGAGACTTACTAAGGACAAGCAGTAATCTAGGTTTGAGGCAAATCCTAGACAAATCGTTTGTACTTGTTCATTTGGATCTTCACTTGCACAAGCTTCGAAATCAGCATACCGCTTAGACTGGATCGTGCGCACTTTCGAAGGTACCCTCTAGCGTGAACACGTCAACCAGCTCAGTGATAGCGAAGTCTTAGCACTCGAGTTTCACCTTTTCTGAGTCTTGGATGGTGCACTAGTTCGAGGCGTCCCTCGAATAGATACATTCAACCAAACTTAGGGTTAGTGAAAATCGGACAAGCTACTAGCGATACTCTCAAGGGTTCGCACAGGTTGGCACAAAGGCCACTCGCAGCATACAACCAGACAAGCAATCATATCAATCAAAATGTATTTTGAAAGTATTTAGACTTATTGTTGGAACATCCCATCGAGGCATTGAGAGAGAGCGTGCACATAACCCACGAACGAGCTTTCGAAATAGAGATATCGAATCGAAGTCCAAAGGCGTAGAAGCCAGGCTCTGATACCAACATGTCACGCCCCGATCTCCCGCAGGCAATCGGCCGTTCCCGCTAGGCGGGAATCACCCTCGCCAGCGCTCCCGCGGAACGATCGCTTGACCCATCCGGGCGTGATGCCGCACGAGCGTGAGCCACGCCCGTGCAAGGCCATGGTTCATTGGCTGGCGGTTAGAGTTCTAAGCCACAGAGTCGCACAGATTGTCTGAGTGCAGCGGAGTCATGAACGCATAGCGATTCGGTAACAAGTTCTCTGAGTTGACAAATATAGCGGAAGCATTGAAACAAGTAAAGTAATCTCTTTATTGATATGAACAAGTGTACAGGTGGCGTATAGCCGAGATTACAAGTCGCTCGAGCCTCTCTCTCTGAAACAGTAAAAGCGTGCCAAGTGGCTACAACTGTGGAATGATTGTACAGGCGATGGTCAGGCGATGTTCACAACTTATGTCTTGTATATGTGCTTCAGTCCCGGACGCACCGTTGCAAGGCTTCAGAGGAAACTCCTGGCCTTAGCACGCACGAAGGAGGCGTCCGCACCGTACGAGGTTCTTCCGCACCCTGCATATCAAACTGGTGGATTATCAGTACATTGAATGCACTGGTGGGGAAGCTACTCGCCCGCTCGACAATCCAAACACGTAATACAGGTTCCGTGCACAACTATTAAGTTGTCTTTCTATTTGCCTTAGGATCAGTTTCATGCAAATATTGAATAGCTTAACGTGTCGGGCAGTGCGCCGTGCGATGTTTGAGGAAACACGGCGAGACTTACCATTTGTCCTTCCCTGTCCAAGGCAAATATTATTGATTTAAGCACGGGCAAGAATAAAACATTCAGGAGGCATACTTGATAAAAACCAAACCAATAGCATATGCAACAAGAGAGTCGTTATGTCTTGATCGTTCAGGTGTTTGGTTGTTTCTTGACACGATGCAATGACTCGCACGCGGATAGCCGCTAAGCGAGGATGACTTATCTATATGAACAGTAGTCGCTGGCAAAGCCATAAAGGACCGTTTATAGTCTTGGGCGGTTGGGTGCGAGAGGTCTTGCATCGCTACACGTCACCTCGCCCGGGACGGTATGGAGCGAGACGCTAGGCCACAGGGGCGTTCACTCCATGCCGCCCACTCACGGTAGACTATCAGAAAGTTCCGTCCGGATCGGATCGGCTCCGGTGCCCCGGTGTAGCCGTCCGCAGGAACTTGAACGTTCAATACCTTGTGCACAGGTTGTCCGCGACATGCAGTGGTTGGGTCAGTCAATTATCAGGAGATACACGGGAACAAGAGTGCACTGGAATTGATGGCGCAAATGCACTTTGAACACGAGAACACGAGATATTTGAATCTTGATTTTGTACAGTGATTGACTTGTCTTGATGCATTCCCCTGGTTCGGGGCTGCCTGATGACCCAACGGTCTTAGATACTTGCAGGTTCAATCACGCACGGGACGACTACTTAGTAGTCTCCCGGGGTTTGGATGAAAACAAGGCAAACATTAAGCAGACAAGCATGCGTTTCTAAGGAACATAAACAGGCACGTTGCTCGGACCCGAAGGTAAGCCGAGAGATGAAACCGTTAAGGGGCTTAGCATGCGAGGGTCTGAATATAAGCAGTATTTCATTTCCATGTTCTAGCAAGCAATATGAGTTGGGATTATTCCCTTAGCTAGGTGCGTTGGATTTATTAGCATGCAGGGGGTGAATCACCTAGCGACTAGCATAAATATTCCCGATTTTTATGTGTGCTGGCTAAGCAAAGACAAGTTCACCGTAGCCACCCACCTTAGCGATGATTCGCCTCGGTAGAGCGATACGTCTGAGCGAGCCTCTGAAAGTCCAAGCCGGATCCTGTAGGGACAAGTCTGGATATCCTTTGCTTCTTGATCGAGGCAAAGCAGGTCGGGACAGCTGCACGATTGCCGATTGAGACGGCAGTCCGCTTGAGCGGAACAGGGTGTTACAATTCACTCAGCTTATGAAGAAGGGAGTCTCCTTTGTCTGGAACAAAGAATGCCAACGCACTTTCGACGAAATCGAGGAGTACCTCATGAATCCCCTAATATTGGTGCCCCCATGGTAGAAAGATCCTTCCTGCTATATCTGCGAGCAATGGATCACTCCCTCGGCACTCTACTATAGCCCAGACAAGCGATGCAGGTCACGAGCAGGCCATCTACTATCTCAGTAGGATGTTGGCCGGCACAGAGAACAAGTACAATCCCATCGAGAAGGAGTGCCTTGATCTAGTCTTTGCAATCTAGAAAACCTGACATTACATGGCAGGATAAACCATCCACGTGATCTTGCGAGTTAATTCCCTCAGGGTTCTCAGGAAAAAACCTGGAGGGCTCAACTCTCGCTTAGCCACATGGGCAATACTGCTGTCACTATATGACATGGTATTCGTCCCACATAAGGCGATTAAAGGTCAGGCATTGGCAGATTTTCTTGCGGCCCACCCGGTGCCAGAAACTTTAAAACTCTACGAGGAGATCCCCGACGAAGTCACAGACTCCAACAACGTGACAAACGCAAAAGCTGTTTGGCGAATGTTCTTTGACGGTGGTTCGAGAGCAGGGACCATTGGCGACACCGTCGCTTGAGTCAGGATAATATTAATCTTTCCATATGATCTGGTTATCAACCGCGCCTACTCCCTCACTGATCCATGCTCCAAGAATGTCGCAGAGTACAATGCTCTCATTATTGGACTCCAACTCGTTAAACAAATAAGAGATAACCACCTGGAAGCCTACGATAATTCTAAACTGATAATTAACCAAGTCCGAGGTGAGTATGAAGTTCGGAACACAGATCACATGCCAGAATAAAAGCAAATAGAAATAAACTAGCATATCTCAAAAAAGGTATCTCGGAGAGCAATCCGAGAATAAGTCTGATACATCAATGCAATAGACTGGAAATAAAATAACTAGAAACAGAAATGAATGAGTATCTCACTCCAACACTCAGGAGAAGTCCTCTGGTACAATCTCGTCCTCAGATGTCACGCCCCAGTCCCAAAATGCCGAGGGACTGGAGACGTGCGCAATGGCCAGCAGCACGCACCGATGGATAACCCAATTTAATGGATCCATCAGGGCATGCTTAAGCTGTAGTCTAACAGAAAAATGTTACAAGTCACAGGTATTTCTAATCTCATCCACAGAATAGCACAGATTAATTGCCAGAAATAATGCAATAGAAATAAATAAGCAATAAATAAGATTATCTCGGAAAATAATCCGAGAATTAGTCTGTTACATTCAGAGGAAAATAGACAGGAAATAAATGCTGAAAATGGAAATACTGTGTAGATGAAGCCGGTGCTCAGGAGAAATCTTCGGCCAATATCTTGTTCTCTGTTCCGGGTTCTGCTCCAAGGAGTGCTCCTGTACCGTACACCTCGGGGTAGTTCTCCTTAGCTATACCTGGGGACATAGTCCATTCCAGGTCCTCAGGGGACATAACAAGGTACAGAAAATACAAACCAAAATATATGCAGTACAATAATAATGAAACAGCAGGGTAAAAATGTAAACCAGCTAAGTGATATGCAAGTGAGAGTTTTAGTCATACTCAGGCTGAGACTACTACAGGATCAGTGTCGAAGAAACCATAGCAGTATTTTCTCGACAGGGCCAGTAAGGTACCAAAGCTCTGTATCAGAGTCTAAGGCACCGCCAGATAACAGTATTTATATTATAATATATTCAGCCTTGATATGATAATACTCTCCCCACCCCATGTAATCTCACGTCACAGTTCCAGAAAATATCAGGTACAAGTCACGCAAGTTTGAACTAATGCAATGAGTCAGGATAGAATCTAAGCATGTAAACTGTATATGTCATGAAAATATAACCTCTACGGAATCACCAAGTATATCTCAGGCAATTCCGTCACATGAATAGTGTCAGGTGTCCTGGGTTGAGCAGTTAAACAAGTTTACTTAGGCATCTACAATAAATCAAGTAAAATACTATAACCAGAAATATCTGAGAATTAGCAAGCTTTGCTTGCCCATTGATGCTAGATTAAACCAAGAAAATATATAGCAAGCTGCAGGGTTTGGCAAGCTTTACTTGCCCACTGATGTATAACTAAGTCCAGGAAATAGGTAGCAAAGCTGCAAGTTTCGGCAAGGTACACTTGCCTGTGGTTTAGGCTATGTTTGCAGTTCTGACTTCGGCGGGAATTGCAGACGATACTCCGGTTGCTGAAACAAACATCACCATCAGATCCAGAAAATATCAATCATCTAGAAATGCCTATCCTTGGGTCCAATTTGGAGACAAGGGCAAAACGGCAGTTTCAGGCCAAAACGGGGTCCACCGGTGGGCCCGCTTTGCACCGAAAACACATCCGGGTCAAAGGTCTCCAAATTCACCAAACTCAGTGTTAACAAGTCAGAAATGCTAATACGAACCCAACGGAACTTCCAGAATTGAATTCCGATGAGCCGAACACAAAATCGCCTGTCGAGCGGGGCCTGTGGGGCCCACGACACGCGATTTCGTCAACGTTCTCAGAATCAAACCAAACTTGGCTCACAGGACCAGCGTATCCCTACGAGTCCGATGGCGCAAGTTTTGTTTCAATCCGACGTGTGTACACAAAGTTAGGGTGAAATGCAGAAAAGTCGGATACGGGGCGATGTCCGCGGATACGCGTTGATTCCGGTGTGCACGCATACCCGAATTGACTTCTGCAAAATCTCGCACGTCCGTATCGACGACGCGCACATATCTGTGAAGACCGCGCGCGACCAAGTCGTCCCGTTTGGCGGGGCGTACTCAGTTCCGGGGTGAATCAGGGTCTGGTTTTTCCTGTTTTTGGATCGCGGTGTGCGATCACCACAGGACGCGATGCCCCGAACAGTTTATCCGGGCACCGAGAGAGTCATACAGGCTTCACAACGCAATTTGCAGAATCGAAAACAGAGCTACGAACAAAAAGTTACAAGTACCTGAAGGGGACCCGAAAAACCCGAACTCGATCGTGTCCGACACGTGTCCGACACGTGTCGAATTCGGGAATAAAATTAGGGTTAGGGTTAGGGCTTTCCCGCCGGAGGTTCAGGGCGGAGGGCGGCCGGGGCAGCGTCGCCGGGCTCGGGGGCTCTGCGGGGAGGCACGGCGAGGCGGCTGGGGACTCGCCGGCGGCGGAGGGCGTCGTCGGCGGGCTGCTGCGGCTTGCTGCGGCTGCTGCTGCTGTCGAGGTGGGGAGGGGAAGAAGGAGGCGGCTGGAGGCGACCGCGACGGCGGTGGCAGGGTGGCTGGGCAGCGGCGGAGGGCGGCGCGATCCGGTAGCGTCGACGGGTAGGGGAGCGGTGGCTGAGGGTGGAGGCGAGGCCAGGGGGTTTTAAATAGGGGTGGCAGGGCGGTGAGGGGGCCGAGACTGGCGGGGAGAGGGGTGGTCGTGGGGGTGTGGGCGGGGAGAGCGCCGGGCAGAGCAGGCGGCGTCGGCGTCTCCATCGTGAGACGCGGGCACAGGGGAGAGAGGGGGGAGCCGGGTCAAGCGGGTCGAGCGGCGGCGGGCAGACCCGACCCGACCCGACCCGGTGGGGAGCGGGCTGGGCCGGCCTGCGGGCCTGGGTCCAATGGGCTTAGGCCGGGCCGGTGGGCTCAGTTTTAATAATAATAATAATAATAATAAAAAACAATAAAATAATTAATTAAATAATTAAATAATTAAATAAATACTTTTTAGGTGTTTTAAAATAGGTCCGGGGTCCGATAAATTCTAAAAAAATTGTCCTAAGTCCAGTTTTTCATTTTACATCCAAAAATATTATTTTCATAATATTTTAATATTGTTTATTATCAATTAAAAATTATTGAATAATTAAAACCCTGTTTTTAAATTACAGAAAAATCTCAGAAAATTCCAGAAAATTGTGAAAAATCCAGTTTTGAAAATTTTAAAAAATCAGGGGGTTTACAATCTACCCCCCTTAAGAGGATTGCGTCCTCGCAATCAAAGAATAACAGGTCAACAGAGATGACGCGGTCGTAATCATCGTTTGAAAATATATCACAAGATACTTAGGGAAATACCGTTTCCCTAACATTGAAAGTTGTGCACTTCCAGAGAAAATCTAGTTAAGGAAAAAGATCTACAATTTTTATGAAAACCAGGTTATTATTAACAAGTTGCAATTTACTAGGTTGGGGCTGAGGTCACGAACCAAGAGGCACGAGCTATAACAAGACTAAAAAGGATAACTACGAATCACTTACTCGCATCAGCGTCCTGCACAGTCAGCGCATAAGCTTGTCCTCGTCCTTGAGGTAGATTCCTCTCCTGCTGCTAAGCTTGCTGGTAGGGTGCTGCTCGAGGCGCTGGTGGAGTTTGCTGGTTTGCCCTTGGTGTTCCTTCTCTACGCTCAGGGCAGTCTCTCACTGCATGCTGTCTGGATCCGCAACCTAAGCATAGTTCTAACCTGCGTCGGCATTCCCTGGCGATATGGCCTGCTTTGCCACAGTAGTGACAAGTAAGGAGGACTACCGTTTGTGGTGTAGATGCTTTCTGCTGCTGGTGTGGTCTCTTTGCAGATTCTTCTTGTGGTGTTCTGGATGTTGCTGATGGGGAAGACCTCTTCAGACTGGTCTCTCTCTTGGTGACGCGCTCTATGCGTCGAGCCGCAGCAAGAACGTCCGAGTATGATGTTGGTGCGACGGACCCAATTAGTTTCTGCAGCTCAATGTTCAGTCCGTCGAAGAATTTCTCGGCCTTCTCTTCCTCTGTCGGGATCAGGGTGGGGGCGAAGCGGCTCAGACGAATAAATTCTGCGTTGTACTCTTCCACCGTCATAAAGTCCTGAGTGAGGCGATTAAACTTGTCCCGCAGTTCTGATCGAGCGACGGCTGGAATGTACATCTCCTGGAAGAGTCTGGAGAACTCCTCCCAAGTGACTCGGTCTGGTCCGAGCCGTGTCTCTTCGGATAGCTACCAGTGATGGGCATTATCCGTCAATTGCATTCTGACGGCAGTCATCCAGCGTTCCCGTGGAAGCTCAGCTGCTTCGAGTTGATGCCGTATGTTGGTGAGCCACTCGTGAACTTCTGTGGGCTCCTCTTTTCCAGAAAAAGTGTGGGGCTTCAGTTGGCAGAAGTCAGTGATTGAGCCTGTCGATGGCCGTCGAGCTGGTAGGTTGGCCTGCTCTAGTGCAGTTACGATGCTGTCCCTTAAGAAATTAGCTTCGCGACGCTGACCCTCGTGTTGGACTTGTTGCTGAGCTTGCATCATCGCGTAGATTATTTGGAATATCTGTTGCCCGTCAATCGGCTGTCCTGGTGGGAACACGGGCATTGGTGGGACGAACTGCGGCGGAGGTGGGATATCGTTGCGCCAGAATATGGAGGTAGGTTGACCTGCCTGCTGGCTCTGTTGAGTTGATGGAACTCCTCCGTCTGGTGTCACTTCGTCGTCATAGGTGACACCTGTAGCTTGTGGTGTTCCGGCGGGAGTCTCGTTGCATTCTTGTGGGTCCATTTCTCTGTATCCAAAATAACCAATAAGAGGCGCACAGGAATCAAGGCAAGATGCAAGTTCAAATTAGTTCGAATACGATACAGATATCAAAAACGATTCAAGCAAGTGGATAAGATCCTAAAAACTTATCCTATCTTATTGCAGGCCTGTTCGTTCCCTAAGTTGAAACCGAACAATTTAGTCGTAGACCTGCATGGGCCACCACAAAAACCATGTCACGCCTCAGACCCAAAATGCCGAGGGACTGGAGACGTGCGCAATGGCCAGCAGCACGCACCGATGGACAACCCAATTTAATAGATCCATCAGGGCATGCTTAAGCTGTAGTCTAACAGAAAAATGTTACAAGTCTCAGGTATTTCTAATCTCATCCACAGAATAGCACAGATTAATTGCCAGAAATAATACAATAGAAATAAATAAGCAATAAATAAGATTATCTCGGAAAACAATCCGAGAATTAGTCTGTAACATTCAGAGGAAAATAGACAAGAAATAAATGCTGAAAATGGAAATACTGTGTAGATGAAACTGGTGCTCAGGAGAAATCTTCGGCCAATATCTCGTTCTCTGTTCCGGGTTCTGCTCCAAGGAGTGCTCTTGTACCGTACACCTCGGGGTAGTTCTCCTCAGCTATACCTGGGGACATAGTCCATTCCAAGTCCTCAGGGGACATAACAAGGTACAGAAAATATAAGCCAAAATATATGCAGTGCAGCAATAATGAAACAGCAGGGTAAAAATGTAAACCAGCTAAGTGATATGCAAGTGAGAGTTTTAGTCATACTCAGGCTGAGACTACTACAGGATCAGTGTCGAAGAAACTATAGCAGTATTTTCTCGACAGGGCCAGTAAGGTACCAAAGCTCTGTATCAGAGTCTAAGGCACCGCCAGATAACAGTATTTATATTATAATATATTCAGCCTTGATATGATAATACTCTCCCCACCCCATGTAATCTCACGTCACAGTTCAAAAAATATCAGGTACAAGTCACGCAAGTTTGAACTAATGCAATGAGTCAGGATAGAATCTAAGCATCTAAACTGTATATGTCATGAAAATGTAACCTCTACGGAATCACCAGGTATATCTCAGGCAATTCCATCACATGAATAGTGTCAGGTGTCCTGGGTTGAGCAGTTAAACAAGTTTACTTAGGCATCTACAATAAATCAAGTAAAATACTATAACCAGAAATATCTGAGAATTAGCAAGCTTTACTTGCCCACTGATGCTAGATTAAACCAAAAATATATATAGCAAGCTGCAGGATTTGGCAAGCTTTACTTGCCCACTAATGTATAACTAAGTCCAGGAAATAGGTAGCAAAGTTGCAAGTTTTGGCAAGGTACACTTGCCTGTGGTTCCGGCTATGTTTGCAGTTTTGACTTCGGCGGGAATTGCAGGCGGTACTCCGGTTGCTGAAACAAATATCACCATCAGATCCAGAAAATATCAATCAGCTAGAAACGCATGTCCTTGGGTCCAATTTGGAGACAAGGGTAAAACGACAATTTCGGGCCAAAAACGCGTCCGGGTCAAAGGTCTCTAAATTTACCAAACTCAGTGTCAACAGGTCAGAAACGCTGATACGAACCCAACGAAACTTCCAGAATTAAATTCCGATGAGCCGAACACAAAATCGCCCGTCGAGCGGGGCTTGTAGGGCCCACGACACGCGATTTCGTCAACGTTCTCAGAATAGAACCAAACTTGTCTCACAGGACCAGCGTATCGCTACGAGTTCGATGGTGCATGTTTTGTTTCAATCCGACGTGTGTACACAAAGTTAGGGTAAAATACAAAAAAGTCGGATACGGGACGATGTCCGCGGATACGCGTTGATTCGGTGTGCACGCACACCCGAATCGACTTCTGCGAAATCCTGTACGTCCGTATCGACGACGCGCACGTATCTGTGAAGACCGCGCGCGACAAAGTCGTCCCGTTTGGCAGAGCGTACTCGGTTCCGGGGTAAAACATGGTCTGGTTTTTCCTGTTTTTGGATCACGGTATGCGATCACCACAGGACGCGATGCCCCGAACAGTTTGTCCGGGCACCGAGAGGGTCATACAGGCTTCGCAACGCAATTTGCATAATCGAAAACAGAGCTACGAACAAAATGTTACAAGTACCTGAAGGGGACCCGAAAATCCCGAACTCGATCGTGTCCGACACGTATCGGATTCGGGAATAAAATTAGGGTTAGGGTTAGGGCTTTCCCGCCGGAGGCTCAGGGCGGAGGGCGGCCGGGGCAGCGTCGCCGGGCTCGGGGGCTCTGCGGGGAGGCACGGCGAGGCGGCTGGGGACTCGCAGGCGACGGAGGGCGTCGTCGGCTGCCTGTTGCGGCTTGCTGAGGCTGCTGCTGCTGTCGAGGTGGTGAGGGGAGGAAGGAGGCGGCTGGAGGCGACGGCGACGGCGGTGGCAGGGTGGCTGGGCAGCGGCGGAGGGCGGCGCGGTCCGGTGGCGTCGACGGGGAGGGGAGCGGTGGCTGAGGGTGGAGGCGAGGCCAGGGGGGTTTTAATAGGGGTGGCCGGGAGGTGAGGGGGCCGAGACGGGCGGGGAGAGGGGTGGTCGTGGGGGTGTGGGCGGGGAGAGCGTCGGGCGGAGCGGGCGGCGGCGGCGTCTCCGTCGCGAGACGCGGGCACAGGGGAGAGAGGGGAGAGCCGGGTCAAGCGGGTCGGGCGGCGGCGGGCAGACCCGACCCGACCCGGTGGGGAGCGGGCTGGGCCGGCCTGCGGGCCTGGGTCCAATGGGCTTGGGCCGGGCCGGTGGGCTGAGTTTTAATAATAATAATAATAATAATAATAATAATAATAACCAATAAAATAATTAATTAAATAATTAAATAATTAAATAAATACTTTTTAGGTGTTTTAAAATAGGTCCGGGGTCCGATAAATTCCAGAAAAATTGTCCTAAGTCCAGTTTTTTATTTTACATCCAAAAATATTATTTCCATAATATTTTAATATTGTTTATTATCAATTAAAAATCATTGAATAATTAAAATCCTGTTTTTAAATTACAGAAAATTCCCAGAAAATTTCAGAAAATTGTGAAAAATCCAGTTTTGAAAGTTTTGAAAATTTTAAAAAATCAGGGGGTTTACATCAGATCCTGGTTCTGCTCCAGTAACTGCTCCTGTTCCTGCTTCTTCTCCTGATGATGCTCCTATACTGTATAACTCTAGGTGGATCTCCTCTACTAATCCTGGGGACAAAGTCCGGTATCCAGGTCCTTAAGGGACATAACAAGGTACAAAAATCAACATGCCAAAATACAGTATAATAGTAAATGAGATAAATAGGGTAAACTATATAACCATCTATGTGAAAATGCAACAAGGACGTGATTTCCTCTATCAGTACCCGAGATACTCATTAGAGACGAGCTCTGAATCACAAGACTAGAGACTTTCATTCATCGACTACGCAGTCCATGGAATTCTTCCCGAGAATCCAAAGGAAACCACTTCGATAAGAAGATGTTCCCTCCGGTTCTATTATGATACGGCTACCAAAATACTGTACCACCGCTCCTATGACGGTCTTCTGCTACGATGCCTATCAAATATATAAGTAAAGCAGGTTCTCTGCGAGGCTAACGACAGGATTTGCGGTGCCCATTAGTCAGGGTCCAAGCTACATGACCGGCACCGTATAATGAGTTACTATTGGCCGACAATGGTAGCAGACGCTGTTGACTACGCAAGAAAGTGCCAAGCGTGCCAAATCCATACTGAATTTATCCACCAACCCTTGGAGTTTCTACACCCGACAGTAGCATCCTGGCCGTTCGAAGCCTGGGACATGGATATCATAGGGCCGATCAATCAGCCTTCGTCTAAGAGACATCGGTTCATATTAGCTATCACCGACTACTTCTCCATGTGGGCAGAAGTTGTACCACTCGCTAAAATCAAGACGTCCAACATGATCAGCTTCGTCAAGCATCACGTTATATATCGCTTCGGCTTGCTACAAAGGATCATCCATGACAACGGTCCATAGTTTACTAGTTACGCGTTCTACCGATTTTGTAAAAAAATCGAATTCAGAATATAAGCTCGACTGCCTATAACCCAACAACAAATGGTCTGGCAGAAGCCTTCAACAAGACCATCATAAATTTACTCAAAAAGTTTATGCCATCCAACAAATGCGACTGGAATGAGAAGTTAGGTGAATGTTTCTGGGCCTACCGTACAATGGTCTATACAACTACTGACAAAACACCTTTCTCTCTGGTATACAAAATCAAAGCGGTCCTCTCGCTCGAGATCCAAATCCTTTCACTCCTAGTAGCTCTCTCCAACCAATTAACCGTCGACGATAATCATCGCCGACGGCTACAAGAGTTAGAAGCACTCGACGAGAAATGTCTCATAGCTCAGTAGCGCATTGAGCTTTACGAAGCGCGTCTCTCAGTAGCCTTCAACAAAAGGGTGAAGAAGATGACCTACCAAGTGGGTGATCTCGTCCTGACCATAAGGAGGCCAATGGTTATGACCCACAAGATGAACAAAAAATTCCAACCCAAATGGGAAGGCCCGTTCGTCATAGAATCGATATTCTCCAACAGCGCCTACCGGCTCACGAGACCCAACGACGACTTGCTCATGATGCCTATCAATGACAAGTTCCTAAAAAAATACTATGTCTAAGCTAGACTTGTACTCCCCTTATCCCCAGCCAGACAACCAAGATGTATAGTCCTTACATCCCCAGTGAGTGCCTATGTACAACATCTCCCTTTTTTTTTAACTTTTAAGCCATTATCGGTATCCAGGAGTCCTGGATATGCTATAGATGATGGATCCTCAAAGTCTTTCCAGCGGAGCAGTCCTCAGGTCCACCTGTACACTCCCGCTCGGACCACCAAAGAACCAGTCTCGCTAGACTCTAGTTTCCCTAGCGGAGCAATCCTCAGGTCTATCTTCATTCTTGGATAGACGACACCCAATAAATTACTCCTCGATAATTTTCTACGATATTGGTTCACGTCCATATTACCTTTGAACTACTGTCCTAACATTCCTCCCTAGCTGAGTTTGCCATGTCCATATTACCTCTGAGCAAACCCCCTAGTTCTTGGCTATCGATCATTACGTCCATATTACCTCTGATATCGGTTGTCATCTCCACTTATTACCCGTACTTACCAAGGTACGCCAATGGTGTTATATATATATATATATGTATTTAGTTCATAGTAGTAGTTATATATATATATATATATATATATATATATATATATATATATATATATATATATATATATATATGTAGGTAGAGGTATGTATATAACACTAAGGAGATTGTTAGTATTAGTTAGTAGTTTAACTAGTTAATTAGTAGTTAATTAGTTTAAGTAGTAGTCTAGTTAGTTAGTATCTTGATGTATAGTTATTAGTAGTCTTGTTATATAGTTATATAGATATATGTATACATATTGATTAGTAGTAGTTAGATGGATATATATACTTGTGTATTAGTAGTGATATGTAGTTGTATATATATTTTTAGTATGCTAGTAGTTAGTATAGTTAGTAGTAGTGTATTATTAATATTTGTTAGTTTATAGTTAGTATATTGGTTAGTTAAGTATATGTAGATATCATATTACCTTGAGATACCAAGGTAAATGTCAAGGTAGTGAGGGATGCTTAAGGTATTGGGTTGATACTCAAGGTATTGGGTTTGAGTATCGAGATGGGGGTCTAGTGGTGCGATACCACATTAGTTCAAAGCCAAGGTATCCACTTAACATTAGTTTAATTAGGAATATTAGATATTGGTGAGTTTATATATATATTATGATATTTTCTAACTAATTAATTTATATATCTTAGGATACGGTATCCTATTGGTTTCATAGTATCTTAGTATAGCTAGTATGGCCTAGTTACATAGTGTATGAAGCCAATATCCTAGAGATAGACTCATACCACCTAGAAATAGCTAGTTTGACCAAGTTTGGCTAATTTGTCTTAGAGTTGACCTAGTTTGACTATTTTGACGTAGAAATGGCTTTATGACCTAGAATTTGACTAGTTTAACTTATTTTTATTTTGAACCTTGTATTAATGCAATATTCCATATATAGGTCTGTGTGACACCATTTTGGACACCGATTTCCATTATTTTCTCTGGACCATAGGCGAGTACATTCTCTGGTAGTTTCTATTATTTGATTACTACTATAATTCAAGTATTTAGAAATGTTACTTATTATTTTTGACACGATGGTACATGGATTGGTATTGTTATTGGATCGTCAGTCATGAGATGTTACCTTGATTATTGAGATGGTATCGAATATTGTTCCTTATTGGTATTGGATAATATTGAATATTATAGGTTAAACATTGGACTAGTAACATATCATGATTCGATCCATCGTATAAGTCTGGGAGGAGAAAATGCTAATTAAATATGTGATCAATAACTATCGGCTAGTAGTAATCATTGGCTACTAACTAATCATGCAATTCAAGTATGATTGAATTAGCTCCTTAGTGTAATCATTGAATCTTCCAGGTCGATCACATATTTAGTTAGTATCTCAAACACATAGTGTATTATAGATTCCATATTCAGTTCATTGATTACCATGTTCTATTTCTGACATTATAGTTTATTCCTTCATTCTTTTACACATTGATTATATTTCTATTGATAGTGTTGCCTATTCTTTTATTGTTCTTGATCATCAGTTATATTCTCATCGTAGATAGCATCCTTTATTTTACTGTTTTATAGTTTTTGTCTATTACAGGGAACTGCTATTGGGTTGTACTTCGCTCTATTCCTGACTGGATAATATTTTTCAGAAGATCCGGGAGATTGGTGTCCGACGTATTATGGACCTCAGCCTATAGATGGTGTAGACGTGGAACCACTAGTTCATGAGTGATTGCCGAAAGATCTAGCCGGAATCACTAGTTAGCATAGTTAGTTTTTTTAGCATTTTGGTACCGAATTTGTTTTCGGCGTATATTTGAGATTTGGATATTATTTCTATTTGTTGTTGTTATATTTTAAACTGCTTAGTTATGTTAGACTTCTTTGATATCTTATCGTGCTATAGATTTGTGATTGAGTATTGTGTTGCATTAATTATTTTGTTCTCCTTATTGGAGTTGAGATATTATTGGCAGATTATATATTATTGTGAGATGTTTAGATAGTATAGTCAATCTAGACAGTGTTCTACCATCGATGCTGCGGCGTAGGATGGACGTACCCACGTACTCATGCCCCTTCACTGGGTACGGGTCATGACATAAAGAGCTGACTAAATCCGAACTACCGAAAAAACCTACTCGGCAGGTAGGGTTCCAAGAAGACAAGGTTCTGATTCTGGTATACCAAATGCGAGGGCCGGATGGAAAATAGCCAGTAAAAAAGCTTCGGGGACAAAACTTGATGATCGGCGTCCCCATCGCAATGAACCCTGCTCACCTCATCCTCATTGAACCTTGGGACCAAAACAAAGGAGTAGTCTGCCATGCAAGAAAGCAAGCGCCGATAGGTGGGAACCCCAATATGAACCCAGGGCATTGCGCCATATCGGCAGATAAAGGCGTCAGCTCCGTCGTCGATCCCTCAGCACCGAGGTACATCGAAGATAGGTAATGCATCAACAACCAACCCATCAGATAATTGTAAGGCATTTCTATCCGGTTGAAATCTTTTGAGATGTCACGGGCAATCACTTTTCTTGTGAAGGCACGAAGTCCATAGTGGATGCTGCAGACCATGGCAGGGAGAAAGGCAAGCTCGTGCTTGAATACCAACTTCACAGCAGGAAGGATGACGTTACGACTAATCCTCTCATCCCAGAGCCTCCCGAGACTACACAAATTCGTAGATATATCATCAAGCAGCCAGCCAAGGCAGCTTTGTCAGACAACGGTTGAGTATCATGGTAGAAATAGTTGAAGGTGTCACCAGAACTACCAAACCTTTCACCGGTTGTGGCGGTTCTTTTGGTACCATGCACTTGGTCGTCAACACTCCTCCGGGACTTGGGGCTCCGAACAACGACCCAGCCCAAAGCCCCAATATTAATAATATAACTAGTCTAGGCCTTGATGAGGGATAAATTCTTCTCTGAGCTCTTGTCCTTCTTCTTCAAGATCTGTTGGCAAGTGATGTGGTCGAACAATACTTCCCGGTACATGGCAAAAAATCCCGGATGTTGCTGCTCCAAATCCTTAACTCTTCATTTGTCGGGATGTACTCCTCATACGGTTCCTTACCCCAAGGTAACCGCAAGACATCGTATATCTCATGAAGGGCAAGATCCATCTCTCCGTCGGGAGTAAATAAGGTCCTGGTACGATATTTGTACATCTCGGCCAAAGCCACGAACGACGTCTGCCTCTTCTCTAAACCGTAACAGGAACCCCTAATGGCATAATAGAGGTTGGCATCCTTCAAAGTCTTCTCATAATTCTTTAACACCCATATTGGTAGGTTGATCCAAGGCAGCAAATGAGATACCTAGTTGAGCAAGCCTACTTTTCGCTGAGGATAGGATCCCTTGGCTGTAAGCTGGTTCAAGAACGTGTAAGCATCGTAGTAACGGACATTCGACCCCGTCTCACTCGAGAAGGTGCTAGGTGTCAATCCGCGAATGAAATAAGAAAATGATTATTTATTCGTCGTGGCTCTCTTCAGTTCAAAATTGAAACAAATACGGCCGACATGGGTTCTGTCTTGGTCCGGGGTTAGCTCGCTTGACATCTTCCTTTGAAGGGGTACCATATTAAAAGCCAATAAGGGCAAATAATGCTCCATCATAGGTATATACACCCTCGTCCCACCATAGGAGAAATCCCAGGTCTCCGTAATCTTTACTACCCTGGGGTCAGAGATAATGAGGGCATCCCTAAACAGGAAGATTGGTTTTAAGTGAAAGTTGTCTATCCTCCCAGAGTTCAGTTGGCTAAGCAGGTAGAACCAGGACTGGCAGGCTATTATTTTTAGCCTTGCCTCAGAATGATCCTTGTTGATCTGAGCCTGGACATTGGCCACTATGTGATCAAGCCTGATGCCCAGGGCAGCCTGGGCACGCCTAACCAGTACCTCCCCTGACGGAGCCACGGGTAGAATTACTACAAAAATCAAAGGTAGAAGGTCTTTTAGAAACACCGAGATGCCGTACGGCCAAGTTATACAGGGTGCATGCAGCCAAGTCATAAAGTGTACATGCGACTCAGTTATGCAGAGTCCATGCGGCCAAGTCATAAAGAGTACATGTGGCCCAGTGAGGCAGGGTACATGCAGTCAGGTCATAAAGGAAGTATGCATCCGGGTAAAGATCGGTGCATGCGGCCGAAGCGAGACCTGCCCATAAAACATGCGACATGGTCATATGGAAACTCGTGCAGTGGACTGTGTGTAGAGTGTCTGTGTGTCCAGAGTCTGCCTCCACCGATCCTTACCATAGATGGGCGCTTGAACGTCCGAATAGAAGAGAGGGTTTTCATCCTCTGCCCTAGTCGAAGAAGCAGGGTGCTTCACCTTGTCAACAATATTTTTGGCCTTGGACGAGGAAGGCGAAGCCTTGAAGGCCATTGTAGAAGATCGGAGAGGATGATCAGAAGCAGAGGAAGAGGCGGAGACAACGGTAAAATAGATACTCAGGCCGAGAAAGAAAGTTTTCTCTCTTCAGCAAAACCCATATTTATAAGCTAAAGGGGGATATTAGTTACCCTTTGGTTCTAGCGCCCCACTGTCAGCAGTAATTATGACGGTAGCCCTTGGGTCTTATCTTCTCAAAAAACTGTCACTTCGGGGTCCGTAAAAGGAGATAATCCAGAATCCTATAGAGATATAATCAAATCAAGGTATTTAATGAGGGGGTGGCAGCCTGGCAGCGCCCATCCATGCGTCCATGTGACTTAAATGGCCATGCAACCTAATGTCCATGTGACCCAAAATATACCCCATCCACACTTTTAATTCAAAGTATTTCAAACTTATCAGATTAAAAACTTTAAATGGGGTCTGATAGAAGCATAGAAAAGTTGGATCCATGCGTTCAGCAATCATGCTGCCTAGAGAAAAGTTCAGAAGGAAATGGACCACGTGATCATCATGTGGCTCAATTAGGCGAGAGCTATACAAACCAATCGACCGAAGGCAGTTTTGGCCTCAGATGAATTTGATATCACGCTCTGACAACAAGATTATATCTGACACAGAATCCTGATAGAGAATAATTTTTTGAACATCTCGAAAGATGTTGTCATGACCCGCACCCGAAAATCGGGCATGAGTCGTGGGTACGTCCAGCCTACGCCGTAGAATCGACGGTAGAACGCTGTAAAGGTCCATTCTAGGTCAACCATCTAACTATATAACTCACAAAAATATAACAATAACCTCTCCAAAAGGAGGGCAACCACGCAATATATATATATATATATATATATATATATATATGAATAATTCTCTCAAAAAGGAGGGCAACCACGTAATATATATAATCTCTCAATCACAAAATCTAGGGGAAGAGTAAAAGCACGATAAGATAGCAAAAGGAAACAAAGAAACACAGAGCAAGACAATATCTAAAATATACAGTCCAAGTCTATAACAGTCTACAACATCTCACAGCATCAAAAGAATAAGTACAATCATCCCAAAATAAACCACTGGGAACAATCCAGAAAACCCACCTAGCTAACTAGGGCGCTAAAGGCGTCTCCTCGGCGCACTCCTCCTCAGTCTCGGGGTCACAACCCTCGTCAACACCCGGCCCGTAGAACGTCGGGCAATAGTCCTCAGGATCCTCCGGAAAAAATATGCGCAGTCAGGACTGGAGCGAAGTACATAACTCTAAAAGCAACTCCAAATACATGGTAAGGTGTATATGATGAGCAATAGAAAAGTATACAAGATGCACAACAAATAAATATATGCTGGAGCACAATAAGTAGCTGCAATGTAAACTGGAGAACAATACAAGTAGTAAAAAAGTAACTGCAGGTGAGAAAACATGAATACTAGCTAAGTGCCTTGAGCACAAGTTCGTTATGTGATCGGCTTAGGTTGCACATGAAAAATACTACGATAACTCCGTTATGCGTGAGTTGCATAACCGACATACACATGAATACTATTTGGCTTTGATCACATAACCAACTCCTACTCCCCTCCCCCACTAATACTCTTGGATCCAACCACAACACGCTATGTACATGATAATAGCTCGCACACACGAAGGCGAGAGCACAAGAAGCACATGATAGCACATGAGAATTAATACCCGAAGCACATGATGAAATACACGTGATAGAGTACCCGCTGAACACGGTAAGGGGGATAGCATCTCATGACGGGATCCACTAGTATCAGCTCCTGTAATAATGTATCAGAATCAAGTATTACAGTTCTAGAACAGGTGATATAAATGCTATCATGAAATGAAAACTATCAGAGGTAGGTACTCGCCTGATGTCCTGAGCAACTGATGAGGATCGAGATCCGGACCGGTGTCGCAAGAACCTATTACGAAAAGCAGAATTAAACAGGATTCTAAGGATTTAAACTGATATAAAATAATTAAAAATAGGCTTCTAGGGATATTCTAGGTCGAACGGGTCAAACCGGTGAAATTCGGATCAAAAAGTCAACCTGGGGTCCAAAAAGTCAACTCTAGGTCAAAACTAGGTCAAACGTTGACTATTACGATCAATAGGGACAATTATGGTCAAAGCTAGGTCAAACTAGGGTGCCCCTGAAATTCTAGGTCAAACCGAGCTCACTAAGCTAGAAAACTCACAAACTCGCCTCCTCGAGATACCGGGATACCCTCGGTATCCGATACCTCGCCCTAGGCCACGCACCCCGCCTAAACCCGCTAAAACCTATGCTAGCACGCGTAATTATATATACATAAGCATATAAAAATTACTCCAATACTATTCCTAGGCTAATGCTCAAATACCCCGCTCGAAACTCAATACCTTGGATATCTCAAGGTATTGAGATACCTCGGTATCTCAAGGTATTGAGATACCGCTCTCAAACCCCTCTAACTAGTTATCTAGTAGCTATCTAAGCTAGAAAATATATATATCTATCATATATATACATATCTAAGTATCTATATACATATATATATAGATATCCACACACATATACACATATACCCATATATACCTTACCCAACTCATAAATATATATGTATATAACTATCTAGATATCTATAGATATGTATATAACTATATGTATATAGATATCTATACCTTAGATAGATAACTACCTATCTATCCATAGATATATCTATCTATCCAACTACCTATCTATCTATCTATTACCTATCTATCATACTATCTATAAATCTAGCTAGCTATCTATCTATTAATTCTAACTATCTATCTATCTAGATAACTATCTAATCTATTAGACTAACTAGCTATCCATCTATCTATCTAGCTATCTATCCGTCTATCTATTCAATAATCTAACTATCAAACTACCTCGCTGCATGCTTGCTTGTACTGCTGCTGTTGCCCTTGGCTTGTACTGCTGCTGCTGCCTGCTTTACTGTGTTGTTGCTGCTGTATACATTGCTGCTAGCTGCTGTCTTCTGCACTAGCTGATGCTGTGCTGGCTGCCTATTGCTGCTGTGCTGCTGCTGCAGTGCAGCAGCAGCTGCTATTGTGCAGGCTATTTGCCTCCCCCCTTCTCACAATCACACACACACACACACACACACACACACACACACCTATATACATATATATATAATCATATATATATATATATATATATATATATATATATACACACACACATACTAATATCTATATACTAACACACACACACACACACACTTAAACACACTCTAACACACACACACACACATATAATTATATACATAGCTATATATATATATATATATATATATATATATATATATATATATATATATATATATATATATATATATATATATATATATATCTGTGTATGTGTATATATATATTTGAGTGTGTGTATATGTATATATATATATATATATATATATATATATATATATATATATATATATATATATATATATATATATATATATACACACACACATACTAATATCTATATACTAACACACACACACACACACACTTAAACACACTCTAACACACACACACACACATATAATTATATATATATATATATATATATATATATATATATATATATATATATATATATATATATATATATATATATATATATATATATATATATATATATATATATATATATATATATATATATATATATATATATATATATATATATATATATATATATATATATATATATATATATATATATATATATATATAAACACCTATTTATATATATATGCACACACACACAGATATAT